>JAFIRS010000538.1:0-658438 GCA_018342105.1 Gonioctena quinquepunctata
TAAAATACGGTAAATTAACATCAAAATCGACGTGTTTCAGGATTATTTCTTAAAATGACCTGTTTAGCTAAAAATGAATTTGTTCCATACTTTACGGACACAGTGTATATCCTGAACGGTTTGTCGGACGCGAAAAATACAGGATATCTTTGTTTCAGATAATTAAATGTTCTTTCATTATTTCTGGATATTTTTACATGTAAAATCGATGTTTATGCGAGTTTTTGAGTCAAGTTGGAACGCATGCTTTTTCTGCGAATAACTCAAAAAACAATTGATCCTACGTGAAAAATAGTTATATTGAAAGACAAATGTTGTTCTGAACTTTTTTCCTATCAACAATAGTGTTCGCACAGTAGGTAGCCAAATGATTTTTTTTATATATGTATAATGGGACAGATGCACGGAACAGCTGAATTAACGTTCTGGGGGGTGGTTATGCCATATTGTAGCAGCTGTGAAGAGCCTTACGAAAGCGCTTGGGCCACCATTTGCTGGCATCATTCTATTTTGCTTGGTGTAAACAAGTCATTTCCATACGTTCAAAATTCACAAAAGACTACAGTGAATTTATCATCCCTACCACCAACGTAAGCCGCAGCCAGAGACTACGCACTCTCCGAACTTATCATCAAGTTTAAACATGGCTTGAAATAAGCCTAGACCCTGAAGAATGGGGTCTAGAACTAATCTCATACACCATGCCAAGCGCGTATTTGAGGTTTTCCCCAAGAAACAGCTGAATGTTTGAATCGATCAAATGGGTACCACACTCCACATAAATCTAAAACGTCGTGGCCGCTATTGTCGCTAGGCAAGTTCTCATTAGTCTGGGGTCGAAAAGTGGGTTTCCTGCAAAAAATCGTTCCAAGTCTTCTGAAAATATGAGCGATGGCTCATTCGATTCGGGATGTCACTCTGAGAAAGACGTCCTTAGTTTTTTGCTAATTGCTCAAAAACTATTATTAATAGAGAAAATGAAAAAACATGTTCTTGAAGAGGAGGATATTTCCCATGAAAAAGTCACAACTAATCTCAATTATTTATAATTTTAATTCAACGTTGAAATTAGGGCTCCGCGAGGGCGTTAATGCAGGTACAACACCTCTCGAGAGAGCAATGCACATACAATATTTTTTTTTATACTATTAAATATTAATTTAAAAATTCAAAAAAATCATAGTATCATCTGAATACTCGAAAGAATGTAATTTCGTTAGAAAGAAAGTTTTTATTTGAATTTTGATAATGTGAGGCTATTGTTAATTAAGTAGTTTTTTTGGAACCGCCAATTTCATTGAAAACCGAATTGTTCACAGAATGATGACTCCATAATTTTTTCGCTTTCTGGGGCTCATTTTACATGTATACTCAATAATATCACGCCATAAAATTGTTCAAAAGTTAATTATTTTGTTGATTATAAATTTCTAAATTTTACAAAATATGAGAAATTGAGTGAATATTGTTTTTTTATTGATATTTCACATTATTATCAGTTTTATGTCTGACAACGGCATTTTACGTATTTTTTTTATACGCTATTCGTTTATAAAATATATATATAAACAAATGGAAGTTGAATATCTTTCAAAAATTGTCTTTTTGCATTAGTTTATTATAATTGAAAAAAAAAGAAAATTCCAGATTTTATTTTTATTTTTTATAATAGTTTTTTTTATTTTTTTATTATTTGAATAATATATTGTTTTTTTTTTTAATTAATAATTGGTTTTTCTCTACCTAATAAGAAAATGTTTTGATGAATAATGTAATTGTTTATTTACTTAACAATTACACAAACTTTTATGGGAATTATATTTTTTGAATGGTACAAAAAATAACAAACTGTTCAAACAACAAACTATTAAAAAAAATTGTTTGTAATTTTTATAGAATTTTCTAGAAAAATTACAAAATGAAAATTTTGACCAGTATATGGTTGTTTTTGTTATTTTTTTTGTTCCATTCAAAAGAAATATAATAAAATTGATAATAATGTGAAATATCAATAAAAAAAATTACAATATTTACTCGTTTGCTCATATTTTTTTAACTTCAGAAATTTATAATTAACAAAATAATTAACTTTCAAACAGTTTTATAGCATGACTAGCTGGTGCCCGCGACTTCGTCCGCGCAGAATTTGTATTTTTCCTGGTTTTCTTTATGTGATTCCATCTAGCTTCGAACATAAATTTTTGACAGTTTGTCAGATTTAATGATTCAAAAATGAGCCTAGACCCTGAAGAATGGGGTTGACAACAAACAACACAGGGTCTAGAACTAATCTCCAACACCATGCCAAGCGCGTATTTGAGGGGGGTTATTTCCCCCCCAAGAAACAGCTAAATGTTTAAATTGACGGAATGGGCACCACACTCCAGATAAATCTAAAACTTCGTGGCTGCTATTTTCGCTAGGCAAGTTCTCATTAGTCTAGTCAAAAATCAAAAAGTGAGTTTTCTGCAAAAAATCATTCCAAGTCTTCGGGATGTCATTCTGAGAAAGGCATATTTTTCAGTTTTTTTCAGTCGACAAAAATTTTCTATTGAATTTTTATAGAATTTTTTTAAAAAATTACAAAATAAAAATATTGACCAGTATATGGTTGTTTTTGTTATTTTTGTTCCATTCAAAAAAATATAATATCAATCAAAGTTTGTTTAATGGTTAAGTAAATGAGCAATTACATTATTAATAGAATATTTTTTTTCTTATTAGGTAGAGAATAACCATCTATTAATTTTGAAGGAAAAACATTCTCAATATATTATTTAAATAATATAAATATAAAAAAATTATTATATACAATTAAAAAAAACAAAGATATTTTTAAATCATAACAATACCAAATAACAATTTATCCATTTGTTTATAAATATTTTATAAACGAATTACGTAATTTTTTTAATTCGTTGTAAAATGCCTTTGTAAGACATAAAACTGATAATAATGTGAAATATCAATAAAAAAATTGACAATATTAACTCGATTCTTCATATTTTGTTAACTTCAGAAATTTATAATTAACAAAATAGTTAACTTTTAAACAGTTTTATAGCGTGACTAGCTGGTGCCCGCGACTTCGTCTGCGTAGAATTTGTATTTTTCCTGGTTTTCTCTATTGATTCCATCTAGCTTCGAACATTAATTTTTGACAGTTTATCAGATTTAATGATTCGAAAATGAGCCTAGACCCTGAAGAATGGGGTTGGAAACAAACAACACAGGGTCTAGAACTAATCTCCAACACCATACCAAGCACGTATTTAAGGGGGGTTATCCCCCCCAAGAAACAGCTAAATGTTTAAATTGATGGAATGGGCACCACACTCCAGATAAATCTAAAACTTCGTGGCCGCTATTTTCGCTAGGCAAGTTCTCATTAGTCCCAGTCGAAAATCGAAAGTGAGTTTTCTGCGAAAAATCGTTCGAAGTCTTCTGAAAATATGAGCGATGGCTCATTCGATTCGGGATGTCATTCTGAGAAAGAGGTATTTTCGATTTTTTCCGTCGACGAAAATTTGATATTTAATATTTATAGAATTTTCTAGAAAAATTACGAAATAAAAATTATAACCAGTATATGGTTGTTTTTGTTAATTTTTGTTCCATTCAAAAAAATATAATGTCAATCAAAGTTTGTTTAATTTTAAGAAAAAAATTATTTTAAAAATTTTTTTTCTTATTAGGTAGAGAATAACCATTTATTAATTTTAAAGAAAAAATTCTCAATATATTATTTAAATAAAAAAAAAAAAAAAAAAAAAAAAAATTTTTGAAAAATATTCATTTGTTTATAAATATTTTATAAAAAAATTACGTAATTTTTTTTTAAACGTTGTAAAATGCCTTTGTCAGACATAAAACTGATAATAATGTGAAATATCAATTAAAAAAAATTGTCAATATTTACTCGATTTCTCATATTTTGTTAACTTCAGAAATTTATAATTGACAAAATAATCAACTTTTAAACAGTTTTATAGCGTGACTAGCTGGTGCCCGCGACTTCAGCCGCGTAGAATTTGTATTTTTAACCGACGAAACCAAAAAGGAGGAGGTTCTCTAGTCGACGCATATATTTTTTTTTATGTAAGAACTTTTTACTGAGACGTCCGATTCCGATAGTTTTTTTTTCACGAGACTATCAGGCATAACGTTGTACTAGGTTCTTCGATTTGGATGATTCTTTTTTTATTAGATGTAGCAAAATGAAGGATATTGATCACTCACCCTCTGAATTCTGGTCCGGTAACCGATTCTATCAGGCATAACGTTGTACTAGGTTCTTCGATTTGGATGATTCTTTTTTTATTAGATAGAGTATACCTCATAGTTGATCATATTTGGTTTTCGAATGGAATTATCCGCCCTTACGGGTAGAAAAATAGGAAATAACTGATTTTTCACTTGTGAACATTGGCACACATATGTAGTTGACAATGACAGATCGCTAATGTCATTATTTTTGTTCTCCTACATCCGCCACAATCATATTCTATGAGAGGATGGAATGATATACAAAGTAATGAAATAAACTAACCAGAACAACGAAAATAATTTATATTACAACAAATAGTAAAAGTAGATAATCATATTATTTAACTGGTAATAGTTGAAGTAAGGTGGGTAAGTAAGTATTTTGGAAGTAATAAAAAACAAGAAGGTAGTAATTAGTAGATTTCAGCCACAAAAAATTGAAAAATAAAAACTTCTTAACAAAAAATTAAACCGACGAAATACGTAACTGAAAAGTAAAAAATAAAATAAACCTTCTTACCTTCATTTTAAGCCTTATCTGATTCATTTGCTTGTTTGTTTGGCGCCGACTCAAAATTAGTTACTTACATCAGTTTAGGAGCTTAGTTATTGAGACTAAGAAGGTTTATTTTATTTTTTACTTTTCAGTTACGTATACGTATTGCGTCAGTTTAATTTTTTGTTGAATTGTTTTTCCTGGTTTTTTTTATGTGATTCCATCTAGTTTCGAACATAAATTTTTGACAGTTTGTCAGATTCAATGATTCAAAAATGACGGATTTTCATACAAACTTTCATCCCCTTTCTCACCACCTTTGGAGTTAAATTACCAAAAATCCTTCCTTAGTGCTCACCTACAGTGTCAAAGAAACCCACATGCAAATTTTCACGGTCCTAGCCCCAGGAGTTTGGGCTGTACGTTCATACCTCAGTTAGTCGGTTAGTCTTTCATATATTTAGATATTACTGAGTACACATGTAAAATTTGCTCCAGGAAGCAAAAAAATTATGGAGTCATTCTGTGAACAATTAATCGGTTTTAAATAAAATCGGCGGTTCCAAAAAAAATATTTAATTAACAATCAACATTAATTATGTTCAATGAAAAAATTATTTTCCAATGAAATTACTTTCTTTCAAGTGTTCAGCTGATACTATTATTTTTGATTTTTTGAATTCTTTTTCTTTTTAAGTCTTGTGACGCTAACATATTTCCCTTGATATAAAAGTGCCTTCATATTTTAAATACATTTATAGATTAAACGACTCACCTGTAAGGAAGTTCAATCTGAATTATACGAAGAACCACGTCCGAGTAGACCAATATGTAGTTACGCCTCTGGTGGAACACAACTCACTGTTTTAATCTATAAAAAACTATTCTCTGCCTGAACCCGACTCCTTGCTCGATAATTACTCATTACGTTTGACAGTGTCTAAGAGTTAAAAAAAACATTGGGTAAGAACGGGCTATGGGTGGGTTGGTCTACTCGGACGTGGTTCTTCGTATAATTCAGATTGAACTTCCTTACAGGTATTAATCTATAATTATACTTCATAACCACGTCCTCGTAGACCAATATGTAGATGTAGAAAGCCTTCGAAATTCTTTTTTTAAAATTTATTCCACATATCTTTAAGTTTTGAATAATTATCTTAGAAATATTGTACAAAAGAGTCTTAATTGTACTTAACATTATAGTAAATAACAATAGATTATATAGCTATTGTTGAGCAAAGCGTCGGGCAGAACTTTGTTGTGCAAACAACTTGTACCAATGAATGTAATTTAACGTGAATTCCAAACGTATTTATTAGTGAAAATATAAAATGAATATTAACAGTTGAAAATGTTTGACAAGACTGTGACATATATAAACATATCCATGAAAACGGTATGACTCGCATTTATCTTGAATCCATTTCAACACTTCCCCTCGAGGCAATTCCAGTTTCTTGAATGAAAAACAGGACCCAGTCCGAGCATCTCCACATAAGCTCCATGTTTCGCTTTCGGTAAACCCTTTGTGAAAATATCGGCTGTCATGTTTCTCGTTGACACATGTTTCACTGTGAATTCTTCATTTCTAATCGAATCTCTGATGAAATGATATCTCAGATCGATGTGTTTACTTCTAGCATGAAATGTTGAATTTTCTGCTAGTTTGAGTGGGCTGAAATTATCATTGAAAATTATTATGTCTGTCAACTCTTCGAGTTCCAAATTCTTCATGAAATTCCGGAGATATATCGCTTCTTTTGCAGCCTCAGTCATCCCCATATATTCTGCTTCGGTGAGGAGGGCGACTGTGCGTTGCTTTTCGAATCCATGAAATTGGACTTCCGGATAAAATAAAGTATATCCTGAATAGGATCTTCTGTCTTCGAGACAAGACCCCAATCAGCATCCACAAAACCTGTCAAAACTTCCTGATCTGGTGAATAAACAAGTCCCAAATCAATGGTTCCTTTCAGGTAGCGTAGAACACGTTTACCTGCAGTCCAATGTAGTTCATCGTAGCAATTGTTGTACTGCCCAAGATAACTAACTGCAAAGCTAATATCCGGTCTCGTTGTAGTGCTCAGGTACGTCAAAGCACCAATTAATTCACGATACGGTATTTTGTGCACATCTTCGTTTGGGGCTCCTTCGGACTTTTTTAATTTCACATTGGGGTCCAATGGAGTTGACACTGGATTCCCAAAACGGTTCAGTAATTATTTGATGTATCCTCTTTGATGCATTGCTATTCCATTTTATTTCTTCGAAAACTCTATTCCAAGGCAATATCCGACTTCTCCCAAGTCCTTCATATCAAAATGATTCGATAGTTTCTGATATATCGTATTCGCCGTACTTGGATTTTTCGAAACTACCAGGATGTCGTCAACATAAATCACAATTATTTCCAAGTCTTCCCCTTGATTTATGCGATAGACGCATGGATCGGAATTTGATGGCTTGGCTCCGAATGATATCAAAACGCTATTCAGTTTGTTATACCAACTTCTTCCGGCTTGACGAAGACCGTATAGTGATTTTTTCAATAAACAAACTTGGTTTCCTAGACGAAGTTGATCTAACATATCAGCCGCTCTCGTGATAATATTGGAGTTCGAACTTTCCGCACTGACGATCGTTTCCAGAATTTCGTTCAACATTTTTGGTGGTTCCATGAATATTTCTTCCTCGATTTCGCCATTTAGGTACGCACAAGTTACATCAAACTGTCGAAGTGACATTTTGAATTTGGTTGCCAGTGCCGCAACAAGTCGAATCGAACTTAGTCTAGCAACTGGAGCGAAAGTTTGATTGAAATGTATACCTGGTTCTTGACTAAAACCTTGGGCTACAAGTCGTGCTTTCCTTTTATCGAGTGTTCCATCAGCTCTGTACTTATTTCGTAAAACCATACGACTTCCAATTATATGTCGGTCTTTTGGACGTTCCTTGAGTTCCCAGGTATCATTTTTTATGATGGACTTAATTTCTTCCACCATAGCATGGTACCACTCGGTGTTATCAGGTCCAGACATCGCATGTTTCATTGGAATTTCTGAAATAAGTGCAATGTTTCCTTCTTCATGTTGAGTTTCCATCGCTCTATGAATCTTCCGAGGTCTTCCCCTAGAGCCCGACCTTTCAATTCTCGGTCTGCCAGGTCCTCTCCTGAGTAAAGAGTGTTGTTCATGACATATTTGGGGTTCTTCATCCTCTTGAACATTATCCTCAGGTTCTGGTTCACTAGTTTGATTCACGTCAGGTTCAGGCATGATATTTCTAACTTCAATGTCAATTGTTCGAGGTGAATTATTTACCTCATTTTCAATCAGAACAAAATCTTGATATTCATCAAGACTTGATAGATTTTTCTCAAAAAATTTCACATCTCTTGTTATGTGAATTTTCCGTTCTTTTTTCAGCCAAATTCGATATCCTTTTGATTGTTCGGAATATCCCAGGAAAATGCCTTATCTGCATCTAGAGTCGGATTTTCCTCTACCTGGATCCTTGTTGAGACAGAAAACTCTGCAGCCGAATTCTCTAAAATGGGATACATCTGGTTTCTTCCGATTCCAAACCTCATACGGAGTTTTTCCGTTCAAACTCCTGGTAGGACAACGATTTCGGATATAATTCGCCGTGTTGACGGCTTCGGCCCAAAATGAAGATGGTAAACCAGACTGCATGAGTGGACATCTTGCTGTATCTAGGAGTGAACGGTTTGTTCTTTCTGCAATACCGTTTTGTTCTGGGTTATACGGACAAGTAAGACGTCTTGTAATACCTCGACTACTCAACAAATCTTCGAAATTTTTGCTTGTATATTCTGTTCCGTTATCTGATTGTATGCATTCGATTTTCTTCCCTTTCTGGTTTTCAACTAAGGTGATGAAATTCTTAGTGATATCGAGTACTTCCGTTTTGGATCTAATAAACCTCACTTCACACCATCGGGAATGATCATCAATAAACTCGATGAAATATTTCGCCTTTCCAATGGAATCTATCCTCATTGGTCCACATACATCAGTATGTATCAGTTCTAGTAAGCTACTTTTTCTGAGAGACTTTTTCGGAAATGGGATTTTTGACATTTTTCCGTGATGGCATACGTCGCATTTGAAGTTTTCATGACATTTCTCCAATTTCATTCCGCCAATGATTTCTTTCCGTTCAGCTTTGAGGATATCTTCAATATTCAGATGTCCCAGCCGACGATGCCACAATTCAAGATTTCCTTCATTTCTTTGTGAAAAGAAAACTGATTCCTGGAAACCACGCACATAGTACAATCCTTCGATACGATCTGCAATCAATTTAATATCACCGTCGGTCCCTATCACTAGAGCAATGTCCTTCTTGAATACGACTTCAAATCCATTTTCAGCTATCTTCCCAACAGACATCAGGTTGGTACGCAAGTCTGGAACATACATAGTGTTACTTAGGGTTATGCCTTTCGATTCTCCATTAACATCGGTCATGAACGATACGGTACCTTTGGCTACTATTTTAGATGATTGATTGTTCGCGAGTTTCAATGATTCGTTATTTATGTGAACCATTTCGGTGGAACTTTCAGTTTCTTTACATAAATGTGACGTTGCACCACTGTCTAAGCACCATTTCGTTTCAATATCGCCAATTCGAATATCCTCGGTGGCACATAGACACACATTTTCGGCATATTTTGCTGAATGTTCATCTATTTTGCGATTATATTTACATTCTGATGCTTTATGTCCAACTTTTCGGCATTTGTGACAACGAAATTTAAATTCTTTGTTCTTCGTATTAGCTCCCGAATGGGAATACCTTTCATAGACTTCCGGCTTTTTGTTGTATCGGCTTTGAAAATGCTTTTTAGTTGCAAACATTGCATTCTGCATTGAATTCCTGGCTTCATTTTGTCGTGCATCGTTTTCTTCAATGATTTTCACACGTAGCATATCTGGAACTGGTAATTCATCTCTGGACTCGATTGCACATCTGAAGTTTTCAAAACTGGAGGGCAAACTGTACAACAACATAATGGACAGTAAGTCTGGATTGATTTCGACTAAGATGTCTAAAAACCCTGGTGAATGAACTGATTCGATATTGTTTAGATTTTTGAGGGACACCACCTGTTACTTCAACAGAGCTTCTCTCTGTGGTAGATGGCGCCGTCCAAAATGTTTGGCTATATTCTCGCTCAATGTCAGAACTTAATTTCTGACATCTGCAGCATCTTATATGAAATTATTTTCAGTGCTTTGTCGGTATCTATGCTTTTTCCATCTCTTTGATGTGAAATCTTGCTAAGCTTATTCCTGAGCTTGTTCTTTAAAAAAACCACTCGTTCATCAGTTCATTAGTGCGCGAGGAATTGTTTATTTTCAGGTAGTGTAGTGTGTAAGGATATTTTTTGTAGAATGGGCCACATTTGCATTTTGTGTGTACAGTATAAAGCTGCAGATTCGAATTTTCGCCTGTATTTATTACCAAAAGCAAGTACAAATCTTGACGAATTGACTAATAATGATATTTCTATAGTTCATTATATTATATGCATTGAATTTAATATTTTCTGCAATTTAATGACAATTTCATTTCCAATTCTCCGTCTGTCAAAATGAAGTTAACCTCGAATTCAAATCGTATAAAATATGAAAAACAACACGACAGTGCTTTCTTTGTGCAATGTTCGGGGGCTTCTAATTCTAGCTTTGCTATTGGTGAAGTTTGACAGATGTCTCTTTTAAACCAATAGCAAAGCTAGAATTTGAGTAAATAAATATACCCTGTTACTGAATTGAAATAAATCGAAATTGGCGCCATCTGACACGCTAGTAATCTCTATTATCAAGTAGGCCAAGTGTCGCCAAGTTGATCCCAAACTTCTACAGGTATAAGTGTAAGCACCAGGGTTTTTATACATCTTAATTCCGACTTCCATTTCGTTCAATTTGTCAACTGCGTCAAAATATTTGTTCAAATGATCACGAACATCGTCACCATCATTCATTCGCTGCAACGTGAGCTGTTTCAATAGTGTCGCTTTTCGAGCTGGTCCTTTCGACTGGTAAATATTTTCCAACTTCAGCCAAACTTGATGAGAATTTGCGCATCCTTTGATTTGTTTCAATTCTGATGGACTGATTGACAGAATTATATCGGATTTTGCTTTGTAATCATTCTTTATCCAATTTTGTACACTGCTCAAAGAAGCTGCGTCCCCTTCAATCGGAAATGGTTTCGATAATTCACCATTTACGTATACCCATGCATCATTCTTGATCAGTAAGGCCTCCCTTTGCATTTTCCAGGTATCATAATTATCTTTGTTCAGGGTTTCAATTCTGGATATATTCGCCGAATTCATATTCACAGAATCACTTATATTTTACACTATGAGAGTCTTTCAATACGTTTTTACTGGACAGGAACACTTCTTGGTTAACTTCAGTTGGTACACGAATTCTAGGCTAACAGATTTCAGATCCTGGGCCCATAACCTGTTGAGCAGAGCGTCGGGCAGAACTTTGTTGTGCAAACAACTTGTACCAATGAATGTAATTTAACGTGAATTCCAAACGTATCCATTAGTGAAAATATAAAATGAATATTAACAGTTGAAAATGTTTGACAAGACTATGACATATATAAACATATCCATGAAAACGGTATGACTCGCATTTATCTGGAATCCATTTCAACAGCTATTAATTCTTTATATAATTATACACACTCTCAAATTCGAAAAATCTTAGTTTATAATACAATACTTTTAGCATAATTTGATCTATCAATTATTGGCCTGGAATAAAACTTGGCGAAAATATTCGACCTGCTAATCCATCCTGCTGTGTTTCGGATTGTTTCAATATTCATTCCGGAACGTAGTGTCGCGGATGTGGTCGCATGCCACATGCTGTGTGCACAGAAAATAGAAGTATCTATACCACTTCTACATGATGTAGTCTTTATCCATCTCGAGATGGTTTGAGTGGATGCCTGACGATGAGGTTTTTTATAAGTCAGAAAAAGAGTCTATATGCCCTCTGCCCTCTCTGATATCATTTGTAACAGATATGTAATGATTGAGAGTTTTCCAAACACAGAGTTCTGGTTTTTCATCAAACTTTGGGATCATCAAAATAGGTTGTGCTTTACCTGGAGCTGATGTTTTGAGAAAGTCTGTTATTGTTATTTTAATCATGTCTTGTTCATACAAAAAGTTATTTAATTTTATCGAAGCCAGAGTTTGAACTCCAGGCGATGAAGTGAGAGCTATCAAAGTGGTTAATTTCAAGGTTAGATCCTCAAGTGACAAAGACTCTAATGGGTATAATGTTGATAAATATTCCAAAACATTATGAGGGTCCCAAGTAAAAGAATATTTTGGAAAAACTGGTCTTTTTCGAAAAATGCCTTTCATAAATCGTTTAATTGAATTATTTTCATCTTTTATTTGAAACAGAAAATGTAGTGCTGATCGGTGACAATTCAAATTGCTATAACTTGCACCCCCTGAAAATTCGTCATTCAGAAATATTAGGATTTGATTTAAGTTTGGATCAAAGATTTCAATATGATTATTACTGCAATACCTCCACCATCTTGAATACGTAGAGTCATATTGTGCTATAGTATTTGAACTAACGGATGACTCATAAACATGAATCAATTCTGATGGTATTCGTTGTCTTTTGAGAGCCCCTGATAACCTTCCCGTCACCAGGGTAATTTTTTCCCAAATTGGATGGCTCTCCCTGACAGGAGAGAGAATGAGTTCATTGTGTGGACTAAAGTAAATTGGTTCAGAAATGAGGTGTTTACAAAAGAGTGGATACCATGGTTGAGTAGCCCATGCTGACAACAACCAAACCTTCTACGCCGTCAGAAATTATTTTGTTTAATACCCTCGGAATCAATGAAAACGGTAGGAAAACATAAAAGAAAGTGTTTGACCAACATATGGTGGAAGCGTCTTGTAGTAACCCTGCCTAGTCATAATCACTTAGAAAAAGAAATAACCATTATCAAGTTCAAACACCTGCACCAGTAATTTTTAAAGGAAGGCATAATTCTCTCAGATTGTTCATTTAATGACCTATTACGGTTGAAGAGTAACTCTTTGTCGCGGTGAATATCATAGGAGACATTCTTGTTCTGTAATAAATTAACTTGTTAATGGGACCGACATGTCTAGGCCCGGATGCCGACCGCACATAAAAAGCTATAAATACATCATTGGATGGGCGGTCTATTTGAAGTATTCTTACGCGCTGGTATTAATGAGTTCACATAAAATCACGCATTAAATTCGACAGTCATCAGATATACTTGACTCCATGTACGCGAGCATTTAAAAAAACTGGAATCAAAAGAATAGAAAGAGTTATAATTCGACAGTCATCAGATATACTTGACTCCATGTACGCGAGCATTTAATTAGAAATCTTTATTACAAGTACAATTAAATTCAAGTCTGAAATAAGTGATGTAACACATACGAGAAATTCAAGATAATTCATAATGAAGCTAAATTGGTTGCATCATCAATCTCTACCTTAGTGCGAAATAAGTTTTTGTTCAAAGAGAAATCTACAATGTCAAATCGGCTCGACAAATACAATAACTACCGGGTCATCATCTGTTTATTAGTGCTACCATAAACCTTGCATATTTTCAACGCCAATTTCATAAACTCTATTCATAGTCCAGGAAAAGTAGCTAAATAAAGTCAAGACTCGAAAGTAAATAATGAAACCATAATAACCCAAATTAATGAAGGCGCGAATAAAATTAATAATTTCTATTCGTCTAATCAATTGTTAATGTGAGTGCAAGTGATTTACCTGAGAATTATGTAAGTACGTTTGAAAGATCATGTTTGGAAAGTCAATTCTCCAAGTACCTTATTCCTAAATATTTTGGTTACTATCATATACAGGGTTATGCGTTATGCCTTAGTTGGAAGTAAAAAGGATAAGAATGAAGAGAAATATTGATATTAGTGATTACCCTGTTGTAGACCAAAACTTGACATACTATCATCTTCTATAATTGTTTAATAGCGAAATAGCTCATTTTGTTTTGATTGGTTATGTTGAACGATTGTGCATGTATTTTAAGATTAGATTAATTATATTCATTTTTATAACTTTTGCCCGTGCATTATTTCCTGTGAATTCGAATAATAGTAAGGTCTGTAAATCTGAATTATAAATGAACAACCCACGCTCAACTATCTCTCAGGGCAGAGAGGAAGACTAAAGCCGCTCTTAGATCTTCTTCTATGTTATTCGAAGATCTCTTTGATTAACAACTCCCTGGGTGATTAAGATCTCCCTTTCAATACATACTTGGGGTAATTATTGAAATCACCGACCATCGACCCCTTTGGTAGGCGGTTAGGTACTTTATGAATTAACATCTCGAGTGTGGAGCAACCCATAACATTTGGCGATCAGGTGGGTGGTTGTTATACCTAACACCTGGGAGCCATGACAAATTGATGTCAGGTGTCGAGGTTCATTTACAGAAAAAAAAAAATATATAACGCTATATGTAAATTTCGCAAAGGATGTCAAACTCAAAATTATCCAATGCAAATAGGAATGAAAATTCAGAAAAAAATTGTTTTTCTTGTTAAGTACTATCAGAAACTGTGTGGTTCAAGCAGCCACAACATTTTGTGTAATAATTTGATCTAAATTAACTCATATATAGGGTTTTTCACAAAAAAAAAGTAAAATTTAAAGTTAGGGGTGAAAATAACTTGAAAAATAAGGAAATTTTCTCTTTGAAGTGGAAAATAAAGTATATATAGCGTTTATGCAGACTTATTCTTGGAATTCACTTGGAAATAGTTGAAAAAGTTGAAAGAAGTAAACAATTTTTATCATGACTCCCCCACCGACGGTATCTACTTCGACAGCTCCTCCGATTGTGCAGGTTTTACCTATTCAGGAACCTACTATAGCTATTACTTTGGACAATGTTCCTTATTATAATGGTCAATCGAAAATCACCGACTTCATCAGAATTATTGAAGATACTGCCGCGCTTGCAAACTGGACAGATTTACAAATTGTATCGATAGTACGTTTGAAATTGCGAGGAATAGCCAAACAATTAATAGACGCGGACAGCCAATTAAGAACCACTGTAGTATGGAATGATTTGAAGAAGGGCTTGCAGGAACAATTCGGCCTAACTAAAATACCGGGGCAGGACAAAAGAGAATTATTAGAATGCAGACAGCGTAGGTCAGAAACATGTCGCCAGTATTTAGCACGCTTGAAGGTTTGCGCAGCTAAAATTTTAGTATTAACAGGGGTACCCGATTTAGATAGAATATTGTTGCAACGACATGAACAAGACATAATTACTCAGTTTGCAATGGGATTGCTTGACCCCATTAGAAAACGTATCTTATCCGCTAGTCCAGGAACGTTGAAGGAAGCGATTGACTTAGCCGATAAAGAAGAATTAATTGAAAACCTTACCAAACCAACGGACAGAAATTTCAGGAATATAATTGCGAATGAGCCAGCAACAAATGTACCTATATGTCAGTATTGCCGCTACAGAGGACATGAAGCTCGAAATTGTAAAATGAAAAATCGGATCTGCTATCGTTGTAACGAACAAGGACACTTGGCTAATAATTGTAGAAATAAAACAAGTCCCAGAAATGTTGATAGACGACATTTAAATGGCAATACGGTTCGCAATTTACCTCCGTTGGGAACCGCAAACAGCCACTAGTAAGTCAAAATTCAACATATAGGAGGCCTACGCAAACGATACTTACCTATACAACAGGAGAGGCCCAGAGAAATGTTATAGTTTTAGAAATTAATGGAATTTTTCGCACCATTCTTTTAGACACTGGCGCCGAAGTATCGTTGGCCCACATTAGTATCACACGTGGTATGAAAATTAAATATGAAGAAAAGTTTCAACTTCGCGACGTACAGGGACATTCTATTCCTTATATAGGAACAGTTATTCTACCCATCAGATTGAATGACAGAAAAGTAATTGACCACGAATTTATTCTTATTGAAACTGACCATTTGAGTACTGAATTGATATTAGGGTTAGACTTTCTGCAGAAATATCAAGTAAAATTAGATTGGCGAGCGAATAGAATGTATTTGATGGAGGAGATTATTGAACTTCATCACGAACCCAAACATATTTATCATACTGAAAATGGTATGGATAAGCTTTGGATAGAAAAAATTGCGAATATGGAAAGAACTTTCAAGAAACAATTGACAGTATGAATCAGAGACTGTCCGAATTAACCATCACAATGGAACAATGGAAGGGAAGAAATTTTGACGAAAAACTAAATTTTTCGAGGGAGTGCACACCCAAAATAAATGGCCGAGTAATCGAAAATGGATTTCCATACCAGGACTTGAGACCGATCACCTCAAGGGGAAATTTAGTGGATAATTCAAAGTCAGCTTATTTACAAGATGAAAATACTGTCAAGAAAAATAGAGAACTGGAAAAAAGAAGAAAAAATATTCGTAACAAGGCGCTTAGAAAAAGGAACAATGAAAAGCAGAGAAAAGAAAAGTTTCCACAGCTAGAAACAGAGCAGGAAATTATTTTAGGAATTGAAGGGTTGAGTAACGCTAAACCCAGAGCATCCTATATATTGGAAAAAATTAAATTGCAAGATAGTGCTAGGATTTTGAACGACATTCGAGGTGAAGAAGCTGGATCGTCTAAGGATGACATGCCTTCTACCAGTACAATGGAAAACTCTTAGGAATTGGGAACTATTGATTCAAGACAGGCGACATTTGCAAATAAAAATTTGAAGCGAGGGTTAGTTGCGTCTAGGGACGGTAACCTTCCTCCAAACAATACGGTAGCATGCCAAGGGGCAGCGATCAACTTTTTACCAGAGAATAAATTGTTGAAAGATATCAATTTGATAGAAGGTGAAAGTGGTATACAAGAGAGAAGTATTCCGCCAAAACAGAGAAATACTAAGAATCTGACCGGCAAGAAAACACTTTCTACTGAGTGTATGGAAAATATGGAGATTACGTTGGAAAAAGTAGAGGAAAAGGAAAATGGTAAAATTAAGGAGAAATCATCAGGGAACCCTGGAAAGCTTCCGCGGTTCCTACTGAGTGTAGTGAAATTATGGAGAATAAGGTGGCTCGTAGTTCAACGGAAATTATTAATGTGGATGAGAGGAAATTTTCGAAAGATGGTTTAAACAATAGAGAAAATTCACCCGAGGGAGAATCATTTTCTACTAAGATGTTAGTGACGACTAATGATCTAGAAAAGACTGAATTCGAAAAAAGTACCATACCTACGAAAAATAATTATGTGACAGGGATTTATTTGTCTAAGGACTTAATCTTGCCTCCCAGAACTATGTCACTTGTTATGGCCAAATTTCAGAATAGGTTAACGTCAGAAAACGTAGTTATTGAAGATAAGGAAGCTATAAAAGGATTGATAGTAGCTAGATCAATAAGTAAAAACAAGGACGAAATACCTATACGTATAATAAATGTTTTAGAGAAGAATTTAGTAATACCTCGCAAACATGTGATTGCACTAGGATTTGAAGCTGACACTGATACGGAGAGGAAAATATTCGATAAAGGGAAAAGGATTAGAAGAATAGAACTACAGGATGAAAGAACAATTTTGCAACAATTACATTTGGAAGATCCTAAGGAGAGAGATCAAATTAAATTATCCAACCTTATAATAGAATATATAGATATATTTAAAGCCCCCAGTCAAAAATTGAGTAGTACCCATTTAGTGAAACATCGAATCATTACTGAAGATGTTATTCCCATTACTAAAAGACCATATAGAATTCCTTTTCAACGCCAGAAGGCAATGGAGAAAGAAATCAAGGATTTATTAGCTAATGAGATTATCATAGAATCAGCCAGTCCTTGGAGTTTCCCAGCTCTCTTAATTGAAAAAAAAATGCATCCGGGAGAAGAACCCCAGTTTAGATTATGTATTGACTACCGAGAATTAAACGCCATTACTAAAACTGATTTTTATCCGTTGCCACACTTGCAAGACACTTTGGAGAGATTAAATGGTACTGAATTATATAGTGTGATGGATTTAGCCAGTGGATATTTCCAAATTGAGTTAGATGAGCGTGACCGAGAAAAAAGTGCTTTCTCTACTCCAAATGGACATTACGAATTTAAAAAATTGCCTCAGGGTTTGAAGAACTCCCCTGCCAGCTTTCAGAGGTTTATGAACCTTACTTTCGCTGATATTACTGGAAAAGAATGCCTAGTATACCTAGATGACATCATAGTATTCAGTGGTCCCAATGTTGATGAGCATCTAGATAGATTGCGTCATGTATTCGATAAAATGAGAGACAGCAACTTAAAATTCAAGCCAACTAAATGTCATTTCATGAAACCCGAAGCCAAGTACTTAGGGCACATTGTTTCTGGAAAAGGATGCCAAACAGACCCTGAAAAAACATCGGTGGTTAAAAATTACCCTCAACCAAAATGTGTGAAGGAAGTAAGAGCTTTCCTCGGATTATGTGGGTTTTATAGGAAATTTGTGCAAAACTTCTCAAAATTATCCCAACCACTCACGAAATTAACTAAGAAAGAAGAAAATTCCTTTGGGGAACGGAACAGCAGCTAGCATTTGACACCTTGAAACAAGCACTAATAACACCTCCCATTTTGAAATATCCCGATTTTTCCAGACCTTTTATAGTAACGACCGACGCTAGCGCTTCAGCTATTTCTGGAATTTTAAGTCAAGAATACTCAGGATTTGAACACCCTATATGTTATTCTAGTAGAACCTTGAATGCTGCTGAGACTCGATATTCTACCATTGAAAGAGAATGCTTAGCTGTAATATGGGCTGTCAAGAAATATCGATGCTATTTAGTTGGAACACATTTTACTATCATCACCGATCATCGACCTTTGGTATATTTACTATCAATCAAAGATCCAAGTAGTAGACTTGCAAAATGGGCTATGACGCTTCTGGAGTATTCATTTACTATTAAATATCGCCAGGGCCAACATAACCTAAATGCAGATTCATTGACGAGGCTGAAGGTGAATGAAACGTCGGAAGAAATCGTTCCTCAAATACAAAATAAAGACCGACTAGTGTGCGCTACACGTAAGATCATTGAAGATGCAGAACCAATTATTGACACTATATGGCAACGAGACGACATACGCAAATTACAGAAAAAGGATCCCAAGATCATCGAAATCCTAACTACCTTATCCGAGAATGATGAACATTTTTATGTACATGAAGAAATCCTATATGTAAAACGAAAATTCGACGAACGACAGGATAAAATATATGCCCCTCAAGTCCTTAGAAGACAAATAATTAGTTTATATCACGATAGTATATTTTTCGGTCATGGAGGACAACAGAAAACTTTATCGACCATCAAGAGAGAATTTTACTGGCCTAACATGAGAAAAGATATTGACGAATATGTGCAAAGGTGTCATTCTTGTAATATTCACAAAAGCTCGAATCAAAAACCCACCGAAATGCAACGAATGCCCATACCTGAGACAGTCTTCGAAATCGTAGCTATTGATATAGTAGGTCCCCTGAACACCACAAGACAAGGAAATAAATATATTCTCACTGCTATTGATCATTTGACTCGATATGCTGAAGCCATTCCAATACCTAATATAACTGTAGAAACAGTTGCCAAAGCGTTTGTAGAAAATGTCATCCTACGATATGGGGCTCCCAGACATTTATTGAGTGACCGAGGATCGCAATTTTTGTCCGCTTTATTCTTAGAAATATGTAAAAGATTACGGATAAAAAAATTAAATACTACGGCATATCACCCAGCCACTAATGGAGTGTTAGAACGATTTCATGGGCACCTGAAAAATACTCTATCTCACCTGGTAACTGAGCAAAAATCCGATTGGGACGAGCAATTACCGTATGCTCTTCTCGCTATCAGAAATCAAATTCATTCGTCCACCAAAGAGAGCCCTTTTTTTTAATGTTTGGGAGAGACATGCTACTACCCCATCACCTTACTCTACGAGCACCCGTATACGGTACGACACGTTGGAAAATTATGCCTCTGAACTGGTACACCGATTACAAGTCGCTCACGAAAACGCTAGGATGGCCTTAGATATCACTGCTGCAGCAACCCATCGAACATTTAATAAAAAGGCTAAATTGAAGGAATTTCCCATTGGATCGCTGGTGTATTTGAAATCTCCACCTAGTATTACAGCTAGAAAATCTCTGTCTCGTAAGCTTCTCCCAAAGTATACTGGACCTTGGAGAATTCTGCGAAAACTATCCCCAGTTAATTTCGAAATACAACTAGTAGGTAAAACGAAATGTCAGATTATACATGCAAATCGTCTTAAGGCCTATAGAAATATAGACATGAATAATATCCTTCCACGGTCGATTCAAGAGGAATCACAGGAAGAGAGAACGGAAAAAACTAATGAGAAAAAGCAAAAACAACCCCTTCCCCTAGACATGGACTATGTCATCTCCTCAGAAGAATTACTGAATTATAAAAACTTAGATACCCTTCATAATATTTCATCAGACAAGGAAATTATAAAAGAAACCCAAGATAACGTCGTTCAAGACATTGCTGAAATGATAAATGAATTACCGGAAACCATTATGGAAATTCCGAATGATGACATTCAGAGTGAAACGTCGGACGATGACAGAGACAGTATTCCTGAAATTACGCACAGGTATTCTACTAGATCACGGGGAGCTGTTAAAGAGTTACCTTGGATCCTATCTAAGTCAGGTAAACATCAGTAAATTAAGTAATGCACTGTATGTATACATATATCTAGATTATAGAAGGTATTAGTCAGTCATAAGTAACTTTTCAATAATTGTTGAAATGAGTAATTAAGAAAAATCCAAACATGATTTTAATGTACTACGAACGGGAAAATCTCCTCACCCTGTAAATAAAGAGAACATTTTTATAAAGTCCGCGATCCCATAGTGTTTAATAAAAATCATTATTCTAGAACAATAACGGAGATTGACTCCCAAAAGAAAACACTCTGTGCGTGAAATAAAATAACCCTTCTCCATACCCGCCCAAAAAAAAATAGTCGATCGTAAAAACCCTGAAATTTTGCCCCACAAGGAATCTACCTGCAACTTTAGAATCAGAGGGGTGTTTGCTTGACAGGCGTACGAGACAACGACCTTCCGACTGTCTAACATAGCTATCGAAAGAGCTCGCTTATTTACGCCGACCCACGTCATAAATTACCGCCTAGGGTGCAACCGCTTACAAGTAGTGGTGAATGAAACACAATACTCTGTGGATTATAGCTTCCAGTTACAGAAGTTACGAGAAATAGTTGAATATGATGATAAGTGATATATTGATTTGGATATGGACCATTGTCGGAACATTTTACCTGTTGAAAAAAACCGATGGGCTTATAGCATATGATTGTAGAAATCCGCTGCAAATATTACAGCAATTTCTTTAAGAGACGTACAAAAATGTCCCGAATTGAATAGCGCATACACTGTGTCTGAGACTAAAATTTATGCGTTGGAACAGAAAAAGTATGAAAAGATTCAAGTAAAATCATGCTTTATTGAGATTACTCAACTGCTAGTCTCGTGTGGTATGTTTTCACACACCAGTATTTTATCGGATAGTCTGCTTACTTACTTACAACCCATAGGTAAGGAAGAATGCTTAAAAATTCATCAATATTTGGAATATCGAGGTTTCCCTGGTGAAGTAATAAAACTCAAAACCAACGCTACTCAGACTGCAAGAATATTATTGGCTGGAGAATTAGATGACACAGGGAGTTGCCAAGGTACCTCCTATTCCTTTCAAGGAAAATTATATAAAAATGTTGTAGCAACTGCCACCGCAAAAATTACTTTGAAAGATTATTCTGCTACGGCTCACTTAGACGAAAACACCATTAGTTTGGAGAATCAATTATACTGCAAATTCTCTACCGGATATTGTATTGATGCTTTTCAAGGCGAAATAGCGTGGGATATAATCAAACCCCAGGAGTGCCAAAGATATCGCAAACTTTATGAAGGAAAAGCTAACAAAGTCACGGAAAGATTGAGTACCGATGATATAAAATTCTATATGGTCATCGAAGATCGAACAAAGTTATTCGCTGTTCAACTAATTAAGAAAACAACTATTTGTAATATAGTAATGTGGATAACCGAACATCCTAGAATATTAATATTGGAATTTCCAAACAATACTACTAATTTATACAGAGAGTTTGATTTTACCTGGGGAGAACCAACTGCAGATCTCATTACATATGTTAATTCAAAATTTTTATACATTGAGCAATCATTCAAGAGATCCATGAATGCTATGTTGGCAGAAACAATTCAACGAAGATGTCTGTTGAAAGAGAGATATTGAAAAACCGATTAATTATGGCTCAACAATCTCCCACTATCATCGCGCAACTATTGCATCAGCAACCAGGTTATATAGCAAAATCAATGGAGAAGTAATTTATTTACTTAAATGCATTCCTGTCATGGTCACTATACGAAGAGAACAAAACTGTTATCAGGAATTACCAGTGACTTATTTGAATAAATCTTACTTATGGCTCCTTTAACCCGGACTATACAACCTCAATTGATGAATGAAAAAACAATGTTTTAATGTTCTTCAATAATTCCGGCAAAATACTTTATCGATGGAATGTGGATATCTTATGATCCTCTGCCTATTGCCGGTAATCCCCCCAGTGAATTATCTATAATGGAAGACCCTCAAATGCAGCTGGATGAAATAAAACCCCTTGGGATAGGTGGAATTTATACCGCTGAAGAAATCCGAAATGCTCAGGAAATCTTACTGTTTTCCTCTGAAAGGCAGGCTGTAACTAACATCCTCATAAATAGAATGGCCAACAAAACCGTATTGAATCAAGGATTTTCAACTTTAAACCTGTTCAATCAGGAAGAATTAGAAAAATTAGCCAATAATACAATGAAGAAAATTTATGGTGTATTTATGATTATTGGCGATGTGACCAGCAGTTTATTTAGGAATATACATATGTCTAAAAATTTCCAAATTTCTTATGGACACAACTCTAAATGCTTTTGCAATCCACCGAATCACGGGATGTTCTCTACACTTATTGGCAGCTTTATGGAATACCCTGACTATATTTGTAATAAATCATAAATTACCAAGGGTCCCCTCAGAAGATATTCCCATGGAAACCGTTCCCACCGAAATCACTTCGCAACCAACGTTAAGTGAGATGCCCACAACTTCGAAAACTCGTAAGGAACCAATCTATGAAAAAATCATCACCTACCCATTCAAAGGTCTGAACTGGCAGATGTGAAATGCAGATAAATAATTTAAACATCTCAATTTCTCTCTCCCTAGAGATAACTGAACTATAAAGAAGTTAAAAGCGCAACATGAGTAACACGCTGATCTAATAAAAATAATCGTTAACACCTCGTAAAATATTAAATCTGTGGGTTAACAACTGAACACGAAATCGATACATTCGGATAACGTGAGAACTGCCCTAAAACTTTTCGTGAGTGACATAATACGACCGATAAATATTAAAATTAGTGTGAGAACTTTGGAAATAAGAACTGAAATCCTATAAATACCAGTGAACACTCGACTTGGATATTATTGTTCGACGAACTAGTAGCTGATCATCACGCGAAATTAGTTGGTTAAAAAATTAAATACTAATAAGTACAAGTGAAATGGAGATGTTAATCGACGTCTTAAGTGAAATTCGCAGTTTTGAAACCAAGAAATATATCTTGAAATCCTCAGTGGACAACCTCCTGTATGACGTAAATCAATGGGATCGTCTCAACCCTTCGGAACACGTCCACGTACACAAGGCCTATAGTATTCTCCATTTTAATAGACATCATGCGGCCTACCTGCGATTGTTAGCGGCCCAGAACATCACCCAATGCGATTGTCTGCACTGCCTCACGGAGAAAACTCGGAAAATATGGACAGCCGCCCTCGCCCCAAAAACCCCGACGGGAGCAGAAGAAGCTCACGACATTTTAAGGTGCGAATGCTATTTTTGCACTGCCGAACGAGAGGATTTTCGTTTGCCGCCCCCGAATGCATCCCTCAGCGCCGAGAACCAAGTACCTCGTATATTAGCAAACATCGAACCTCCAGCTGACTCGAAGTATGAATCCCCAACCGAAGAATCGACACCCAGCCCCGGAACCGTATCTGCTGAATTCCAGGATGACCCCGTCACTTTCGCGGTCAAGTGCTTGGAAGGTATACCCTAAGTGAAGGAAAGACTTTATTAACAAAGTAAATTTAGTTCAAATTTCTACTGTTTCATATATATATATAAACTTAGTAAATTTTATCTTAGCGTTAGAAGTTTTATAGATTAAACGAATTAGAAAATTTTGATTTCCATACACTTTTAATTACTATTTACTCAGTATAAGACATTTAGAATTAGCAAATTGAGTATTGGTTTCCTGTATCACTTTATTATATTATACAGGCATCAGAATTAGATCCCTTAGATGTAGTTAAGTAGGATTGTCCTCAGTTTTACTCTATAAATTTTATGCTATCTACTAAGATTGAATATTAAACTGAATAAGTCTACTATTTTATATTTATAGAATTACTAAAAGTTGATAAAAAAAAAAGGGGAAACTTTGTTTCACATAGCTTTTAGGATGAATACGTTTTCTTGTAACCTTTCTATTATTGAATACAATAAATATAATTAAGGTTTTTATAACTTCTATTAAAAGAAATAACATTAGTTGTACAGTATGTCAAGGAAAAGGTAGAAAAATTTATGATAAATATCATACAATTTTTTTTTTGAGGGCAAGGAGGACTGTAGTAACCCTGCCTAGTCATAATCACTTAGAAAAAGAAATAACCATTATCAAGTTCAAACACCTGCACCAGTAATTTTTAAAGGAAGGCATAATTCTCTCAGATTGTTCATTTAATGACCTATTTCGGTTGAAGAGTAACTCTTTGTCGCGGTGAATATCATAGGAGACATTCTTGTTCTGTAATAAATTAACTTGTTAATGGGACCGACATGTCTAGGCCCGGATGCCGACCGCACATAAAAAGCTATAAATACATCATTGGATGGGCGGTCTATTTGAAGTATTCTTACGCGCTGGTATTAATGAGTTCACATAAAAATCACGCATTAAATTACTGAAATAACCCAACCGAGAGGGAGGAATCGAGACTATATATAAAGAAACTGGAATCTAAAAGAATAGAAAGAGTTATAATTCGACAGTCATCAGATATACTTGACTCCATGTACGCGAGCATTTAATTAGAAATCTTTATTACAAGTACAATTAAATTCAAGTCTGAAATAAGTGATGTAACACATACAGAAATTCAAGATAATTCAAATGAAGCTAAATTGGTTGCATCATCAATCTCTACCTTAGTGCGAAATAAGTTTTGTTAAAGAGAAATCTACAATGTCAAATCGGCTCGACAAATACAATAACTACCGGGTCATCATCTGTTTATTAGTGCTACCATAAACCTTGCATATTTTCAACGCCAATTTCATAAACTCTATTCATAGTCCAGGAAAAGTAGCTAAATAAAGTCAAGACTCGAAAGTAAATAATAAAACCATAATAACCCAAATTAATGAAGGCGCGAATAAAATTAATAATTTCTATTCGTCTAATCAATTGTTAATGTGAGTGCAAGTGATTTACCTGAGAATTATGTAAGTACGTTTGAAAGATCATGTTTGGAAAGTCAATTCTCCAAGTACCTTATTCCTAAATATTTTGGTTACTATCATATACAGGGTTATGCGTTATGCCTTAGTTGGAAGTAAAAAGGATAAGAATGAAGAGAAATATTTATATTAGTGATTACCCTGTTGTAGACCAAAACTTGACATACTATCATCTTCTATAATTGTTTAATAGCGAAATAGCTCATTTTGTTTTGATTGGTTATGTTGAACGATTGTGCATGTATTTTAAGATTAGATTAATTATATTCATTTTTATAACTTTTGCCCGTGCATTATTTCCTGTGAATTCGAATAATAGTAAGGTCTGTAAATCTGAATTATAAATGAACAACCCACGCTCAACTATCTCTCAGGGCAGAGAGGAAGACTAAAGCCGCTCTTAGATCTTCTTCTATGTTATTCGAAGATCTCTTTGATTAACAACTCCCTGGGTGATTAAGATCTCCCTTTCAATACATACTTGGGGTAATTATTAAAATCACCGACCATCTACCCCTTTGGTAGGCGGTTAGGTACTTTATGAATTAACATCTCGAGTGTGGAGCAACCCATAACATTTGGCGATCAGGTGGGTGGTTGTTATACCTAACACCTGGGAGCCATGACAGTCTAAAGCGAAAGATCCTGGATCACGTTTCCGCGAAACATATTTTCCACATTCGCATTTGAGCTTGATGCAAATAGATCTACTTGTGGTCTTCCCAGCTTTCTCACTATTATCTGAAAAGCATATCTATTATTATCTTTTGACTTAAGTAGAGTATCGATAGAGAGTAGACGTGCTACAAAGTCGCTCCCCAAGTATATCATACGTGCCGCTCCGTAATTCAAACTTAAAAAGTTCATTCATACTAGTTCGTGAAAAGTGATTGAAGTGTCTACCTACTGAAGAGAAAACAAATAATCTATGGAAAAGTAATTACTTTACTAAAATCTCAGTAAAAACAAAAACCAACAAAAACACGAAGTCGCTATCTGAAACAGATACAGAGCTGACTGTGTATTTACAATGCCAGAACTGGATAAAACGAGCAAGCAAATTTATGATGAAATTTTAAAAACAAGGAACGAAATAAAAAACTTTATTGAAGCAAGTGAGGCTCGGCTTCTACTAAAAATCGAGGAAGTTAAGAATACCGTAACTGAGTTAGAAAAGGAAAACACAAACCTAAAAGAATGAATTGAATACCTGAAAAGGGACCAGAACCAAAAGAACATAATAATAATTGGTTTAAAAAAAAGGAGAGAAGAAATAACACCCAAAAAACTAAACAAGGAACTTAATGAACTATTAGACGTGGAACTAAATGAAAATGATTTCAACGACTGCTACCCACTTGAAAAGCCAAAATTGCCCAATGAAAATGAGTTTTTGTCTAATCAAAAAAAAAAAAGAACTAAAAGGGAAAAATATTTCCATTGCCCATGACTTGACTCATAAACAGAGAAGCGATCATAAAATTCTACGAAAACACTTATTTCTTGCGAAGGGAGAAAATTATGAGGACTGTAATAAATTATTTGTAAATGGCACGATATATGGGAATACCAAGAAGACCCAAATCTTGATAAACCTAATAGTGCTCCTGTGACCCCAACTTTAAATACACATCCTGCACCAAGGGAGAACCCGTCATCCACAAAACCGAAACAACAAAGTGCCATGAGAAGATTATTAAACAATGAAAAACCGTTGAAATCAACACCAGTCTCACAAAAGGAAACACACAAACCGAGAACACGCTCTGTCAAGTAAGTAGATGAGGACAACCAAGAACACCACTAGCACTTATAGTCTTTGAAAACAGTGTTATAATATTATAATGGACCAATATATTCGTAATTTTGAAACTGAAACAATAGAAACCTTCAACCTTCGGGATAGTTACGAACTTAATAACATATTCAGTGTGAATGAACAACTTTCAACATTTTCTATCATACACAATAATATTCGGAGTATCAGCAAAAACTTTGATGAATTCAAACTATTCTTATATAGTGTAAACACAGATATTGATTGTATTGTGTTGACGGAAACGTGGTTTATACATTACCCGGAGGTATATAACATCGAAGGATATAACTTAGTATACAATGAAGGGAAACTAAATCAAAATGATGGTGTTATTCTATATATTAAATCTAACTTCACCTGTACCTATCAAATACTACAAATTAGTGATATTAAAACTATCCAACTCACAGTGAAATTAGGCAATAATAATAATTTAGCCATAACCGCTGCGTATAGATCACCATCTACAGATCCCAAACAGTTCAATAAGAGCTTACAAGAATACTTACAAAACTGTAGTAGCAATAACGCCAGTTATTCTATTTTTATCGGAGATATAAACATCGATATCTTAAAAAATGATGGGCACTGCAATGAGTACCTAAGCCCACTGAATGAGTTCGGATACATCTCAGTAATTAATAGTGAGACAAGAGTACATAAAAATAATGGCACTTGCATTGATCATATATTTCTAAAATCAGAAATAAATATTAGGGACCAGTATTACCTTTAATAATACAAAGTAGCATAACAGATCACTACACAACCGCCCTCCAAATGATACTTAACCAGAATGAAAATGTAACAAGTAATACAAATAAATACAAAAAACACATCGATCTCAAAAAACTAAAAAACAACTTAGGGCATACCTGCTGGGATCCTGTATATTCCGCACGTGACCCTAACGCTGGAACAGACGAATTTATCGCTATTCTCACTGGTGCTATAAACGAGTCTACCTCTCTAACAAGAGTGAAGAGGAAAGATACTAAAATTGCACCATGGATAACAAATGCTCTTGTTAAATCCGCGGACACAAAAAATAGACTGTTTAGAAATCTACAGAATGATCCTAATAACCTAGAACTAAAAACCTATTATAAAAACTACAAAAACAAATTCACCAACTTGATAAAAAAAGTTAAATTGGAATATTATCAAAAACAAATAATAAAAAACACCTCAGATACAACAACATTATGGAAAATAGTGCAAGAAATAAGTAGTACCAAGAGAAAGACACGTAACATGAAAGAAATAAAAAACGACTCAGGTGAATCTATAACTAACAAAAAGAAAATAGCTGACGAGTTTAACAATGTATACACTCAAATAGGAAAAAAAATGGCAAACAATATAAAAAAAAATCCCAATTATTTCCCGAAGAGAACTATTTCTCCCAACTCTTTCGTACTACTACTTAGGGCGTCACAGTCGAAGATAATATGAGAGGCTGTTTCCTCCTCTTCATCACACAGCCTACACTCCACGGTTTCCCTGCGTACTCCCTTGGTGTTTAGGTGTTTTCTTAGGCCGCAGTGTCCAGTCAACAGACCTATTATTATACGAGCCTTCGTTCTGTTCAGGTTCAGAAGGTCAGCCGTCAGGGTCCGGTTTGGATGCCCTACCATGACTTTGCTGTGTATTTGCCCGACAGTTTGATCCCAATATTGTTGGTGTCTTCTCTTTACCCACTCGTCGATCAGGGTCCTGCATCGGTTTTTGCTAATCCCGTGTGCAGGTTCTGGCCCTGTGAATAGCGTTTCAGATGCTTGTCTAGCTAGCTGGTCCGCTTTGACGTTGCCTTCAATGCCTCTATGACCTGGCACCCACATCAAGGTGACCTTGTTGTGTTTTGCCAGCTCGATGAGGTTCTGGAGGCAGTCCCAGACCAGTTTGGACTTTATCTGTGTAGAGTTGAGTGCTTTGATAGCACTTTGACAGTCAGATAGAATGTAGATGTGTTTTTCCTATAACCACTTTCTAGATTCTTCTGAATGCATACCATGATAGCATGTGTTTCAGCTTGGAATATCGTGGAGCATTTACCAAGTGGTATTATGTAATCCGTTCTTGGCCTTACCCATGTATTCCTGCTCCGTTCCTTCAACTGTCTTTGAACCGTCTGTATACCAGACTATGTCCGCAGTTGATTGTGATTCTATACTCGGGCCCATCCAGATCCATCAATTCGTGTTTCGAATGGTTTTCCGAATGAGTATAGGGTTGCATGTAATCTGAAATCATTTCGAGTTCTTCGATGTTGATTACATGAGTGATTCTGGTATGGCCAGTTGTTCGGATTCTCCAGTTTTTTGTTTGTTTCAGTCTGTATGCACTCATCCTGGCCTCTCCAATGACATGTAAGTCAAGGGGTTCGAGGTTTAGGATGATTTCCATTGCAGCTGTTGGAGTGCTACTCATTGCACCGTGATACAGAGACAGGCAAGCCTCTGGATTTTCCCAAGGTTGGTTTTGCCTGTCTTTGATTTGTTTTGGCCACCATAAGAGTGAGCCATAAGTTATTCTTGGTCTTATTACCGCTGTGTAAAGCCAGTGCATGGCTTTCGGTTTAAGCCCCCAGGTTTTTCCAAAAGCTCTCCTGCACATCATGAAGGTTATCTTGCTTTGTTGGTTACATGTTGAAGATGCGGGTTTCAGGTTAGTTTCTTGTCAAGAATCAGCCCTAGATATTTCACCTGCTCTACTACTTGTAATGTTTCACCGAATAGTCTGGGAGGTATGAGATCTCCCATGTTTCTTCTCCGGGTGAAGGGAATTAGTGTTGTTTTGTTCGGATTTGCCCTTAGGCTCTCTCTGTTACACCATTCCTCTACTGTCCTCAGTGCATTTTGCATTAGCTCTGAGGTTGTTCGAGTTTTCTTTCCCTTGATGAGGATGACCAAGTCATCTGCATACCCTTGAGAGTAATACCCTTGGTTATTCAGAGAAATTAGCAGTTCATCTACAACCATGTCCCACAGAAGGGGGGAGAGTATGCCCCCCTGTGGGGTACCTCTGGAAATTTCAACCTGCTCTGTTTCCTCGAACATGTTGGCTTGGACCAGTCTATTATGAAGCATTGAGTGTATCCACCTGCAGGTGGTTTCGTCAATGCCTCTTCGAGTGGCCGCAGAGACCATACTTTCAAAGGAGGTGTTATCGAAGGCTCCTTCGATGTCTAGAAAAGTGCATAGTGCAATTTCTTCGTTTGCTAAACGATTTACATCTGACGCGTCGTGCCTTAGGGCAGGTGTTTCTGGAGGTTTAGCGGAACTGCCACTGCCTCCAGAGAGTTTCCTGTTCTCTGTTTCCGGGAGTTTCTCAGTAGGTGTTCGACCATCTGCTGATCCCTCCTCGGTTTGGTTTCTGGTGCCGAGTGCGATTCAACTGGAATCTCCTCGACTTCCATACCCGCTAGCGGTGTTGGGTCTTCTTCAACTGGAAGTTCCACAGGGTTGTTTTTCGTATTGGTTTCCATATTGTTCCCACAAGTGTAGGGGAAAGGGTCGTCCAGACCTGCGGTGCCCCCTGCGCAGGTGTAAGGCAGATTACTCTGGGAGGTCGCCATGTATCCCAGAGGCTCCGTTTGTGATACCTGACTGGCTCAGGTATCATCCATCCCTCGGCACGGGTCGCTTGACGCCTTGGATTAAGCCATGTTGTGGTGGCATTTGGTTTGAGATTGACTTAGAGATCCGCAGGCTTGACCATTTCTGGTCATTCCCACTGGATTTTCCTTGTCAACCCCGTTATCCAGCGATACCACTTGGAGGTAGCCACCTAAGTTTCCGCAACTCATCTTCATCTCTCGTAGGAGGTGAACATGTGTTGACGCAAACTACTCGCCCCCAATTCGTTACATTTTAGTATTTCTAGTCGTTTTGTATATAACCAGCCGTAAGTTAATGCTGGACAGATATAAATTATGTAACCAATCAGTCTTTGAAACTCTCTGACCTTGGATGATGTACTGTTCTTAATGTAATTGATATGATCAATGGCTTTCGTGACTTTTTCAGTGGGTATTTGTATACTTAGATCCATATGAAACCAAGAAACCTACAGGTTTGACTAGGATCTAAATTACATTTCTTAATGTTAATCATGATCCCTAACGATTCAATGAACTTTCGTGTGATATTAACATGTTCTAAACATTCCTCCTTTGTATCCCCTACTGATGATAAGTCCTTTTAGACCTCAGATTATGCATAATTGGTTTACAAATTTCACAGAATACGAAAGCCCAAACGGAAGACAAGTTAATTCGAAAAGTTTACCCAAAAATTCGAATCTTAAGAATTTTCGACTCATCTTATGGACTAGTACTGAAAAATATGCGTCCTTCAAATCAATTGTACACATAAAACAGTTTTGTGTAATATGTTTCAATATTTTTGAATCTTCTTATTTAAAATGAGTCGTTTTCAAGAACCTATTGAGTTTTTTCAAATTCAGTACAAATCTAAAACTTCCATTTGGCTTTTGAACTAGAAAATAAAACGATATAAATTCATCTGGTTCATGTCTACATTGGCAGATAACGCCAATTGACAAGAAATGTTTTATGTTGCATTCCTTGGAACGTTATTGGATAATGAATCCTTCAGGATTTCTGTTGGTCTACGTTTGGGTTGTTCGATTTGTGTTAGCCATACATGCAGATGTGGATCCAACGTCAATGATAAAGGTATTCATGGTTTGTGTTGTAAATATAGTTCGGGACGTTTCTCACGACACTCCACTGTTAACGATTTAATTAAACGTGCTTTGTCAACTGCTGACATCCCTTCTGTTTTGGAACCCTTAAGAATAATTCGTGACGATGGTAAACGTCCAGATGGGATGTCTCTCATTCCTTGGAGCCATGGAAAACCACTAGTTTGGGACTTCACCTGTGCAGACACTGTTGCTCCTTCACATATTAATTTAACATCAAAGACTGTTGGTGGTGCTGCAAATTCTGCTGAAAAATTGAAGATTAAGTAATATTCCAGTTTGATTGATCAATATAATTTTTATCCAATAGCTATCGAAACCTACGGTTCTTTTGGTAAATATGCATTGGAATTTTTTCAAATTATCGGTCGTAAACTCATCGATAAAACTAATGATCCTAGAGCGAGGACTTTCCTGTTTCAACGTATAAGTATTGCAATCCAGAGAGGAAACGCTGCATCTGTCCTGGGTTCTATACCTACTTCTAAAAGTTTGGATGAAATTTTTATCCGTCCTCCAGGATTGAGAATTTTGAGCAATTCCTCAATTATTTCTACAGTCCCACTTCTTACTTCTTCACCATCAAGGCAAATAGAAGGAGTGAACTCTGACGAAATGGAAGACACATCTAGAAGAAAAACTTTAAAGAGAAATGATTTGTTTTTCTCTTCCCAAAAAATAACTTGTTCTGACATATCTCCATCCAACTCAAGTAACTACAATACCATTAGACCACTCGGACTCAATGGATTGAAGAACATTGGCAACACCTGCTTCATGAATAGTATAATACAATGTTTATCGAACACCAGATGGTTGCTCGAGTATCTGAGAAAAGACGAGCATATGAGGAATATCAACACAAGCATATCAAGCATGAAAGGTGCTCTGATAAAAGCATTTGCGATTGTGATAAAAGAACTTTGGTCAGAAGATTTGTCTGATAGGGTGGTAAATACTGTTTCTTTGAAATGCCAGATACAAATATTCGCACCTCGCTTCATGGGGCACGCTCAACAGGACGCCCAAGAATTTCTCAGATATTTATTGGAAGGTCTTCATGAAGATATAAACAGAGTGATTGAAAAGCCCAAACCTATTCTGATAGAAATTGATGAAAAACTGAGCAATCTTGAAAAGGCACAGGAGTCTTGGACAAGATATCTAAGAATGGACAACTCAAAAATGGTTGATAACTTTGTTGGTCAACTGAAATCATCGTTGTTCTGTTCTTCTTGTGGCCATTGTTCTGTCTCTTTTGACCCTTTCTGGGACCTTTCACTTGATATTCCACAGATACCTGGCCAGCCGAGTCTGTCACAATGTTTAGACTTGTTTATTAGAGAAGAAATTTTAGATGGCGAAGAGAAACCAACTTGTTGTAAATGTAAGGAAAGAATAAAATGTACAAAGTCATTATGTATATATATAAATTCCCCAAAATATTAGTAATTCACTTGAAACGATTTTCGCCTTTGGGGAGATCCATGGGAAAATTAAATGTCAACATTAACTTTCCTCTCAAAGAATTGGATATGAGTAATTATGCAGCAGATAATGTAGCTCCATGTCAATACAACTTGTATGCTGTATCCAACCATAGTGGAACAACTTATAGTGGAACAACTTATAGCGGACACTACACGGCTTACTGTAAGCACCCTTACGCAGACATATGGCACGAGTACAATGACTCCAGAATATCACCGATATCATCACAATCCATTTTAAGTGAAGAAGCATTCGTCCTTTTCTATGAGCAAGAGGACACCAACTTAATTAGCTTTATTATAATTTGAATTGTTTTCCATAAAGAAGTCGTTTATGTCATTTCAAGTTAATAATATCTTTTGGAGAAAATGTATTTCCCTGTGGTGGTTGTCTCTGTCTAGGTACAGCAACAAAAGGGATTATATAACCATTGACCCAGTCAAGAATGACAGGATCATTTGTTATTTCTAGCCAACGTTTGATAAAATGACTAGTTCTGCCAGCATATTTTTTTGGTGTGATACATATACCTCTAATAAAGATTCTGTTGTCGTCGATATGTTCTGGTGAGTTTCACCGGCTGTTGTTGTCTTCTGTCTTGAAAACGGTCATTTTCTTTGGTACTTTGTCTCATCTTCGAGCAATTCAAAGGTCGCTTGAAGTTTAAATTAATAATAATATACTTTATTGTCATTAAGAATAAATCTTGTGGACAAAGCTTGTAAAAAATAAATATAAATGTAAATATAAAAATATAAAATGTAAAAAATATAAAAACACCTACGGAAAAGTAGAGTTAGAACATATAAAATGTAAATATAAAAACACCTACGGAAAAATAATGTTAGAACATACACTATAAAGTTCATCGTCGAATATTTTGTATCAACATGGTTGTGTGCAGTTTTATTTAAAAATCGTATCAAAACTTATATAATACACATAAAAACATATACAATCATATATAATATTACATAAATGAACACACCTATTACACCAAACAAACAAACATCTATATCCAAGGGAGAATATAAACAAAAATCTTATATAACATATATTCAAATATGCACATTTTGTCACGTAAATTTATCATTATAGAACTCTTGCAAATTATAATAGGGTCTATCAGCCAGAAATGTTTTTACTCTTATTCTAAACATTTTGTTGGTCAAATTCGCCTGTCTTATATCTGAGGGCAAGTGATTAAACATCTTGACCCCATTGTAATAAATATCATCCCTGGCCAAATTTGTTAAAGGAATTGGCAATTTCAACGCGGTGGAACGGGTGTTATAAGAATTGCACGAAGCCTCGAATAGGGACATATTTTTATAAATGAGACAAACCGATTCCAAAATGAACAAAGCAATCACTGTTAAAATCTTTTCCTCAACGAATTTGTGTCTGCACGAATCACGAGGTTTAATCTTACACATATACCTGATAGCCCGTTTCTGCAGTACTAATACAGACAGAAGGGCTGATGAATTGCATACTCCCCAAAACGGTATTCCATAACGTAGGTGAGATTCTAAGAGGGCTTGAAAGGAAAAAATCCATTGTGGAATGAGGTGTTGATTAGAGATACCAATGTTTGCAATGCATTAATTGGAAGATTTTGGATAATTTTCATGGAGATTCCATCATAACCACATGCATTCTTATTCTTTATATTCCTCAAAATTTCTACTAATTCGTCAATATTTGTATCGTACAAAGTTAGGTTATCCTCAAATCTTCAAGATTTATTAAGGGATCGTAAGGAATCACTATATTATCACTAAGGTTTTTTGCAATCGAACAATTATAATCATTGATTTTATCAGGACTAAGTGATACTCCCACATGTTTTTTTTTATTTTTCCCGTAATATCACTGATAGCAGACCATGTTTCTTTCATTTTATTAGATGACTTACCGATTTGGTTATCATAATGGATTTCCTTCGCTTTCTTAATAGTGGATCTATATATTCTGCGGTAGTTATTGAAGAAGTCATGGAAGTAAAGATTGTCAGTTAATTTTCGTATGTTATGCAGTGAACGTAAATTTTTCGAAGAAATTTTCAATCCTGTTGTAATCCATGGTTTTCTTTTCTTGACTTTAATTTTTTGCATGGGAAATGATTCATCAAATACATTCAATAGCGCGTTGTGAAATGTGAGGAATGGATCACTTTGGAACAGCATACCTTCCCAGTTAATCTTTAGACAATTCTGATAGAACCTATTGTAATTTGCTCTACTGTAAAGTCTCCCAAACTTAAGTTTACGTTGTGTATCCAATGAGTCAAGAAGTACAGAGCAAGTAACTGCTTCGTGATCTGATAAACCTGATGGTATCACTGAACATGATACGTTCTGTACATCAAAATTGCTACAAACATAGTCAATACAAGAGCTAGAGAATTGGGAAATACGAGTATCTGAATCAACGTGCATATTCAAGTAAATTTTTAAGTGAGTCTGTATCTGTCGAATCATCATTGTTATAATTTATGTTAAAATCACCAGTCAATAATATAGATGAGTTGACAGGTAATTCAGATAATAAATAGCTTAGGTTATTAAAAAATATATCTACATCAGCAGATGGTGAACGGTAAACACATAAAATGTACAGATTGAATTTTTTGCTGTAGCAGACAGAAAACTCAAACGTTTTGTCTTCGGACAAGTTTCGGAACTTATCAACTTGAATGAAAGTCGAATCACCAAGAGCTGAATTTTTAATCCATATTACAGTTCCTCCATGATTAGAACAGTTTCTGGAGTATCTAGATATCACAGCGTAGTCAGGAATACTTATTGGTTCGAGCTTATTACACCAATGTTCCGTAAGCAAGACTATTGTAGGAAAATTCAAGTCATTTAAAAAGTTCATCTATTTTGTTCCGAAGGGACTGAATGTTTAGTAAGACCAAGGTAATAGAGTTCCAATTAGAGACATGATTACAATTGTTATGTTCTTCAAATGATCTTTTTGGACCAGATTCATCATATGAACTCTTAGAACTTGATATTCTTTCAATATCTAAACTTTTTTTAGTGTCTCCATGGAGGGGTCTAAAAAACCTTGAATGGTTTCATTCATGACGTTGGGAAATTTCAAATTTTTTGTTTGTTTATTTCTAAATATGAAATCTGAGATTTTTTTGACGATTTCCTTCTTACTTTGCATCGTGCCTTTCGTACAATTCAAATCAAAAAAAGAGATATCACCTTCGGCATAATTATTCCTAACAGGTTTTTCTTGAATTCGAACTAATGTTCGTTTTGTACCAGTATGTACCTTCAGTTCCCGAGAAGTCTTCTGTGCAGACTTACACTGTTCATGAAAATCTCATCCGAATAGAAAATTATCATGTTTGGATTCTTCAGCAACTGTTTGAACTGTTTTATCAAGTGTTGGTAGAACTGATGTTTTCTGTGTTTTGATATCAAAAAATGGACCTAACAAAAAATTCTTCCTGCATCAACTAAATCTGGAGTAATTTGAGATCGGGTTTCTTCTGATATATCACCCGATAACATTTTGTTCAGAACGGAGCCTACAGCTGCCAGACCGGTTCCCAGCTTATCTTGAAGACCTGCCAATACAGAGTCCTTTTTCTTGTCTAAGGATTACAAAATAGCATCCATCTCTGGATTTACTTTGGGTGCGACAGGGTCTGACAATTTTCAGGTATTTGCCAGCGAGAGGATAATTCTACTCTTACTTCTTTGTCTATACCATTTGTGAGATAATTTGACCACCTTGTTACCAGCCCTTCATTTAGGGGAGTCCAAAGGACCTAGTTACCGTGGGGTCAACGCCAAGTAAGTTGACCAGCTTATTATTGACGTCAGTTTCCCCCCCCCCCTCTGCTGTGACCGCCCCCGTTTCAGTTGGTGGATTGTGAAGCTGGGCAACTGTCACTATTGGCTCATCTGGTTCAATGTCTTCATCACTGCTGATCCTCATTCGTCGCCTGGGTTCTGGGCGATCTGAAAAGTCCTCATGGTCTGTATCACCTGAAATGAGGTCCATAAGGATCCGTTATTATGGATCACCCTGTATAATATTTCATATGGACAAGGAAAAAATTAAAATAGATATATACTATCGGAAACTGCATAAACAGGATTCCTATAACATGAAATTCCAAAATGGAAATTATATTATATGTACTGCACTGCCAATGAAGTCTTCATATGAAGAAAATTTTATTTTATTTTATTCCATGTATGATGCTATAATATGACACTGCAACTGCATAAACAGAGTCAGTCATATTTCGTAACGTGAATTCCCCAAAAACGGACATATTGTCGTGAATTGGGGTTTGTTCACGACTAACTAGGTAGATTCTGACCCTTCAATGATTGAAAACACTTTATAAAAAAGTATAGAAAAATATTTATTAAAATGAAACTGAATTAAATGAATTATAAATGAAAAATGAAACAATGAATCCCTTCTAGTACCTATTTATGAATTACAAATGTATAGAGCAGATATTTGTTACTTACAGAAATAAATGTGGACTAATTTCAAAAACCATAATCTTCAAATGGATAATAGGGCTTCTTATCCTTTCAACTCTCTAACTGCCCCCATTGCCCTTTTGGGCACGGCAAAAGCCCAACGTCGACTCCCCGATCAAACCATCAGTCGTCACTTTTAAAACCTCTTGTTTATGTTTGACACTAATTCGTGTTTTGCAGAATATCAGCATTGTGACCCACTTGGAAATTATACTCATTGATTTACTCTACGGGGTGTTCGATATATTTTTGACAATATTTTCAAAGTACTTCATGGGTACCTACATTATTATATCAGCATAAACTGATATAGCTTGATCTCCCTAAACAACGTCCGCATAAACGAAAAACCATTGTTTGGGATCATTTTCTATTTTACCTTCTCTCTGCTATTACTATCTGAAATTCCAATAGGATAACAATGTTAATATAAAAACTTACTTGAAGAACTTGTTGATACTGTTTCTAGTAACCTCTCTAATTTTTTCATTTTCTTTTTGATTTTCTGGAATTTTCCCATGTCAATCGATCGTTCAGGCATCTTTTAAGAACACTCGCAGAATCACAAGATCTTTTCGAAGTGAACTGTGTCCCACTGGAAAACGTAATGAACACAAAACACCCACACATAGAAGGGTAACTGCAATGTCAACTACAGAACCACTTTTCTCAGCGCCTCCAGTGTTTGGCAGCCGAAGCTAAGAGATATAGCGCGAAATTCGAAACAGTGTTTTTTGGCATTTTACTCTGTTATTGCTGTTTCACTACATTGGCTTCGTTTTGATTCCACATAAATCATGTGGAAAACAGACTTGGTCAATCAGAAACATCAACAAGTGAAGCAACAATAAATTTGTGAACTGAATTACCTCAAATTATGTTCAATCATATTTTAATAAATGAAAATATTGAGTATAACTTTGGTGATTAAACTATAAATGAAACTATATGAACTCAGTTCAAAATTTATTGAAAAATATATACATAAACCTTGACATATATAAAAACTTATACATACAAAAAATATTCAATTCAAAATTATATTTCCACCATAAACAAATATCTCTTGGGAATAATAAACATTATTTTTATTAATAATGGGCATAATCTAATTATTCCCATAATCGAATGATAATAAGTATTCGAGTTATTCAAATAATCGAATTATCATTTGAATGATCTATCACTCGGATACTACATATATCTTACAATCATTTTCTGAACTCCAGTAATCAAGATTTCGTCTCTATCTAGGATAGGATAAGGAACCTCACTCATGAAAAAACCAAATATTACTTTAATGGAAATAAATTACTTATCAATAACGAAAAAACCAATTGTATGCTACTAAGAATCAACAACACCATAGACAGGCCGAAGTACATCCTCATTGATAATCAAAACATTACATGTAACACCACTATGAAATTTTTAGGGGTATATATAAACGACAAAATGACATGGACACCTCAAGTAGAAAATCTGTGTAACAAACTGTCATCAATAACATACGCCATAAGAGTACTAAAACACAACGTTGCCCGGAATACTATACTGACAGTCTATTATGCCAATTTCTATTAAAGAATGAAAGTTGGCATAGCAACATGGGGAGGGGGCACCGAACTAAATGAAGTTTTATATGTCGGAAAAAAGTGACTAGGATAATTTTTGATTTGATGACATGTGATCATGATATCTCGGTACTTGTCGGTCGATCATTTCACACGGTAGTGTATTTGAGTGATGTGAAAATTTGCATTTTCATTCAGATAAATATTTGATTTCCTATTCCAGTCTTAATTAACACATTCACTTGATTTCAGTGGTAGAAGTTAGTAAAGGCACTGTCAGTATACGCTGCGACTTTTTCATTCTGTAGGATGACACCCTCGTGATTTGATGTCTTGTGCTGTATGCTCCCTAGACGACACCGTCTAATTTGCCTGTAAAATAGGATATGGTCCTACTGGAAGCATCTATCTCGCAGTTCAGACAAATACAATTCTTGGTTTACTGGTGGGGTGTATTTTCGTGAATTTGTTTTGCAAAGAAATAGTGAGTGACATGCTGGACTCATACATAAGTTTTTCGATGTCCCAGTGGGAGATCGGACAATGACGTGATATACCATCGTGTCCGCAAAAGTGTTAAGAACTCATATTGTATTCCTTGTCGGTGTCCCAAAGTGAATTTCTTGTTCAGATGTGGAAGTAGACGGCTGGCATATATAACTATCATCACACCTTTCATTACCTGAAAAATTAAATGAAAATATAATTTCTCTAGTTTTATTCAACCAAAACTGAACATGATAATAAAATCTATATTTTCCTGCAAATTTATACTGATAGATTGGCTTTCATAGAGTAATATGATGCACCTAATGAGGGTTTATAAAACAAATTGTTTTACTACCTGCCAGGACTGAGGCTAATCTAATTGTTGTTTAACATGTTAATCGCCCAATTAAAATTTTTTTTACTTCTATCAATACCAAGAAATTGTGAATCTCGCTGATTGATATCTTGTAAAACTGGAATTGCAAGATATCCAATGAGTTGTTACTACGATTATTCTTACCAGGAAGAAATAAAACAGGTGCAGCATATCGTTTCAAACCTCTTCTGCCAGTAACCTTATCTTAATTACTAAAATGTCTGTCACAAACTCGTGAATTACTATAAATAGTCTCACGGGGTACATTGTTCAGTTCTTTACTGTTTATATTCTTCAGCCAAACATAAAAAACAGTGGGATCATTTTTGGGAAACCGATGTTGGGTACTCTCCCTATCTTCACAAGAGGGGACACAGCACTTTTTTCGAAATCTTTTATTCTTGGAGGTACTCTCCATTTCGGTAAAGAAAAATATAAATCACACACTACACGAAAAAACAATTATATAATGCAGTAAGCAAAAAAGAGTTGACGCAAGACGCAAGACGCAATCCACTCAAAAATGAAAACAACGCAATAAGAAATGGTGCGCGCGCAGAAAGACACCAGGACTCATTTGAGAACACAACAACAGTATCGCCATCTTTAGTTTGGCAGCCGCGTAACATATAACCGAGTATTGCCATTTGACTTACACTTCTATGTGTGGGTGTTTTGTGGTAATGAATAATTATCAAGCAAGAAGTCGGGTTCAGGCAGAGAATAGTTTTTACACGCTTTATATTAGCTTCACTTGTATGTTTGTTTGTTTGTTTGTTTGTAACCGACTCCTTTGGGCGCGATTTTGACCCACTTCCAGACGTCCGAATGATTTGAAATTTGGCAGTTGTACTTAATTCCGGTGACAATGCATTAAGCAATTTTTGTGTGGAGAAAAAACAAAATGGCGGCTTCAATATGGCGTACGAGTTTTGTGATTATAGTCCGATTCGCTTCAAAATTGGTATCCGAGGGTTTTTGTGGTCGGAGATTATGATTCTTTTGTCAAAATTGGAAAATTCGAAATGGCGGCTCCAAAATGGTGGACGAGTTTTGTGATTATGATCTGATTCTATTCAAAATTGGTATGTGGGGGTTTTTGGGATCGAATATTATGATTCTTTTGTGAAAGTTGGGAAATTCGAAATGGCCGGCTTCAAAATGGCGGCCGAGTTTTGTGATTATGGTCCGTTTCGCTTCAAATTTGGTATCTGAGGGTTTTCGTGGTCGGAAATTATGATTCTTTTGTCAACATTGGAAAATTCAGGATGGCGGCTCCAAAATGGTGGACGAGTTTTGTGATTATGGTCTGATTCTATTCAAAATTGGTATGTGGGGGTTTTTGGGGTCGAATTTTATGATTCTTTTTTTAAAAATTGAAATTTCGATTCAAATGGCGGCCGAATTTTGTGATTATGGTCTGATTCTATTCAAAATTGGTATGTGGGGGTTTTTGGGGTCGGAGATTATGATTACCTAATTTGATTAGATTATTCCATTTTTAAATTGCAAAAAGTAATAAAAATAATAGTTTTATAAATAAACCACACTAAAGTAGGAATAATAATGAGTTGAAAAACTAAAAGCTTTTTAGAAACCAGATAAAATAGAAATAAGAAAAAAATGTATTTTATTTAAAAAAAGCGTGGGGTGCATGGTATCAATAATTATATAGTACATTACGCACTGAGGTGATACCATGCACCCCACGCTTTTTTCAAAATAAAATACATTTTTTTCTTATTTTCTATTTTTTTAGTCTGGTTTTCTATAAAAGCGTGTTTTTTAGTTTTTTCAAACTATTATTTATTTATAGATTAAAACAGTGATTTGTGTTCCACCAGAGGCGTAACTACATATTGGTCTACGAGGACGTGGTTATGAAGTTTAATGCCAGTTAGTGTGGCATCCGCTGAACGAAGTTTTTTTTCGTTGAAGCGATTAAAAACTTGGCTGCGATCAACGATGCAACAAGAGCGGTTGGTTGGATTAGCTCTACTTCATGTTCATAGAGTTGTGCAAATAGATGTTGCAAATGTTATTGAAAGGTTTGCAAATAAGAAATTCAGGAGAGTGGATTTCATTTTATTTTTTATTTTTATTTTAACGAAAGAAATCTTTGTTTTTGTACCTACTTATAAGTATATATCTATATATTTTTTCATTTTATTACATTTTGTATTTTTGTTTAAATTTGAATGAAAAGAATACTTATGTTTTTTGAACCTATAAATAGAGGTAAATACCTTTTTTATGTAATTACCCCCCAAGCAAAATTCCTAGATACGCTACTGCACCATGCCACCCGCAGCACCTGATTCAATGAAATTGCAATAAGTTTCATTAAATGTAAATGCAATGGAAAATGTGGGGCTTCATGTGGTTGTCGAAAAGCTGGACTCAAATGTTCCCTTATACCGGGTGGCCCATTAGTGTGAGGAAGTACAGTATCTCGCCTATAATGAGGAGTATGGTAAAATGTTTTAGATAAAAGTTAAATGGTTTACTTTGTTGCTCATTTTAAAAATATTGTGGAATATACAGAGTGTTCCTTCGAAGCGGGGCAATACAAATCATCATTTTTTTAAATGGACCCCCCTGTAAATTTTTTCGCCGTTGAACTGAGCAAAATGTTTTACATAAGGAGGTATTTCCTTTTTTTGAAAATTTTGCGGTGTTGTCAAGTTATTGCTGAAAGTAAGAAAATCTTCGGAAAAACAGACCACCACAAATGCCATCATAAAAAATGTATGGATAAAATTTAAGCAGAATTATTTGAGACATGCAACACCAAGAGTGAGATGAAATGTCGGTATGGACTGAAAATTACATTTCTCAAACAGGACATTTTATACAGAGGCATTAACTTGACAAACTTCAAATATCAAAAACCTAATTTTTTAAATGAAACACCCAGTATGTTATGTCACCATTTTGAAGAACTACTTTATTCCTACAATTTTTATCAATATGACTTAGCCCCTAAAATTGACAGATTTTGTGAAATTTGCAATTCAATTTTCAATTTGTCAAAAACTCAGTTACTGTTACTGGAATTTAACACAATTGCAATGTCAAACTTAAAACTGAAAATCGGTTGGGAAAAGTCTGGAAAACATGTTTTCGTTGAAGTATTTAGGACCAGGTAGCCGTGTTGTTAGAGGCATCGCTTTTCAATCATTCTATCTGCCAGTCGTATGGGTTCAAAGCCTACCGACTGCAGAATATTGAGAGAAAGTGCTAGGAATCGCACTTTAAAACGTAAGACCTCGTTAATGCTTGGCTCGCACAAGTTCCGACTTCTGAGGGCTGCCCGTTCATAAGGGGAGGACAGCTGGTAAACGGCTAAAACTTTTTTATTTTATTTATTTATGAGAGTAAATGATTGAAACGATAACAAAAAAAAATATTAGAAATTTATAACAACTGCTCAAAGTGACCACCGGCTACTTCCAAACAATAATGTATTGGGTTTTGAAATTCTTCATTAACTCGCCTCAACATGCTGACTGGAATATTTTGGAATACGTCCCTAATTTTTTTTTTCATATCCTCCTTTGTAGATGGGGGTGTTCTATAAACTTGATCTTTAACGTAGCCCCACATAAAAAAATCCATTTTTGTCAAATCTGGTGAGCGAGGTGGCCACTTGAAAAGACCTCCTCTACCTATCCATCTTCTGGGAAATGCAGTGTCTAAATGATTATTAACAGGAACAGTGTGGTGAACAGGTGCTCCGTCGTGTAAATACTACATTCTTCGTTTGATTCGAATGGGTAAATGATTATTTAATTGTGGTAACTAGTTTTCCAAAAAATCGAGGTAAATCAAGCCATTAACTCTTCCCTCAAAGAAATATGGCCTAACGATGAAATTTCCGATTATGCCACCACATACATTTAGGGACCACATTGTCTGACTGGTGGTTCGAAAGAAATGGGGGTTATCTGTTGAATAATAATGGAAATTATGTCTATTTACAAACCCATTTTTATGAAATGTTGCTTCATCGGAAAATAAAACATAATTAAAAAAATATCTGTCTTGTAGCAACTGTTGCTGAGCCCATTCACAAAATGTTACTCTTTTCTCAAAATCATCATCTAATAACTCTTGATGTAACTGAAAACGATACGGATGAAACTTATTCTTTTTCAAAATTCTTTGTATGACAGTTAGGCTTAAGTCAGTTTGTTTGGATATTTCTCTATACGAGATATGAGGATCTTCTGTAACTTTCAAGAGGACAGTCATTTCAGTTTCTTCAGTTAATGCAGTTTTGGTTCTTTCTATTTTTTCATATGCGACATTTCCTGTTCGAGTTAATCGAAGAAGCAACTTTTCAAACGCTTTTTTTCTGGGTTGTCGCCTGTCTGGATATCGTTCATTATAAATTATGGTCGCTAATAAACAGTTTTTATCACTTGCCCCCAGTACAAAAATCATATCGGTCAATTCTTCGGTGGAGAAATTCATTTCAAATGCTTCTTATTATAAAGCGATATATACAAAATTGTATGACAGTAATTTTTGTTTTATGCCAAAACTTATCGATTATTGAATGTCAAATTCATAGTGGGCTAACAGTTTCATTGCGCATGGCGCACACGAGAACCACCACTTGTCTCACTGAGAAGTGCATGACCCATTTATTTGCGCACCATGAACCAGTTTACAAGCAACCGGTTAGTATTATTTTGGCACTGTAGATATTGTCTGTGGTTAAGTGAGCGTTTTGTACGGAGCATAACCTATGGAAAACTGTTAGTTCTTGAATTTTGTAAATATTAAAGTGATAAACACGCAGTTTTAGTCGAAATAAAATGAAATTGCAAATTTCACAAAATCTGTCAATTTTAGGGGCTAAGTCATATTAACAAAAATTGTAGGAATAAAGTAGTTCTTCAAAATGGTGACATAACATACTGGGTGTTTCATTTGAAAAAATCAAATTTTTGATATTCGAAGTTTGTCAAGTTAATGCCTCTGTATAAATTGTCCTGTTTGAGAAATGTAATTTTCAGTCCATACCGACATTTCATCTCACTCTTGGTGTTGCATGTCTCAAATAATTCTGCTTAAATTTTATCCATAAATTTTTTATGATGGCATTTGTGGTGGTCTGTTTTTCCGAAGATTTTCTTACTTTCAGCAATAACTTGACAACGCCGCAAAATTTTCGAAAAAAGGAAATACCTCCTCATGTAAAACATTTTGCTCAGTTCAACGGCAAAAAAATTTACAGGGGGGCCCATTTAAAAAAATGATGATTTGTATTGCCCCGCTTCGGAAGAACACTCTGTATATTCCACAATATTCTTAAAATAAGCAACAAAGTAAACCATTTAACTTTTAGCTGAAACATTTTATCATACTCCTTATTATAGGCGAGATACTGTACTTCCTCACACTAATGGGCCACCCGGTATGTAGTATTCGCAGTGGCCGAACGTGCGAAAATGTGCCACGACAAATAGACAATATTAATGATGACGATGATGACGACATCTTTTTAGAAATTGAATGTGAGAGCGAAACACTGGGTTGTGTAGAGATATTAGATGGAATATTAGAACCAGGCCCATAACAATAAAAAAAAATAATGTGAATGACTAATGTATTTTAACCTAATACAATGTACATTATATAAAGAAATTAAAATAAATATTATCGATTATGTAAAGAAATATCCGAATAAAGATAGTAATAACATTCATTATTCTTTTAAAAAATAATACATGTTTTTCCAAATAATTTCTAGCCTTCCTCCGGACTATAAAGCCCCCAGTCGTTCTTGAACATTCTTCCTCTCAAATTCCCTCCACAGTTCTTCCGAATACGAGCCATGGAACGAAACTCAACAGTTACGTCTTACCAGGATGAAATTTAAAAGGGAACTGCAAACAGTGGCGGTTTTAGCACTATCAGCGCCCTGGGCGGGATTTCTACGGCGCCCCCTAACTGTAATTCGAATCAATACGAAAAAACGCAAAGGATAAATGAAATAACCATTTATAAAAAAAAAATTACTTTTCTAGCCTTTCTATCGGCGAACTCTTTTATTGGGTTATCAAAGTCGATGTTTTGAACAATTTCATTTTCGATTGACAAAGTTGCCGAGTTTGTCAATATAGATTGAGATATTGACGATCAGATCAGCTTAAGCTTAGAAATACTCCTCTTCCCACTAGCAACCGTTACGGGTATAGTCAATAATATTCGCAATGCTATCCATATATTTGAATATAGTTCTTGTAAGTAGCGATCTTTGATAAGATTTAAAACAAAAACAGGAGTAACCACATTTTGATCAGGAAGAAAAGATTTCAGACTCACGAGTTCATCACTCAGCATACAACCATCTATATCTGATTTAGAGTTTAGAGAATGTTGACACCCTGTATCTTGAAAACGAAGCATTACCGGACCTATGTTTATATGAACTTTTCGTCTTGGAATTACTCGAAGAATCACCCCTTCAAGTTTGGCCACGTACTTAGATAACACCCTGTATAAAGATGCGCCTGCGGCGCCCCTTCATATCCGGTGCCCTGGGCGGTCGCCCAACCGCGCCCTACCCTAACGCCGCTACTGACTGCAAATATTTTCTCAAGTACCATCGAAGCCTCTTTTCAAACGTGCATTCTATTCGAAATTGAGACGGCTATCTTCACATCTGTGATTTCTTAAAACTGGTCCTTTTTTGTTCGAACATAAATTGAAACAGCTTTCGTTACGAATATTAATGGTTTAACAAGTTATAGTACCGGAGCAAGCGTATTATTGTTGAATATAAACTGGAGATACTTGAAAAAAAAACTTATATATTTAGGGAGTATTCTCATTCGACTGGGAGTGCATTATAATTTATTTCAGAGGTCCATTTGGATAAATGACTGTCGAAAACCCAGACCAAAACGCCAGTCCCACCATTACTAACGTACATCTTATCTAATATTACATTATTCTCATATCTATTTTGTAGCCGAAAAGATCTTTCGTAAACATTTACATGTATTTCCCGAATAAATACCATATTTATTCCCGCCTATAAAATGCCATGTTGCCCGCTTACTATACTGCTGGTCAACGATTTCTATTCGTAGGACATAAGATTACCACAAGACGAAACACGTGCTCTAGGAAACCATAAATTCTCAGCCCCATAACCCAAGACTCTTGACTTTTTCATGATTTCCGTCACAATTTTTATAAGAGTGCCTTTGTTGTTGCATAGATGCTGAATTCTAAACGAATTTTATTTTCCTTGAATGTTTTGCTACAGATCCATCCGAACTGATTCATTCCGTTCCATTTCAGGTGTGGGTGAAATTCTCAAATGCAAAAAATAAAAACGAGAGCTTATTCCAACAATTTACCGAATATCTGAGATACAAGGATCTACCGATGAGTTTGAAGAAGAAATTCTTCTCCTTTTACCAATTCAAGTTCCAGAACCAATTCTACAACGAAGCCCACATCAACAGGATGGCATCGACGATCCTCAAGCAGGAGATACTGGTTTACGTCACGAAGAACCACGTACAGAGGGTGGAGTTTTTCAAAGACCTGCCGGACACGGTGTTGGCAAAGTTGGTGTCCCGTCTGAAATCCGAGATATTTCTTGCGAACGACATCATTCTGACAGCTGGAATTGCCGGCAACTGCATGTTCTTTATTTATTTCGGGACCGTAGCTATATATTCGCCAGGAGGAAAGGAAATCTGTCACTTGGAGGATGGGGCGCATTTTGGGGAAATAGCGCTAATTTTCAACGAGCCTCGAGTTGCTACAGTCAGAGCCGTAACGCCTTGCGAACTATTTATATTGAACAGATCGGATTTTTTGGGCGTGTTAGAACCGTATCCGGAAATCAAAGATAAAATTACCTTGTTGGCACAAGAGCGGTTGAGAACTACTGGGTTCCTTATTGACAAATAATTAAATTCATTTCCGTTAATTTAAACAACTCAACAGAATCTCGCGAAAATTTCCCATATTCTACCCATATGTTGACAATATCATGACAAAAGTTTGTAGCGAAGTTGGCTAGGACTTGATCATAGGCAGCTACATATTATCCATAATATTTCAAAATATACTCGGTTATGAAATCAAGATCGACGAATCTCACACAAAAAACTCTCTAGGAAATTTTACGTTAGGTAACTGGTTCAATAGAATGATTTTTTATACTATTTGTTTTCCTCAAACGTCATCAAGATATGACCTAATATAAGTGCCTACTTTTTATCCTGCGGAGTAAAAATAGAATAGAGGCAATACCAATATCATAATCTAACTAATATAAATTCATATTCGCCCCCCATAACAGAATACTAGGTGATTCTAATTAGATGGTATAGGTGGGGATTGAATTGGGGTAGGGTTGTGGATTCTCTCGCACGATGAAATTGCGAAAGAAAATTTACGATACAACTGCCTTTTCGAAATATTGGATTTTCAGCTTTATGCAACCCTTCCACTAGATATATGGAAAAACAAAAAGCATTTTTCCGTTGCCACTTCTGAGGTCCTAGAAGATACGCAACAAGTTTTCATATGCAACGTTTCTATTCTTGGAATGATCCTCTAATACTCATTTTTTCAAATAGACGAGATCATTTTATCATTCGGCAGTTAACGTTCCATACCAATAGCCATCAAAGAAAATTCTTCTATTAAATTTAAAGAAGCATCTGAGGATAAACTATTGTCTGCTTAATGGTTAGCTGTTATCCTCCTGATCCATGTACATTTAATGTTCAATTCGGATTAATCATGTGAAAACTAAAATGTCACTAATCATACATATATCATACATCATAGACCAATCAATAGAGATTTTTTCGTTACAAAAAACTACCAGGAAACCGACTGTGCCATCATACGGATATCCTGTTATGTTTCCAACTCCCAAATGTCATTGCTTAATTTGTTATAAACATTTAAAAGCATTTTTTTATCGTTTTTGACTTGTAACTTGAAAACTAATGAATCAATCTTGATACTCGATGGACAAATTACAGGATAATCGAAATTCAAAAAAAATTAGCCCAGGCACGTTATTAGTTATCTGCGCTTTTTTTAAATTCCTAACACCGCCATTTTTCAAGTTTTGGAGCAGGTTCTCCACGACATAGTAGTGATTGATATGTAGTTTATGTGTGAAAAACTCAGTCACTGTTGGATTATTAGTTTTAGCATAATTGCAATTTGTGTTTTTTAATGCACTTTATTGCGGCAGATCTGGATGCGTCAAAGGTGGTCCGATTCCAATAGTTCTAAAAGATTTTGAGAGTTGAAGTATGGTACTACAAAATGACTATTCTCATTTTGCGTTAAAATTCTGCGAAATAGGTAAGAAATAATTGCAAATATGACCGAAAACGGGCGAGTGCATGAAAGCGGCTCAGGAGTGGGGATAGAGCAGCAGATTCATAACGGACGCAGTGCGTTTGTATTAATAAACATACGCTTTCCCGCGTCTGCTGCTTTACCCCTACTACTCAGCCGTGTTCACGCACTCGCCCATTTTCGGTCATGTTTACAAGTATTTTTCACCTATTTTAACGCGAAATGAGATTGAACGTTTTGAAGTACTACACTTCTACTCTCTAAATCTTTTTGGAAAATTGGAATCGGACCACCTATGACGCATCCAGGTCTGCTGCAATGAAGTGAATTAAAAAAATTCAGATTGCAATTATGCCAAACCTAATTAAGCGACAGTGCCTGAGTTTTTCACACATAAACTACATATTTATCACTACTACGACGTGGAAAGCCTGCACTACAACTCATAAAGTGGCGGAGTTATGAATTAAAAAAGAAAGTTTTTCTCCGGTTTTTCCGGGTTTTCACCGTTACTAATAATCCGATCGAATGGCGTTAGGACTATTTTTCTTGCATTTCAATTCTCCACAATTCGTCCATTGAGAGTATCGTGATTGCTTCATTGGTTTTCAAGTTACAAGTCAAAAACGATACAAAGTTTAAAAAAATACTTTTAAATGTTTATAACAAATTAGCAATGACACTTGCAAGTAGGAAACATAACAAGATATAACTAGGGACCGTCTTTCGTATGATGGCAAAGTCGGTTGCCTGGTAGTATTTTTGTCACGGAATCAATAGAGCAGAAAATCTCTATTGATTGGCCTATCAGAAACGTTTTCAATGGTACTTCGCCGAGGATTATTAAAATAAAAAAGCATTCCATTATTATTATTCAAAATCAAATATAGTGATTCAACAACGTTTCGGTGGGAACATCTGAATATCTTGAATTTTTTCTATTGATATTGAAAACAAAAATAATGTCTGCAGTATGTCCGCTGAGGTTGTTCAAATACACTGAATTTTTTCCCTATTAATTTCATCAAAATTATGTTTTCCAAAACCGAAAATTTTTGAACGAAATGATCCCCTGTTATAAAGGAAGGGGTAAAGAATTGTGAATTTGGCTCTAGAGAAAATATATAAAAAATTAGTGTTATACACAATTATGAAGTCACACCCCCTTTTTTTATTTTTATATCCTCCATAAAAAATAAAATTGAACATTTCCATCAGTGAATCTTATTTCTATATGACGCAAGAAATGATCAAAATATCACGTTATAAAAATGCCAATACAATGAAATCAGACTTTCCTAAGTAGGATTCCCCGATATTTTAATATTGAAGATACTTTTCTCATTTTTGCCCCCTTCCTGTTTAATTTGGGAGGTTTAAATTTTTTTGTTGAATCACTTCTAATCTCAGGAAAATTAGAACTATTCATAGAGAATAATTATTTTTTATTCATCAAAGGAAAATAATTACTCGGAATATAAGTGGGTAATGAATGATTTTTCACACGTTGAAAAATATTTTTCAAAAACATTTGGGATTGCCACTTCGAACTGACAATTGTCATTTAGAAATAAAAATTGTCAATTCCAAAAACATTTGGAATTGCCACTTTGAAGTGACAATTGTCAGTTCAAAGTGATAATTGTCAGTGTAAAGTAGCAATTCCAAATATTATTGAAAATTATTTTGTTGTTGGCCCTTCTACGCCTTCGTACGTGAGTTATACAAATACCGAAAGGAAAAAGATTGAATTTATAAAAGTTTAGGAACTGATATTCATTCCTCTTGTTAAATACGAAGCCTAACACGGTCATATCTAAACATTTTTAATCGTATGTTCATTTAGTCATAAGAATGCTATATATCCAGCGTTATATGGAGAAATGCGATTTATGTATCATGGATAACCACACAGATTTTTTTAAGATATACAAAAAAACTTTATCTCGATTTAACTTTCCCCGTATTTCTGACAGATTCAGAGATTTCGAAAGACCAACCAAATTAGAATCACCGGTTTTTTTATCCACCAATGTTGCGACAATTTTCTCTTTATAAAACCTCCACAATACCCAGCAATAATTTACCTCGCCTTTTTTTTCTTCGACTACTTGGATTCTTAATGCATATGTTATTTGTTATTTGTATTTCATGTTCCTCGTTCTATTCATTTTTCCATTAAAGAATTGTGCATTGTGGTAACTGATTTTTTCTAAACTGCGGCATTGTCTAAAGATACATAGTCAGTCAATCTCTATGGAAAAAGTATTGGATGCAATTTGCGATCGCCATCTATTAAACTCTCAGGGAAACTGTGAAAATTGTATTCTGTAAAGTGGCGGCACCACCGGATGGCAAACAAAACTGAACTTCTGTTTCATTTTAGAAAAAGAGAATCGGTAACAAAATATAATTCTTGCTAATAATCTTGAAATTATGAAAAGTTGTGTTCTCCAGTAGTCCAGTATCCAGTATCTCATATTTGATATTTGACATGTGACGTGTATTTGTCGGATAATAAATAAATCCTAATGATAAATTTGAATTCATGGGAGAATGGAGCAATTATTATCATCAGATGCAAATCTTCTGACTTAAATGAAAAATATATATAATAAAGAAGAAATGTACCTTTCAGTTGAGATATTTTTTAATTACTATTGGTGATGAGGTAAAGTGGTTTTGAAAGGTCGATAGCCTTTTATTCCACTTTTTGTTTTCGTGCCCGGTTACAGAATTTGAATAAGTCGATAAAATAAAAAATATCAAGAACAAAAGCAGCACACAAGAATCGATGTACCTACCCACCACATATTGTAAAATTGTGCACATGTCAGTATTTTGACTTTCCTGGTCAAAGGACCCTGCTCAAACCTTAAGGAAAAGAGATCTATCTGGGAATTGTTTAGAGGAAGTATTCCTGATTAAAAGTTACCATTATGCGAAAGTCCAATAACCAATAGTTTCGGAGATATTGGCCAATGATACTGAAAAATATTTATATTTGGGTAAGAGTGTCGCATTTCTGTTTTGTTCACGGGACCTTTGCTATTGTGCTATGCAAGTTGTTCCATGTAGACAACCCCTATTTGAATATTTCAATATAGGTAATTTGAAAATATTTCTGGAGTAATTTATTTCGTAACTTTTAAGCTATATAAAATACACAACAGGTTTCTCCCGCCTTTATTGAAGGAGTACTTGAATAAATACACTCTTGTTACAGTTTAACCTATTGGAGACCTGTGGTACTATTGCGCTGGCTGATTAGAACCTTTAGAACGCTATGAAGAAAGTTAGACGGAGGGTACCGAATTTCAGATTCATGGTGCGCATATCCCAAGTACCATAATATGGATGCAATACGACTGCAATATCTCAGAAAATATTGATTATTGGACTTTAGCATAATGGTAGCTTTTAATCAGGACAAATTCTTCTGAACAATGTGAAAAATTCAGGCACATAGAGCACTTTTCCATAACGTTTGAGCAGGGTCCTTTGACGAGATAATTTTTCTAGGTGAACTGCTGTTGTAAAACCTCTTCCTAAAAAAGGCAATAAGCTAGATATATGAATTTTGAACCAATCAGTGAAGTATTTATCAAACATTTTTGAAATATCAATGACTAAACAATTAGTATCCCTTTTGGTTACTGAATGTTTTCCAATCTTTAGTATGATTATTTGAATAATTTTGTTCATTCCACCAAAAAAAAGGGAGATCTATCCTATGGGATTATCGTGAATTCATCTGAGGCCTTCGACTGTAAGGATAATATTTTATTAGGGAAACTTAATATGGAATTTGTGGAAATTCTTATGACAGGTTTGAGTCATATTTGAAAAAAAAACATAAGTAGAACTCGAAAAGAAACGATAGAAAGATCCGTTGCCTTGAGAAAGTCTATGGGAGTCCCATAGGGTAGTATTCTTGGTCTAATTTTGTTTATTATATTTATTAATATAAATTAAAATATTACAGATATAATATCATATAGCTTTGCACTAAACTATCTAGAGTAACATATGCCATAAGAGTTATCAAAAAGTGTTGATCCTGAAATACCGATAACTGAGAATAGTCATTTGAGGCCGAAGTGAACAGAATTTTTCTATCGCAAAAAAAATGCATAAGAGATTCCTGCAGAGATCTCCAAGTCATAGAAAGTACTGGCCATATAGCAATCTATATTTCTATATCTTTAGACAATGACTGCGGTCAGGACGCCGTTGATTGACATTGTTTTGTGATTAAAACAGTGAAACTATCATTCTGCATTCCGGGGCCTTCAAAATCATTTGAATATTCATAAGTGTATGATAATATGGAAGTAAACTGTTTATTTACAAAAAAGACGTAGGAAACATGCCTGTGATGTTAAACGATTGCAATAATATTATATAATCAAGCAAATGTGTTGATATTCCTGCTTATATCGTCGGTTTAAAGCACACATGTTGTATGCCCATCAATGTTAGTTTTGAGAAAACACAATGTGAATGTTTACATTAACAGTATCAATAATGAGAACTGTATAAAATCAAATTTGTGGAAGTAAATTAATTTGAAATTTACACCGAATAGGAACCTTCAATGCGAATTTAATATTGTGCACCCATTGTAATAGAAAAGGTCACGCAACAGAAGATTGTAATATGAAAATTTTCTTATGCCTAACATGTGAAGAATTCGGACATATGTCATACCGTTGTCCAAATAGGAATAGTTTTCGAAATGAGATATTCAATGAGTCAGGAAAATGGTTTTCCAACTACGCTAATGGAAACAGATTGCGAAATTATGAAAAAATCAATACATAAAGAAAAAGATTCTCTAACTATTCAAAAGAAAATAGATTTCGATCTCATGGAAGAAGGAATGAACGAGGACATAAGTTTGCCAACCATTCACATAAAAATCGACATCAAAATTTTAGGAGAATAAATGACAGAAAGCAAACAGGAAATAGTTATGGAAATGACAATAAATGGATAAAGTATGGAAAAATGTCAAAATATAACCGGAATTTAAATGGAATGGCAGCTTTCAACCCGCCTCATTGGAAAGCTGCGTAAGCAATCAAAGATATAGCAGGAATGACTATTTAAATAGAGAGAGGCAAGAAAAAAACATACTAACCTACGATGAACAGAAAAACGTAATTAATTTAGAAGTATCAGGAATTTTCAGGCATATATCCATAGATATGAGAACCTTCTGATTCAATTATTAAGAAAAAAGATAAAAGTAGTTTGAAGGTACCTCTCTGAATCCTATTTTTGAAAGGAAGTCAAATGATAATCGTCCCTATCTGAGAGTTCAAATTTTTTATGATGAAATTTTATGTTTGGTTGATTCTCGGAGTTGTTCTTCTATATTGGGTTCGAATGGACTTTTTCTGTTAAAAAAGTGGAATCTCAACATACAAAATTTAAAAGTTTTACAAGTAACTACGGCGGATGGTGTACCGCAGGAGTGCCTTGGATGCCAATTTCCCTCCTAGGACAAACTGACGAGTTGAAAGTGTTGATTATTCCATCTATCAAGCATACACTGATACTGGGTGTAGATTTTCTTAACAAATTTCAGATCAAAGTAAATTTTTCTGATTTATCCTTTGGGTTGCTACAGCAGGTTGATACATGTGGTGTCAACACAATCCATTCTAGTGAGGACCTTACTGCAGCACAGCAGAGCGAGCTGGATTTAGTTATTGATTTTTTTTCAGAAATTGCACCAGCTGATAAAATAGGTAAAACTCATTTACTTGAACACAATATTGATACAGGTTCGGCTGTACCAATTCGACAGCGGCAGTAGCCTTTATCTCCTGCAATGCTGAAACATCTCAATAAGGAAGTGGATGAAATGCTGGAAATGGGCATAATTCAACCTTCGCAGTCTCCATGGTGTAACCCTGTTTGGTTGGTGGAGAAACATTCTGGTGATTTTAGGGTTGTGTTGGATTCCAGAAAATTGAACTCTGTAACGGTAGCGGATGCTTATCCAATGACTCTTATTGAATCAATATTGAGTAATTGAGAGATGCTAAGTTTCTTTCCTCGGTAGATTTGAAGAAGGCTTTCCATCAAATTTGTTTAACGCCTTCCTCTTGTCCTAAGACAGCTTTTGCGATACACGGTAGAGGGTTATTTGAATATTGCGCATGTCTTTTGGTCTTTCTTGCTCAAGTCAAACTATGTGCCGTTCAATGGATTTAGTTATAGGTCCGTCCCTTGAACCTTATGTTTTTTACTATATTGATGATATTATTATTGCAACTCCAGATTTTGAAACTGACATGGAAATTTTGCTTAAGCTTAGGGATACCTCGAAGCGTGCTGGCCTTACTATGAGAAGTCTCAGTTTTGTAGACCATCCCTTAATTTGATAAAGAGGGTCTCAGAATGGATTATTCTAAAGTATCTGCAATTTTAAAATATGATAAACCTAAGACAACCACACAAATCAGGCGACTGGTTGGTATGGTTGGATATTATAGAAGGTTTTTCAATAATTTTTCTTCATTATGTAGTCCAATAACTGATCTTTTGAAAGGTCGGAAAAAAGGGCAACCTATAGAGTGGTCTGATGAAGCTGACAAAGCTTCTGAAGAAATAAAAAAAGTGTTTAACTACAGCACCTGTGTTAGCCAGTCCGGATTTTTCTCTTGCCTTTATTATATATTGTGATGCATCAAATACGGGCGTAGGTTCCGTTTTGTATCAAGAAACTGATGGGATTGAGCACCCTATAGCATATGCTAGTAAAACTTTGGATAAGTGACAACGTAAATACTCGGCCACTGAAAAAGAGCTGTTAGCAGAAATTTTTTGGCATTGAAAAATGTAGGTGTTACATTGAAGGCACTCATTTCAAAGTTATTACTGATTGTGCAAGTTTAGTTTGGTTAAATAACATGTCTAATCCTTCTGGAAGATTAGCCAGGTGGGCAGTGAAGTTGTCTCAGTTTTCATTTAATATTGAGCACAGGAAAGGCACACTAAATGTAGTGGCTGATGCCTTATCTAGGTCTCCGATTGAGGCATCTGTTTTGAATTCATCTACTTCAAAGCCAGATAAGTGGTATAATGACATGTGTAAAAAGATTGAGGAAAATCCAGGCAGCTATCCTTCTTTCAGAGTAGAACAAAATATATTGTATAAACATATTTTCAGTAAAGATATTTTAATTGGAAATTTATCTGAGTGGAAAATTGTGATACCTACAGCTAATGGATTAGAATTGTTGGAAATGTTTCATGATGATGAAACAGCAGGGCATTTTGGTATTGCTAAGACTTTAGCGCGAATTCAGTATCTGTATTATTGGCCTGGTCTAAGAAAAAGTGTTTATAAGTATGTTAGGAAATTTGTGCTACTTGTAAATCATCAAATTTACCTAGAGCTGGACTAATGGGTTCTTACAAGAATATAAATTGTCCTTTTCAATTGATATCTGCTGACCTATCCAAGGTCCAAAAATGGAAATCAGTACCTCTTGGTGGTTGTTGATTGGTATACAAAATTTGTGCTAATACATCCACTAGATAAAGCCACATCTAAGGCTATTATAAAATTCTTGGAAAATCATGTTTTTCTTGTTTTTGGAGTACCTCAAATTTTTACTTGTGATAATGGGTCAGTTTTCACTAGTAAGGAATTTAAATCTTTTATATCACAGTATAAAGTTCAGAAAACTTGGTATACAGCCAGATATCATCCACAAATTAATGCCACTGAAAGGCAGAACAAAGTTATAGTAACGGCCGTAAGGTCATACATAAAAGAAAATCATAAGACTTGGGATAAGTCCATTTTTAAGATTGCACAAGCAATATGTTCTCCAAAGAGTGATGTTACAGGATATTCATCAGCATTTTTGACTTTTGGTAGAAATATACCTATTTCAGGTGATTATTATGGGCAAATAGCAGAAAATTCGAGAAATATAGTCAGTATAACTGAAAAAAAATACAAGAATTGATGATCTTCAAGAGTTACCACAAATTTTCACAGAAGTTAGAGAACGAATTCGTAAAGCTTATGACAAAAATACCAAGGTATTTCTCCGGAAACGTGATACCAAATATAAAGTTGGTGATAGAGTATTGAAAAAAACTATGTTTTTTTTATTGGTGCCCCTTTTTACCCATTTAAAGCACGCCTCAGCGTGTTTAAATCGAACTTTAAAAAACGCGCGTTTTTTAAAGGTTACCATGACAACATCAACAAATCGAGAAACGTGAAGTCTAAATGACAAATTTTTGATTATTGATCTGACAGGAGTACCTTGTAACGTCAAAATATTACTCACAATTCGTTCATTTATATGTGCTCCTCCATCCATTTGATGAACTTTTCATATTCTTTTTTATATATATCACTGGATTTTCGCGGTATTAACCGCGATTCTGCCTCACTATTCAAAAAATCGATATTAGAATAATTCATTTTTGAGCTCTGGTGACAACAAATATTGATCTTTGGTAACAAATTGCAAATGAATGTTTTTCTCATTTCCATGACAACGAAAGGTATACTGATGTCACATCACGAATTCAACCTTCTTGCATTATTAGTTCTTATTTCTATTATTTGTAGTAATAATACCAGTATATATGATTTCAAAGTGCACCAATAAAAAAAATAACGTAAAGTATTCGTGGATAACTGGTCTTAAAAACACTTGCTCTATTTCGAGCACTCTGGCTGCGCCGTCGTGCTCGAAAAATCGCGCGTGTTTTAAAGCCCTTTTTATCCACTTATACTTTAATATACTAATTGTCTAAAGCTGAAAACGCATTTTCTGCTAAACTTGCGCCTAAATTCATTCCTGGTATTGTAGATGAAGTAATATCTCCTTTAGTTTATTCATTGAAAAATGAGAATGGTGCTGACCTAGGTAACTGGCATGTAAAAGATTTAAAATCTGACCCAACTTTTCTTGATTCGGATGATGACTCAGATGAGTCAGAATCAGAAACGTCTCAGAACTCTGATGAGGAGTTATGATTTTTTTGGTTCATTTTTAGCTGTGCAGTGGGCGGCTTAAGAATACCACTGTAGGGGCATTAACCACGTTGTCTTTTGAAATTTTCTCTCTTTTGAGAAATTTATTTTTGGATATTTTGAGGATTTTATTTTTGAATATATTGAGAAATTTATTTTTGGATATCTTGATGGTAGAACAAAGTTTTGTTGTTCAAAATTCAAGAAATTAAGAGGAACGCAAATTTTATGGCCAATGTTTTTCAAGTTTAATTCAATATTCGGCGTGAGTATTAGCTCGGAAAGTAGTTGTTTCATCACAAATATAACTTTAGAATTTGGAAAAATTCTAATTTTGGGGTGAAATTTGTGGTTTGGTTCAATTTCATCAACTGTTGTTCAATATTCGGCGTGAGTATTAGCTCGGACAGTAGCTGTTTGTTGGGGAATATTGAATCAAGACATAATTTATCATTCAAAGTAGAATATATGTGCTGTTGGCTTGATTTCTTGAAGGTTTACTGGACAATAATTTCGTTACGGCACAGGTTTTGGATTTTTTTTTTTTTCCTTTTATCTTATTTTTCTGGGTTGGAAGAAGATAGTCAGTGCTAGGTTTCTAGTATATGATTTTTTTTACTTTTAGTAGTTATGAGTAAGCGGGAGGGTTTTGGAATTTATTTCCACCCTCGTCTGTGTTTGAGCATCTAGTTCAGAGAATTATTTGTCTCAAACACATGAGTCATTTTTGGGATTTTGCGATTACATATTTTTTTATCTGTAGGAGCCATGTTAAATATTTTGATCAATTGTCTTGCTGGTGAGAGGGCCGATGTATTGTATTGTCGGTTGGCAAGATAATCCTTAATATTTACTTGGAGTACCTCCGAAGCTTTTTTGTTCTTTTTGTCTTGGTGAATTTTTTTTGGTATTTTAAAGGTTCAAAATATGAGTATATAACATTTTTGTTTGGAGTAATTTTTGACTTTACTTTGGTTGTCTTTTTACATTATTGGGATTTGTTGGAGATTTATTTGGGGTGTTAATGTGCTTCTGAAGGAAATCAAAACACGAGACATCTCTTGCCTCTAGAGATTGTGCAATTTTGATTTCGTTGAGTTGCCTATTATCCTCAGCTTAACCACATCTGATATTCTGAGTATTTTTTTTTATGAATCCTAGTGGTGTGGACATTCAACTGAAGTATTGGAATAAAAGTTATCTTTTAAATTCTGGTTGAGTTGTGAGAGATTTATCTGAGTGTATTCAGAAATATTTTTGTACTTTGATACCGTTGGAAAAACATGAGTATTTTCGGTAATTTGGTCAAAACTTTTGGTTTGGCAATTTTTTTTTTTGCAAATTCAATTGAGGTCCAAAATGGTAGTTTCTTCTGTTGATATGATGACTGGAGCGGTCAATTTATCTTTATCTTTTTAGTATTTGGTATATTTTTGAATTCATATACTTTGAATTAATATATTTTATATACAGTGCTTCTCAAAAGTCTTCCCTCTTATTTTTGGAACTTAAATAAACAAGTGAAATTTGGAAACTGAGTATTAAAGGTTGTAAACTTCCCTACTAGTGATGATCGATGACGAAATCGTCAAAGATGACGTCACAAGGCCATTGTGACCAATAATTTTAAATGGAATCCTACGGCAAGCGACACCTCTTTTAAAAGGTATCGAAAAAACCTATTCAATGATACTTATTTTGTTTGTGTTTATGGCAGTTTTAATGGCTCATTAGTAAACATTAAAATTTAAATTCCATTCAGTATGATATTAATTACAGATTTAAGAATCAGTATCTACTCAAAGAAATTGCTCGAAGTGACCTCCATTTACTTCCTGGCAGTGAAATATCCTATTTTTAAACTCTTCTCGTACTTTTGCAAATGTGTCTGCGGAAACAGCCTCACATTCTGCAACAATACGTTGTTTTAAAACGTCAATATTGTCAGGTTCAGTGGCGTAAACCTTCGATTTGAGGTACCCCCACAGAAAAAAATGCAAAGGTGTGAGTTCCGGTGATCGAGCTGGCCATTCCGTTGAACCTCGTCGTCCAATCCATCTTCCACGATTCTCCTCATCCCCCCTCATCCCCAAACATTCACCTTCTGGGGAAATTGGGTATGTGTTTCACGAAACAGGTGAGGATTTGCGTCACATACCTCACATTCTGTGTATTTACATTTCCATTTAGATAGAAAGGACCTCGTTTTGTTTAGTTTCCATATTTTCACAAAATTCTAGTCTTCGGTTGGGTCGTTGTCTGAGAGTTGATGAACCTTTTTAATTTGTATGGATGAAATTTGTTTTTTTTTTCAACACCCTGTGTACTGTACTTCGACTGACTTCACAGGTAGATGCAACATGAGTTGTTGAAGAACTATGATTAACTATTACTTCTGCCAGTATTTCAATTTTTTTCTTATCAGAAATTTGTGGTCTGCCAGATCGTTTCGCATCATTTATACTACCGGTTGTTTCAAACTTACGAAGAAGCTCCCCTAAATAAGTCCTCGAAACGGGACGATCGGGAAACTTCTCATTAAAAATGCGTTCTGCTGCATGAATATTTTGTCCAGTTTCACCAAGAATTAGGATCGCTGCTACTTTATCACCTAAAGCACGTACCAGTTCGCTTCTTGCACTCAAACGTTCGGCTCACAACAGTTTATCAAATTATTAAAATGTACAAAAATATTAAAAGTACCAAAAGCTGCTAGAACAGTTAAACGTTCGATCAACAATACACAAATTATTAAATGTACAAAAACTTGGACAATTACAATAACGTCGAATTAGGGAGACTAACAAAAACGTCAGCTTATTTGACAACTATCCAGAGGCGGAGCTTGAATTTTGAATTTTAGTATTAACTGATTTAATTCATCACAGCTTTGCGTTTTTTAAAAGCGAGTTGCCAAAACTGCCATAAACACAAACAAAATTAGTATCATTGAATAGGTTTTTTCGATACCTTTTAAAAGAGGTGTCGCTTGCCGTAGGGTTCTATTTAAAATTATTGGTCACAATGGCCTTGTGACGTCATCTTTGACGATTTCGTCATCTATCATCACTGGTAGGGAAGTTTACAACCTTTAATATTCAGTTTCCAAATTTCACTTGTTTATGTATAATCGTTCCAGAAATAAGAGGGAGAAGCACTGTATATATATATATATTATGGTTGAACTATAATTTGGCTGGAAAGTTGTCATTAAGTTAGAAAACTCAATACTTTTGACATATGTTCATATTTTGATCAATAAATGCTTGCAGTTTATATTTTTAGGGTTTAAGTACTCAAATCATAGTATTATGTAAGCATTTATATGTATTATTACTGTACATGTGTAGTATCTTCTCATGAGTTGAGAGTTTGGGGAGTTTGACTTATATAAGGTAGTTATTACCTAGTCATTTTTTGTGAGTAAGAGAACTCAAAAATTTTTTCATATTCTGGTTCCCACGGAAAGGGATATCCTGTAATGTTCAGAGAACATCGTGGGAACCAAGGGAAAGAAGGTAGGAGTTGGTGTTCTTCTTAAATTTCTGGAGGTTGTATGCCTCGGGGAACACCTCCCTAGGCAATGAGTTCCAAAGCCTCGCTGTTCGTTGGATGAACGAGTCTTTGGAAAGTGATGTTCTGCAGGTCTCCAAAGTGACCACGAAGGGGTGTGATGACTGAACTTGACGGGTTAGTCTCGAAGAGACTGCCAAAGCAGGAACGATTGTTGATATTTCAGAAGAGCATCGCCCATGAAAATATCTATAAAATAGAGACAAATCGCCAACTTTTCTACGGTGTTCCAGACAAGTGAGCGAGTTTGTAAGCGAGGCATCACCGACGAGACGAATTGCCCTTTTTTGGACAGAATCCAATAGCCTCAGGATATGTTTAGGTGCCGCGCTCCAAATATGGGAACAGTATTCCAGGACAGGTCGGATCTGTGCCTTATAGATGCACTAATCAACCGTGATTTTCCCAGTGAAGGGTATTCTGATAGAATACCATTTTGGCAATGGACCTCACGTGTTTTCCCAGGAAAGGTTATTGCTGATAGAATACCAAGCATCGATATGGATGACTTCAGTGGTATGGTTACTCCTGACAAAGTTATGTTAGGCACAGTGAGATCGGCTTTTTTGGAGAAAAGACATGCTTGTGTTTTGTTTGCATTGAATTCTACCAAGTTATTAGATCCCCACTCGAGAATTGTTGCTAAGTCCATATTTATATTATTAACATTTTTCCTCGTTCATTTCTGGTTTCACGGGCTGATATAGGGGCCCTGGAAGAGAAAGCGGTATGGAGGGTACTATCATCGGCAAAGCTGTGTACTGGACATGAAGTTGCTTTCAACAGGTCGTTGATGTGAAGTAGAAATAGTGTTGGTGCGAGAATAGATCCTTGCGGAACACCAGCATTTATGAGTAGAGTGTCAGATGAAACTCCATCGACCACTACATGGAGAGACCTGTTTGAGAGAAAACTAGCAAGCAGAGAACACAGCTGAGGGGGCAAGCCATAAGACGGAAGCTTGGCGAGGACTCCCTGGTGCCAAACTCGATCGAATGTTTGGTGTGCATATATCTTTGTCATGGTGATGCATGGGTATAATAGTTGGTGGGAAATGATGTGAATTTTGTAAATAGATTGTTATAAGTTGGTATTTGTTTCATTGTTGTAGTTATTTACAGAAGGAGAGTTATTTGATGTGAAATCATTATTGAATAGGGAATTTGAATTTTTGTCCTAGTTTAAATAAAAATTCTGGCGTCCATTCAAATTCACAATTTCTAAAACTTTGCTTGAAACATAAAAAATTTGAAACTAGCAAGGTGGTCCAAAGAACTCCACACCGCTCTTCACTGAATAGTCTGGGCATTCTATTACAACAATTAACTTGTTTAACATTACAAACTTCCCAGCACTAGGTTGAGTTTCTCTCTGCAAATTATAGATGTCGCATCTATAATTTGTGCATTTCTTATATATATATATATATATACAGAGTGGCCACTTTTTTAATGGGATTGTATTGGTAACTTTTAAACCATAAGAGTTAGAAGGTCGGTCAAATGGAGAAAAAGTTGCATTCATAGAAGCATTGTCAAGCAGTTCAAACAAATCGAGATTATCAGGGCCGGTTATTGAGATATCATAAGAAAAGTAAATTCTGTCATTTTGATTTTTCTTTTTTTCCCACTTTATTTCAAATATTATCAAAAAATGTCACGAGAGTTTTTTATTTGAAAGTAAATTATCCTCAATTTGACATAATCAGATTTTGTATCCAACGTTTCGTACGCTCTGGGCCACCCTCAACCTAATTTTTTTCAATACGGACCTGCATATTTTATGACACTTTTCGAAATAACTTTTAACGCTGAATTCAACGATATATCATACAATGTCATTCAAAGTTGATTTTCAGGTGATTTTGACCCTTATCCAAATTACTTTGTGTCGGATCTGTATTACATTTAGGTACCTTCAGTTTAATTAACAACATGCAATACATTCCGATAAGAAAATCAACTTTCTCATCTTCAACTGAATGGAACGTAACAGAATCAAAGCAAGAAATAAGTAACAATTATTTACAAATTTCAAGAGGTGAAAAACCTAATTCATAATAATTAAACGAAACTATCATTTAATGAAAGAAAAATCAAATGATTATTCGAAAGTAAATGATGAACATTAATGAAGTAAGTGTTCGAAATGTCCACTATTTTGTGAAATGCACTTTGCGGTTCTGGAACCCATACTTCTTATACATTTGCTTATTTCGTCTCCTTGAATACCTTCCAATACATTCTCTCGCAGGAATCATTATTGTTGGATTTGTCATTTGTTCCGTTGAAACAAATTACAGAATCGAACTTTATTTTGAGATCATTACGATATAATTTTTGCAAGGCTTGGTATTCAAATTTAAAATCATTGTATTCGCGTCTCTTGACTATTTTATTAACAGCACTTTTTGATAAATTGCATTCACTGGCCACAGTTCTCGATTTTTTTTTCTGGGTTCAATTGAATTTGGGTCAGCACATTGATATCGTTGATAGACTTGTTTTTTCTTATATACACACAACTCTAGGTTTATTGAATGTATTATTTTCAAGTGGTAGGCCGTGGATAAAAAAGAACATAACAAGAAATGCCATATTATTTGTCACTTCGTTTATTATTGTGTCACAAGAACTTGTCATTAAATACTTTTCTGAGTAATTTCAATTTAACTTATTCGATATGGTAAGATACGCAAATGAAGAGAAGAGAGATATGTACGAAGTGTACATAAAACTAGATAGAAATTCGTTCAAAGCCCAACAAAGGTATGGTGAATTATATCCTGAAAGAACAACACCAAATATTAAAATGTTTCGACGTTTATCTACAACGTTACTTGCACATAATTCATTCATCAAACCTAGAGGTCCTTATGTACGACGAAACGAGCCTATCAATGACATTAATGTTCTGGCCCAAATTCGAATGAATCCATGAATAGGATCGAGAACTATGGCCAGTGAATGCAATTTATCAAAAAGTGCTGTTAATAAAATACTCAAGAGACACGGATACCATGACTATAAATACCAAGCCGTGCAAAAACTATATCGCAATGATCCTGAGAGAAGGTTGCAATTCTGTAATTGGTTTCAACGGAAGGTGCAGAATAACAACAATTTTGCGCACAATATCATTTGGGGAGACGAAACGACATTCACAAATTCTGGCATGTTCAATCGAAGGAACAAACTTTTTTATGCCACAGAACTCACTTAATTCATGAAGTTAGACATCAATATCGTTTTTCTTTGAACATATGGTGCGGTTTGTTGAATAATAAATTACTGGGACCCTATTTTATTGACGGCAACCTAACCGGAGCAAAATATGTAGAAATTATAGAAGAAATGTTGGATGATCTTCCTATACGGTATCGTCGTAATAGTCCATGGTTCCAACAAGACGGATGTGGTCCACACAACTCAAGAATAGTCACAGACTATCTAAATCGAACTTTTCCCGATTCATGGATTGGACAAGAGGTCCAGTAGCATGGCCTGCCAGATCTCCGGATTTGAATCCGCTGGATTTTTATTTGTGGGGATATCTCAAAAATAAAATTTATGATACTACGAACCCGACAATAGAGATTCTTCGCGAGAAGATTGAGAATGTATTAGAAGGTATTCAAGAAGACGAAATAAGCAAATGTATAAAAAGTATGGGTTCCAGAACCGCAAAGTGCATTTTAAAAAATGGTGGACATTTCGAACACTCACTTCATTAATGTTCATCATTTACTTTCGAATAATCATTTGATTTTTTTTTCATTAAATGATAGTTTCGTTTAATTATTATGAATTAGGTTTTTCACCTCTTGAAATTTGTAAATGATTATTACTTGTTTCTTGCTTTGATTCTGTTACGTTCCATTCAGTAAGTTGATTTTCTTATCGAAATGTATTGCATGTTGTTAATTAAACTAAAGGTACCTAAATGTAATACAGATCCGACCCAAAGAAATTTGGATAAGGGTCAAAATCACCTGAAAATCAACTTTGAATGACATTGTTTGATATATCGTTGAATTCAGCGTTAAAAGTTATTTCGAAAAGTGTCATAAAATATGCAGGTCCGTATTGAAAAAAATGAGGTTGAGGGTGGCCCAGAGCGTACGAAACGTTGGATACGAAATCTGATTATGTCAAATTGAGGATAATTCACTGTCGAATAAAAAACTCCCGTGACATTTTTTGATAATATTCGAAATAAAGTGGGAAAAAAAGAAAAATCAAAATGACAGTTTCAATTTGTTAATTTACTAAAAATTTTATGATATCTCAATAACCGGCCCTGATAATCTCGATTTGTTTGAACTGCTTGACAATGCTTCTATGAATGCAACTTTTTCTCCATTTGACCGACCTTCTAACTCTTATGGTTTAAAAGTTACCAATACAATCCCATTAAAAAAGTGGCCACTCTGTATATATATATATATATATATATATATATATATATATAATATATATATGTGAAAGTGGGAATTGTTGTCCGTGAGAAATTATGAAGAATTCGTGGCATAATGGACAGATTATTAAATTAAAGAGAAAAAAAAGCATCCTCGAGCGAGACTCGAACTCGCAACCTTAAGCTTTCCGGGCCTATGCCTTTTTTTCTCTTTAGGTTTCCTCTAAGGTCTCAGTATACCGACTCCTTCGAGGGAATTGAGGATCAGAGGGTGGATGTGGAGTATTCATCCTAGGTGACTTCAGTGACTTCATGTATTAGGTAGTCTGCGTCCATCATCGCGTTTGTTGAGGCAGTTCGGGCGCTTCTCGATCTCAAGGGCTTCACGAATGACTCTCACTTGCAGTGTTCTCTCAGTGGCAATGGTCCTGGTGTGGTCAAAATCAATTCTGTGGCTCGTCCCTTCATAGTGCTTGGAGAGTGCCCAAGAAGGGTCTAAGTGTCGGATAGCAAGTTGATGTTCGTAGACTCGACTGGTGACTCGCCCGTTAGTTTGTCCTATGTATGTCCTAGGGCATTCGGAGCATGGTATTTCATATATTCCTTGAGACTCATTAGCTATGCAATCTTTAGGAGACCTGAGAAATCAGATATTTTATTATTTGCTGTGAAAATTGTTTTAATGTCGCGTTATTCTAAGATTTTGCCAATTTTGTTGGTAGGCAAATTTCAAAATTAAATGTGTCAAGTTTCATCTATTTTATCGCATTGTATTGGGAATCAAAACTTTGTTATCACTTTCGCTGCTGACTTTAAACTGAGAGGTATGTCAAGTGCGGCAATAGTGTTTTTGGTGAATGTGACAGTTTAACGACAGAATTCGACTTTTGTTTGTTACATCATTAATACGATGACGCTAATATGTGTTTGACGCGTGACACCGATTGGTCTCAGGTCTTGCTCCGTGCTGACCGACACCGATCGGAGGCACAGAGATTCTAGACTATTTTATGAAAAGTACAGGTGCTAAGTGCTCAATCTGAAAGATACCTGTCTGCTTTTGGAAAATACAATACTTGAAGCAACAAAATGAACAAAAATATTTTTATTATAAAAACACAAATAAAACTTTTTTCCGATCAACAAACAAAAGGTAAACGAACTACTATCAGTAACGTCAGTAAAAAGGTTACAAAAACATTCAAAATATTAAAAACATAATAAAAATCATAGAAACGTAAAACCGAGATTACACATATTATAAAACAAAATCACAAAATCTCTTCCGCATTGATTTTGCTAAATTGAAACTGTTTCATTACGATGGGACTATCAGTCCATTTTGATCCAAAAATGCCCTCGGGTTGATTTTCTGCCCCTTGCGTCGTCCCTGCTAGGTTAGCAAATATATCTACAAAAAGATTATTAGAAGTAATGTAAATATTGTAGGTATATCTACAATCGACTTTACGTGTGTCAACTGAATCGACATCCTCTCTTTAGATTCTGAATCCAATACAAAATCATCATCACTTAATTCAAGCAAATAGTATTCATTTTCTTCATCACTGCTTTCCAAAGTAGCTGAGAGCTGGTCTTCTGTAAGTTCAAGTTTTTTAGGGTTCTTATGCGTTGGTTTAGCCTTTTCAGGGTAAGACGAACCTGGTTCACTTCTATCCATCCCAATCCGGCAAAAAATCACAGAATCGAAAGCTAAAGCTGGATTTATAGTTAGACGGACTGTAACGTAGACGCACTGTATACGTAACAAACGGACTGTAAAATATTATTGAATTTATAAATCGACGGAACGGAATTTTTGCGCATGGGTAGAAGTGATAGTGATAGTGATATTCAACATAACCTACACATTATACGAATCATAAACAGCTTGTTTTAGTTTGGATTTGTATTATATTCTAAATATTTATCTATGCTTCGTTTTCTGTGTCACAATGGATTATGAAATACATGAAGATATGCTTCTTGGTGCCGTGGGACTGTTGTTGTGTGCAGTAACATTGGAAAAGTGTCGACAAACTCGAAGAACAATAATTATGCGACTAAGACGTTACAAAACAAGACCCATGAACCGTAATAAAAAAGTAGAGAATGCCTACAATAATTTTTTAAAGATGAAGACTGCTGATCCAGATCAATTTTTTAAGTATACGTGAATGACTGTTCCAGTATTTAATGAATAATTACGTCTTGTAAAAAACATAACACATAATTCTTTATTTTGATTGGTCGGACGCAAGAAACGTAGTGTAAAAGATGAAAGTTGGCCAACTCTTCCGTTCCAGTCCGTTTCACTTACGTTACGTCATGCGTTTACGTTCATTTATAAACAAGAGTACATAAAATCTATAGTTGATCTTTTTGCAGTGCGTCTACGTTTACAGTCCGTCTAACTATAAATCCAGCTTAAGCAGAAATTTTGAAATTTCTTACCTTAATTACCACGCTGACACACACTCATGCCTTTCACTTTAGTGCTACGTTCATACTGCCCTATTTCATAAAGACCAACATGCATTGTGCATGCAACCACTGCGACACTGATCGGTGACGTCAGTACTGAAAGTGTTGAGGATGATATATGAAGTCATTCTCTTTTCAACGTATACAGGGTGGGGCACCCCATACGACACGGTCCCTGTAAACCAAACCATCAATGTTTTCGGGAATTTCTCCATTTCATTATATGTATATGGATTATGGCTACAAAAGGAAATCATTTTGGAGTATACAGGGTGGCTCAGAAAAGTGTGACATATCAGAGTTGTGTTTTTTAGATGGAACACCCTGTATTCCGTTACACTTTTGAATAGGTCAGGAAAAAATCATATGATTTCATAGGAGGTACTATGTACCTAACTATAATCGTTCTCGAGTTATTGATATTTTTATGAAAATGCTAGGTACAATTGGAAACTAAATAACATTGAAATGTATAGAAATCATCCCTTCGAATTCTGACCAAGCATAAAAGAGGATTATACAAAATGTTCAAAAATCATTGTCACTTTTTTATAATTTCGGACAAAGATAACCCTGTATTTTTTTGGTCTGAACAATATAAAATTCAATTATTTTCCATTTCATATTGGAGTTTCCTATACCTAACCTAAATAGTTTTTCAGATATTGGCTTTTCCAAGTAGTAGTTTTTATTTCAATGCATTCTTTGAATAAAGATAGCTTTGAAACGACATTTATCAACTTGTTGAAAGAATTCTTATTGGTACAATTATTATGTTTTACGTTATTCAAAACATTCACTGACTTAAAAATGAAAACTTTCCACTAAACATGATACATAACAAAAATATTTTCTACAGTAACTTTTGTGATATTGGTAAAGTGATATTGCATTAATGTCGTCATGGAGTTCCTAGCACAGTGTTTCCACCTACATGTTTATGTCACTGTAACGAAGTTACTATTTTCCCGCTATATTTATCAGCCAAAAGCTCCCTGTGAGGAATTAAACCGCGCTTGACAGTAATAATAGGTCTAGAAATACCATTCGTGTTCGTGATAAATCCGTGGATTACACATATCCTAATAAAACAGACTAAACGCCTTCCGGAAACCACGCGAATAACGCCAGACGTAGCTAAATAGCACGCACGAATGTAACCTGCGCCGGCTATCGACTCTCGAGAACACATTTTTAGCGAGCAAGCTGGCTATATTCAAACGCCGACGAGAGAATTGAGTCCTCCGATAGAAGCCCGAGACAGCAGTCCAGTCGAGCCAAGAGCACACGCTACCGAGCTGACGTCACGATAGAAGCCACCCAGTACAGTTGAGTCAAGACAGAGACGCACGCACCGAGCTGACGTCACAGCACGAAGGATTTTACGAGCTGGGTAATTATTCTGTGAAAGTATACTTTGTATCGAAATCGACAAAACGGCGCGCGCATATAAGTCGGTCGAGAGGTATTCGGAAAAGAGGGTGAAGCCGGCTGTAGTTCCGTTTCGACATATTTCTAAGAGGTAGTAGCTTGCCGAGCCCAGCAGAAGCAGTCACGCGTCCGACTAGTATCCAGAGTGTGAGCCAAAGACCGAAGCAGTCCACGACCGTCCCGGACCTTGCCGAAGCAGTGAGATCGGAGTTCGGGTAAATATGTTGTATCAGGTAAAAGACATCAGGAAATTGTAAGTACCACCGATGCGATGTGCGCATGATCGAACCATAACCGTAAGAGGCACATATGCATTTCAATGCTGCGCTGGTAATTTCTGCATACGAGTCCGTACGATACCCCCCCCCCATCCCTATGCCGACAGGACTAGGAAGCTCCACCACCGTGCCAGTGACCACCACAGGGCCAACCGCGTGCCCACTGCCTCTAAGTCCAGGTGCAGGAGGTGACCCCAACGACACCCGCGTCGGATGGGTGTATCAACTACAGAAAGAGGAGCTAGATACCGAGCTCGCTAGATTTCGCTTGGATCCAACCGGCACCGTCGACGAGAAGCGAAGGAGAATCATAAAGTTTCTCCGAGAAGGACGAGCAGCATCACCCGCATCGACCGTCACCAACCCGTTTCCGTTCCCCACGACGACCATAAGAGTTGCCACGACCACCGCACCGCCGCCAGTATTACCCACAATCACAGTGACAAGCACTGGAAACCCGATCATGAGCAACGTGCTCTCAGGGACCCTAGTGGGAGCACAGGCCGCCCCACGGCCGCCTACCACGAGTGTAGGGATGGCACCACTGAGAGTAAAGGACTGGAGAGTGACCTTTAATGGGACCAACGACCCCGCCGCCTTCCTCGAAAGATTGGAGGAGATTCGAGAATCTCAAGGCATCCCAGCAGACCGCCTCCTACAAGCTATGCCAGAGTTGCTGGAAGGAATGCCGGCCCTCTGGTTCAGAAACAACCGGGCATGCTGGCCGAGATGGGAAGACTTTTGCACCGCCTTTCAGGACTTCTTCTTCCCCGTCAACTACCGAATTGACTTGGAAGTGGCCATCAGCAGGAGGACACACAACCTGAGAGAGAGTATGACAGCCTACATCACGGACCTGCAGACCATGATTTGCCGCCATGGTGGAATTTCGCCTGATCAGGAGTTAAACTGGCTGTACCGCAACCTACACCCAGAGTTCCGACGTGAAATAAGAAGGACGGACTTCAACAATGTCCATGAATTCGCCAAAGCTGCCAGAGAGTACGAGCTTTTGCGAGCCGAGATTGAGCAAGCTCAGAGTACGACTCCAATGCCACTTTTTGCACCCTACCAGACCCCATCAGCCCCACCAGTGGTCAGTAGGCAAGCCCAACTAGCCACACCGCCCCCTAGGAGCCCAGAAGTCCAGCCAGTCATGAGTCAAGGCAGCCCAGTCATCCGCCGCCCCATCGAAGGAAACCGTGAGTGTTGGCAATGCGGGCAGACAGGGCATTTTAAGAGCCAATGCCAATCAGCCCCAAGGATATTCTGCTCCCGATGCAAGCGAGACGGAGTATTGTCTCGTGATTGCCCATGCCCACGGCCGGAAAACCAAAACCACGACTTGAGGAACGTACAACACCGCCCCCATGACGCCTCACCCACCGCCATCATCGCTACCGCCGACCACCGACCGCATCTTTCCGTCAAGATTCCCGGTGGCACCGCTGAAGCGCTGATTGATACAGGTGCCGTAATCTTCTATGTCGGCGACAGGATAGCCAGGCAGTGGAATCTGTTAGGAGTACCGAAAACTCCAACTGCTACGAGTTCCGCCCGACTGGCCAATGGAGAAATAATTACCGTCCCCGCAACGTATTACGTAGAGATCCGAGTTGGAGAACACCATTTCGAGGAATCTTTTGGACACCTGAGTGGCCTGTCATCCGATATGGTCCTAGGAATGGACATATTGAAGAAAAGGCAGTTTGGACTCGACCTAGGAAGTGGCCAAATCTTGGTAAAGAACCAACCCATTGCAAGGGAAGCTCGGCCCGTACCATGCTTTCCCATTGGAGTTATTGAGCCAAGACCGGCCCTGATACTTTCCAGAGAGGAAGAGGACCACTTGCAAGCCTCCCTTCAGAACGAATTACGACCATTCGAGAAAATTCATGGAGTTACGCCGCTGGTGGAACATAGGATCCGTCTCCTAAACCCAGAGCCAATAAAGAAGCGATACCGACCCAAGAATCCCACAATGCAGGAAGTAATCGATACTGAAGTTGACAGAATACTACAGGAGAACATTGTAGAACCCTCCGAGAGCCCGTGGAGCTCGCCAGTAGTCATCGTGCGAAAAAAAGATGACAAGCCGAGGTTCTGCATCGACGTCCAGGAAGTCAATTCCATCTCCATGAAGGATGCGTACCCGTTGCCGTTCATCAACACCTTCTGGACGGACGAAGCCGCCACCCGACGACAGGAACTAGCGGCCCAACAAGCAGATACCGCCATAGCAGCTCCGGAACCCCCTCTGCCTGTATACCTACCCGTCAACAGGGATCTGTGTTGGCGCTGCAGTCAACCAGGGCACACGAGAAGCGTGTGCCAACGAAAACGGCCCCTCCTGTTTTGCTCCCGATGTGGCTTGAAGGATGTCTTCTCTCGGGAATGCCACTGTTCCGACCCAGCCGCCCAGAGGAGACCAGCCCAGAGGAGACCAGCCCCAAGGAGACCAGCACAAGAAGAACGACGCCCCGTGCCCCGATGTCAACGGTATCCTGACCCGCATGTCCCCGATGCGGATGTTCAGCACCCATTGATGCCGTAGGCAGACCCGTAGGATCAGGATGCGAATGCCAGCATCCAATCCAGGAAGATTTTTTTTACTTTATTATTGTGGTATGACTATTTTTTCTAATTTTTTGTTATTTGACTGGTAATGTTTTCTTGTTGTACAATGATTATTGTACACAGTAGTCCTGTTTGTTGCTCTCCGGCAACCAGGCAAGAGTTTATTTTGTTTTTCATTTGGAATAATTTGAGGTCCACATTTCAGTTTATTTTATTCCGTAATTTATGTATCAGGTGGACCTACCCCGAATAAAGGGTTCGACTATTAGGGGGGGTAGGCACCTGGCGGGCTATACTGTTATATTCCGAATGGACCTGTTTTTTTTTGTTAGAATATAAAGTTGCTAGCCGTCTAAGTTTTGAGGATGTTCACAGCAAAACGAGTTAGTTTTCAGGTCCCTCTGGCCATACAAACGCATGTTAAAAAGAAAAAAAAGTTTTTTTTTTCCCCGAAGTAGGAAGGGTGTGTAACGAAGTTACTATTTTCCCGCTACATTTATCAGCCAAAAGCTCCCTGTAAGGAATTAAACCCCGCTTGACAGTAATAATAGGTCTAGAAATACCATTCGTGTTCGTGATAAATCCGTGGATTACACATATCCTAATAAAACAGACTAAACGCCTTCCGGAAACCACGCGAATAACGCCAGACGTAGCTAAATAGCACGCACGAATGTAACCTGCGCCGGCTATCGTCTCTCGAGAACACATTTTTAGCGAGCAAGCTGGCTATATTCAAACGCCGACGAGAGAATTGAGTCCTCCGATAGAAGCCCGAGACAGCAGTCCAGTTGAGCCAAGAGCACACGCTACCGAGCTGACGTCACGATAGAAGCCACCCAGTACAGTTGAGTCGAGACAGAGACGCACGCACCGAGCTGACGTCACAGCACGAAGGATTTTACGAGCTGGGTAATTATTCTGTGGAAGTATACTTTGTATCGAAATCGACAGAGTCCACAAAACGGCGCGCGCATATAAGTCGGTCGAGAGGTATTCGGAAAAGAGGGGAAGCCGGCTGTAGTTCCGTTTCGACATATTTCTAAGAGGTAGTAGCTTGCCGAGCCCAGCAGAAGCAGTCACGCGTCCGACTAGTATCCAGAGTGTGAGCCAAAGACCGAAGCAGTCCACGACCGGCCCGGACCTTGCCGAAGCAGTGAGATCGGAGTTCGGGTAAATATGTTGTATCAGGTAAAAGACATCAGGAAATTGTAAGTACCACCGATGCGATGTGCGCATGATCGAACCATAGCCGTAAGAGGCACATATGCATTTCAATGCTGCGCTGGTAATTTCTGCATACGAGTCCGTACGATACCCCACCGCAAGAGCTTTTGGTTGTTAAGTTTACCCCGCTTGCTTGAAAACACCCTCCTCGCTTTCTCTGTATATAGTGCTTGCCATGTGTTTATTTGTTGTGATAACTTGAGGCCGCCGTCAGCCGCCCTTACTGTATTTCATTATTTTCAATATACCTGTTCATCCTGTTCTTAGTATTCTTTCATTGACTATTTCGAGTAGAATTTTAACATCTAGTGCGCAGTCGCCACCCAGGTTCGAAACCCAGTTGAAGGCAATTAAAGCCTGCCTTGCTGGCCCTGTTACAGTGTCACGACTATATTGACCCCTGGAGTGTCTTTCTTCACTGAGACTGCCCGGAGCAAAAGTGGCCTTTTCCACTATAAACCAAAAGGAGGAAAACCGAGAATAGTGAAAAGCGCCAAAGTTTGATAATAGGGGGGGGGACCCCTTTACATCACATCGAAATAACATAACCAATAATATCCATTAGATAATATATAAAATGTTGATTTTATGTTTCCCATATATATCTCATACAGAGTGGTTATGTTATTTGTTCGATGTTTCTGTTTAACCACCTCAAAACATTATTCACATGTGTACAGGAGACTTAGAATTGACATTATCTTAAAATGTTCCTTAAATGTATTTTTCGGGTAATCACCATCTCATTCATGTGATATTTCAACATAACCATAATACAATATATCATAAATGTTGACAGAAACTCAAAATCTACATCTACATCTACATCTACATCTACATCTACAACTTGTGAAAATGATATCCACATTCAAACAATATTGTCCAGTTAAAACAAAATAAATCTCAACGTCACATTTACACTATTTTTTTAAATTCGGGGGTCATGTTAGTTCATTTTTAACACAGAACATACGTGTCACGTGTAAAGTGTACACTGTCTTTGACACACAAAATTTTGTACCGTTCATGTTTGTTTAGAAGCTGTGATTACTGATGAGCGTGAATTTGTTCATAATTCCTATATTTCCTATAATTGCTGTAGCTGTGCATCTTCCATGTTATTGTAGAATAACGCCTTTATTATTGAATTGAGTTTTCCGTCGTGCAATTCGCCACTGATATATTCGCGTGGAAGTATGAATAAGAATGGAATGAAATTGTTGACAAAAAATGTGGAGAGGATGATAAGGTGAGTTTCCATATATTCCATCAATACTACAATAAGTTTTGAATATGTTTTAATTTTCATTTTCAAATCATACACTGCTGTGAATACAATGATTATATATGAATGTGATCTTTCAGCAAAAAAAGGTGAAGATGAGTTAGATGAAAAAGTATTATCAGCGTTAGCTCAAAAGGTTGATTAGAAAAGGTACTGTATCAAGTTTAGACCAGTTAAAACTATAATTCAAACTACTATGAATTCAATGAAATAATAATAACTGATTCATTTCAGTATGATGTTGTTCAATTCATAGAAAACAAGAAGTTAGGAGATGTATCAGTTATTCCTACAAATTGGTTGGAAGGTGAACATCGATGTTGGTGGCCAACCAATTCAAGAATTACAAGGACCCTTATTATCAAATGTCATGCTCCCAATAGTGATTGGAGTCAATATGATAGTGAAATTCCATATTCCTCCACCGATTATTGTCATTTTATCTTTCAGATTCGTATGCCAAGGCTCTCGAACATGAAAAAAAATTGGCGGCTACCTCTGGATCAGAAGGGGATCAGGAGCAACGACCTGGAAAACGCAGAATAAAACCAAAAAAATTACTGCAGAATATAAAAGCATTGTCAATCCACCTTCTGTCTGTTCGAAGTTATTCAGTGAAGATGAACTCAGGGCAGGTGGAGGTGAGTTAGAAAATAATTTCAATTCCAACAAATTTTACTATTTATTTTTATTCAGATCAGCAAAATAGTTCTGGCAAACATTAATATATGAACAGTGATATAGAAGATATCCATTTCATAGAGGATCCACATGATACAACAGATGTAACAATAGTAGAAAATCTACCAGTTGTGGTTCCTGCTAATCAGATATCAGACATTATGGAAATGATTGCTGACATCAGGAGTATGTGTTGTTATGCCATGTAATTACAGAAATGCACTTAAAAATAATTATCAAGAAGTAACCCTTGTATACCGGATGCATAAATGACTCATCTAGGAGAGCAAAACAAAGATTATTGATTGCTACTTGTTACAGTCACAGCCAGATAAGAACATCAGTTTCAATAACAACCCAAAACAAAGTCATAAATTTAGCACCCGTCCAAATTCGATAAACACAGGGCAGTTAAAAAACATAAATCGTTACCCGAAAAGCAATTAAAAACTCGATAACGCGAGCATCACCAACCCGCATCATTAATTGAAGTAAACAAACTCGAAATTCACCGGAAATAGACACGTCTAGACTCATAAACCACCCTTGTTGGTCATTAGTTCAGTGGAACATTTGGTAGATAGAAGTAGGAACATTGATACCTCTGATGATGTGATCAAAGAATGTTCGCCACTGAAAACAATTGACGGCTTGCTAAATCTAGAAGATCTTCTAAATTACAACAAAATTGCTGCTTCTCAATTTGTAAGTGAACCCAAAAGAACCTATAATATACAGTGTGACCCGTCCTTCTCGAGTTGTTCAGAAATAACTTGAATTTTCAAATCTCAATTTCAATTGAAACTGGAAATTATTTTCCAATATTCATGTCAAAAGGTTGTTTTTCAATATATGCAAACATTGTCCTTAATTGTCAAAAAGATTAATAATAATTTGGATTCCAGGGTAAAATAGACAAAATTCATTTGATTTATGGAAAGAAAAATTAATGCAATATACCTATTCCTTTCAAAACAAAGAATCGTCATCTAAATCGATACAAAAATCATCAATATTATTTACAATTCTGGGTAGTGTTTAAGAAATATAGTCCCTATTTCATAAAATGTTTTATTTTTTTATGGAAAATTTTATCTTTGAACAAAATCATTTTTTTCTATAATAACGATACATCTCTTAGAAAAGTAAAAAATTATTATTTCTCTCTCTCTCTCTCTCTAATGAGAAAATTATTAAGATACCAATAAAATTGAAAAATTGCAAAAAGAAAATGTACATGAATATTGAAAGAATTGCATATTGAATTTCCACACCAGATTTTGATGAATTTACCGTTTATCACAGAAAATTTTGTGGTATTAAGTTGAAGAAAAATCATCAATTGCATTTTTTATGCTTATGTTGAATTTACCAGGAGTGTGTGAATATATTTTGATGTTAATGTATACTGAAATTATACTTCACTTATATTTTTTGATACAAACTATCAAATAACTACCTCTTCAAAATTTCACGTTCATTTCAGTTTGGTTGTGTTCTGGGAATTTCTTTTACATTTCTGTATCATTCTAGATGAACAAACTGGTACTCGTAGGAGGTACAGATTATAAAAATCTAATAAGGAGGTGCCTCCAACAGATTGAAGTAGGGCTTGCCCAATATTGTTCAATGACTGGGCAAAAACGGAATTTTAAAATTTCTGATTTAAAAACTCAAACGTAAGTGGTTCTCAGTGATTTTTTTCTTCAACTCTAGGGGCCAGTTAGTTGCATAAGCCATTTGTTAACTTAAGGATTACACTGCTACCTAATGCCTTGCCGTAGTAATAAACAAATTGAATATTTAATCGTCTGTTGAATTCTTCATGCAACCGGCCTTATGTCTTGTAAAATAGGCATCTACTATTAGTTTCATTTTGTATTCACCTTCTTCTGTTGAATTGAAATATATGTCCATAAGTTCATAGCAATATTATGTGATTTTGATTTTCCAACAGTCATACTTACTACATGAAATACATACATCACCTGATATTTTTTGACAATACATCATCAAAATCAATTTGAGTTTTCAGTGACTATATATTTACTATACTTTCAGCATCTGTAAAAGCGGTATTCAATGCAACTACCGATAGAGTTGAATAACTCATTGTGATGGATTGGATGAGATTCGCCAAACAGAGGCTAAAGAGGAAGAAGTAGTGACAGAGGCTGAAGAGAAAGGAGTAGTGACAGAGACTAAAGAGAAAGGAGTAGTAAAGAGACTCAATAAATCGATTCCGTGATACATTTGTTTATTTTTTTCATGGAGTATTTGTTATTTTTTTAAGTTCCATTATATTTTTTATGCAGATAAAGTTTTTGATTCAATTTAATTGTCCCGGTAATATTTAGTCAGGCTCATGGTATATCTTCTCTTTCTATGTTTATTAAGTTATTCACCTACAAAAAGTGACGATTTGAATTCCAGAAATGTATAAATATAGAAAAAAGTATACCATGAGTATCTGCTCCACCCTGTATACCACGAAACGAAATATTAATATAAAAGGGTAACGATGATGTAACGTTACACAAATGTTGTTGCATAAATGTTTTGAGCAACATTGAATGTATGTAATAAAGTTACATTATTGTTATGCAAAATATGATACATTTTAGAGAATTGCCTCTTGGCGTCGAGAGTGTATGCCCAAAAATATCCAGACCGGAATCATCCAAACAAGTTGGTTTTCAAACGATTGCTACATCAATTTGGTAGGACTGGAAGTGTAGCTTATGAAAACGCAAATAGGCCAAAACATATAATTGGAAATGAGGTAAATGAATTTCTTATTATGGAATCAATCATAGAAAACCCTCATACGAGTCAACGTAAGATCGAGAAAGATACAGAGATAAGCAGACGGAGCATTTCTAGGGTAATAAAAAAATAAAAATTTCACCCGTACCGTATTCAGATGCACCAGGAATTATATGAAATAGACTTCGATCGACGAATGGGTTCTGGACAAGTTTATGGGTTCTGGACAAGTTTAGTGAGGATGAACATTTTTTGGATTCCATTTTATTTTCTGATGAATCGACTTTTCATAAAAATGGCTAAGTAAACAGACACAACTTCCATTATTATAGTTATGTGAATCCTCATTTTGTTCCGCACTCTGGATTACCAGAATAGATAGTCTGTTAACGTGTGGGGAAAAATTATAGGTACTTACACAAGTTATAGGACCATACTTTCTTTATGGAAACTTGAATGGTCAAATTTTTTTATAATTTCTACGAGATGATCTGCCTGAGCTTCTAGAAAATGTGCCGCTGAATATCAGACAACGGATGTGTTCACAATTGGATGGCACATTTCAAATTCAGTATCAGAGGGTTTTTGAATATGTGCTTTCCGAATAAATGGATTGGTAGGGAAGGACCACAAAATTGGCCAGTGAGATCACCAGATTTGACTTGCCTCTATGTTTTCCTATGGGGATACTTGATACTCCTCCAACCACACTGGAAAATATGAAGGAGAGAATAAGGACTGCTTTTCGAAGAGTGACGCCTCAAATGTTATTAAATGTTAAGAAGTCTTTCATAGAGAGAGTGGCTCTTTGTATTCAACAGGATGGTCGTCATTTCGAGCACCTACTTTGAATTAAATACATTTGTGTTTCATATTTTGTTGTTGTTTCAGTTGAATAATAAAAAAAATTGTATCGTCTTTTTAATGAACTACTGTCAGAATATAAATGTAAATGATAACTTCATTTCAGTGAACAGTTAATATTTTCGAAGAAGTGGAGTATAACAACTGTCAATGAGAATTCTGTGAGCAAATCAAATAAATGTCGTTTCAAAGCTATCTTGATTCAAAGAATGCATTGAAATAAGAACTTTTCTACCATTTGAAAAATCCAATATCTGAAAAACTATTTAGGTTAGGTATAGGGAACAACGAAATGAAATGAAAGATAATTGAATTTTACATTGTTCAGACCAAAAAAATACAGGGTGGTCTATTTGTCCGAAATTATAAAAAAGTGACAATGATTTTTGAACATTTTGTATAATATTCAGAAACGGGTTTTATCGAAATCATTAGCCCAAAACCTCTTTTATGCTTGGTCAGGATTCGAAGGGATGATTTCTATCTATCTATCTATATATAACTGGCTAAGTTACAATCTTGAGTCTGAACATAGACAAAACTAAATTTATAACTCTCTCTTCAACAAGAAAAGACCAACCTGACGAGAACTTCATTGTGATTCACAAATATACGTGTACAGAAAACCAAAACTGTGGATGTTCCCGAATATGTAAAACAAATACTATCAGATATTTGGGCGTCATGATCGACCAATTTCTACGCTGGAATGGTCACATAGATCACATAGTAAAAAAACTCCGCAAACTAATTCGAAAATTTTACCAACTTATCTTAAGTAGAGATGTCATATTGACGGTGTACGGTGCTTTGGTGGAGTCGATAATTAGATACTGCATCTTAGTATGGGGTGGCTTATTTAAAACATCACTATATAATCTTGACGTAATACAAAACACACTGATCAAAATCGCCTTGAAGAAGGATAGGAGATATTCTACAGAGCTACTTTACGAACAAAGTGGTTTGTTCAAAGTCAAAAAATTATACGCTTATAAATGTTTATTATGGATTTGCAGTAACCCCATTAACATCATTACACATAAATACAATACGCAAATGACCTCCAATCAGACAATTACAATACCACGTTGTAGATTGAGTCATAACCAGAAATTTGTAACTTATTTTGGCCCGAAATTATACAATAAGCTACCACTCCATATAAAGAATATTAATTAATAATAATAACTGTCAATTAAAGAAAGAACTAAAAGTTTTCATCAGAAATTATTATGATCATCAATTGCAGGATATCTTTGAAAATGTTTGAGCTAAATTACCTGCTCTCTCTCTCTCTCTCTCTCTCTCTCTCTCTTCTTATTACCTCCCTCTAACCATCATTCTCCAACTGCGGTTTTAAACCTAGTAAGGTAGACAGTAGTATATAACTAAACGACCTATCTTAGTTTTTAAGTTTTTATTCTATTATATATTATATAACACAACCAATATCAATCTGTAACAGCCACGATACAAGCCTAGCTTAGGTGGCTACAGATTGTTTAATACATGGTTCTATGATAGGATTATTAATGATAATTAGAATTGTAAATCTCAGGGAAATCATGTAACTGAATGATTGAATAACATGAAATGAATAAATTACTTACTTACTATACATTTCGATGTTATTTAGTTTCCAATTGTACCTAGCATTTTCATAAAAAAATCAATAACTTGAGAACGGTTATAGTTAGTACCTTATATAAAATCATATGATTTTTTCCTGACCTATTCAAAAGTGTAACAGGGTGTTCCATTTAAAAAAACACAACTTTGATATGTCACACTTTTTTGAGCCACCCTGTAGACTACAAAATAATTTCCTTCTGCAGCCTTAATCAATATACATATAATGAAAGGGAGAAATTCCCGAAAAAATCAATGGTTTGGTTTACAGGGACCGTCTCGTATGGGGTGCCCCACCCTGTATATTAGCAAAACTGTTTTGGAAAACTGGATCGGCAAAACATTGAAAAATTAGACTACTAACTACACCGAGAAAAAACTTTGATAACTACTATTAAAACTTCAGTATTGGGAGGCAAAAAGCATCCGTATTGGGGACTGTCTCACTTTAATTGTCACTAGGAAAAAAAAAGACCCTGACAGTGTTTAATTGCCATTGTCTTACTGAAATAAAATATTAATTTTTATTCACCCTGTATAAACAAATCAAATTATTTATTATCATTGAATGCAGTATCGAAAGACCTTTCAGATGAAGTATCACAAGACATATATTTCAATTTAAAAAAATTAAAGATTACGTCACTACTTCAAAACCACTGACATAACCTCTTAAGAATATACATTAAAAAATCGGCATTTAAAAACAAAAATCGACCTTTTTCAGGATTTTTGTCAAAAATACATTGCTTGCGAAATATCAAATTTGTTCCATAATTTAGCCGCGCACTGTATAGTGTCCGCAAAAAAGCAGGCACCAATGATGGGACTAGTAATAAATTGTTACAAATATTTGATGATTTCCGACTGCACTATCACTTTCACTATCCTCGTGGATAATGTTGATAGGATAAATTGAAAAATTATCCCTGAAACTTTCAAGATGCAGAGTCTAGAGTTCTAACAATTTAATTGAATACCAACTTGAAAGTCAAGGACGACGCAAGATGAAAAATGATGAAATAACACAATTTTTTTTTTTATTTGGTTGCACCAATGAATCTACAGACTTAAAACTCTTTTCTTAACAGAATGTGTTATTAAAATATAGAAAATATAAAACAATATTTGTCAGTCACTTAACTGCATTCATATTTTTAACAGATACATGGAATATGATCATTTGTACCATAGGCCAGATAATAATATCGAAAGTTAAATCAAATGATGATATAAAGAATATCAAGTCATTGGAACAAATAAACCAGGAAGTGTTCAATCATGTACTTAAGGAGTGCTTTTACCGGATATTCACCCAAAATATTTCCGCGCCAACGGTTATTTTCGGAATTATGGTCCCAGAAAGGTTAAAAAAAGTCAATTTTCAACTTTTACTTATTTGAGACTGCTTGATTTCTTGATTTTTTTAGCAATACGCTGAATAAATCCTTCAATTCACATCATTGTGATTATCACAATAAATAATTCAATTGAGTGAATGTTAACTCTTCATGTCAATCGCATTATTATAATCTCAAATCTTATTGCATGTTTACTCAAATGAAAACACTTTCAAATAGGAGAACTACGTCTTTATCCAAACTTTCTGCGGGACATTTAAAACATATCTTCTAGTATCGCATTTATAAAGTCTAGTTCTCACTGTTCAGAGGGCTTGTTTCCTGAATAGTTGTGAAATAATATTTTTTAATTACAACGGTTCATTGATACCTACATGCCATGGAGTTTGAAAAAAAATAAAAAATTTGCTCTTTTCGCGGAAAAATTTTGGTAGTTCAACGAAATTTAGCGCATTCTGAAGCATCTGTGAAAATTTCGTCAAAATCGGCGACATTTCACTTTGCTGCAGGTTTTCCGCACTTTTTTGTTTTCCTCGTATTCAATGATGGTAGTTGCTTCTATATTCTCCCATTCGCAATAATTACGTCAAATGAATTATTGACGGAAAACTCCTTGTTGCTTGACAACAATAAGAGTATCATCAAAAACTTTATGCGAACTGTCAATGTGTTAAAAATGTTGAATGAACACGAATGTTTTCTGCTATCTCCTCCCATTGACATCGTCAATCAAATAATTAATACTGGAATACTCATCAACTTCCGTAGAATTGTTCTGGGGTCGATCATGGTGCACAAACATCACCCGAAGACTCCAGTCTACTTCAAATCCACAGCTGCTAGGCGCTCTGAAGAAGTCGTACACATTGCCAACTACATCTCTACAATACATCCCTTCAGCATGGTAGCCCTCTACTGGGAGTTCTTCGTTGTCATTTTATACGCGATTTCATTCTTTACCACAACCGTGAGTACAGTTGAACGAGTCGAGGAGATGTCAGGAAAAATGTTTTATATAAGGTACACCGCGAATATCTTCTTGTCTATAGATCTGGTGAAGATGTTTTTCACCGGGTACTACGACAAAGAAAGGGCCAGAACTATCCTCCAAAGGAAAAAAATAGCCAAGAAATACTTGAAAACGTATTTCATATTTGACTTCGGTGCCACTTTGCACATACACGTCTCAATAATTCGTAGAATAATTCCAAGTACCCCTGCTTTCAAAAATATCATTTTGATAACCAAAATATGTTACGGCTTAAGAATCATCCGTTTACTTAGATGGATAGATGCGGTGGAGTTATTTCTCTCCTACATCAATATAAGGAGCTTCGTTAGTCGAGCAGTGAGATCAACGTTCTTATATTTTATGATGTGGCTTTGGTTGTATACGTTAGTATTCGAAATGGAATCGATGGCGGATAAACTGTTATTGGGGCGAGAAGAAAGTAATTACCAAGGCTCATTTTCCAGGTATTTCCTATCAACTACCATGTTGCTGCTGAGCATCAATTATGGGCAGAGGTCTATAGAATATCCTTACAAGATATGGTTGTGCGTATTCTTCATGTTCATCGGTTACTGTCTTCAGATGTTCCTTTACACTCAAATACTTCAGGTAAGACAAAGCAATTGAATATTAGTAAAAGAAATTCCAATAATAAAGGATACAGAGTCTACTCAATCAATTTTTTCCAACAAAGAACACTACTATGGAACTGATAAGAAATTCATTACAAAATTGATCTAGAATTTGCAGGGCAGAAAAATGACCACCGTAAAACATGAAGCTACAGTAGCGTTTTTTTCTACGTTAGGGGGCTGATCCTGGGTATAAATCTGAGTTGGTGCGGCCCGGGGGGATGTGCGTTAGCGGCCATCTTGAAAATCACGTTTTGTCATATATCTCCTGAGCGGTTTGTCGGGAGCAAAAAATACAAGATATCTTTTTTTCAGATAATTGAATTTTCTTTCATTATTTCAGGATATTTTTTTATGTAAAATCGATGTTTATGCGAGTTTTCGAGTCAAAGTTGGAACGCATGCTTCTTCTGCGAAAAACAATTTATCCTTCGTGAAAAATAGTTTCCTATCTACAATAGTTTAGCGGAAGCGATTGGGCCACCATTTGCTCGCATCATTCTATTTTGTAGCTTGGTGTAAACAAGTCATTTCCATACGTTCAAAATTCGCAAAAGACCACAGTGAATTTATCATCCCTACCACCAACGTAACCCGCAGCCAGAGACTACACACTCTCCGAACTTATCATCATGTCACTCTGAAAAAGACGTATTTTTCGATTTTTTCCGTTCGACGAAAATTTGCTATATTTTCTAAAAAAAAAAATTAAAACGGCGTTAGTTTTTTGCTAATTGCTCAACAACTATTATTAATAGAGAAAATAAAAAAAACATGTTCTTGAAGAGGAGGAAATTTCCCATGAAAAAGTGCTTTCTCTTGGAACTCTATCTCAATTATTTATAATTTTAATTCAACGTTGAAAATAGGGTTCCGCGAGGGCGTTAATGCAGGAGTACAGCACCTCTCGAGAGAGCAAGGCGCATACAATATTTTTGTATACTATTAAATAACAATTTAAAAATTCAAAAAAATCATAGTATCATCTGAATACTCGAAAGAATGTAATTTCGTTAGAAAAAAAGTTTTTATTTGAATTTTGATAATATGAGGCTATTGTTAATTAAGTAGTTTTTTTGAAACAGCCAATTTTTTTTTCTATTCGAGTCAGAAGCATCTTACATGATATATAACTTACAGTCCATAAAGGTAAATAAGCAGTTAGGTATACAGATATTGTTAAATTAATTAAACTAGGTATGTCTTGCCCAGTATTGGGCGACGTCGATTGCGTTTGGTAGAGTTGACATCAGATCTTCGTGGGTGCATTGGGTGGGGCACAGCGGGCATTCGTACATGTGTGAAGTCGTCTGGGGGGCGCCACAATCGCATAGAGTGGAGCTCATTGGGTATCCCCATTTGTTCAGGGTGACCCTAGATCTTGCAGTTCCGGTTTGGAGTCTATTCAGAGATTTCCAGACCTCCCAACTCTCCTCTCTCCCAGCAGCACACGTTAACAGACCATCTATTCTGGTGATCCAGAGTGCGGAAAAAATTAAGATTCACGTCACTATAATAATGGAAGTTGTGTCTGTTCACTAAGCCATTGATATGAAAAGAACATTCATCAGAAAATAAAATGGAATCAAAAAAATGTTCATCCTTACTAAACTTGTCCAGAACCCATAGACAAAACTCGATTCGTCGATGGAAGTATATTTCATATAATTTCTGGTGCATCTGAATACGGTACGGGTGAAATTTGTATTTTTTATTACCCTAGAAATGCTCCGTCTGCTTATTCCTGTATCTTTCTCGACCTTACGTTGACTCGTATGAAGATTTTCTATGATTGATCCCATAATAAGAAATTCATTTTCCTCATTTCCAATGATAGGTTTTGGTCTATTTGCCTTTTCATAAGCTACACTTCCAGTCCTACGAAATTAATGTAGCAATCTTTTGAAAACCAACTTGTTTGGATGATTCCGGTCTGGATATTTTTGGGCATACACCCTCAACGCCAAAAGGCAATTCTCTAAACACTTACCAATTGCTAAAATCATATCTATCCGCTCTTGAATGGGATAAGTTTTCATTTTCGACGCTAATAATTCAGTGATTGTTCTGAATAACGTAAAACACAATAACTGTCAATAAGAATTCTTTCAACAAGTTGAATAAATGTCGTTTCAAAGCTATCTTGATTCAAAGAATGCATTGAAATAAGAACTACTATTTGAAAAAGCCAATATCTGAAAAACTATTAAGGTTAGGTATAGGGAACCCCGATTCAAAATGAAAAGATAATTGAATTTTATATTGTTCAGACCAAAAAAATACAGGGTGTTCTATTATTTCGAATAGAAAAGTTATCTTTGTCCGAAATGATAAAAAAGTGACAATGATTTTTGAACATTCTGTATAATATTGAGAAACGGGCTTCATCGAAATCAATACCCCAAAACCTCTTTCATGCTTGGTCAGAATTCGAAGGGATGATTTCTATACATTTCGATGTTATTTAGTTTCCAATTGTACCTAGCATTTTCTTTAAAAAATCAATAACTCGAGAACGGTTATAGTTAGGTACATAGTACCTCATATGAAATCAAATTATTTTGTCCTGACCTATTCAAAAGTGTAACGAAATACAGGGTGTTCCATTTAAAAAACACAACTTTGATATGTCATACTTTTTTGAGCCACCCAGTAGACTCCAAAATAATTTCCTTTTGCAGCCTCAATCAATATACATATAATGAAATGGAGAAATTCCCGAAAAAATTAATGGTTTGGTTTACAGGGAATGCGTCGTATGGGGTGCCCCACCCTGTATTGGGTTTTTTTTTCTTTAAAATTAATAATTGGTTTTTCTCTACCTAATGAGAATATGTTTTTATGAATAATGTAATTGTTTATTTACTTAACAATTAAACAAACTTTTATGGGCATTATCTTTTTTGAATGGTACAAAAAATAACAAAAACAACCATATATGTTATAGAACTATTCATTTAAATTTGTTTTGTACACTTTGTATATATTTCAATTTCTTGATGTTACTGGGGATATTGATAATTAGAGCAAGCTTTTGACAAGTAATTTAAAAAAGTCAATATCCTAATTGTATAAACCAAATAAAACTCAATTTCAGACAGAGTTGGGTATTTATTATATAAAAAGAAGCCAGTGCTTCAACAATTCTGGTCCTTCGAGCTAAAGAGATAACAATTTGCTGAAAAATTAATAAAATGTCCACAACCGACGTGAGGAGGAGTAACAGAGCAAATAAAGGAATACCGCCATCCAGGTACACAGAAGGATCGCAGCATGAAGAGAAAGAACGGTCCAAAGTACCGTCAAAGTCCAAGAAAACTAACGCAAGTTCATTGCGAAGAAAGAAACTACAGGCCGAATTAGAAGCAGAAAAACATTTAGCTGAAATCTCCAGGCAAGAACTAGAAATTTAGAAGAAGCTGATCCAGAAAGAATTGGAAGTAAGACAAGCTGAACTTGAAGAGAGTCAAGATCTGGGGTCTACTGAAAGCAGAGAATCATTATTGTTGGTAGAAGAACTGAATCTTGGGGGAAATGAAACAGAAGTACTCAATATGGATTTGGAAAAGATTTGTATACAACAATGGATCAATAATATTCCTTCGGTGCATACCTTTGCTGATAAATCCATATCCTTTAGTTCTAGATCTGGTAAAGCTGAGAGTTTTGAAGTGGTGAAAGAGGTGCCGGAAGTGGAAGGAATGTATTCTGTCAAGATGTCCAAGGTAAACCCGGAGAAAAATAAAGGTGATGAAAATAAATTCAGTCAATTCATGGCAAGACAATCGTTGAATAAAGAATTGCCGATCTTCAGCGGAGATCCAAAAAATTGGCTTCATTTCATTTCTCAGTTCAGAGAAACATCTAAGGTTTGTGGTTTTACTGACATAGAAAATATATCTAGACTTCAGAAGTGTTTAAAAGGAAAAGCTAGAGATTCTGTGCAGGCTTTGTTAAATTTTACTAGTGAAGTTGATAAAATAATACAAATTCTGGAATCCCAATTTGGCAAACCGGAATTTATCATTCAGGATTTGATTTCTACGGTAAGAAAGTTTCCTGTTTTGAGAGAAGAAAAACTAGAAAACGTCATAGAATTTTCTAATGTTATACAAAATTTAACAGTCACTTTGACAAGTTTGAATTGTCAGTCACATTTGATGAACCCACAACTTCTTTCAGATATGATTTCGAAACTTACTCCTAGTTTGAAATTGGAATGGGGTAAACGTGTGAACACAACAAAAACAAATGGTTATACCATTGTGGATTTTTCTTCCTGGCTCTGTGAAATTGCAGATGCAGTAAGTTCTATTGCGACACTCGAATCTGAAACGGACAGGAGAAAGAGATTTGTATGTACTACCACATCTACTTCGGATGTAGGAAGAGACGTGATGTCCTGTGAGTATTGCAAAAAGAAAAATCACACATTGGTAAACTGCTTCTTTTATAAAAAAATTGATGTATTGAAAAGATGGGAGTGGGTAGACAAAAAAAGATTTGTTTTTGTTGTTTGAGCTCTAGACATCATTTGAGTACATGTAAAAACAAAAAATCATGTCCCATCAGTGGATGAAATAAATATCATCATAGTTTACTTCACAATGATCGACGGTCATCATCGCAAGGGACAGCTCAAACAACAGAAATTGAAAACATTGATGAAGTATTAAGTCATTGCATTGTAGATAGAGGGGTGCTTCTGAGAATCGTCCCAATTATTCTTTCTGGCCCGGAGGGTGAATACTCCACCTTTGCACTGTTTGATGAAGCATCTACTGTCACCCTGTTGAGCGAGCATGTTGCAGATAGAATTGGAGCTACTGGACAAGTGGACCCTCTGAAAATTCGATGGACGAATTCGATCACCAATGAGAAAATAGACTCTAGGAGATGGAGTGCAGAAAGCCGATGGGTAAGTGGGCCAAATTTCCTCAAGAAGCCTGAAAGAGAATGGTTTAAACAGGAAATATTTGAAATAGATTCCACAGAAATGAAAAAAGAATTTATAGCTGTAACGCTACAGATACAAGAATCTGATTCCTTACCTGACATCAAAAGATTCTCCTCATGGTTCAGATTGATCAGAGCAACAGCGTGGTTACTGAGAATTTTACATATCAAGAAAAGAATATCAGACCCTCACATAAAAAAGTTACCTTCAGAATTGCTACCTGAAGAAATTCATATGGCTGAGAACGTATGGATTAAGAATATACAAGAAAACGATTTCGCAGAAGTAATTGAAAATTTGAAGAAAAATAAGCCATTGACGAAAAAAAGTAAGTTATATACTCTTTCGCCAATTTTGGATAATAATGGAATTTTGAGAGTCCGAGGAAGAATATTAACATCTCATTCATTGGCTGAAGACACAAAATTTCCAATTATATTGGACAAGAAAAATCGTTATACCAAACTATTAGTTGGTCATTATCATTTGAAAGCTGGCCACCATAATCAAAACTACGTTGCCAATGAATTGAGACAAAAATTCCACATTATAGGTCTAAGAGCTGCTGTGAGAAGCTGCTGGGTATCCTGTCAACACTGCAAAAATCGTAGAGCAGTCCCGATTGTTCGAGAAATGGCACCTCTTCCACTTTGTAGACATGAAAGTTTTGTCAGACCATTTTCATTTTCGGGTATGGATTTTTTTGGCCCTTTAGGTATCACCGTAGGAAGAAGGAAAGAGAAGAGATATGGTGTGCTTTTTACATGCCTCAGTACAAGAGCCATCCATTTGGAATTGGCAGCAACACTGACCACGGATTCGGCGATCATGGCTATCCGAAGAATGGCAGGAAGAAGAGGTTGTCCCCAGAAGATTTATTGCGACAACGGTACCAATCTGCATGGTGCTGACAAAGAACTGCGGAAGGCGATGGCAGAACTAGATCAAGATGAGATCCTCAGGCAACTACCTTCGAAAGAAATAACATTTGTTTACAACCCACCTGCAAGTCCTCACATGGGGGGTAGTTGGGAGCGACTAATAAGGTCTGTCAAAATCGCTTTGGGAGCAACACTGAAAGAAAGGTCACCCAGAGAAGAAATTCTATTGACTTATTTGATTGAAGCTGAAAACATAGTCAACAGCAGACCACTTGTTCACGTTCCTTTGGAACCTGGTGATGAGGAAGCTTTAACACCCAATCACTTTCTAATAGGAACGTCCAGCTCAGTAGTAGTTCCTGGCCATTTTTGTGAGGGTGACTTGATTTCCAGAAAACATTGGAAAATCTCCCAATTTTTTGCCGATTGTTTCTGGAAAAGATGGTTACGAGAATACCTCCCTACATTGACCAGGAGAACAGAATGGTTTTCAAGAGACCCTAGAAAATTGAAGATACGGGACATTGTTATAATTATCGACGAGAAACTATCAAGAAACTGTTGGCCAAAAGGGATCGTGGAAAAGGTCCAGGTGTCGATGGACAAATTCGATCAGCAGAAGTAAAAACCCAATTTGGTGTTTTCAAGAGGCCAACGAATCAGTGAATCAGTGAATTTAAATTTTCTATTGTCTTAAGTTCGGGGAAAACACCGAATTTAAGCAATTGACGTATAAACCAATTACATAACAATAATTATTGGTCAACCGTTGTCCCGATTCAGGCACTAACCAAATCGGAACATCGGCCGCGATAAAGGCGTTGAAAAGTTTATATGTCCCTGAAAATACATGCCGAGCAAAACAAAATTCACGAATTTCACAATTTATAGTTATATTCAGGAGGAATAATTCATAATAGCGACTTGAGAAGGTGATTTGGGTAAATAAACGATTTTGATTACATTGTGGGGAAATAAGGGATTTTATAACACGAAAATACTGTGAGGCTTTGTCGTCTGTATCCACGCCCATTTGTTAATATTGTCTAAGCTCAGGAAATCACCGAGCATAAACAATAGGAAAACAAAGGCAAAAATATAATTCTTGTTAACGAGAACAGTCGTAGAAGAAAACGGCTATTTTAAGGAACAGAAAAAAAATATCACAGCAGGGATTATTACCAACGTGAAGCTTAGGTAATATACAAGTGACACGTAGTATTCAAATTTTGTGTTAGGGTTAACAAGGGGAAATCGGGATGTTATAAGCCATTTGCTTACAAACTTGAGAAATCACTTTCTGAGTCAGTCAGTTAACCGTGTTACGGAAGAAACAGTTTTTTTCTTTGCTCTTAAGAGTAGTCCATTTTATCCTTAAATTGTCGGAAAGTTACTGTTCATTTGGCCAGTTATATTTATCGTAAAGGGAAATATCATTTCGATACTATTTGATAAATAGGATTATACCTATATGTGAATAAATAGTTATATATGTATATATATATATATATATATATATATATATATATATATATATATATATATATATATATATATATATATATATGTAACGGTGTATGTATTATCCCAATTTCAATGTGCCAGACCGGGTTTCTTTTAAACAAAATTATTTGTATTACGAAAATTGTTGTGCCAAAACCTATTGAATATACCAGCTAATTTAATACCTATTACACATTGTGTTTACATTGAAAAAAAACCCTTGCTATTTCCTATAAAGTATTGAAGTTACGCAACAGACGTATTTAGGCAAGTTATAGAAAAAAAATTTTGTAAAGAAAAAAACGAACAAAGACATTTCTGTCTGTCTGTCTCTTTGTGAGACATAAAAGCAATCGGCGTTCAGTATCCAAAATTTGTACTTAAAGCCTACAGTATTTTGTAAAGATTCAAAAAGTGTCAATATACCAGACCCCTGGACGTTCCGTATCTCCATCTGTAGCTACCCTAGTGCGTGGAGAAAACCACTATAAAATCTGGCGCCCGAGATTTGAAATAGAGAAAGGAAAATATTTCCTGCCTAAAATTCTGGCGTCATAAGTAACGTGATTTTCTAGGAGTTTGAGGGTTATTAAAACAAACCCTAGCAAAACACGTCACACACCTAAATGTTTAAATCGATGGGATGGGCACCACACTCCACATAAATCTAAAACTTCGTGGCAGCTATTGTCGCTTTTCAAGTTCTCATTAGTCTAGTCGAAAATCGAAAAGTGAGTTTTCTGCGAAAAATCGTTCCAAGTCATCTCAAAATATGAGCGATGCTTCATTCGAATCGGGATGTCATTCTGAGAAAGACGTATTTTTCGATTTTTTTCCGTCGACGAAAATTTGCTATTTAATTTTTATAGAATTTTCGAGGAAAATTACAAAATAAAAATGTTGACCAGTATATGATTGTTTTTGTTATTTTTTGTTCCATTCAAAAAAATATAATGTCAATCAAAGTTTGTTTAATTGTTAAGTAAATGAACAATTACATTAATAATAGAACATTATTTTTTCTCTCATTAGGTAGAGAATAACCAATTAATAATTTTGAAGAAAAAAAATTCTTAATATATTATTTAAATAAACAATTAAAAAAAATAAGAATATTTTTAAATCATAATAACAATGCAAAATAACAATTTTTGAAAAATATTCAATTCATCCATTTGTTTATAAATATTTTATAAACAAATTGCACAATTTTTTTCAATTGTTGTAAAATGCATTTTTCAGATATAAAACTGATAATAATGTAAACTACCAATAAAAAAAATTGATAATATTCACTCGATTTCTCATATTTTGTTAACTTCAGAAATTTATAATTAACAAAATAGTCAACTTTTAAAGAGTTTTATAGCGTGACTAGCTGGTGCCCGCGACTTCATCCGCGTAGAATTTGTATTTTTCCTGGTTTTCTTTATGTGATTCCATCTAGCTTCGAACATTAATTTTTGACAGTTTGTCAGATTTAATGATTCAAAAATGACGGATTATCATACAAACTCTCATCCCTTTTCTCACCACCTTTGAAGTTAAATTACCAAAAATCAAAGTGGTGTCAAAAAAACCCAGATGCAAATTTTCACGGTCCTAGCCCCAGGAGTTTGAGCTGTGCGTTCATATCTCAGTCAGTCAGTTAGTCTTTCATATATTTAGATATTATTGAGTACAAATGTAAAATGTGCTCCAGGAAGCAAAAAAATTATGGAGTCATTCTGTTGCAAAGTTCATCTAGTTTTTTCATTTCATTGTGAAACTGATTCGAATTTTTAATGTATGGACGTTAATATTTCAGTAATCGAATAAACAAATTTCTTATTACACTCGTATTTCTTTTTTTAATCGATTTTTATCCAGTTTGATTATTTTTCTGACCAATAATTCAGTTACAAACAAACCCGAAATATCATACTTTTCTGTAAACTAACCAATGACCTACAGTTTCATAACTATTCAAAAGACTTTCGTTCTAGCGATTTGTACTGAACATGATATAAAATTTCGTGATTTTAAACAATACAAGACTAATGCAACACCTCGGGAAGAAAATAGTACAATTGATCGAATCGAAATAAAATTTTCCCTTAGTACGCGTTTGAAACAAATTTTTAGTTTTGGTTAATGTCAAATTATTGCGATTAATAAATCGAGTTGTTTTGTCTACAGATTTTCGTACATTTATAATTCACAAATAAGTTTGATGTACAATGTTATCCACACAAGACAAAGATTTTTTATGTGGTGAGAATGTGCCATATCGAGATGTTGCTTGTATTTTCAATCACCGGCATCCAGGAAGAAATATTCACTTTAGTACCGTGGGAAGGATATTGAAAACATTCAAAGAAACTGGCTCTGTGGACAATCGTTTCAAGAAACCACATAATCCAATAAGCTATAATGAAGAAGAACTGAATGTTTGTTTGAGCGTTGTTGAAAACGGAAAAACTAATATTAGGAGTATTAGTGGAAATATAGGGGTTGGCAGAGAAACTGTGCGAATAATTTTGCACTAAAATAATTTCTATCCCTATAAGCCAAAGTTCATACACACTCTTAAAGAAAGAGATTTCAATATTCGACTAGGATTTTCATTTTGGTTCCAAGGTGAGAGAGAAAATGATATCACAGGACTTTATGGACAGACGAGGCAACTTTCACGTCGAACGGAGCAGTTAGTTCCCAAAATTGTCGCTGGTGGTCCAACAATAATCCAAATTTTGTAATAGAATGCCGTGACCAATATTCATGCAAGACAAAGGTGTGGTGTGGTTTATTACATAACCAAATAATTGGACCATATTTTTTAGAGCAAATTTGAACGCAGAATGTACAGAACGCAGAATTTACATTATGAATCAGTTGTCTGAAGTTTTGGATAATCTGCCTCTAAGTGTTAGACAAAATTTGTGGTATCAGCTTGACGGGGCACCGATCCACCAAACGGTAGAAGTGAAACAGTGTCTCAGTCAGATGTTTAGGGGCAAAGTGATAGGACGAGATTGGGAAGATTATTGGCCACCAAGATCGCCGGACTTATATCCAATGGACTATTTTCTATGAGGTTATCTGAAACAAAAAGTGTATAAACACAGACCATTTGCAAACAAAGAACATTTTGAGAATACCATTCGGGAGTGTTGTGCTAACATAAATCCCCTATTTATTAAAAATGCCACAAAGTCTGTGAATGAAAGGACTATGATTTGTATAGAACGGGAAGGACGGCATACTGAATGATGAATTCTTTATAAGATTATTGAGATAAATCAATGAATGTTACGATGTTTTGTTGTGAATTTAATTACAGTAATTTTGGTTTAATGTTTTTAACACATCTAATGGTGAAAATAAAGAATATGAGATTTATGAAATTAATTCAAAAAACGTTGCGAAAAATTATTACTTGCTCCAAAATTATATCTAACAGTTTACATCCAACAGTCACACTGTTGGGTGTAAACTACATCAAAATATTTCGAACTCATCTGCAGCTAACGGGATACAAATCTGTTAAAAAAAGGAATACGAGTGTGATAAGAATGGAGAGGAATTTGTTTATTCGATTAGTGACATATTAACGTCCATACATTGAAAATCCGAATCAGTTTCACAATGAAATGAAAAAACTAGATGAACTTTGCAACAACTAAGACGAATTTCTGGAGGTGCATTTATTTTATTTTTCTGGTAACTGGCCACTGTGGGTATTTTCTGGGCAAGATATGACATTGAAGTATCGTATTCATCAAAATTATGAAATTTAAATCATGTTTCGTTCGAATCGGTAGAGCGAAAGATTCGAAAAATTAAAAAAATTGGAAAAAAGTCGAAGTGACAGTAGAGAGTCCAAATTTGAAACAAAGGTATAAAATTGGAAACTGGGCAACTTTTTTCTTTGGCATTTTTCGAAATTTTCGAAAAAAAACAGATTTTTTGAGGATTTTCGAAAATTATGTCAAATTTGACAGGTTTAGAGCAGCACATGACGAAAGGAAAGAGGCTGTTTTTTACTCATTTTTCAAGCACAAACTAACTGCGAAGTCAAATTTTCATTATATCTATTAATAAAAAAAACTTCCAGATGTTGCAAACTTCATGTGTGACAATGTATATCTATATATTTTTTCATTTTATTACATTTTGTATTTTTGTTTAAATACTTATGTTTTTTGTACCCCTATAAATAGAGGTAAATACCTTTTTTATGTAATTACCCCCCCAAGCAAAATTCCTAGATACGCTACTGCACCATGCCACCCGCACCACCTGATTCAATGAAATTGCAATAAGTTTCATTGAATGAACATGCAATGGAAAATGTGGGGCTTCATGTGGTTGTCGTAAAGCTGGACTCAAATGTTCCATTATATGTAGTATTTGCAGTGGCCAAACGTGCGAAAATGTGCCACAACAAATAGGCAATATTGATGATGATAATATCAGAGCTGACGAAATCTTTTTAGAAATTGAATGTGAGAGCGAAACACTGGGTTGTGTAGAGATATTAGATGGAATATTAGAACCAGGCCCATCAACAATAAGAAGAATAAAATAAATAATGTGAATTACTAATGTATTTTAACCTATTACAATGTACATTATATAAAGGAATTAAAATAAATATGATCGATTATGTAAAGAAATATTCAAATAAAGATATCAATAACATTCATTATTCTTTAAAAAAATATTACCTACATGTTTTTCCAAATAATTTCTAGCCTTCGGGCTTTAAACCCCCCAGTCGTTCTTGAACATTCTTCCTCTCAAATTCTCTCTGTAAATCACTCCACAGTTCTTCCGCGAATACGAGCCATGGAACAAAACTCAACAGTTACGTCTTACCAGGCCCTTACCAAACGTGCATTCTATTCAAAATCGAGACGGTTATCTTCACATCTGTGATTTCCTAAAACTGGTCCTTTTTTTGTTTGAACATGAACTGAAATAGCTTCCGTTACGAATATTAATGGTTTAACAAGTTATAGTACCGGAGCAAGCGTATTATTGTTGAATATGAACTGGAGATACTTCATACATTTTTTCTTATATATTTAGGGAGTATTCTCATTCGACTGGGAGGGCATTATAATTTATTTTGGTGGTCCATTTGGATAAATGACTGTCGAAAACCCAGACCAAAACGCCAGTCCCACCATTACTAACATAACATTATTCTTATATCTATATTGTGGCCAAAAAGATCTTCCGTAAACATTTACATGTATTTCCCGAATAAATTCCATATTTATTCCCGTCTAGAAAATGTCATGTTGCCCGCTTGCTATACTGCTGGTGAACGATTTCTATTCGTAGGGCATAAGATTACCACAAGACGAAACACGTGCTCTAGGAAACCATAAATTCTCAGCCTTTGTTGTTGCATAGATGCTGAATTCTAAACGAATTTCATTTTCCTTGAATAACCATCCGAACTGAGTCATTGCGTTCCATTTCAGGTGTGGGTGAAATTCTCCAATGCAAAAAATGAAAACGAGGGCTTATTCCAACAATTCACCGAATATCTGAGATACAAGGATCTACCGATGAGTTTGAAGCAGAAATTCTTCTCCTTTTACCAATTCAAGTTCCAGAACCAATTCTACAACGAAGCCCACATCAACAGGATGGTATCGAAGATCCTCAAGCAGGAGATACTGGTTTACGTCACGAAGAACCACGTACAGAGAGTGGAGTTTTTCAAAGACCTGCCGGACACGGTGTTGGCAAAGTTGGTGTCCCGTCTGAAATCCGAGATATATCTTGCGAACGACATCATTCTGACAGCTGGAGTGACCGGCAACTGCATGTTCTTTATTTATTTCGGGACCGTAGCTATATATTCGCCAGGAGGAAAGGAAATCTGTCACTTGGAGGATGGGGCGCATTTTGGGGAAATAGCGCTAATTTTCAACGAGCCTCGAGTTGCTACAGTCAGAGCCGTAACGCCTTGCGAACTATTTATATTGAACAGATCGGATTTTTTGGACGTGTTAGAACCGTATCCGGAAATCAGAGATAAAATTACCTTGTTGGCACAAGAGCGGTTGAGAACTACTGGGTTCTTTATTGACGAATAATTAAATTCATTTCTGTTATTTTAAACAACTCAACAGAATCTCTCGAAACTTTTCCATATTCTACCCATATGTTGAAAATATCATGACAACAGTTTGTGGTGAGGTTGGCTAGGACTTGATCATAGGCAGCTACATATTATCCATAATATTTCGAAAAATACTTGGTTATAAAATCAAGATCGACGAATCTCGCACAAAAAACTCTCTAGGAAATTTTACGTCAAGTAACTGGTTCAATAGAATGATTTTTTTTATACTATTTGTTTTCCTCAAACGTCATCAAGATATGACCTAATAGAAGTGCCTACTTTTTTTCCTGCGGAGAGGCAATACCAATATCATAATCTAACTAATACTAGGTGATGGTATGGGTGGGTATTGAATTGGGGTAGGGTTGTGGATTTTCTCGCACGATGAAATTATGAAAGAAAATTTACGATACAACTGCTTTTTCGAAATATTGGATTTTCGGCTTTATGCAACCCTTCCACTGGATATATGGAAAAACAGAAAGCATTTTGCCGTTGCCACTTCTGAGGTCCTAGAAGATACGCAACAAGTTTTCATATGCAATGTTTTTATTCTTGGAATGATCCTCCAAAACTCATTTTTTCAAATAGACGAGATCACTTTATCATTCGGCAGTTAACGTTCCATACCAATAGCCATCAAAGAAAATTCTTCCATTAAATTTAAAGAAGCATCTGAGGATAAACTATTGTCTGCTTAATGGATAGCTGTTATCCTCCTGATCCATGTACATTTAATGTTCAATTCGTATTAATCATGTGAAAACTAAAATGTCACTAATCATACATATATCATACATCATAGACCAAGCAATAGAGATTTTTTTCGTGACAAAAATATTACCAGGAAACCGACTGTGCCATCATACGGAAGACGGTCCGTTGTTATATCCTGTTATGTTTCCCACACCCAAATGTCATTGCTTACATTGCTTAATTTGTTAAAAACATTTTTTATCGTTTTTGACTTGTAAGGTGAATGTCCCAGTATTCGTCACGCTAAGACAATGTTTCCAATATAAAACTTAGTATAAAATTCATATATTAATTTTTTCGTGTTAAAATATTTCTGGTGATAAGTAAGGTAAGTTATCTTTTATGTGTTTCAGACAAATACACTTAATTTTATCTAAGTGTAATTTCATTCAAATTCAGAATAAACGTTTCCATGCAAAAAAGGGGATGTCCTAGTTATCGTCAGTTAATGTCCTGGTACTCGTCACATAGTTAAATGCAAGAAGACTCAAATAAATAATTATTATTTTCATTTATTTATTTAGGTAATTAGTTAGGTACATCACAAATTTGACAAACAAATTTGACAAATCAATTTTTTAGCCTTTTTTGAAGCAAACGCATACCTCTCATGCATCCATTGCAAACATTTTTGACATTCAATCATGTCTTCTTCACGGTCTTCCTCACATATGTTGCAAAACCAACTTTCTTTCTGTGTCTTCCCAGTTTCACAAATTCCATTCTTCTGCTTTTGTGATTTTGGTGTATGTTCTTCATTCTCTTTCACAATTTTTGCCCCTGTTTTTTTTCCTACCCTTCTAGTCGTTTTCTTTTTCTTTCTTGAATTTTTTGTTCTTTTTCCAACTTTTTGTTCTCTTTCTTTCTGAAATATTCTTGCCAAGCTTTAGAAGTTACTACTTAAGGTATTTTTTCGTTTAGTTTTCTAGTCACCTTTGGTCTATCTGGCCAAAACAAATTGTTTTTGAAAGGAGATGGTATGTCTGCCAAGATATCTTTCTCTGTAATTTTTTTGGCGTTTTCTTACATTGACATATTCTTCTCACTATGTGTATCTTGATTGATTTCTGCTACTTGTGCTGTGGCAGTTGAAGGAAGATTCATTGGAATATTCATCTCAGTTGTTTGTGCCGTAGATGGCGAATATTGGTCTACCTCAATAACTGTGTCAAGAACCTCTATTTCTGTTGTAGGTAAAGTGGGTTCATCTGTTCCAGTAATCGATGTCTACCAAATTATCTGAAAATCATATGTAATGATATAATATTGATTGTTACTTGAATACCTGTTACCTACCTTTTTGGTTAATATTACTTGGTGCCTGTTCTGTTGCTGCCTCGTAATGCTGAATGGTAATACTATTTACTGATAGTTCACTTGATATTTCTGTTGGATTTTCGGAAGAAACTGGGCATACAATTGGTTGAATGTTTGAAAAAATGTTTGGTTCATTTGGTTTTAAGTTTATTGGAGCACTCTTATCTAGATCACCTGCAAATAACGAATACGAAATTTAGGATAGTTGAGTACTCACAATATCTGATATGTTACTCACATTTTTTGGGAGATTCTGCTTTGTTGCTTTCAGGTGAGTACAATGTAGGAGACATTTTAGGTGAGTACAATTTAGGAGATTTCAGGTGAGTACAATTTAGGTTATTTAAAATATCGTCAAATATTTCATTATCTAGAGAACTCGTAAGATCTTGGTTTTCTAGTGCAGTCTCTGTATCTTCTCCACTGATACTTGTGTTAATTTTATGCCAAATTTTAAATAATTCTGTGAATTCCATCTCGTTTAACTTTGTCGGTCCAGACTCTTTGAACAACTTGAGCTTATCCTGCGGGATAAGTGACTACGTTAAATGATTTTTTATATCCTCTACATTTTTTGAGGATTTTGATATTGTTTTTTATCTTAAAGTAGTCTAAAGCATATGGATCTAGAGGAAGTAATCCACAAGCCCTGAATCCATTCTTCAACATCTCGGGTTTGAGTGTACTTTTCTCGGTTCAGAAGCACTCCTGCGTTTTCTATTCTCCATTAATACACTTCTTTTTTCCAAGAAGACTTCAATGGATGGAACACTGCTACATCCATTGGTTGTAGAAAGTGTGTAGGGTTTGGATAGAGCGAACAATTTCTATTCCTATATCTTTGCAAAACTCACTTTATGGTAATGACAAGTGAGAGGCGTGTCCATCTAGATACAGAATTACTGGTAGTTTAATGTTTTTTTTTCTACTAACCAAGGATAGAAAACGTTAGTAATTCATTCAAAAAATGTCTGTCCAGTCATCCAACCGTTGTCAGATCTACCAATAGCCCAAGATTGTGGTATGGAAGCGACCAATGATTTAGGCACCATCTTTAAATTGACTACAACCATAGGAGGAGCCAATTCCCCTTCTGCGTTTCCCATGACGAGTGTTGTGATATTTTCTTTTTCATCTGAATTGGTTATACTATGAACCATTTTTTGTCCTTTTCTATAAGAACACGATTGTTGCCAGGACTTAAGAAAAATGCGGTTTGGTCACAATTAAATACTCGAATCATTACATACATCTAACATATTATTCTGCTTGAAGTACTCGGTGATCTCTTCAAACCACCGACGTATATATATTTCTGAGACAGACGCCCGACTTTTGGTTAAGTTTTGAGACACTCTTGTAGCTTTCTCGGATGCCTTCTTCGAAAAGCCTCCAGCCAGTGTCGCCCTGGTCGATCGTTAGCAAATGGGTTAGGCTTCTTTCGAGATTTAAGTAATATTTGGATACTATCAAGAAGATGACAAATTGTTACCGGAAAACCCCTGCTACCTAAGTGACAAATGCACCTAACTAAATTTGTTCTACAATTTCGGACAGTATGGAAGGAGGTCCCATTTTTCTCTGCATCGGAATTTTTCCTTTAAATTTATCCGAGAGTGTCATTCGGGGAACTTCAAAAGTTTTGGCTGCTGTGGCAATCAGCGAACCTTTCTCAACTGCTTCGGTCGATTTTGTCATATCTTCGTCATCATAATTGAAACGACTCATCTATAATAAAGATACCCAGTTATCGTCACTTATTGACCCACGTCACTACATTTTATACCACCGTAAATATTATCCCCGGCCTATATTGATATGACGATTACTGGTACGCAGATTATTTAACAGAAGTTTAATGCCTTTGTTCCTTTACAGTTGTGAAGGCAACTTCAAAAAAGACAAATGTGGAATTTTATTACAATGATCCATGACCCAATGATCGTCACACCTGACGAATATTGGGGCAGACAACTGTTTTCCTGTACCAGTATTCGTCACCACAAAAACTAATTTCTAACGGACTTCTAACCTTAAAATATTTGCCAATCACTTAGTTTATATGTATTTAATTCATCAATAAGGTATTCCTTGCCAATAAAATCCTGTGCGTGCATGCTATAGAGACTTTACAAGAACAACTTACCTTAACATTTATATTAACAACTTCACCAACTACCGATTTATTCAATACACCGGCACTTTCAACACACCGCCCGCATCACAAATGTCACTCGATTGAAAATAATGTTTACCAGTTATTCCGTCAGATGTCGCCAAATATTATTAAAATTATTTTATGATGGAATTTTGCTATTGAATGCTTCATTTTTAGGGGTATTTAATCGCAATGACGATAACTCGGTCAATGACGATCATTGGGACATTTATCTTAACTTGAAAACTAGTGAAGCAATCTTGATACTCGATAGACGAATTTTAGACAATCGAAATTTCAAAAAAATGAGCCCAGGCACGACTCGATCGGATTATTAGTAACGGAGAAAACCCGGAAAAACCGGAAAAAATCTGCGTTTTTTTTTTAATTCCTAACACCGCCATTTTTCAAGTTTTGAAGCGGGTTTCCCACGACATTGTAGTGATTGATACGTACTTTATGTGTGAAAAACTCATTCACTGTTGGATTATTAGTTTCGGCATAATTGCAATTTGAGTTTTTTAATGCACTTTATTGCAGCAGATCTGGATGCGTCATAGGTGGTCCGATCTCAATAGTTCTAAAAGATTTTGAGAGTTGACGTATAGTACTACAAAATGACTATTCTCATGTTGCGTTGAAATGCTGCGAAATAGGTGAAAAATACTTGCAACTATGACCGAAAACGGGCGAGTGCATGAAAGCGGCTCAGGAGTGGGCATAGAGCAGCAGATTCATAACGGGCGCAGCGCGCTTGTATTAATAAACATACGCTTCCCCGCGACTGCTGCTTTACCCCTACTACTCGGCCGCTTTCACGCACTCGCCCATTTTCGGTCATGTTCACAAGTATTTTTCGCCTATTTTGCAGCATTTTAACGTGAAATGAGATTAAACGTTTTGCAGTACTACACTTCTACTCTCGAAATCTTTTTGGAAAATTGGAATCAGACCACCTATGACGCATCCAGGTCTGCTGCAATGAAGTGCATTAAAAAATTCAGATTGCAATTATGCCAAAACTAATTATGCGACAGTGCCTGAGTTTTTCAAACATAAACTACATATTTATCACTACTACGACGTGAAAAGCCTGCACTACAACTTTTTCCGGGTTTTCACCGTTACTAATAATCCGAGTGGCGTTAGGGCTATTCTTTTGCATTTCAATTCTCTACAATTCGTCCATTGAGAGCATCGAGATTGCTTCATTGGTTTTCAAGTTACAAGTCAAAAACAATACAAAATTTAAAAAATTACTTTTAAATGTTTATAACAAATTAAGCAATGACAGTTGGGAGTAGGAAATATAACTATGAACCGTCTTTCGTATGATGGCACAGTCGGTTTCCTGGTAGTATTTTTGTCATAGAATCAATAGAGCAGAAAATCTCTATTGATTCGTCGAAGATTATTAAAATAAAAAAGCATTCCATTATTATTATTCAATATCAAATATAGTGATTCAGCAACGTTTCGGTGGGAACATCTGAATATCTTATAATATTTTTTCTATTGATATTGAAAACAAAAATAATGTCTGCAGTATGTCCGCTGAGGTTGTTCAAATACATTGAACTTTTTCCTATTAATTTCATCAAAATTATGTTTTCCAAAACTGAAAGTTTTCAAACGAAATGATCTCCTGTTATGAAGGAAGGGGTGAAGAATTGTGAATTTAGCTCTAGAGAAAATATATCCAAAATACTATTAAAAAATTGTTTTGAATTGAGTGTTATACACAATTATGAAGTCACAGCCACCCGAGTTCATTTTATTGCATTTTTATATCCTCCATAAAAAATAAAATTGAACATTTCCATCAGTGAATCTTATTTCTATAGGAAGTAAGAAATGATCAAAATATTACGACGTTATAAAAATGACAATAAAATGAAATCAGACTTTTCTAAGTAGGATTCCCCTATATTTTAATATTAAAGATACTTTTCTCATTTTTGCCCCCTTCCTGTATAATTTGAGAGGTTTTAATTTTTTTGTTGAATCACTCATAATCTCAGGAAAAGCAGAACTTTTCATAAAGAATAACTATTTTTTATTCATCATCATCATCAAAGGAAAATAATTACTCAGAATATACCTGGATAATGAATGATTTTTCACACGTTGAAAAATATTTTTCAAAAACATTTGGAATTGCCACTTTGAGCTGACAATTGTCATTTCGAAATAAAAATTGTCACTTTCAAAAACATTTGGAATTGCCACTTTCAAGTGACAATTGTCACTTTGAAGTGACAATTCCAAATGTTTTTGAAAATTATTTTGTTGTCGACCCTTCTACGAAAGGAAAAAGTTTGAATTTATAAAAGTTTAGGAACTGATATTTCTCTTGTTAAATACGAAACCTAACACGTTCATTTCTGAACATTTTTAATCGTGGCCGAATCGTTGCTGATGTGTGTTCATTTAGTCATGAGAATGCTATATATCCAGCGTTATATGGAGAAATGCGATTTATGTATCATGGATAACCATACAGATTTCTTCAAGATATACAAAAAAAACTTTGTTTCGATTTAACTTTTCCCGTATTCCTGACAGATTTAGAGATTTCGAAAGACACAAAAAATTAGAATCACCGGTTTTTTTTCTATCCACAAACGTTGTGCGCATTTAAAATCAGTAACAACGACCTTTGTAGGCCAGTTTTCGCATTGCCTATGATCAAGATCATTTATTGCTAATGATATAATATAATAACCTTATGAGATTTTTGCGAAGGAAAAAACGAATTGGGTTTTCCGGGAATTTTTTAATTGCTGTCCAGGCACTGGCGACAATTTTTTCTTTATAAAACCTTTACAATACCCAGCAGTGATTTTGTTTTTCTTCGACTACTTGGATTCTCAATGCATATGTTATTTGTTATTTGTATTTCATGTTCCTCGTTCTATTCATTTTTCCATTAAAGAATTGTGCACTGTGGTAACTGATTTTTTCTACACTGCGGTCAGGACGCCAATGATTGACATTGATTGAAACAGTGAAAATATTATTCCGGGGCCTTCAAAAGCATTTGAATATTCATTAGTGTATGATAATATGGAAGTTAACTGTATATTAACAAAAAAGACGTAGGAAACATGCCTGTGATGTTAAACGACTGCAATAATATTATACAGTGCGCGTCAAAATTAGGGAACAAATTCGATATTTCGCAAGCCATGTACTTTTGACAAAAATCCTGAAATAGGTCGATTTTTATTTTAAAATGCCGATTTTTTTATGTATATTCTAAATAGGTTATGTCACTGGTTTTGACATGGTAACGTAATCGGTAATTTTTTTAAATTGGAATAGATGTCTTGTGATACCTCATCTGAAAGGCCTTTCAATACTGCATTCAATGATAATAATTAATTAGATTTTTTTTTGTACAGGTTGAACAAAAATTAATATTTTATTTCAATAAGAGAATAACTTTATATCCAACAAAATAGAACAGTTAAATAAGATGTTCGAAATGCCATCCTCCAGTCTCTTGACAATAAGCAAATCTACGTACACATTCCTCTTGCACATTGCGAATAACTTCCGGAGTAATTCTGTTAATTTCGATCCTAATTCGATTTTTCAACTCTTGTAGATTTTGCGGCCTATCCACATAGACTTTCGATTTCAAATAACCCCACAAGAAAAAATCCAGGGGCGTAAAATCTGGAGATCCTGGGGGCCACTCTATCGGTCCGCGTCTACCAATCCACCTCCTAGAAAAACAGTTATTCAAAAACTCGCGAACATCACGTGCATAGTGCGGGGATGCACCATCTTGTTGCAACCAAATACTTTCATTTGGTGAGTTAGGATTGTTGGCGTTTGGAAAAATATCGGCAAGGCTAGGTATGAGTTCATTTCTTAAAAATTCCAAGTAACGCTCCCCTGTGAGATTTCCTTCGAAAAAATACGGGCCAATAATCCTGTCGTTCATTATCCCTTCCCAAACATTGACTTTCTGAGGGTATTGAGTATGCCCGTCCATCATCCAGTGAGGATTATCCCTACTCCAATATCTGCAATTCTGACGATTTACTGAACCATTTAGGCAAAACGTAGTCTCATCGGAAATCAGAATTTGTTTTATAAAACGTGGATTGCGGTTACACAAATCCTGCATTATTTCACAGAACTCCACACGGCGATCGGGATCATCATCATTGAGTTGTTGATGTAGCTGTACTTTGTATGGATGGTACTTTTCTGCTTTTAGAATACGTAATACAGAACTTTGGGATATGTCAAGGTCTGCTGCAATTTGTCGTGAAGTATTGTGAGGATTATTCTATACAAACAATAGAACATCAAGTTTCACATTTTCTTCTATTTTAGGACGTCCAGCATTCGGAATATGTTTGACATGACCAGTTTCTCAAAATTTTTTCTCAGTCTTACTGACTGTTGAACGACTGATAGGTCTATTTGGATACTTCGCATTGAACAAGTCGCATACCTCTTGCTGAGTTCTGGTTCTATCTCCGCATCCAATAAAAATTAAAATTTCTATGCGTTGGGTTTCATTTAAAGTAGCCATAGTTTACTTTTAGAACCTTTTCACTTAGAATTTGTGAAGAATATTTGTTGATATTTCAACTGACATTTATTTGACACTAACTTGCCTATTATGGCATTAATTTGTGATTGTCTTTTGTTTCCATTTTAGACTAGGAAATAGCTAACTATTAATATTTGGAAAGGATCCATTGGTGTAGTAGAGCACTGACTCACTAGTCTGCCAGGGCAGTCTAAGGGATTAGAGCCTTGGCTCAAAAAAGTAAAATTTTGCATTTTTTAACACGCTTTTATTATCTTTACTTGTAACTAAATAACTCACAATGTAATAAAATCTTGGAAGTAAATATTCACCATTCACCCACTTCCAATCTTCCGAATAATCTGAAATTTGTCACACATATCAAGGACCGATGACAATACAAGAATTTCATAATCATAATGTAATAATAATAAAAATATATTTTTCCAAACGCCAACAATCCTAACTGACCAAATGAAAGTATTTGGTTGCAACAAGATGGTGCACCCCCGCACTATGCACGTGATGTTTGCGAGTTTTTGAATAACTGTTTTCCTAGGAGGTGGATTGGTAGACGCGGACCGATAGAGTGGCCCCTAAGATCTCCAGATCTTACGCCCCTGGATTTTTTCTTGTGGGGTTATTTGAAATCGAAGGTCTATGTAGATAGGCCGCAAAATCTACAAGAGTTGAAAAATCTGATTAGGATCGAAATTAACAGAATTACTCCGGAAGTTATTCGTAATGTGCAAGAGGAATGTGTCCGTAGATTTGCTTATTGTCAAGAGACTGGTGGATGGCATTTCGAACATCTTATTTAACTGTTCTATTTTGTTGGATATCAAGTTTTTTTTTTTTTTTATATGTTCTGGTTCCCACGAAAAGGGATATCCTGTAATGTTCAGAGAACATCGTGGGAACCAAGGGAAAGAAGGTAGGAGTTGGTGTTCTTCTTAAATTTCTGGAGGTTGTATGCCTCGGGGAACACCTCCCTAGGCAATGAGTTCCAAAGCCTCGCAGTTCGTTGGAAGAATGAGTCTTTGGAAAGTGATGTTCTGCAGGTCTCCAAAGTGACCACGAAGGGGTGTGAAGACTGAACTTGACGGGTTAATCTCGAAGAGACTGCCAAAGGAGGAACGATTGTTGATATTTCAGAAGAGCATCGCCCATGAAAATATCTATAAAATAGAGACAAATCGCCAACTTTTCTACGGTGTTCCAGACAAGTGAGCGAGTTTGTAAGCGAGGCATCACCGACGAGACGAATTGCCCTTTTTTGGACAGAATCCAATAGCTTCAGGATATGTTTAGGTGCCGCACTCCAAATATGGGAACAGTATTCCAGGACAGGTCGGATCTGTGCCTTATAGATCATAAGCAGCTGACTGGAGGTGAAATAGCTCTTGGCACGAAACAAAACCAAGTTTTGGGATGCACTTTTGGCAATGGACCTCACGTGATGCTCCCAGGAAAGGTTATTGCTGATAGTAATACCAAGCATCGATATGGATGACTTCAGTGGTATGATTACTCCTGACAAAGTTATGTTAGGCACAGTGAGATCGGCTTTCTAGAGAAAAGACATGCTTGTGTTTTGTTTGCATTGAATTCTACCAAGTTATTGGATCCCCATTCGAGAATTGTTGCTAAGTCCATATTTACATTGTTAACATTTCTTCCTCGTTCATTTCTGGTTTCACGGGCTGATATAGGGGCCCTGGAAGAGAAAGCGGTATGGAGGGTACTATCATCGGCAAAGCTGTGTACGGGACATGAAGTTGCTTTCAATAGGTCGTTGAAGTGGAGTAAAAATAGTGTTGGTGCTAGAATGGATCCTTGCGGAACACCAGCATTTATGAGTAGAGTGTCAGATGAAACTCCATCGACCACTACATGGAGAGACCTGTTTGAGAGAAAACTAGCAAGCAGAGAACACAGCTGAGGGGGCAAGCCATAAGATGGAAGCTTGGCGAGGAGTCCCTGGTGCCAAACTCAATCGAACGCCTTGGAGATATCTAATGCCACAGCTAAAGTTTCTCCATACTTTTCAATAGATAGCTGCCATATATGTGAGACGTATGCGAGCAGGTCACCAGTTGATCTCTGATGGCGGAAGCCATATTGCCTATCATTGATAATTCCTGAGTCTTCCAGATATTTCATGAGCTCGATGTTGATGGCTTTTTCCATGACCTTCGAAATAATAGATAGCAGTGCGATAGGTCTGTAGTTGCTAGGTAGGGTCTTTTTGCCTTTTTTAGGGACTGGCTATACTCTTGCAATTTTCCAATTGGACGGAAATACTCCCAAATTGTAAGAGTGGTTGAACAACTTGCAAAGAACAGGTGTTAGTTCGGGGGCACATTTCTTGAGAACAATCGGCGGGATTCCGTCAGATCCACAGGCTTTGTTGGTGTTGAGACCCAGCAAAATCTTTCTGATAGTACGTTATTCTCTTATTGTACGTTATTCTCTTATTGAAATAAAATATTAATTTTTGTTCACCCTGTACAAAAAAAAATCCAATTAATTATTATCATTGAATGCAGTATTGGAAGGCCTTTCAGATGAGGCATCACAAGACATCTATTCCAATTTAAAAAAATCACCGATTACGTCACCATGTCAAAACCAGTGACATAACCTCTTTAGAATATACATAAAAAAATCGGCATTTTAAAATAAAAATCTACCTATTTCAGGATTTTTGTCAAAAGTGCATGGCTTGCGAAATATCGTATTTGATCCATAATTTTGACGCGCACTGTATAATCAAGCAGATGTGTTGATATTCTTGCTTATATGGTTTTTAGGTAGATTTCCTAACCTAACCTAAATGCATATATTTATATATATATACATATATATATATATATATATATACATATATATATATATATATATATATATATATATATATATATATATATATATACATATATACAGGGTGTTATGTGAGTACGTGGCCAAACTCGAAGGGGTGATTCTAAGACGAAAAGTTTATATAACCAAAGGTCCGGTAATGCTTTGTATTCAAGATACAGGGCGTCAACATTTTTAAAAGAAATAGTTCTTTCCTAAATATCTTAATAATCCTTTAGCCGATTTAGTTGAAATTTGGCAGCGTTATTTTGGGTAGTAAGGAGCTAATTTAGCTCTAACTAGATTGATATCATCATGTTCAGTGGCGTCCCGGAAGGCACCTCAACCAATATTTCTGACAAAAAAAATGTGCGCCACTGATTTTTTGCAATTTTCGTATTGTTTCCGCATTAAGCAACTAAAAATACAACATTTTTATCTTTATCATTTTTTCGTATCTTGCTTTGTTTTTGGGACAACATAACAAACAATTTGAACTACCAAACCATCAAAAACTGGGGTGTACTTGTTATTTTTTCCATATCAATAGTCTATTCTAGTCTTAGAAATCGTTATCAAAAGTAATGCAAGCTATAATTTTTTTTTATTAATTATTAAAAAATGTTTTTATTGTTGTCCATGGATATGCAATAACGAGATTTTTATTTATGATTAAACAATTAAAATTACACATTTTTTGAATTCTTAGATTACCTGTTTTCGATGAAACAAAGAACGTTAATTATTACTGCAGTGTTTTGAAAGTAAAGTTGAGTGCCATGGAAGGAAAAACAATTGTTCAAACAAATTTGACTATGACATAACTTGAAACAGTGCATACGTAATTATTTGATAGTAATAATTTGAAGTGTTTTTAAGAGTTTTAGGCTATAAAATTTGTTACTGATATTAGAAAATGATTCGGTTTACAAACTCATAAATGGCCGATATGCATTTTGTCTATGGAATGGCCCAAGGCAATTCCAGAGAGGCTAGACGCATTTATCAAGAAATATATCCTCATCGCATTGTACCAAATAGACAAACATTTGTAAGAATACACGAAAGGCTATGAGAATCAGGCACCTTCCAAAGGTCGGCTTCTCTTATTGGGAGACCTGCAACGGTAAGAACAGTGGAGCTGGAGGAAGCAGTTTCACGTGAAGTTGAGCGTAGCCCCGATACAAGTACACGCAAAATTGCACAACAATCAAATATTTTTCACTTTACTGTATGGAAGATTTTAAGGGACTATCAACTGTATCCTTACCACATACAGCGTGTGCAAGCGTTATTACCTGCGGATTTTCCCAAGCGAGTTGTTTATTTTACTTGGTTTTTGCAACAACAGGCAACATCTCCGACATTTCTATCCCGTATTTTGTTTACCGATGAATCGTGGCCACCCAGGTCACCGGATTCAAATCCCTTAGATTTCTTCCTTTGGGGTCATTTAAAGTCCCTCGTTTATAAAACTCCAGTCAACACTGAACAAGAATGGATTCAACGGATACGGGATTCATGTGATCAGATAAGACATACGCCGAAAATATTTCAACGTGTTCGGCAATCGATGTAAAGACGAGGTAATGCTTGCATTGAAGTTGAAGGAGGACATTTTTAGCAACTATTGTAAGTTTTGTGTTACTCATTGTTAAATGTTTTCTCATTGAAAAAAATTGCGTACCATTTGTTCAAGTGTGGTTTTAATGAAGGGTTCTTCTTGTTTCATGTTTTTTTTTAATTTCCGGCGTTACCACATAACAATAAAGTTATTTTAATTTTTTTTCTCCAAAACAAAGCAAGATACGAAAAAAAGCTGGAGAAAAAAAGTTTTAGTTTAGAGAACAATATGAAAATTGCAAAAAATCAGTGGCGCACATTCTTTTTTTTTTAATATTGGTCAAGGTGCCTTCCGGGACGCCACTGGACATGATATTTCCAATCTGGTTAGGGCTAAATCAGCCCCTTGCTACCCCAAATAACACTGCCAAATTTCAACAAAATCGGCTAACGGATTATTAAGATATTTAGGAAAAAACTATTTCTTTTAAAAATGTTGACACCCTGTATCTTGAAAACGAAGCATTACCGGACCTATGTTCATGTGATTTTTTCGTCTTAGAATTACTCAAAGAATCACCCCGTCAAGTTTGGCCATATACTTATATATATATATATATATATATGTATATATATATATATGTATATATAAACTGAGTTTAAGAAACACAAAAAAACAATTTTATGTCTTCCTTTGAGGTTGCAGTCAATAGGAAATGGCCATGTAAAGAAGACTCTTTGTTAAATTGTCGAGCTTTCGAAATACTTTATTTCATTATCAAGACATCTGAAAAGAACAAAATCACATTGTAACAATGCTCTTTTTTTATAAATATAAAAAACTTACTAACTCGAGGTTGCTAACAGGAAAATATCGGTGCACATCACAAATAAAATCTTTAAAAATCAGTTTGTAAAAAACATCTTCGACTAATTGAAAATCTCATGTTGAATACGCAAATTTGTGTCGAGTTTGATTGAAATACACACGTGGTGATCCCACAGAACTCATAGGCCAATACCACAGTAGAATGCTGAAAGAACTAGAGTTTAATACTGTGCCAATACCGTTTTGCTGGAACGAGCCCTACTGTACGGTATGGTACACACATGGGCATGTGTAGTAAAACCGCTGCCATGACAGGGGAGGTTTCAGTGAAATTTATAACCTCTATTAACTGAAACATACTGACTTTTACCCTGAGAACTTTCTGAAGACAGTGGAGTGCAACTGAAATTATGAGGAATTTCTGAATCCAATATCCCTAAGGTTTCGGGAAGAAAGGCTTATTTAAAAGAATAATTTCTAGTGGCTATTGTGTGAAGTTAACTTCTCTATTCTCTGAATTATTTATTTGACATGAACTAAATTGTATGCAGTATTTCACATGATAAAATATTTCATTTCAAAGATAATTTGGTTTTATCCTTTGATTATCATTTCAAGAAAATGGATAGGTATGATGCGAGACTAAATAACAATCACAATTCACTTGTCCCTTGCAGTTTTGAAGTTAAAGTAACAAAAAATTTCCAAGTATTTAGTGCCTAAAAAATATTTTGTCACAAAGTAAAAATATTGGGGGATTTAAATGTGAATGCTATGAATATAGCGTGAAATTTTTTTGAACCTTTGGAGATTCACGGACAGACTACAAAAGGGTAGGTAAAGCGTTTTTTTGGCATTGATAGATAATTTCCTGTTATCAAACCACTTTTTTATTTGGATAAGATTGTTTTCAGCTTTATTTTTCAGGTCACTCCAGTTGTCATCTTCGTAATATATAACAGTATCATCTGCGAAGCTGGTTATGCTACCTTGTGTGTCTGCAGAGAATAGATTATTCAAATAAACATTAAAAAGTAGAGGTCCCAAGACCGTTCCTTGGGGTACACCGCATACTATCATCCGCTTTCTACTAACTATGGTGTTGATTTTTGTTTGTTGTTCTCTGCCGGTTAGATATGACTTGAAAAGGTCTTGTGCTGTGCCTCTTACTCCTAGATCATCTAGGCTATTTAAGAGAATAGTATGGTCAACAGTAGGTATCAAAAGCCTTTGTTAGATCTAGGAAAATTGCCATGGACGGTTTCTTATTATCTATGGCTTTATATATTTTTCCTGTGAGTTCCTTTATTGCATCATCTGTGGACTTTCTTTCTCTAAAGCCATATTGTGTTGAAAAGGGAAACATTCTCAATTGAATATTGATAGAAAGATCTTTCTATCAATATTCAATTGAGAATGTTTCCCTTTTCAACATGAATACCCCACAAGAGGTTATCTTGACGATGGAAGATAGTGACTAAAGTTTATCTTTCAGTCGCAGATGATTCCACATCTGATTTTATGAACATCCTGTTTATATGTTCAACAAATCAGCCATATTGTGCTTCTGATAGTAATTTGTTTTTATTTAGAAAACTGCTGAGTCTTCTTTTGATTATCTTTTCTAGGATCTTGCTGAGGTTAGAGATAAAAGCGATTGGTCTATGATTTGAGACTTCGGTTTTGTCACCATTTTTGTAGACAGGTATGACAGTGGATAGTTTGAATGCAGCAGGAAAGTACCCCCTTGAAAATGATTTATTAATTATGCATGTTAGTGGTTCAGCTATATATTTTGAAATTATTTTCAGCGTCTCTGATTTGTAACCGTCGGGTCCCGGCGATTTTTTGTTTTTTAATTGTGAGATAGTACTCATTACCTCGCTCGGGTCACTTGGAAAGAGGAATAGTGTGCTGGCCGATTTATTCCTTATTTCTTTATAGTTTGTATGTTGTTTAATTTTATTTGCTAATTTATTTCCTATGTTGGTGAAAAAAGAATTGAATTCTTCAGAAATTTCTTTTGGATCATGGGTAACATTTCCGTTCTCGGTTTGTATTGATGCTATTCCACTAGATCTTTTGGGTGTTGTTAATTCGTTAACTACTTCCCACATTTGCTTTGAGCTGGTCTTTTCTTCTATTTTACGTTTGTAATAATTCACTTTACTTTCTTTAATTAATTTTTCCAGTACTTTTTTGCAGGCGTTGTTTTCTCTTTTTATGGTTTTGTTCTCAGGATTTTTTTTCAATTCATGAAACATTTCATTTTTTTTATTTATAGATCTCAGCAATGATCCGGTTACCCATTTTTTCCTTTCAATGTCTCTGTTTTTTATCCTTACCTTTGTTGTGGATCTATATATAGCGTTGTCGATTATTTCGATAAATTTAGATACGGATCTATCCAAATCGTCAATTCCATAGAATTTTTCCCAATCTATATGTTCCATATTTTTCAACAGTGTTTTTTCGTTTATTTGTTCAGAGAATTTTGTGCTTTGGTCCTCTTGTGTTTTTGTTTGTTCATTTGTAAATATTATTTGTAGAAATGTAGTGTAATGGTCTGTAATACAGGTTTCTATTGTCATTGGAATTAATGAGTCAATGTTTTCACTTTTCCTTTTCTAAATTAAAACTAGTAAAAAATGACGTGCGCTCAACAATGAGCCAGGAAAGATTAACAAATTTAGCAACAATATCCATAAAGACCATATAGACATACACGAAACTATTAAAGATTTCGCAAACAAAAAAGCTAGAAGAGTGGAAATAATATAATTTAAATATGTTTATTTATATTCTTACACATTTTAGACTCTTGTTGTTTTTTTAACATAGCATACTTAATAGTTAAATTAGTATTAATAAAAAAAAGTCCGTTATTTTGTTATTAATATATAGTATACGATTAGGTAGAACATCATAAATAAAGTATGTAAAAATTTAATTCGTGTTTTATTTTTCGCAGTAATTGGCAAGCAAAAACGAACTGGTTTTACCTATTTAGGAAAATATTATCTAATTATATAAAACCAGAGAACATGTATATCGGTCAAAATTAACAAATAAGAAATGAAAATAAGTTGAAACATTAAGATTCGTGAAAAAAAGAGGCGCTTCATAGGTTTCGCACCCATGCGCTGTGGGGGGTCGGCGCGGCCCTGATTATCAGTATCAATTTTGTGTAAATGTATGGGCGGCAATCATTGATAATTACTTGATAGGTCCTTTCTTTCTTCCGTTCCGACTGAATGGCGCAACTTACAGAGACTATTTAGAAAATGAATTGCCGGGACTACTTCAGAATGTACCATTAGAAATTCGTATCCGCATGTGGTTTATGCATGATGGGGCTCCGGCCCATTTTAGCGTTGTAGCCAGGGAAGTCCTTAACACTCTCTATCCAAATCGATGGATCGGTAGGGGTGTAGGAGAACCTAACCAGGCGTGGGCCTCAAGGTCCCCAGATCTAAACCCGGTATATTTTAATTTTTGGGGACATTTGAAGTCACTAGTTTATAAAACTCCAGTAGCGAACGAGGAAGATCTAAGAAACCGAATAGTAGACGCCTGTGAAACAATAAGAAACACACCAATAATTTTTAAGCGGGTACGAGATTCAATGACTAGAAGACTGAATGCCTGTATATTCGCTGAAGGTGGACAATTTGAATACAATTTAGATTCCTTTATTTTATTTTACTCTACATATTCAATATTTCTTGAAATAAAATGTTGATATTTCTTGCAAATTTCATTAAAACAAATACAGATTTTGCACCCTTGATACAAAAATAACTATTTCAAACGAGTAAAAATAAATAGAATAGGTGGCGCCCCCTACAAAAAACCAAAACTACTTACTTAAACGTCAAATTCATTTCCTAAGCATTCTTGTGAAAAATGCAAAATAATGGTAATAACTTCAACACGCATCGATTATCAGATAATCGACTTGAAATATCTAGGAAACGGTTGCTTATAGCGACTTGTAACAAGGGTAGCTTTTTTACGTAGATATGATAGAGGAATTGATTTTTTTACTGGAAAATGTGCCAAAAATACGCTAAAAAAAGTTATGAATCTTCAAAAAAGAAAAAGACGTGTAGGTGGCGCCCCCTACGAGTAAGAGCAATAATAATATCAGGTTCGAATTCGACACCTCAAAAAACCCTCTCAATACCAATTTTCGTTTAATTAAGGTCAGTATTTCGAAAGTTATTTAAAAAAACGAAAATAAAAATAAAACTTCAACTCCCTGTATCTTGGAAACGAAGCGTTTCCGGACATATATTTATTCGGACAATTCATATTAGAATATTGTGAAGAATCACCTCCTGAAGTGTGTCAAAGTACTTTTGGATCACCCTGTATTCACTAGTTTATTTTCGTCGACATAGTTATAGGACACTATGCCGTTATTTTGAACCTGCTAATTTTTCAGATTTTTTATAATTACTGATAATGGTCTGTATGACATTTACCATACTATAAAGTGAGATATTTAACTTGCAAGGAATATTCAATACTGACACGAATGAATTAGAATTGTGCCGAATCAAATATGGCGGCACTATGCCTAGTCATCTTTTTTATAGATAACAGCTTACATTTTCATATATTTTTTTTTTGTTAATCATTTTTTATATCTGCTGATTTTTATCGAAAACCAGCCAAATCCCAAATAACTTTATTGGTTCAGTACCTAACACTCGTATTATGTATGTATTACTTAACTAGTGATGAATACATTTTTCATGACACATTTCAGCGTAATCGCTTTCTGAGTCTCACAGGGTAACATTCGTCTTTGAAACGAATACTGATGTCCATCTTCAATTTTTTGTCTGCAAGTTCCCCATCAGTCTCCACAACGAAATCCTGCAGAATTGTTATCAGCATTATTTTCATCGCCATATATGCATAGGGTTTTCCTGAAAAGTAATCTATATTATAAAATTTTAATACCTACTGTAATAATAATAATACTAATAATAATAATATATGTTTATTCATCATAATAATAATAAATAATATATATTTCTAGAAGTGTGCTTATGAATAAACAGGTGGGTCACAGAAGTAGTATTAACTACTTGTGTATGTAATTTCCGTACTAAAATTATTACATTAAAATGGATAATTTGGTAAAAAAATTGTAAAAAATTGTAAAATAGTAAAAAATTGTGGGTTTACCACATCCAGGTAATACTTTAAATGGGGTTTATAGTCTTCTCATCGAGATTTTACATATATTAGAGGGTAAGTCATAATCGGGGTAATTTTCCAGTCAAAATTGGGGTAATTTTCCAGTCTTAATTGGGGTAATTTTTCAGTACTAATATAGAAGAGTTATGAAATATACATGATATACCATTGATATACCAAACATACACTTATATACAGGGTGATTCAAAAGTACTTTGACGAACTTCAGGAGGTGATTCCTCACAATAATCTAATATGAATTGCCCAAATAAATATACATCCGGAAACGCTTCATTTCCAAGATACAAGGTGTTGGAGTTTTATTTTTATTTTCGTTTTTTTTTAAATAACTTTCGAAATAATGACCTCAATTAAACGAAAATTGATAATGAGGGTTTTTTTGAGATGTCGAATTCGAACCTGATGTTATTATTGCTCTTACTCGTAGAGACCTTCACGTCTTTCACTTTTTTTGTAGATTCATAACTTTTTTGAGCGTACTTCTAGCACATTTTTCAGTGAAAAAACCAATTCCCTTATCATATCTACGTAAAAAAGCTACCCCAGTTACAAGTCGCTATAAGCAACCGTTTTCTAGATATTTGGACTTGAAAATTTCAAGTCGATTATTTGATAATCGATGCATGTTGAAGTTTTCAGTAAACAAATCAATTCCTTTATCATATAAGCAACCGTTTTCTAGATATTTGGACTTCAAGTCGATTATTTGATAATCGATGCGTGTTGAAGTTATTACCATTATTTTGCTTAGGAAATGAATTTGACGTTTGAGTAAGAAGTTTTGGTCCTTTGTAGGGGGCGCCACCTATTCTATTTATTTTACACGTTTGGAATAGTTATTTTTGTATTAAGGGTGCAAAATCTGTATTTGTTTTAATGAAATTTGCAAGAAATATCAACATTTTATTTCAAGAAATTTTGAATATGTAGAATAAAATAAAGGAAACTAAATTGTATTCAAATAAATTGTATTCAAATAAATTGTTCAAAGTGTCCACCTCCAGCGAAGATACAGGCATTCAGTCTTCTAGTCATTGAATTTCGTACCCGCTCAAAAATTATTGGTGTGTTTCTTATTCTTTCACAGGCGTCTACTATTCGGTTTCTTAGATCTTCCTCTTTCGCTACTGGAGTTTTATCAACTACCTAATGACTTCAAATGTCCACAAAAATAAAAATCTAGCGGGTTTATGTATGGGGACCTTGGTGCCCACGCCTGGTTAGGTTCTTCTACACCCCTACCGATCCATCGATTTGGATAGACAGTGTTAAGGAATTCCCTGGCTACTACGCTAAAATGGGCCGGAGCCCCATCATGCATAAACCACATGCGGATACGAATTTCTAATGGTACATTCTGAAGTAGTCCCGGCAATTCATTTTCTGAAAAGTCTCTGTAAGTTGCGCCATTCAGTCGGAACGGAAGAAAGAAAGGACCTATCAAGTAATTATCAATTATGGCCTCCCAAATGTATGGGACAGACAGAAAATTGATACTGATAATGTCTTTCACTAACTGCGTGCGGAGTTTCCAGAGCCCAAACATGGTTGTTATGAAAGTTTTTGATAGCATTTCGGGAAAAGTTTGCCTCGTCCGTGAAACATACATATCTTAAAAATTGAGGATTTCCAGCCAATTTCCTCAAATACCACTGACACATAGTAATGCGTTGGGGAAAGTCTCGTGGCAAAAGAGCTTGTACCCTTTGAATATGGTATGGATAAAATTGTTGATCGTGGATAATTCTCCAAACTGTGGACTGAGTAGAATTGGGAGCTTCAGCAATTACTATTGTACTTGTTTCTGGATTCTTCTCGAGGGCGTTCAAAACAGCTTCTTCCAATTCTGGGGTTCGGACTGCTCGTGGTATTCCAATAATATCAGCTGCCCTCTTGAAGCTACCTGTTTCTGCCAAACGACGGTGGAGACTAGTAAATGTTGGAGCTGAAGGCAGTACTCGATTAGGAAATCGCTCCTGGTAAATACCTCTTGCTTCGCGCGCATTGCCATTCGCAAGGCCATAAACGAAATACATATCGGCTAGCTAAATGAGAATTATTGTTTAAATAATCCATTTTTTCGAAATTAGTGTTTTAAAACTTATAGAAACTTCAACAAAACAACAAAACGTTTAACTGTCACATAATATGTAATTACCAAAACTACTTACTTAAACGTCAAATTCATTTCCTGAGCATTCTTGTGAAAAATGCAAAATAATGGTAATAACTTCAACACGCATCGATTATCAAATAATCGACTTGAAATTTTCAAGTTCAAATATTTAGAAAACTGTTGCTTATTGCGACTTGTAACAGGGGTGGCTTTTTCACGTAGATATGATAGAGGAATCGATTTTTTTACTGAAAAATGTGCTAGAAGTACGCTCAAAAAAGTTATGAATCTTCAAAAAGAAAAAGACGTGTAGGTGGCGCCCCCTACGAGTAAGAGCAATAATAACATCAGGTTCGAATTTGACACCTCAAAAAACCTCCCAATACCAATTTTCGTTTGAAAAAGGTCAGTATTTCGAAAGTTATTTAAAAAAAACGAAAATAAAAATGAAATTTCAACACCTTGGAAACGAAGCATTTCCGGACATATATTTATTTGGACAATTCATATTAGAATATTGTAAGGAATCACCTCCTGAAGTTTGTCAAAGTACTTTTGAATCACCCGATATATCCAATAATTCGTTTTGCGGAAATTCTAAATAAATGTGGCCCTTTGGGCACGGAAAGTCGTACAACCAATTGTATCTTCTTATACGGCCTGGAGCGTTCGACGAAAGTAATAAGTTCCATTTCACCAACAATTGTTCTGGATAGTTTCGCCAAGAATAATTAGTGAAACAGTCAGTGAAATAGCGTTATTTTAACGTCTTTTCGATGAATTTATACAAATAATCCATTGAAAAATTAAAATATTTCAATAGTGACTCACCAAGGCACCCTCTTGGCCCAGCACTGAAAGGCATGAAAGCATAGGGATGTCTTTTCTCCACCGCTTCTGGTAGAAAATGTTCTGGATAGAATTCATTTGGTTTTTCCCAATATTCACCATTCCTGTGAATATTATATATGGAAACCATAACCGAACAACCTCTAGGAATGACCCATTTTTCTGCAAACAAAAGAAAATTATTAATGTATTGATTATATTAAAGATTTGAAATTGACTTTTTTCAAATTATTTCACGAAAATTCCTCATACAAAATACCGAATAAGCAAAAAAGCGCATCGTCAGGAGATGATTTCGAAAAAATCAAGTTATGTCCATAATCTAACATACTTCAAAACTGAGTTTTTCGAAAGGATGAAATGAATTTTCCACCCCAAAAGTTTCCGTATTTCATTAGAAATACTACCTATTGGTCCCGTCATCTCAACAAGACCGTTCATGGTCCCTAGAACCCAGAAATACCGTCAGTTCAAATGTTTATTTATGGAATATAACGAAACTTGTCAACAAAGTAGATGCCACATTTTTTAACCTAATGGAACGATATAGAGTTCAAAAATATTTTTTATCGATGCCTCGGATGAGTTCGAAGATCACTTTTTATATCGGTCTAGTAGTTTCAAAATGGCGGCCGTTGAAAGATTTAAAAAAAATCTCGATCTTTCATTTCCATACTAATATTGGCAAACTATAGGTCTTCTGATAGAGCTGATCAACTTCATTTCATTATTGTTTTTTTTTTATAAACATGTGTTGTAATTAAACCGTTTTCTGAGCTTGTAATAATAAGTTGATGAAAGTAAATCGATTATGACTTTACGGTTATGACATACCGCTATGTCACTTTGACATAAAACGTCAGAATCATTTGTTAGCAGAAACAAAATGCGAATCCATAGCCCTCTAAGTATGTTAGTTACTTTAATAATACTCCCCTTTCATTTACCAGCGATTTTCTAGAAAACTGTTAGCTGATACAAAAAATTGTAAGTGGCCAACATTTTAGGTTTTTTCATGGCCAACTCAATGGTGATGTTTAATTTTTTTTGCGAAAATCGAAAATTTTGGCTCTAGGCATTTTTCATTCACCCCCTTGAATGAGACTTACCTTCCTAAAAACCGAGGGCCTGTAAATTTGCTGTATGGGGTCGGCTTTAGAATAGCCCCATGGTAAATCCTGCCTGTCGTAAGAGGCGACTAAAAGGATAACCGTAGGTGGAAGATGGTCTCATCGCCCGGTGAAATACCACCATATCGACTTTGTGTGCTGTGAAATGGATCATTCCATGTTTCAGTGTTCGGTCGATACTTTCCGGTCTCCCTCTTTCCTTTTCCCCAATTCCTCCTTTATTTTCAGGTCATCCTAATGATGAAGTCTCCTAGAGTAAAACACTCCGGAAGCAAAATACCTCTCCATTCGGATTTCCGGGCGAGAGGTACTCGAGGGGACTCAACATTAAAGATTAATTTTTGCAACATCCGCGGACTCAACAAGAACATCAATGACGTCCACCATCACCTACAGACGGAAAAACCGGATATTCTGGCTCTAACAGAAACACAAGTAAACTCGTCCACCAACAAGGTCCATATGCTTTGTCCTGGTTACGAACTCCATTCCCGATTCAGGTTCAAAGGTGGAGTCTGCCTTTACGCTAAGGCTAACCTTTCATGCCAGCGTGAAGAGAGTTTGGAACCGAAAGACTTTGATGTGATGTGGTTCAAGCTATCTGATACCAAACTGACTAAGTTCCTCTGCTGCCTTTACCTATCACCTAATGAACCTTCATATAACGACCTCTTTGAGTTTTTATCACTCAAACTGGACTACATTCAGGAGAACCATCCAACAGCTGAAACCATAATCATGGGAGACTTTAATGTACATAACTGCGGTTGTATTGTGATTCGACCTGTATAACCTTTGAATTCAACTGAGCCCAGTTTCGGAAATTGCACTAGTAATGAATAAAACGCAGATTTAGACCAGTCGTCTGCGAAGCGCGCAAGGCTATTGTCAAATTGAAAGGTTTTATTCGTGATGGAGCAAGTGCTTACAACTGGGTTTTCACCCATTACAAGCCACATTGTTTTCGAGAATCAGTCTGTAAGAAAAGCAGCAGCATTGGTGCGATCGGGTCACGGGTGTCAGGTGATCAGCCAAGCAGCAGCGACTACAAATCAGTACTCTGTCGAGTTAGAGGTGAATAAATATTTTCACAAACAATTGATAAAATTTAATAAAAACTTCCATATCTAAGGTTGCAGTAAATTACACGAATAAAAAAACTATTAAAGAAATATGAATAGATATGAAAGAAATATAAATAAATATATTAAAAATATATTTTTTTTTTACATACATTTTCACATATTTTTTATATTGTTCGTTTACTGTCAGAGTTTGACAAAAAAAAACAATTTTTAATGTATTACATAAACAACTTAATATGTTTTAATGTATTTAATACATATGCATAATGATGTTCAGAGGATAGCCGTGGTCATATGCCACTTTGCCCCAAAGCTTATGATCGCTAACTACTGTTAGAATGTATTATTTTGTTAGGGTAGGTGGCATATGACCACGGCTATCATATGAACATCACAATGAATATGTATGAAATACAGTAAAATATCGTAGTTTTTTTCATGAGCAGTCGGACAATTTGAGAAAAACAACACTATCAATCTACAATTTTATTGCCAACGTTTCGGCAAGGAATCTCGCCTCCTTCAGGGCTACAAATAATATAAAGGACATAATTAAAAAAATTCACAATTAAAAAAAAGTTATTGTTGATGTATAAATACAGAGACACTACGAATAGGGACATACATGAATATATGGTGATAAGATAGGTACAGTCAAAATAGGTTGGATAAACCAAAGAACGGAGGAGTTTATTTCCCACAACACATCATAAAAAAATATTTTTATTGTTTTTATTTAAATATGTAAAGTTACTCCAACAATTACCATACACTGATGAGTTTACTCACCCCAAAGGTAAAGTAAGTGATGTAGTCAAAAAATTTGAAGGAAGATTTTTCCTGGAAATCTCCAAAATTGTTCTTCATTCGTTGAAATATGGGTATTGTCGGTATTCGAAAACATTTGCCCATGGCACAATGTATTATACCTGTGTTCTGTGTTCTGAACGTTATTAATTCCATGTAGGCTGATTGATGCTACGGCCGAAGTTCTTTATCTCGAGTATCAGGTGATATAGTCCATCCAATATCAATTGCAGAAGCTGTTTCTATGGGGAGCAAATAAAAACTCATTTCGCTAACACGAGCGTATATGCGAAGAAACGGAACGAAAAATAATATGTACTACTTGTATACAGTCTCCGTCGGCACAAAGAGCCCGCTATATGTTTTTTGTTTCTTTGTGCAAAGCCGCATACACGTTACCTTAAGCTAGATTTGTGCGCAGCGAGGATATTCTTGTATAGTTTTCCCAATATCAATTGCAGAAGCATAAAAAAGTCTTGCTGCGAAATCCTGTGAGCAGCAGTGGCGGAGATAACTAATTTTATTTAAATATTCTAAGATTTTGAAAATACTTCATAAATAATGAAAAATGAAAAAAAAATTAAAGACAAGCTTTTATTTATACAAATACATTAAGAAAGAAAAATAATTTCTTTCATTGTTTGATGTAGGTTATTTATTATTTACTTATTATATCCTAAAACGTATTTCGGTCGGCACACACCAAGACCATAGACGCTACTGGTTTTTAATCTTTCAGAGCTATTAAAACACAAATATAACGCGTGATTTATGACCCCCCATCGTAGAGACACACCTGCCAGCATTGATGGTCCGACTTGATTGGCCCAGACGAATCGGTTGTACAACAGACAGCCGTCACTCGAGTCCACGTTGACTATCGGCACTTTTGATCTACCGTTTGCCGACGGAAAATGTTTACGAGTAGTACAGATTATTTTTCGTTCCGTTTCTTCGCATATACGCTCGTGTTAGCGAAGTGAGTTTTCATTTGTTCTCTATAGAAACAGCTTCTGCAATGGATATTGGATGAACTATAAATACCGTTTAAATTGTTATAGTTTTCCCAATATCAATTGCAGAAGCATAAAAAAGTCTTGCGGCGAAATCTTGTGAGCAGCAGTGGATTTCATTTAGATATTTTAATATCCTAAAACGTATTTCGATCGGCACACACCAAGACCACAGACGCTACTGGTTTTTAATCTTTCAGAGCTATTAAAACAAAAATATAACGCGTGATTTATGACCTCCCATCGTATAGACACACCTGCAAGCATTGATGTCCGACTTGATTGGCCCAGACGAATCGGTTGTAGAACAGACAGCAGTCACTCAAGTCCACGTTGACCAGCGGGCTCTTTGTGCCGACGGAGACTGTATACGAGTAGTACAGATTATTTTTCGTTCCGTTTCTTCGCATATACGCTCGTGTTAGCGAAGTGAGTTTTCATTTGCCCCCTATAGAAACAGCTTCTGCCATTGATATTGGATGGACTATACAATCTGTTTTTAAATTCACGCAATTGTTATTATTGCTAATGTGTGCCATTTCCAGGAACAGACGTTTTGTTAATTTTTTTTATCTATGTATGACGGTAGTGGCATTAAAGTCGAAATTGTGACCACACGTAAAATGATGATTACTGAGCGCTGTTTTGTTGTTTTAATTTTTGTTCCTCTCCTCACAGTCGTATTGATGTTGTTTCATTCTACTTTTTAAGTATTGTTTCGTTTGTCCCACGTATATTAGTGCATAAACTACATTTATGTTGTCCATAAAGGGGTTTTTTCTTTGAGTTTCGAGTAAATATGATTTTTTTGAGTTTTCGTTTTGTACTGTGCAATTTTTGAGTCATTAGTTTTCAAACATTTTTGTAATCTATGTGACAGACCCGTAATATTGGGAATTTTGTAGAAAAGATGTGCCCTTGTGCCTGAGGTTGAATTCTCATTGGGTGGACTGTGGGGGGTTGTAGGTTTTTTGCTTAAGATACTGTTTACTAGGTTAACGGGGTAGCTATTTAAAATAAGTGATTGTTTTAATTTTTTCAGGTTTTTTGAATGGAAGTTCCTATGGCTGAGGTTATGAACTGTATTTCGGTATTGTTTAATGATGTTTAGTTTTTGATGTCGGTGATTATGTGGTTTTCATCTCTTATCATCAGGGTATTAAGGAAAGGTATAGTGTTATTTTCTTATTTTTCTAGGGTGAATACTATTGAAGGTGTCAAGGATGTTATGTTGTTCTGGACTCGGAATAGCTAATAGTGTGTCATCTACATAGACGAATAAGAAAGGGATATGGAATGTTAATTTACTAAGTGCACTTTTTATCACAAAATTCATCACTAGGTCTGCTAAAATAGGGCTAATGGGATCTCCCATTGGCGTACCTGTAATCTGCATATAAAAATTCCTATCATAACAAAAATAGTTTGACTTGAGGCAATGCGAAATTAATTTAATGAAACTATATTTCTCTATAATCGTGTGTTCACATATTTCATTCCATCTTTCCTCAATGATATCCAGGGCCAGTTGGTGCGGGATGTTTGTGAATAACGAGGTTACATCTAATGAAACAAGTATGTAGTTATCTGGAAGGATAATTAGTTTGATTTTATTGACCACTTCTAGGGAGTTTTTTACGTTGAGGGGACAAGGTTCTTCAGAATGTTGTTCAAAAATTTTGATAGTTTGTAACCCGGTGAGTTTATGCTTGAAATGATGGATCTTAGGGGTATGTCTTCTTTGTGGACCTTGGGGAGACCGTATATTTTTGGGGTACTAGCATTATTAATTTTGAGAAGCTCATTTGGTTCTATCCAACCTACTGTTGACTGTACCTATCTTATCACCATATATTTATGTATCGGTCACCTATTCGTAGTGTATCTGTATTTATATATCAACAATAACTGTTTTTTTAATTATGTTCCCTATATTATTTGTAGCCCTGAGGAAGGCAAGATTTCTCTCCGAAACGTTAGCAATAAAATTGTAGATTGATAATGTTGTTTTCCTCAAATTGTCCGACTGCTCGTGAAAAAAAACTACGATAATAAATTATCTGGACGTGAGAACCTAACATATACATTAAAATATATTAGGTGTAAGTTGTTTATTTAATAGATGATAAATATTAAATAGTTTGTATATAACAATTTCAGATCAGAATATTTTTCAAAGCGTGATTTTTCACTGACGGGCTTTAGTTTTTGAACCTATTTTTATTTTCAATATAGCCGAACCAATTAACGTATTATGAATACTCACCTATTTCAAAATCTTCTTCTGCTTTTCTCACAATAAAAGCCGCAATAGGAAATAGTCTCAGAACGTCTTTTATGACCATGTCTAAGTAATCAAACTTGTTCAGTTGACTCTCCTGCAGTTCCAGTTTACCATTGTCCATTATATTGTGAATTTCGTTTATCACATTGTTCTGGATATTAGGATACATACCGAGGAGTACAAGAGTAAAGGAAACAATTGATGTTATGGTATCTTCTGACTGAAATAGATACATACAGCAAATTACACACTTGGAATTCAACGTTCTCAAAACAAATAATAATTAAAAATAAAGAGAACCCTGTAGGGAAACCAGAATCGGTTGAAATGGGGTGCAGCTGATTAAAAACTGTAGCATGAAATCAGGCTTTGGTTCAATCACCTCAGTAGTTTTGGAACAACTGCCGAATAAAGATAAAGTGATGCTTACTTATCAAATTCACATTTTGGCTTGAACATATAAACGTACTTCTGATAGAAATCACAACTGAAAAGACTGGGACCATTAATTGAAAAATTTAATGAATGTGTTTTTTCAAACTAAGTATCACAAATGATACACGAGCAAAAAAAAAATACAGCTTCTAGCCAAACCCTAATATACATTTCAGTAGTGTCTGACATATTTGAAACATCTCAGTTACTGACATTCAAGACATATCGGACCGTCTACCATTTACTTGTGATATTCGAATATTGAACTGATGATGAAACTAAACTCGAATCCTTTCGGGATTTTTCAGAATTTAACAAAGTAAATTTTCACGCAGATTTAGCATAGATTTTCAAATCTATTCAACATTTTTTTCATTGACACACCACTAGAAATAGTGAATAATATTTTTACTGATGACAATGTAAGGGGTCTCATAAATATTCATCAGCATTCCATATTCCTGAAACCTTTCATTCCAGAAGAACTACTTTCGCTATTGAGTAATAAACTCAAGAAAAAACACTCATCTGGTCATGATGTCCCATATTTCCTTATAAAAAAATGTCTCCCCATTATAATACAGCCTTTGACGTACATGATAAATCTGTCATTCGTAACAGGATCTTTCCCAAAAAAACAAAAAATTGGGAAAGTTATTCCGATACATAAAAAGCAGGACCCAGAAAAACTGGACAATTATAGACCAGTGACAATTACTTCTGGTTTCCAAAATTATTTGAATATTCCTATTTGGATAGGCTAATAAAGTTCTTGAGTGAACAAAAAATTATTAGTGACCAGCAACATGATTTTCGCTCGGACAAATCTTCAAACACAGCGGTGATTCATTTTATTGAGCGTTTGGTTGAATCTATAAAAGCAGGCGAATACCCTGTGGGCATCTTCTGCGATCTAAGCAGGGCTTTCGATTGTGTCAACCACAGAAATCTATTATCGAAACTGTATTCATATGGAATAAGAGGGATAGCATATGATTGGATTCAATCGTTTTTGGAAGGCAGACAACAGTATGTGAGTATAACTCATAATAGTGGTACATCAACATATAGATACCACTCTAAACATGCAAACATTTCCATGGGCGTGCCTCAAGGATCGGTGTTGGGTCCAGTACTGTTTTTGTTGTACATTTGAGAGATACTTTCCTGACGTTGTATGCGGACTTCACTGATCGTGTCAAAGAAGTCAGAAGGTGTTCTGACTGATAAGTGCATAAATACTCTACAGTCAGATAATAATTGGTGTGGAACGAATTATTTATTCCTCAACGCCGGTAAGACACAAGTGATAAGATTCCACAATCGCCAAAAACAATGTCCTGATATACAAATTAACATACAAAACCAAATACTCCGAAAATTCAGAGGAAGCAAAATGTTTAGATATTAGTCTAGATGCATGCCAAAATTGGAGAAAACACTGTGAATTACTAATAAGTAGAGTAAATTCCTTATGTTATCTATTCAGAAATATTAGGGATTTTTTTATGGAAGAACAACTACTTTACTTATATCACTCCCAGGTTGAATCTAGGCTGAGATATGGCAAATGCCTGTAATTCTATATTGGCATCAGATGTTTTTATAGTACAGAAACAGAGTTTGAGAATAATAGCTGGAGTTAACAGAACTTTTCTATTCAGACAGTTTAAGGTTATGACTCTTGTTTGTTTGCACATATTTGAATCATCGGATTATATTTTCAAGAATAGGCCTTATGAATTCAAATATCCATAATATAAACACGAGACAAAAACTCAACTTCCATATTCCGTAGTGTAAGTACAAAATTTCATCAAATTTACCATCTGTGATGGGACAAGTTATTTTTAATAAACTGCCAAAACATATAAAGAAGGCTAGCAATTTCATTAAATTCAGTAGGAGAAAGGTTTTAAATTCAAGGATGTTTTTATACTTTGGGGGGATTGTTTAACTCGTGACGTCTGTAAATTTCTTCTTCTGAATGATTTTTGATTCTTTTATTTACATTGTATCTGTGAATCTTATATATATATATATATTGTTATGATATAACAATTGTTGTTAATTTTGCCCCGCGTTGGGCGCCAATTGTTATGATGGGTTGTTTATATGATTTATAATTTGTATGATATCAAGAATTTATATCATAGATTATAATTCTGAAACCCTATCATAACAAATAACAAACTACGGCTATGTTATGTTACCTTTGTCTTTTTTTTAACCTCTTTTACCTTATCACAGCTCAGTCAGGTACGCCTATGAACATGTATGACTCCTTCTTCAGTAGCAGGTTCCTGTAATCGGTGTTGCCGGCTATGGCACTATCGATTCGATCATAAAAGATGTTCAGTGGAGAAAAATAAAGTTAGAAATTGAAAAATAAACACAGGTTTGCAGAGAATAATCAAAGTAGTTGACTTTGTTGGAAAGGGAAACATTCTCAATTGAATATGATTTTATGAACATCCTGTTTATATTTTCAACAAATTAGTTGACTTTATTCAGATGAAAATTTAAATATACCCTACTCTGCGATAGCTACCTTATACTAGCAAAACAATGACAAAAAAAAAAGTGCAGTTTGATGTTTGTGATAATGAAAATTTTAACGTATTATCAGTCTTTTGGGTGTGGAATTTTATGGTTGTTCAGCCCAAGACGAATAACCAATGGTTTAGAACACTTAAAGTTATTGGTTTTATGTGAAAGGTTGCACTTAGGTGAGTTCAGTTATTGAATACCTTGTAGCTGCGTTTCAGTTGACGTTTCCAATCCTGTGGACGTATTTCTGGGATGTCAATGACAGCTCACCTGCACTCCTTCCGAAGATTTATTTTCTGGACCAGGTAGGTGGAATTTTTATTTACTATGTGCTTCCTCCGATCAGCCTTTCAAGAAATCTTCCTCGTTCGGCAATTTTATATCAGGTTTTCTTATATTATGGGTGAAAACTTCTTTTCAAATTCAGTACGTGGCTTCAGTTTCTCGAACTTTTTTCAATCTCCTCAGAACATGTTATCCTGATCCATGGCAACACTCACCAAATTTTTATTTTTCACAGATTTCCGAGTTTGTATCACTTCCTACCGAATTATTTGCTATTCTAATTAATGTTATTGATTTTATGAATGATATCTAATTCTAACTATTACATACTATTTACAGATTCACATAAAATTATGTTTTTTCAATTTCTGCCCTTAACTTTTATTCTATATCAATACTTTTCCCACACAAACTCTTTCGAATCCCATTGGTGGGTTTTCTGTTCATGTGAATTGTCATACAGGATGTTCAAAACCTATCCATACCCCGATCCCGCTTCAACTCAACACCTTTCATAAATTTCAATCTTGATATGGTTCAATCGTGGACCTTTGCTAGATGTATTGTTGGATATATAATTTTAATATCAGAACTACTTCAAGAATGTTCTCTTTACAGACATGTATCGACTAGAGCATAGTATAAGGTTCTATAGTAGTGAAAAAGGTAAAGAAAATTGTAAAACAACATAGCATTAACGATACTAACAAAAATAACTAATAATAATAATGATAATTATACGTTTAATTATTTAATAATATTTCATAACATAACTATATATATATATATATATATATATATATATATACACATAACTTATATGTCTGTATAAGTGTATCCTGTGTGTGTTTTCTTTTTTGTGTGTGCGTGTGTAACATTTGTAAAATCCTATACATTTATATATGTCTATTGGAAAATAAAGATTATTATTATTATCAACTTTGGCACAGTATATACCATGTATGTCCATTTTTTCAAAGAAACATAGCTTGCATTATTTAAGACTCACTCTCCCATTCGTACAGGTGGAGTTACAAAGCCACCTCCTCTGAGGCTCACATATAATGTCAAGAAAATGATGTCGCTCAGAGATGATGGAAATATAAAAAAAACTAAATGTATTTTCCATTGGAACTACTACAAAGATATCCGTGAATATTCCGATGGTGCCTACACAGAGAGAAAAAAAGCGAATTGAAACAAGCTCCAATTATTCCACTTTCTAAATGTAGTGCTCCTTAGAGGTTGGGTGACTTGAGACCCATCAGCCTGCTGCCAACGTTATCGAAAGCTCTGGAAATGTACTTGAAAGATCAAATAAAAGATTTCATCTATGAACAATAAATAATGACACCAGTCCAATCTGGTTTTCGATCCCAACATGGTACAGCACTTTTCTCAATAACAGATATGATATTTACAAAGCTGCGGATGAAAATAAATTAACAGTAAGGCATTCGACACATTAGAACATAGTACACTTTGTGAAATTCTGTGCTTTTTTGGTTTAAACAATAACACTGTTTCTTTCATTAGGAGCTATCTGTCCGATCGGTTTCAAAGTGAGCTTGAGAGTACCACAAGGATCCATTCTTTTCCCACCTATTCACAATATATATTTTAGACTTTTACCAACATACAAATAATTGTAACGTTTACAATTATACCCAGATTCAATTCAAGTTTCCTGATGTGTCACAATCATGAAGTTATTGCACAACTTACTGCTGTATATAGGGTGATGAGATGATGCATCATTTCTTCATCCGTTGCAAAGTTAGGTTGCTTTTTCTGAATATCGAGCAATTGGCGTATAATTGGCTGGTAAGATTGATCTTCTCCGTGATCCATATTTTTAGCGTCACATAACACCTGTGGGAATAAGTATATGAGTGTGGAATCATATTTTTTCTGAAGCTCACCTTCTCAATGAAACCAAATACAATTTCTTTCCCTCTTTCCTGTTCATCGTAATTGCTAGAGAATCGGAACATGAAGTCATTATGAAGCCATACCTTAACCATACGAGCGTGAATGAGTGTATACATCCTGAAAATTATACTAGTACACGATACAAGTAAAACGTGAAGGAATTTAATTTTCATTTCTTTGGGTCATATAGATTATATCACACTCTGGAGAGAAATAATTAATTAACCTAGCGGCGTAGGTTATTCAAAAAATTGAGGAAACTAAAGAATTATGTTATATTATTGTATAGATGCGTTTTTCATAGATCCGTTACTGAGACCAGTTAAAGTACTCATATCCTACCAGTTGAAACTAGCTCATCAGGGTGTTCCTCTTTTTTCGTTAGTTGGACTAACTTTGTTACACTGTACACTCATTTTATTTCTAGTACCGTTAGGAAGGTATCATAAATTGTTTCATAAGATTTTATCCTGTGATTATCCTTTACCACGGTCTGACGAATAAGGATATATAATAATTTCAAATTTATAAAGTTTCATAGTGGTGAATAATTTCATAGTATCTAAAGGAAACACAAGAGAAAGACTTGACGTCTTTGTGCAGAAAAACAAAACAAGAAGAAAATGAACGAATGCAGTAAAATTTCCGGAAAATTCTAGAAGAACAAAACAAAGAGCAGGAACAACGAAAAGCATTTTTTGAGCAGATGTTTAAGAAAACCGAGAGACAAATCATATGCCTGAAAGGAAATATTGATAAAACTAGGGCCGAACTCGATGGAAGATGAGATAAAAAAAGGTCATGGCGGGAAAGATGTGTGGGCGGTGCGAAAAGAACAAGAGAAGGACATTTGTTCACTGAAGATCCAAGACCACCGTGAAAAAGTTGCCAGATCGCACAGTTCCGTAAAACTACTAACTTTTGATGGGCAGTATATCGTTAACAGTTTGAAGCTGCGGCAACGCCAATGGATGAGACGATAAAGAAAATAATAATAATGATTTATTCTGCTCATTAGACATTAAATATATGTATAGGAGTAGTCAAAATAGAGTTACATATCATACATATATACACAGAATACAGGAAGAACATAGATACGCAGATAACAAACTATTAAAATGATGAAAGACAAATACTATTAAGAGAAAAACTCTTTAATTTCGTAAAAACATTTTTTATCGAGGTTATTTTTGAACTCTTTTTTAAATGTGTTCATCGACTCTGTTTTGTGAAGTTCTGTATGTAAAAAATCCTTGTGTCGTGTTTGCATATTATGTGTTTTAATTTTGATAAATGTTTCTTTGTTCTTGAAAATATTAATACAAATTTCATAGATATACAGACTTGGCAATGTCATTAGTTTGTAGTGTTGAACAATATTTTTGCATAAGTGAGTCAGTGGAATCCCCAATATAGATCTTAATACTCGCCACGAAAACTTTCGGAGATGAAGTGGACAACCCCCAAAAACAAATCCCATACCTTAGGCGAGATTCCACATAAGCGTAGTAAACATTAGGTAACTTCTAGGACAGTTTGCAAATTTCAAAATAAATTGCTAGCTGAGTTTAATTTGTTCACAATGTATGGAAGACACTCATCTATATGGAGTCCAAGAAATTTGGTTTGTTAGCCAAAATGAGGCAATTTATTTTCTAGCGGTATGTTTGGTTTTATACAAGCACTTTGGTAATTATGAAATCGTACGAGATTTGTTTTATCCGAGTTAAAGAACAACGAATTTTGTTTGAACCAAGAGTTGACACCGTTAATCACCTCAGTATACTTCTGTTCGAGAATATCTTCATTAACGTACGATATCAATACCTCTGCGAATGTAACAAAAGATCTGATGCATGATCTATCTCGTTAATAAATAGAATAAAATTGTGCCTATAAAAGAGCCAATGCGGAACACCAATATCCATAGTAATAGCTATAATAGCAGAGGTCCTATTATTCCTCTTCTACTGAATGCTAACATACTGCTCGCGTTCAGTGATGAAGGAAGCTATCCATTCTTTTGCCGCACCCTATACCATATTGCGTTAGTTTTATTATGAGATGATCATGGTTTATATAGTCGAATGCCCTGCTGAGATCACAGAAGACCCCAACAGGACATTCTCCTGCTTCTATGTCTTTCATCATTGTATTGAGGAAAGAGTGGATAGCACTGAAAGTCGATTTATGCTCCCGAAATCCGTGTTGTGATGCTAACAATATACTATTTCGTTCACGAACGTCAGCAGTCTGTCCAGACATGGATATTGAGATACTCTCGATAAACTACAAGACACTGTTACAGCGACCGTTGACCTGGATTCTCCAACCAAACCGTCGCGAGTTCCAAGAAGTCCAGATGATTCAGGAAACAACATTCTCAGGAATTCTAGACTTGTCATCTGAATATAAAAACAGCCGCTTGCCGCTTGGAAGTGAAATTTGTCTGAAGTTAACAAAATAATATTGCTATGGGATGAAAATACTCCTGAAGGTCTTGTGCGTAAATTTTACGATATTGGTGCTGTAGAATTAGCTTAACGAGGAGGAGAGGCAGTTGCTTGTCTGGTGGATTCTTTCAAATCGAGGAAAATAACGATGACTCTCCAACAAATCGCATTGAATACAATCCGGTGTTCAGTATAACGTGCCAAGGTGGTTCTAAAAGCTGTACAAGTAGTAAATGGTTGGTTTCCAATAGTGAAAGACAAAGCTGCCCTGTACGTCTTTTTCATAAACTGATATCAAAACGAGGCGACAATATTACCTCACCACGACTGTTCTTAAAACCAAATCGACACTGGAAAAATGAAACTGACAAATGGTACGATAATGTACTTGTTGGAAGGATTTCAATAAATGGATGGACTAAATCTGCTGCTGAGGCAATTGGCTTGAATGTAAAGGACAAAAAGATAACAAATCACTCGAATAGATCAAGTGCTGTTAGCGAATTGGCAAAAAGTGGTGTAGAAGAACAACAATTGCTGAAAATTACTGGTCATAGCAATCAAAATTCTATAAAACCATTCTCAAATCTCGATCAAGAACACCACAACAAGATCATAAATATTATGCGTGGTAATAGATCTTCTATAGTAAGAACACAACGAATCTAATGTTAATTAAATTTTAATAATTGTACTTTCACTAACTGACTTTTAATAAATAAATGTTTCATTGTGTTAGTTATAATTTTTTTGTCAAAAAATTTTCCGCCGAATATCCCTCGGACATTGACAAATGCCTCATAATTTTATGACAAATTTCTCAAGCTCGTTGCTTGGTAACAGCCCGAAGCCGAAGGAACGAGCTTTCGATTGTCATAAAATTATCTCGTCTATTATCAATGTCCTAGGGATATTACTACTGAAAATGAACCCAAGTTTTGTAACAATACCAATCACACATAATTACCTTGTGAGAGTCTTCACAAAGTTGTTCATTTCCCCATACTGAGCCTTAGTTTTAGCCCCTAATATTGTTTCTGAAATGAAATAGATTATTATCGGGAATGATATAACAAGTGCTATGATTATCATCGGTTTTAACGAGTGATATCACCAATAAATAATCATTGCACGAGTTATATTTGATGAGAGAATATAATGAGCAGTATCAGATAAAATAAACTCCTTAAAGTCAAACTGACAGTCCACAATGTTCATTAGAAACAGTTGACGGTCAACATGCGGTGATAATGGAAATATCATCGATTCGATAGCCCGTTCTACTTTGTTATTTTATCATCTCAGCTAGACATCTTAATCTCAGAAGAAAAATCAAAGCTATGTTTCTACAATATGCAATTGATCAATTAGTACTGGACCCCACCAGAATTACAAACAACAGTGAAACGCTAATTGATTATGTACTAGTTAATAATAATTATGCTAATTGTTTCGTTCATTCTACACCTAAATCAAGTGACCATTCTTTAATATCTATCGGTCTCAAAAATAACAGAAATGAAAGTACTTCTATCAGAAATTATAGAAATCTTAGTGAGCAAAATTTGGATAAAATTAAACTAGATTTAATCTCATGTGATTGGGATACAAATTCAACAGATGTAAATGTTATATATCAAAATTTTTCCAATAACTGTCAATCAGTTATCAATAAGGTAGCACCAACTCGAGTCTGCCATTACAGAAATAACATGCCATGGTTTGACAACGAAATTCTTAAAAAAATAAAACAACGTGATAAAACATAAAAAGATTTTGTATCAACTGTTGACTCAAATAAAAGTGTAAAATGGGAAGAATTTAAGAAAGAAAGAAATGAAGTAGTGAATTTATTGAAGAGGAAAAAAGAACAATATTTCTTTGAAAAAGTAGATATGTATAAAAATAACTCTCAACTTATCTGGAAAACATTAAAAAAGCTGATAAACTTAAATTGCCAAAACTTTCCGAGCTGTATTGAATTCAACTTAACAAACCAGAATAATATTGTTAAAAACAAAACTGAAATAGTGAATGAATTCAATAACTACTTCATTACCAGTATTCAGCAAGTTGTTGATAGTATTAATAATGTCGATGACTGGAAATACTACAATTATAATTTATATCCTAATTTTTCCCAGTTTCACTTATTATCGATGGATGAACTACGTTTAATTATTAACTCCTTAGATAACAAAAACAACGTCCATGAGATCTTGAATTCCAATTGAGAATGTTTCCCTTTTCAACATGAATACCCCACAAGAGGTTATCTTGACGATGGAAGATAGTGACTAAGGTTTATCTTTCAGTCGCAGATGATTCTACATCTGATTTTATGAACATCCTGTTTATATTTTCAAAACAAATCCAAAATGATGAAAGTCATTTTTGAAACCTGCGGCCATATCTTTCTAAACTTTTTAAATACTTCTTTTCAAACATCTAAAATTCCAAATTCTTCAAAAGTTAGTACCGTAGTTCCTATACCAAAAGTAAGCAATACAATCAAGGCCAGTGAATATAATAATAATAATAATAATAATTCGTTTATTGCACACCACATTTCATAACATTTAGAAAAAAAAATATATATTTATAAATCTGTAGGTAGGTACCTATGTGATGAGCAAATGGCCTTTGGTTCAGATTGCTAAGTTACCTCGCATCTGATCTTCCACCAAGGCCTTCATTTGAAAAAAGTCATGTTGATAGGGCCGAGAAGAAGGATGAGATCAGCGAAGTAATGGCGGAAAGAAAGAGATAGAAAGATTGAGAGATAGAGAGAGAGAGAGAGAAAGAGAGAGAAATGAGGTCAGGAAAGTGCACATTTTTAACATTTCCTCAGATTCTCGATGCGAATGCTTCGTTTGTGTCACTTTAGTTGTGCTGAGCAAGAAATAAATGATTTTTGAATGTTTTTTTGAAGGTATTGATCGGTAGGTCGAAACAGTTGGGGTTCCAGGTGTTTATGTAATTGATTGTATCAGATATATTATATGAGAATGAGCGCTTAAACAATTCTTTTTTGTGAGCAGGAATACTCAAAACCAATTTCCTTCTTAAATTCAAGTTGTGTACGTCAGTTCTATAAGTTAAATGATCATGTAAGTAGGGAGAATTTTTATACTTGATGATTTTAAAGAAAGTGCAGGCTGTGTGTAGGCGTCTGCGGTTGCTCATGTTGAGCCATTTTAAATCTTTTAGTTTGTGAGAAATTCTGGATCTACTTCTTATACCAAAAATTAGTCTCATACATGAATTTTGTAGTTTTGTATACGCCTTATGTCATTGCTATCTAAACAATTGTGATAGACCACATCACAGTGATTAAAGTGGGACAAAACTAGTGAATCGCATAATATTTTTTTGACATCTGTACTTAAGAATTTCCTTTGCGGATATATCAATTTCAAAGATGCATAAGCAGTTTTGAGTTTATAAGTGACATGTTCAGTGAATCTAAGCTTAGAGTCTATAATAAGCCCTAAATTTTTAGAGTGAGACTTGAAATTAATTTTGAAATCTCCAATTTTCAGATCGTAACTTTTTGCTTGCTCGCAAATATTTTCGGTCCCGAATATCATAGCAACTGACTTGTTGGGATTGATTTTCAACATATGATCTGCAGATACTTCCAAAATTGCATTCAAGTCACTATTGATACAGTTTACGGCCTCTGCGAAGATTTGGTGGATCAAAGGAGAAATATATCTGAGAATCATCTGCGTATAAATGGTAGTTGCAGGATTTCAGTTTTTCAGTGAAAGTGGATGTGTAAAGGGTGTAAAACAAAGGTCCTAAAATGCTACCTTGCGGTACCCCTGAATTTATTTCCTGCCAATTCGAGGATGTATCACTTAGAGTAACCTTCTGTCTTCTGTCATGTAAATAGGATGAAATTAATACTATAGCTGTATCACTGAATCCAAAATAGTGCAACATAGAGAGTAGTATTCGGTGATTTATGGTGTCGAATGCTTTCGAGTAGTCTAATAATATTAAAATTGTTACTTTGTTTCCATCGAGAGCTCTAATTATATCATCGATTATTTTTAATGTTGCTGTAGCGCAACTGTGGCCGCTTCTAAAACCAGACTGTTTCAATGGTAATATATTATGTTGATCAACGTAAGATCTGATTTGATTTTCCATTATTTTTTCTAGAATTTTTGAAAATGAGGGAAGGACGCTGATTGATCTCAGGTCATTATAACTCTGGGGATCACTAGTTTTGCTATGGGTATTACTTTTGCACTTTTCCATAAGTTGGGAAAGTAATTTTGACTTATACATTCATTTATAATGTGAGTAATTATAGATATAATGAGGGGTCCACAAAGGTTTATAATGGTAATATTTATTCCATCATCACCATAAGCCTGCGATTTTATATTATCAATTATTTTAGAAGTTTCAATTTCGCTAGTTAATGAAAAAGTAAACTGTTCGTTCAATCCTTCTTTTTGGTTGGAGTTATAAAAGTTAATTAAGTGTTCATTCGGTTGACCCCCATTAGTACAAGAACTTAGGAAAAAATTATTAATAGCTTCGGCGTTTTTCAGTTGCTTTGGTAGTTCTTTGTTTCCACTCTTAGTGACATTCAGTTTCTTAAGTTCGTTCCATTTACCCTTGATATCTGTGTTACTTAGTTTGAAATTTAAGTATGCCCTTTTCTCAGCTTTTATAGCTTCGTTGGTCAGATTTCTCAATTCCTTATAGTATGACCAATGCTGTGGAAGTTTTGAATTTTTGAATCTAGCTAGAGCTTTTTTTCTCAGTTTCTGCATCAATTTGATGTTGTCAGTAATCCAAGGAGTATATTTACAATTTTTTGTTAAGTATTTTATTTCTGGAGCATGATGATCAAGAATTTGAAGAATGAATCCATTTAACTGATATATTTTGTGATCAATATTGTCCGTGTTATAAATTAAGTACCAAGGTAGATTTGCCAAATCGCTTCTGAATCTATCAATATTTATATTCTTAATATTTCTATATTTAACTATTTGATTTTGTGGTTGTCTACCTTCACCAATGTGAAATTTGGCCTGTATCAGTGCATGATCTGATATATCACATTCATAAACTTTCACTTCGGCGATATCTTCACAATTCGTAATAATTAAGTCTAATAATGAGGAGCATGTACTAGTTATTCGTGTAGGTTCTGTAACAATTTGCCTAAAATTGAAAATTTCCAAAATAGACGAAAACCTATCCGTGTTGTTTGTATCAAAGTCAAGCATATTTATGTTGAAGTCACCCATGATGATGATATCATTGTGATTGGAGAAAATATTCGTGAAGATTTCTTCGATTTCCTCAAAAAACAATGAAATATTTGAATTTGGTGGTCGGTAGACTACGCCTATAGCAACAGAGTAGTTTTTACCCATAGAAATTTTTATCCAAATACACTCTACATGCTCACCACATTGACTGAAAATTATTTCATATTTATATTTGTTTCTCAAATAAAGACCAACACCTCCGCCTCTGGTGGGCCTGTCTTGTCGTAAAAAAGTATATTGATTAAGACTTACATTGTTGCTGTCTATACCTGAATGCATCCATGTCTCTGAAATTCCAATAACATCGAAATCCGCATCGAGAATCTTATTTTGAAAGTCAGTAAAATGTGCTAGTAGCGATCTAATGTTTAAATGACATACGTTCAGCATAATCTGAAAGTGTATTAAATTTTAGTATGGGTGAAATGATAAGAGTAAGAAGAAGAAGGAGAGATGTGGAGGAAAAGAATGAGAAATAAATAGAATAGAATAAATTCAGAGAAAGAGAAAATTAACGCTGCCCTACAAAACTAGTCAACAGTTACGTAAACGTGTAGCGTTCCTGCTCTTACAGTATTATTCTGCAAAATTATATAAATGAGAAAAAAAAACTCTCATTTTTAGTTCAGTTACATTGATAGGTAATATAACTCAAAGAAAAAAAACATTGCTTTCAAACAAATCGTGCAGTGTCGCACATTACATAATTGAAGTGCAAGAACCAAAAATAAAAAAAAAGAGATCTTCTGAAAAATCCCCTTTTTGAATGGATTTAACTAAAGCATAGAATCATCAAAAAGTAAATTAATAGTTCATGATACAATACGGTTCAATGTTAGTTTCCACAAAGTTCCTTCAAGTGGTTTTCGTCTTTTATTCGATGCACTACATTATCAGTTTTTACAAATATGTTTCCATTGAAGCTCCAAACGTCTTTTCTTGAGAATTTTTCCAGAGATGTTTTCATCCATAACACCCTCCTCTTGGTTAGATCTTCCTGGACAGAGATACCGCTTGACTTCAAAATCTTCGATTCCCAGGACTTTGTTACGGGCGGCAACATCGCTAAACCTCACGAGAACGCAGGAAGGTTTTCTCTGCTTGTGTCCGCGTTTTTATTGGGAACCCGGTGACACTTTTTAACATTGACTCATTAAGGTTTTACCTTCATATTTTCACAGATAATTTTAGTGATTGTATCAATTACCGATTCGTTTTCAGTCTCTGCAACTCCAAAGAAACGTAGATTTTTAGCCCTTGAGAACTGCTCGAGATTATCTAACTGGGAGCTCATGTGATGGTTATAGTTTTTTAAGGAATCAATTTCCTGATGTAACTCTGTCAGCATTTTGTCGTACTTTTCAGTGACACTTTTTAGAGCTCTCTCGAGAACACCTTGCAGATACTCGCCTTCAAGAAGTTTTTTGGTTTTTGCTTCCACTATAGCACCTATTTCTTCTATGTCTCTCTTTGTCAAACCCATTATGTATGCGAGTCACGGCAAAAATACACTTTTTCCAGGTAGCCCACAAAGTTTTTCTTGCAATTTTCGCACAGATGAATCAACACTTACGTTTTGGACAGCTCACACAATTATTGTAAATTAATACTTTGCAAATTAGGCTAAATTCATTTTTATGCGAGAGGAACACTGATGCACGTTTTACTCGCTTGCCATTGTTGCCATTTAATCGACCTATAAATACATTACCACCCATAGAAAAAATTCTTGAATTAGCTTTGTACAATCAGGTACTTGAACATGTTGAAAAAAAAGGAATTCTAATAAATAATCAATCAGGTTTTCGAAAAAAATATTCTTACGAATCTGCATTACAACTTACTTTGTCTAAATTCAAAAGAGAAATTGATAACAATAAATTTGTTTTTATATTGAATCCTTTATGTGAAAAAAAACCGTTTAATTCGATTTTTCTAATAAATTTGTTGTAGCGGTTTTTCTTGATCTGAAGAGGGCTTTCGAAACGATTGATCGTAATATTCTTTTGATGAAGTTAAAAGGATTTGGCATTGATGGCAATGTTTATCATTGGTTAGCTGATTATTTATCCCATAGAAAACAAAAAGTTAGAGTCCAGGATAACATCTCACAGGAATCGGATATAAATATAGGTGTTCCACAGGGTAGCGTTTTAGGTCATCTGCTCTTTATTCTATACTTAAATGACATAAGCTTGTTCGTTAATGTAGACTTTGTGAACTTATTTGCAGATGATACACTATTGGCATGCTATGACACAAACTTAGATAGAGCTATTGAGAAAATGAATTCTGCACTCAAGGAAGTTAATGAATATCTCATGGCAAATAAATTGAAATCAAATACAACAAAAACTAAAGGTATGATAATAACAACTAAATATAAGCTAAACAATCTTGATTTAGATGAAGTAAATCTGCAAATTAATAATGAAAAAATTGAAATTGTGGAATGTATTAAATATCTCGGTTTCCAGTTAGATAATCTATTACTTTTTGGCAACCACTTCGATTATGTTTGCAAAAAAATATCTAAAAAAGTATACTGTCTTTCAAGAATTTCTAGAAATGTATCCACTCAAACAAAAATTACTGTATATATTGCTATTATTCAACAACCTCACTTTGTCTACTGTGCTTCTATTATTTTCCTTTTTAATCTAAATCAAACATCACAACCACAAAAACTTCAAAATGGAGGTATTCGCATAGTTCTAAAAGCGAGTAGATTCACGGAAATAGGAATAATGTTACAAACATTGCAGTGGCTTTTAGTTTCTCTACGATTGTATTACTTATTAATGATCTGTAAATATAAAATACTAAATAACTCAGCACCTTAATACTTCAGTGAATTTATTAATTTGAATTTACATGTTCATAAATATGCCACAAGAAACAACGCCAATTTGTATGTATACATAACGAATAAGAGAAGTGCCATGAATTCTTTGTTTTTTAAAGGCTTTGCTACTTATAATAAACTACCAAACATAGTTAAATCTAGTCCATCATTAAGCATTTTTTTAAAACAGTTATTGGAATCCATACAAAATGTTTGATAAAATATAATGTCTGAAGAATATGTTGATTATTGAATTGTGCCTAATATTTTAACTAAATTAGGTTTACTTGTATTCTGATTTTTTTTTTCTTATTAGTTTAGAATAACTACCTACCTACTGTTTAATTTATTGTATAGTATTATATTTTTTGTATATTAGGGTAACCTATTTAAATAAATATTTCTTCTTTTTCTCAGCCAATCACATTAGTCAGAAATGTACCATATGACATGTGAATTATATTCTCGGCTGTAATATAACTAGTGCTACAATACAATACAATATAATTGTGGTTTATGAGTGTTTATTTATGAACAAATGAGTATCCGTACTATATTTTTATAGATATTAAAAAAACAATCACTTTTTGAGAAAAATATTTTTTTCTATATTTTATTCAATTTCAAATTATTTTCAATATTATAATTTTTTTTGTTATTTACTGTTACACCTGTGACTAGATGTTTTCTGAAAAATTTCTATTGAAATAATTTGTATTCACCATTGACGAAATCAGCTGCACACTTATGAATGAATGGTTCAATGTTAAAGGTAGGCCCATCGACTTTCTCTTGGAGGATACCGATCAATATTTCCGTATGATTGAGAATGAATGGGAAGTATTGCTGGATATTCCGTTTTGGAAACAGGGGCGACATCAAGCGTCTATCGCGTTTCCATTTGGGTCCTATAAATGAGAGAGATTGAATTAATTACTAAAATATTGACATCATAATATGAATGAAACATTTTCTTAACAATCATTTAAAAAAAATCTTATGTGCATTCAAATTGTAAAATATTTATTTTCTATGTATCAAATTTCATTTTGAAGCATCATATTCTTTCGATTTATTTAGTGTGATCAACAACTTCAAAATGGTGTTAATTATTGATAAAGCTCCTAAAAATATGAGCGATACTTCATTAGATTAAGAATGACGTGTAGAAAAATGTATTCCGATTATTTTACAGCACATAAAAAATTGCAATTGTTATTAACAAATTAAGAGAGAGAAAAAAAGTAGTTAGTTTTTTGCCAATAATTCAAAAACTATTCATAATTGAGAAATTTGAAATAAAGATTCTTAAAGAGAAGAAAATTTACAATAAAAAAAGTCCATCTCCCAGAACTCTATCTCTATTATTTATAATTTTAATTTAACGTCGAACAGTGTACCACATGAAATATTTTTTTATAGTATTAAATATCAATTCAAACATTTGAAAAAAATTATGATCTCATCTAAATACTTGAAAGAATAAAGTTCCCTTGGAAAGAAATTCTTATGTTAATTTTTCAAAAAGTTATACAATTGTTAACTAACAAGTTTTTTTTCGACCTCCGTTTTCACAAATGGCGACATAAAAGTTTAAATAATTGACTCATACATTTTTTGCTTCTTAAGTATATATATATATATATATATATATATATATATAGACCTATTCTCATCACATACGAGGCCAGTAAATACAATTGCAACATACCATAAGAGGCCCGTTTTTCACATACGAGGCCCGAGATCGGGCCTCGCATTGCAAATGCATGTATATGAGGTTATTTTCCATCCCCTTACTCCCCAAAACAAAAATTGTATTTTTGTCTCTGGCCTCATATGTCGCCTGCATATCACGTCTTATACTGTTTTTAGTTCATCCGACTCCAACTAGGAGTCGCGTCAATAGTTTTGTATCTAATAACTGCTGAAAATGCGAGGCCCTTGTGTATCTGTTAAATTTTGGAGGTAATTGTCAATTCCGAGGCCCCCAAATATGGCAACGGTGTAAACTCAACGAAATATTGATAATTCAACATGAAATATTCACTACCCTGCATCCGACTGGAAATATAACGAAAAATAGTTTCGATACTCATTTTATGAAATGTGTTCATGAAATAATCTTCATATATGGTGATGATAGAAACACAAAATTGTATCACAATTTTGATGTTATCTTAACAAATAATAAGTAAAATTAAAATTTGTTAAGGTGAGGGGGAAGTAAATTGATAACATATGAGATCCCAGAAAAAATTGTTGATCATAAACCGATTTTTTTATTCAAACAATAATTTTTAAAAAAAAATTGTCCTTTTTTTTTTTTTTTTGGCAAAAGTAAATTGCAATTTTTATACATCTCAATTTCGTCAATTTCAAAAAGTTGACAAAAACATAATTCAAACTATTTATTAAATCTAAAAAAAAACATATATACTGCAGCTTCACGTGATAGTTATGATATGTCTTTCGAAATTGCTTTTCTTCAACCCTGTAGTTTTGGAATTTGTTGTTACATGTTCTTCGGTGGGCCATTTTTATAATAAGTAGCAAAATTTTATTCCAAATTAGTAGGTACAATAATCTTTGAAGATTAGCTTCTCTCAGAATAGTTCGTTTCTTCAATTTCTAAATGGATTAGACAATAAATTAGGAACCAGTTTAATAAATATGGAATTGGAAAAACCGATGCATATTAATAAATAGCAACAAAAATATATATATAAATTGAACTTAAATTGCCTTCTTTTATGAAGTAATCAACGGAATCATCAATACTATCATGCACATTTCTATCATTCTTCCATAAAAAATCTTCAGAAAGCTGTCGTTACTCAGATATAATAAAATAAATCTTGATAGTTAATAAATAGGACATTTTACATATTCGACTGCATTCATATTAGGAACATATTTTGAATAAGATCTCCCCCGAAGAATGGACAAGTGCTCGGCATCTGTCATTTAATTCAAAAGAAAATTAGAATGATCCACATAAGTTTATTGAAAAATTGCTTGGGCCCAGAGGAATATCAAAATTTGAGTAACATCAGACTTTTAATAGAACCAAAGGAAGTATAAAATCAAGAGGGGTGACTGCTCGCTGTTTTGTACTCACTTTGGCATTATTCGCATAGTCTAGATCTATATGAGTTCTGTGTCGCTTTCTAGGTTATTATTCATGAAAATATAATTGAAAATATAATAGAAGACCTAAGTTGATAAAGGGCGTTATGTCGCATTTTATGAAACTCTTTGTACAGCTCAGGTATGAATCCACTTCTAAGTAAGACACATAATGTCTATTTCATGATAATTGAGGAATAGCCGGGTGATAAAGGAGTTATGTCACACTAGAAAACACATAGTGGCAGTTGATAAAGGTGTTATGGTAACATAGCCCCTTTATCCACTAGACAATGAAGTTTATTAGAGTAAGATATCATGCTTACAAAATTGTAAGGTAATATTTTCATTCTTATGATGAGAATCCTTGTGTCGTGTCAGGTTGTGTTTTGATATTGTGTTGAATTAAAAAATATTATAATAATATCAAAATGGGATCCAGAGAAAAATGTATTTTGAAATCATTATCTGAGCAGGGAAACAAGTGGAATTCTTTTGAAAAAGGTAATATATTTGTAATAGGTATTTCCAGGGCCGATCCTAGGGTATTGGCCGCCCGCGTGCAAATACCAGATGTGCCGCCCCTCCAGAGATTTTTTTCTTATTTTGACTAATATTTAACGTTGATGTTATAAACTCTTAAACTCATCTACCTGTATAACGTCTATTTCACACACAACGATTTTGGACATACTCAGTGCGTATACCAACGAAAAGTATATAAATCAGTTGTTCTACAGTCTACAGACTAGGTACCTAATCATTATAATTACCTAATTATAAAATAACCTTTCTGGCTTTCTGAGTGGCAAATTTATCAATAATTTCCGTAAAATCTATTTTTTCACAGATTTCGGATTCAATAGAGATGATGGCCAAATCTGAAAGCCTTTCTTGTGTCATATTATTTCTCAAGTAATTTTTAATAATTTTTAATTTGCTAAAACTTCTTTCTCCTGAAGCCACAGAAACAGGTAAGGTTAAAAAAATTCTTATTGTTAGAGCAAAATTAGGAAAACAGGAAATGAGATCATTTTTGACTATGATTTCTAATACCTCAATTGGCTGTTTCTTACCTGGAAAAATATATTTGAATGAAGTTATTTCATTAAACAGTTGTATACCGTCTATATCTTTCACGATATTTCCTTCCTCCTGTACCTGTAACTTAATATCTAAGTCCATGCAGGCTTTCATGAGATCATCACTAGAAATGTTGTGAAACTCATACAGAAAGCAGAATATTGAAAAGCACTCAGATAATAATGTAAATCTTTCATTTACCGAAGAGATCGCGTGATCAATAATTGCAAAATAGAAAGAAGTCTTGAATTGCTGGAAGGGATTCAAAAGGGGTTCATCACTGCCCTCGTAATCAAATAAACGGACCTTTTTTCTGAGCCTCGAACTTGGAAATTCGGGATCAATACCTCAGCCACAACACTTGCTAGAGATTTCTAGCAAGTGTTGTGGCTGATTCGACAAATATTTTGAAATTATCGCCTGATCTTTGTGAAACAAAATATTTTTTTAAATTATCTAAGCCTTCAATGCATTCCGCGATGTTTAATTTAGGATTTTGAAGCATTTTACTCAGAACATTAATTCTTGATAATAAATCATGCCAAATCAAAATTGAACACAAAAATTTGAATGATTCAAGATTTTCAATTATCGATTTTGCACCATTTTTTGTTTTTGCGTCTCTGGTGGAATCTTCAATTAAGGCATTTAATGCGGTAATAATGTTTTTGAGGTCTTGCTTTAGAGGTCTAATAGCATTGATACGACTTTCCCACCTTGTTTCACTTAATGGTTTCAAAGTTAGACTTTTCACGTATTTTTTTTAGTAAATCCCATCGATATGGGGACGCAGAAAAAAAATTATATACCTCTTGTACCATATAAAAAAATCCAGAAATTTCACCACTGGAGCTGGCAGCGTCATTAACGACGAGGTTTAAGGTATGAGCCGCACATGGCACGTATAATGCTCTAGGATTGATATCGAGAATCCGTTTCTGAAACCCTATATTTTTCCCCTTCATGTTCGATCCATTGTCGTAGCCCTGACCACGTATATCTTTAACTTCGAGCTGCAGACTAGGTAATAGCTTCTCTAATAGAAAATTGCACAGACCTTCTCCAGTGGTATTAGTTACTGAAAAAAATCCTAGAAAAAATTCTAAAATATCTACTTCACTTTTACCATCAGTAGTGTTCACACATCTAATTACAAACGTTATTTGTTCTGTATGACTAATATCGGGCGTAGAGTCGAAAATTATAGTGTAATATTTGGCTTTTTTGACAATGCGTGTTATCTCATTACGAATAGATTTGGCTAAAATATGAATTACTTCATTTTGAAAATGCTGCCCTAAGTAGTGTGGAATACGTGTTTTTTATCTTTGTTTTTACTGATATCATTAAGGTGTTCTGAAATAACTGGATCAAATTTGGCCAACATCTCCACTGCCTTTAAAAAATTACCATTATCTCTATGATACAACTCCGTACTAGTTTCTCTGAATGCCAAATTTTGACTGGCTAAAAATTGTACTACAGCAATCATTCTTTCAATGATAGCGCGCCATCGCTTTTTCTCTCTATTGTAAACATTTTGTTGTTCCGCGTCAATAGTACAATTTTTTTCCGTCCTCGTCTTCATTTCGCATCACGATCTTATAGAGTTAACGTGTTTTAGAGTATTTTCATGCTTATTGAGGTAATCCGAACAATGACGCCAATCAGAAAAGCCAGTACTTACAAGTTGTGTTGAAGTATCTCTACTAAACAATTTACATGCAAAACAAAAAATACAATTTAGTTTTATGGAATAGCAGAGCCACGCGCGATTTATTTTCTCCCCGTTCACTAAAGTTTTGTTATAATATATATAATAAATTTTTTTCAAAGGTTTCGCCGCTGGTACCTCCTTTAAAAATTTTTTCGCCGTTCCAACTGACATCGTAAAGACTATACGTACATAAATAAGCCGCCGCGCCGCACACAGGAACCAAACATACTTAGTCGTGTCAAAAACATGGCCCTTGTTTTTTTTTTTATAGAAATTTCAATTTTTTATGTTGCATTGCCGGCTCTGCCATGAATTTTGCTCTCAAATGAAGAATGTGTGTAGATGAGAGTAGGAGAAGATACTAATGGACAATAGACCAACACACAACACAACTGAGCACTAACGTTTCATTTTTCTTCTTTCAAAAAATAGCTGATTGTTATAACTGAATGTGGCCTGCGGCCGCCTCGCGGCCGCCCCTTAGTTTGGCCGCCCGCACGCGCTGCACACCTGCTAGGATCGGCCCTGGGTATTTCGACATTGACATACGAAGACAGCTCAAAAGTGGAAAGGCATCTCCATCGCCACATAAACAAGGATGCCACCATAATCGGCCCAACAAAATAAGTGATGATGTAGTGACTTGCGTTATACACCACATCAAGCAATTTCCTCCTGAAGAGTTAAAAAAATCAAAATAAAAAATATTTATCACCCTTCTAATATATCTCGGCTTCATCAAATCAACATGGATTATTGTAACGAGAATAAACTCAAGGATAGATTTATGGTCAAACAGTCCATGTATCGTCATATTTTTTAAATCCAGTTCAATCTCTCTTTTGGATATCCTAGTGTATGTGATGCCGATGAGAACCCAACAGAGCACACATAAAATTACAAATTTACTTCCAAACGCCAGCAGCCAGATAGACGAAGGCCGATGATAGACAAAACTGCCTGTTACCTAACTATGGATTTGAAACAAACAATGCCTTTACCTAAACTGACCACATCCAAGGCATTTTGTTTAAGGAAAATATGGTTCTACAATGTTGGGATCCATTGTGTCAGTCATTTGTGGCACAAATCATATTTTTTCAATTGGACTGAGGATGTAGCCAACAGAGGCAGTAGCGAAATTTCTGAGTTGTTTATTTAGATTTTGCAAACTGCTAAAAGAAGATAATCCCGAAATCAGTCATCTCGTTATTTGGTCAGATTTGTGTGGTGGCCAGAATAAAAACATATATATCATTTACTTGTATGAATTCCTAATTCTCAGTGAGTTTTTTGTCATTATTGACCACAAGTTTCCAGGAGTTAGTCACAGTTATCTTGATTCAGATAGAGAAGTCGGACGCATTGAGAAGGTAATTCGAAAGCATGAAAACATCTATATTCCAGATCAGTATAGAGAACTGATTCAGCAGGCAAGCAATAAAAATAATAGCAGCTATTTGAATATGAAACATTTTTTTTTGGAATTTTGTGGAACTTTCTAGCAAACTACATGTATTCAAAAAAGTAAGAAATACACTGAATGAGAAAATTTTCCGCGATACTGTAAAGTGGATCAGAGTCGAACAATATGGTTGTTATTTGTACAAAACATATTTGGATAATTTACACCAATTTTACAGGTGGATTTAAGAAAGAAAGGATCACTAGAGGTTTCAAAGGATTAAATTATGCCCACTAGGCTAACTGAAAAGACAGGTGGATTGAGCATTGAAAAAATAGCAAATTTGCAGGATCAAATTAAGTTTGTTAAAGAAGAGTACCGATGGTTTTATGAAGATATATCAACAAAGAGTATCAACAATCCAAAGAAAAGGAAGAAAATAAACTAACTCTTCTTGCTATGATTCATAATATGTATGGAAAATTAAATACTCTAAACTATGGAACTCTTTCATTTACGACAACTCAAATCCGTTTCAATTTCAACTTCAGTGGATGAAAGGGTTATGTACACAAAATTTTGTTTCTTCATCAGAACAGAATTGAATTCTAAAAAGTAAATATGGCAAATGAAAGTTCCACTGATATACATATATTCACCAAGTATTATTCGTTGTTGAAAAATCACATCCAAAAAAGTTTCAATTAGAAATGCTTTTTGGCGATTCACTCAGAATTTCAATTTTGATACACAAACCCCTTCATCAACTTAGGTCTTCAATTGTAATATGTGTTAGAAAAAAGGAACTGGAACCCTTCCTCAATGGGTGTAACATCTGACAAAGCTTCACATTCATAACATTTGAATATTATAATGTACCTGTATCTTTCCTGGTGTGTTTTTCTTTGTATGACTCATGAAAGAGGCCAATTGCTCCATGTCAGTTTCATTGAAATTCATTATTCGTAAAATTGTCGCTGTTTGCTTCCTGAATTTCGTAGATGTTAATGATGCAGAATCGTGTGCATCACAAGCAGAAGCAAAACTACGAATTACTCTAACACCATGATACCATCCTTCAGCTGAATGGGGATTTGCAAAAATATATTCATTAGACTCTGGAATCTCTTTCAAGATTTCACGAACTTTCAGGAGTACTTCTATTTTCTGTTGAATGAAAGGCGAAAATAAATTGAGTATAGGGCGACTACCATTACCACCAAAAACCACCCTCTTGAAATTTTTGCACATCAATTTTTCAGATGTTGGCAAGCTTTGTAATAATTCTTCCGAAAAATCTTCAAGATATGTCAACTTTTTCAAATATTGAACCTCTCCAATTACGGTTCAATATTAATACTAAAGCCATAATGCCTTTTGACAATAATTTGTAATTGAAAATCAACGTTTGTTTATCGTATTCAATATTCCTTCAGTCATTTTCAATTATACCGAAAAGAGTATCAACATTTTCTTCAACTTCTTTTTTCATATAATTATTGAATTTGATGATATCGTTTGTAATTGCTATTATTTGTAGTTTTTTCCCAGTGTTTCTCAGTCATGTCTTTCAAAGCTAAATTATATTTCAGTAGCCCAATGATCTTCTATCAATTTCTGTAAATGTTTTATGTTTCTCAGTTCAGTTGATGTCTTTAAAGTCAAAAAGTTTTGATGTTTTTATTATGTGTCTGTGAATAATAGTACATAATTGCTTCAAGCCTTATTCTTATTTGTATCGCTATCATATATCTCAAAGCTATTAGCAATCTTGCTGCATTTTGTTCAAAGTGACAGTGGCAATTTGCGGCCTTTTGTGTTTTTTCAAACAAACAAATCAATAGATAATTTTGGGAACTTCAATTATTTTGTCTCTTTTTTTAGGCGAGATTTTAATAAAAAATATTTTACAACGTGCAGCTGCTAAAAATGTTTGGGACTGATTCAAGGCATAAAGTCTACCACTTTGTTGACATCTCTCAGCGTATCTGTTCAATGTTTTTCTCTTATAAACACCCCTACATGAACTACAAACCGCAAAATCTTCGGAATTTTCGGCATTTTTTTATTTTCCTTTTCAGTTGGTCGACGTTATTTTCTAATATTTGTTTCTTTGGTCAGCAGTTTTTCGAAAATCGCAAGTGTAAACTACCCTTACAATCTAGCTGATGTGAATTTTCTCTATAGTGGCACGAATAATTTGTTTTGTGCCATCATATTCCAGGGTTTCAATGAAATATATTCATTGGTCAGCAAAAATCTCAAGTATAAACTACCCTTATGATAGGATTTGCATTTTTATGGAGTCATAAAAATATGTTTTGTGCAATCTACATTTCAGCGTTTCAAAGGAATATCTTAGCTGGAAATCCCCGGTCAGCAGAGTTATTACAAAAATTACAAGTACAAACTACCCCAAATGGGGGTGGATTGGAATTCTTTATATGATGACATGAAAGCATTTTTTCATAGATTTCAATTTTGCATTATGATCTTGATAATCGCATCATAATTTATTATATTAAAATCATTTATTACATGACAAGAAAGTTTCGATTATACCCCTGTATCAATTAATGTAATTTCTATCGTGGTCGCGTAGAATCAATCTAATATACCTTAGGTGTAACATACCAAAATTTTAGCAAATGCTATCGATGCCTAAAAATCCCCTTATATCTGTGCCCAGTCCTTTGCCAAATTATAATAGCTTTGAAAAGTTTCCATAAGAGAAGAAAGTATTTCGGCTTAAAGCCATTCTCAACATCTTAATTGAACGACTATTCATTTTGAAAATGTTATCACACCACCTAACGAAATACTAACGATGAATTGTTTACCGGGCCTCTCTTGTGATATTTCTCCGTTACTCATAATATTCTCCAGGATACCTAAAAGACCGCGAAATGCTCGTGGCGGGACTTTTGCCCGCAAAAACTGCATGCTTAGATTTGGCAATGTCGCAGGGACTCGCATTTACAGTTGAAAAGTTGTATATGAACAGTGGGACTCGCATGTTGGTTGAAATAGCAGGTGGGACTCGAATGTACGTTGCATACATGTATGTTTCAATTTCAGAAAAATTCTACCCCTCAAAGGCGGATATTATTTGATGTCAAGAAGACATGCCAAAACATGTCAATATATAATTAAAAAATCTTTCATTCAGGTGGGTCTCGGGTGGCCTATTCAATATATCGGGCCTCGCTTTTGCATTTGCATACGTATATATATATATATATATATATATATATGTATATATATATATATATATATATATATATATATATATATATATATATATATATATATATAAAAAAGAGCACGTGAGAAACGTTCATAAAAGTTTTTTATTTTGTTTATTATAATTGTTTAAAGTTAAAAATTAATGAAATATTCAAAAAATTTTATGTTTTTTAAAAAATTGTTTTTTTTTTGGGTAAAAAAATTTTACGCCATTTATTAATAAATTATTTATAAACAAATAAACAAGTTTGCTATATAGTTTTTTACCATTTTGTTGTCATGACAAAATAATGATTAAAAAAATCTTAAAAACATTTTTTTATTGTTTATAATCGTTTTTTTATATTTCCATTGTTTAAATAATTAGTTTAGAAATGATTTTTTTCTTTAAAAATCATAATTGGCATTTTTCAATAGGGTAACAATTTTTTTTTATCAATAATTTCATTGCTTATTGATTTAACAATTTGTTAGAAAGAAATTCTGACTAACATAATATTATTTTTCTGAAAGTAATTAATATTACAGGAACAGCCATATGTAACAAAATACTGAAGAAATAAATTTCCAATATAACACGATACCGAAGTTTGTTACATAAGGCAATTTCTGTAATTTCAAATACTTTTAGAAAAAAAAAAGATGTATAATGTCAGAATTTGTTTAAAACAAATTGTTAAATCAATAAACAGTGAAATTATTGATGAAAATTTTTTTTGTTATCCTATTAAGAAATCCCTATTATGATTTTTGTAGAAAAAATAATTTCTTAACTAATTATTTAAACAATGGAAATGAAAAAAAAACTATTATAAACAATTAAAAAAAGGATTTTTTATAAAGTAAACTTGTCTATTTGTTTATAAATAATTTATTAACAAATGACGTAAACAAATTTTACCCAGTATCACTTAATGCCATCGTTAGATGCGAAAATAGCAATAACATAACATTTGTTTAAAAAAAATTACATCATTTAATTAATTTTTAACTTCAAACAATTATAATAAACAAAATAAAAAACTTTTATAAACTTTCATCAAGAGATATATATAGAGAGAGAGAGAGAGAGAGAGAGAACGGGTAGTCGTTGCTGACTAGTTAGGGATGGAACCAGTAAATAGTGAGGTTTTGCAGCAAATAAAAGAGTACTCTTTAAAGGTTGCCCAAGCTTTCGGAAATTTTATTAATTATTTCCATCATCAGGGAAAATCTTTGTTGAGAATGGTTATACAGGTGTTGAAATATAATGGTTCACACATTATGAAGGATGAATGATGATATAATACAGTTTAAAATAACTAGTTAAGTATTAAAATAAGAGAAGGAAAAGAGAGTTAACTCATAGTCGATCTCCACGAAATAAAAACAGCATGGCTACTGGAAAAATGTATGCATCTCGGAGATTGAGATCCCCATCTTCAGCAGAATTACAAAAATCTAAAATAATGATTATGGTACAGGTCATGGAACAAAATGGAAGTTACCTTACTTACAATTGTTATGGTATGTAAGTAAGGCAACTTCCATTTTGTTCCATAACCTGTACCATAATCATTATTTCAGATTTTTGTAATGAAGATGGGGATCTCAATCTCCGGAATGCTTACATTTTTCCAGTAGCCATGCTGTTATTTCGTGGAGAACGACTTTGAGTTAACTCTCTTTTCCTTCCCATATTCTACCATCTCCACTTTGAGAAAGTGTGTCTAACACTTTTTCCCACATGGGGAAATGGCAGTCACCAATAGAAATTGTAATAATTCTTATTTTAAAACTTAACTAGTTATTTTAAACTGTATTATATCATCATTCATCCTTCATAATGTGTCAACCATTATTTTTCAACACCTGTATAACCATTCTCAACAAAGATTTTCCCTGATGATGGAAATAATTAATAAAATTTCCAGAAGCTTGGACAACCTTCAAAGAGTTCTCATTTAATTACTTCAAAACCCCACTATTTACTAGTTCCATATGGTATATATATATATATATATATATATTGTAATGTAATGATGAATTGAAAAAAAATTATTAATTTAATTTTGCCCTGTTTTGGGAATAAATTGATATATAAATTGATATGATATGAGATAGATAATTGTTTGTGCCCTGTATAATATTTTGTATGATGTAATAATAATTGCTAGCTAACGTCACTGTTCTCTCGTCAAGTTGCTACCAATTGTTATCCTTTCCCTTACCACAGCTAAACTCAGTTGGTACGCCCCTTGTTTCAGATAGCCGGTTCAGGCAATTGAGCCACTAGCCACTGCTTGATGTCAATTTCTATTCAGTGTTTATAAATACGATTGCTGATAATTCTGGAAAATAAGCAACAAAGTATCAAAAAGCAATTATTTCCTTTATTCAGGAAAATTTAAATTTACCTGGCCTACGATCGATAACTTATTCTAATGTCAATCTACAAATTTTCATGGATAATCATGAGAAAAGTTCATGGGTAAAATATACACAACCTCACTTTTACCTTGAAAGTGAAAATTTCTTTAATAGTCCGAAATCAAATGAAATAAAGTTCTTCTGATGGAATGTGAATTATTAGTGAAATTGTTCAGTTCGTGATGTGCACTAGGAAAGTTCAAACCTGTCGCTGGAACTGTGGCTGTTCAGTACAAACCAGGATTTGGATTCCCCTTCACTCCAATGCTCTCAGGAACCTCAAAACCAAATAGAAGGAACCATACAAATTCAGAGATCAGCTTTGGAATACTTGTATATGGTGTACAAATAAGGTAATGTTGGTTTTCTGCTTATTATGTTGAAATTAATCAATTTTTCTTTCTTCTAAACCAAAACGTGGCATTCGTTTTTAAATTATTTTCAGTCTCCCCGTGGCTTTGTTTTTCGTCTCCAGGATACCATTTTTCCTCATTCCTTTTGATTTGAATTTTTGAATTCGCGCACTATATTGTCACATTTTCACTGTTTGGGGTTATTTGTCAAAACTTATAAATACAACTATTTTTACTTTCTTATAAACTATATACAATTTCAGTGATAATTGTCTCTGACACTTTCTCGTTCTTATTTTCTCACAATTTCCAATCTTACATTTGACCATACTGTTCACTGATTGGCTATTGTCATCAAGAAGTTTGCTGTTCTATCATTGGCTACTTTTAGTTAGATACAATTTCATATACTGTATGTTTCAAGCTTATAATTTTGTGGATCACATTTTATTCAGGAAGATTTTGTAAATCTAGACTTTTTGTTGTCTTTTGAAAAATTATGGGTTGTAATCATTATGACAGTGTATGAAATTGATTGTATTATAGTATTTGGATATTTTTATCTACTCATATTATACAGAGGCTCAATAAAAGAAATAGAATTTCAAAAATTATGTAAAAACAATCTCTTGAAACTAATAGCTATTTAGTAATTATTCTTTTTATGGGTTTTTTATGAAATTGTTTTCTTTTTTTCCTTTTAAAATATATAACTGATTTTTCATAACCTAACTATATATATATATATATATATATGGTATATATATGTATATATATATATATATATATATATATATATATATATATAAGCTCCAAGAACAAAAAAAATATAAGTCCATTATTTTAACTTTTATGTCGCCATTTGTGAAAACGAAGGTCGAAAAAATTTGTTAGTTAACATTGTATAACTTTTTGAAAAATCAACATGAAAATTTCTTTCCAACGGAACTTTATTCTTTCAAGTGTTCAAATGACAGCATATTTTTTTCAAATGTTCAAATAGATATTTAATACTATAAAAAAAATATTTCATGTAGTATACTGTTTTCGGTGCGCCCATGCTGTAACTGACGCGCGGAGACCAATTTTCGGCGTTAAATTAAAATGATAAATAATAGAGGTAGAGTTCCGGGAGTTCAAGTTTATTATTGCAAATTCCCTCTTTTTTAAGAATCTTTTTATTTATTTCTTAGTTATCAATAGTTTTTGAATTATTAGCGAAAAACTAAATGCCTTTTTTCCCCTCTTAATTTGTTAATAACAATTGCTATTTTTGATGTGCTGTAAAATCATCGAAATGCATTTTTCTACACGTTATTCCGAATCCAATGAGCTATCGCTCATATTTTTAGGAGCTTTATCAATAAATAACACTATTTCGAACTTGTTGATTAAGTATATGGAACTAACAGCCCAGAAAAACAACAGGTTGTGAACAGAGACATGCCTTAGCGAAATAAAGAGTTAGCTAAACTCGGAAAAGAGCCGATAAACTCTTATAGAGCTGAAAGTCTGGGACAATGAGAAGACTACACATCAGCTTTTACTGAGTACAACAATGAACTCAGAAAATATAAAAGAAGAACTTGTAGGCATATGTGTGAGGGGATCACAAAACTCCCCCAGACAGTTCTATCCAAAGAACATACCAATGGCCGAATGGAGGAAACGCAGAAAGTATACAGACACACAATCCTAGATTTAAGGTTGCGGAACTGCAAAGTGCTCATCTGGAAGGGGTTGCCACAAACCCCAACAGATTCAGCAGGAGCCTAGCGGGAAATATCTTCACCGCTCAAAAAATGAGAGCTTCAAAGCTTTCAAGCTAAGACATAATATATCCCACCCATAGAAAGAGACTGTTTGAAACACTAGCGATCTTGACCACCAAGTTTTTGGTATGGCCAGTCGCGCATGGAGGCGCTGCCTACCATCGACATACGATTGATGTGATACTTTTCCAATTTCGACATTTGTCAGAAAACAGAAGTTTATTGTTTATACATGTTTTTTTATTATGACAAACCACGCCATATCAGAATAATTCTTCTACTGTTATTGTCATCGAAAAATTAATGATAGAAATTATACTAAGGACTTGAATTATTATGGACTTGAATATGAACCCAACGTAGAAAATGGAATGTTTAGTTATTCGACTTGACGCTGAAATTCCTCGAGATATTAAACGGACGAAAAAAGAAACTGAAAAGCAAAAAATAATCCTTTTTAGTGTTAATAACTAAGCTCCTAAACTAATGTGAGTAACTAATTTTGAGTCGGCGCCAAACAAACTAGCAATTGAATTAGGTAAAGCCTAAAATGATGGCAGCTGGATGCGCGCTGGCGTTTTGATATTTTTTTTAAAGAAATATAATGATTTTCGTTGATTGTTTGATTGGCGCCCACTCAGTTACTTACATTAGTTTAGGAGTTTAGTTATTAAGACTAAGAAAGGTCATTTTTTGCTTTTCAGTTTTTTTCGTCGGTTTAATTTTTTGTTAAAAAGTTTTTATTTCTTAATTTTTTGTGGCAAAAATATACTAATTACTACCTACTCAATTAACTATTGGGGTATCCATTATGTTGTAGTGTTGTTGAGACTGCTCGTTAGTTTTGTTGAAGCTAGGCCTTAACTATACTGGGCGTTATTAGCCTATTGACCAATAACTGGACAACTTCCCAGAGCGGCGTGGAAATCTATCGCACTCAGAATATAATGAAGCGTGGAGCCTTGATTTGACAGAACATTTACCATTCTCTGATAATTCAGAAATAATAAGACACTTAGGAAATCAATGAGATATATATATATATATATATATATATATATATATATATATATATTTTCTAAAAAAATTACAACTTTGTGCACATGGTATAATTCAAAACAAAAATTTATAGAACATCGGAATGAATTTGAATATAAGATAAACTTGATAGTAAAACCAATATAGTACGCCTAGTAAAATAACTGTTATTCAGTTATTTTATTGCTTTCATTATTTCCCTTGGTTGATGATACTCAAATAGTTGAATGATTCTTTATTACAATATAAATATCTGGCCAACTAAACAATGCATGGAATTTCTCACCCTTGATTATAGAGAACAACACCTCGTTTTATTGTTAAATGATTTTTATTTTGGATTACCAATACGCGTTCAATGATTCGAAATATGATTAGTTGCTTATTTTGAAGATAGCTCCTATTTGTGGATTTTACTGAGACTTTTTCTGCAATTTACACTTCAACTTTTTTCCGACACATTTTTCATAACTGGCTACTTTATTGATAATTCCACGAAATCAATACTCGTTACTTCAATTGAAGTATACCCTATCAAATTTAAAAAAAATCATCAAATCATCAAAATCGGACTACTCTGTGAAAAGTTATGTCATACATAAAAAAAAATAATCGCATCGACTGGAGAACCTCCTCCTTTTTGATTTCGTCGGTTGAAAATATAAGCTGCTCTTCACAAATTGATACTTATTTCCATCCATCAGTTGCAGACATTTTTTCACAAACTGATACTTATTTCCATCCATCAGTTTCCATTTCCTATCACTATTTGAGGAAGTACATGGTCCCTTGATTATCAAACTGGAGTATTAGTTATAGTCTAGATTTGATGATAAGACTGAAGAATATTATTAATTTTGTTGTTTTTCAGATGTTATCATTTTTTGTTTGTAGTTGATACTTGACCTAGATAAAATAAAATGTGTTTTTATAGCGTTTAACTTATTATGTTGGTCCAAGCCAACATGTTCGAGGAAACAGAGCACGTTGAAATTTCCAGAGGTACCCCACAGGGGGGCATACTCTCCCCCATTCTGTGGGACATGGTTGTAGATGAACTGCTAATTTCTCTGAATAACCAAGGGTATTACTCTCAAGGGTATGCAGATGACTTGGTCATCCTCATCAAGGGAAAGAATACTCGAACAACCTCAGAGCTAATGCAAAATGCACTTAGGACAGTAGAGGAATGGTGTAACAGAGAGAGCCTAAGGGCAAATCCGAACAAAACAACACTAATTCACTTCACCCGGAGAAGAAACATGGGAGATCTCATACCTCCCAGACTATTCGGTGAAACATTACAAGTAGTACAGCAGGTGAAATATCTAGGGCTGATTCTTGACAAGAAACTAACCTGGAACCCGCATCTTCAACATGTAACCAACAAAAGCAAGATAACCTTCATGATGTGCAGGAGAGCTTTTGGAAAAACCTGGAGGCTTAAACCGAAAGCCATGCACTGGCTTTACACAGCGGTAATAAGACCAAGAATAACTTATGGCTCACTCTTATGGTGGCCAAAAACAAATCAAAGACAGGCAAAAACTAACCTTGGGAAAATCCAGAGGCTTGCCTGTCTCTGTATCACGGGTGCAATGGAAATCATCCTAAACCTCGAACCCCTTAACTTACATGTCATTGGAGAGGCCAGGATGAGTGCATACAGACTGAAACAAACAAAAAACTGGAGAATCCGAACAACTGGACATACCAGAATCACTCATATAATCAACATCGAAGAACTCGAAATGATTTCAGATTACATGCAACCCCTATACTCATTCGAAACACGAATTGATGGATCTGGATGGGCCCCGAGTATAGAATCACAATCAACTGCGGACATAGTCTGGAATACAGACGGTTCAAAGACAGTTGAAGGAACGGGAGCAGGAATACATGGGGTAAGGCCAAGAAGGGATTACATAATACCACTTGGTAAATGCTCCACGATATTCCAAGCTGAAACACATGCTATCATGGTATGCATTCAGAAGAATCTAGAAAGTGGTTATAGGAAAAAACACATCTACATTCTATCTGACTGTCAAAGTGCTATCAAAGCACTCAACTCTATACAGATAAAGTCCAAACTGGTCTAGGACTGCCTCCAGAACCTCATCGAGCTGGCAAAACACAACAAGGTCACCTTGATGTGGGTGCCAGGTCATAGAACATTGAAGGCAACGTCAAAGCGGACCAGCTAGCTAGACAAGCATCTGAAATGCTATTCACAGGGCCAGAACCTGCACACGGGATTAGCAAAAACCGATGCAGGACCCTGATCGACGAGTGGATAAAAAGAAGACACCAACAATATTGGGATCAAACTGTCGGGCAAATACACAGCAAAGTCATGGTAGGGCATCCAAACCGGACCCTGACGGCTGACCTTCTGAACCTGAACAGAACGAAGGCTCGTATAATAATAGGTCTGTTGACTGGACACTGCGGCCTAAGAAAACACCTAAACACCATGGGAGTACGCAGGGAAACCGTGGAGTGTAGGCTGTGTGATGAAGAGGAGGAAACAGCCTCTCATATTATCTTCGACTGTGACGCCCTAAGTAGTAGGCGACACAGAACCTTTGGAGAGATCAGCCCGGAAACAGGCATGAATCCGAAGAACCTTATCAACAGGCTTCTTAACCTAATTAAAGGCACAAACCTGTTTGAATGAGGAACCACTGACGACAGAGTGATACAATAGACCCCAGCTGGTCGCAGTGTCAAGGGAAGCCAAGTGCCAACCCTGTCTCTGGCTCGTCAGCCTTCAACCAACCAACCAACCACCAACTTATTATTATTCTTGTTTTATAAGAACTTTAATTTTGTTCTTGATTTCATGAAATAAAGGTTCATTTTGAAACTGTATTTCAACCATGAACGAACTAACAGGTTCTACGAATCGATTACTGTATACAGTGCGGCTTTTTATAGCCGCCCCCCCCCCCTATTAACTTTTGAACGGTTCGACATAGAACAATGGGACGAAAACTGTTTTGAATAATTTCACCGATACTACTTTTTGAAATTAAAGACAGATGGCGCAGAGGGACACATCAACTTAAAAATGTCAATTAGCATGGGGGTCAAGTGGCACATCGTTGAACAGATAATTCAATTTTCTTTTCAATCATTCTATTTTTTTATTTCGTTAAACATTTTTCCACAATATGCATTTGAAATTTCAAGTATAAGTGCCGTATCTGAACCCCGATAATTCTTGAACGGTTTGATGTGAAACAATGAGACATGGAATATATTGAATTACTATTCACCGGTCCTACTTTTTGAGCGAAGATACATTACAATTACTCGACAGAGGGCGCTGGATGCACATCAACTTGAAAATTTCGAAAGGCATAAAGGTCGAGTTGCACATCGTTGAAAAGGTAATTCGATTTTTCTTTCAACTACAGAATCACAATTGCGAGTGCGGCTTTTTATATTCTCCCCTCCTTGTTAACTTTTGAACGGTTCGGCATAAAACAACGGAACGAAAACTATTTCGAATGATATCACCGTTACTACTCTTCGAAATAGAAAACAACGTGATTGCACGATAGATGGCGTGAAGGGGCACATCAACTTAGATTTTTTAAATAACATAGGGGTCAAGTGGCACATCGTTGGAAAGATAATTCAATTCTCTTTTCAACCATCCAATTTTTTTTTTAATTTTGTCATTTTTTCTACAATATGCATTTTGAATTTTGTAATACTTGACATTTCAAATGCGATATCATTCGAAATGGTTTTTCTCGCATTGTTCTATATCGAACCGTTCAAAAGTTAACAGGGCCCCCTGCCCTGACTATAAAAAGCCGCACTGTATCTTATTGTCGTAATTATCAATATATAGAGAAATACAATTGGAAATACATATGTAAGAACAGTCAACAAAAAACGATAACATTTATTTTACTCGCATAATGATTCCTCTATAGATGTTTCATGTTTCGTGGATACTCGCTAACCTAATTTATGTCAAAACAAAAGAAATGAAACAAATGTCTTACCAGAAGATGTAATCAATCCTTTTCCATCGAATGGTTCCATAAATCGATAAATGTCGTCTTTTGTACTGAATTTGACTGATGACATGATTTTCTGAAAAAAATGTTGAGGAATGCTTCCAGATTTCTTGGAATTATGGTTGAAAATTTTTAAGAAAGTCATTATAAATGGTTGAATTCCAGAGTCAATTCTGGCATATGAAATCAAATAAACTGAATAATCGAACAATAATTATCCAAGAATGAAAAATTAATGACACTAAACTGTCATAATGTTAACTTTCAACCCTCATTTGATTTTTCCATGGGTTTCCGCGATTACTTTAGGAGGATTTCATGTTTGTCGATTAATTTGCACATTTTTTCAATAAACGTTTAAAATAAAAATGTTGCACTTTAAATTAGAGTTTTTTAATATGCATATCATCATTACTACTGTTTCACCTTGTTGAAAAGAATTTTTGCGAAATTTCAAAGTTGTGTTTGATATCGTTGCAACAAACATGACGTTTGTGATTCCCTAAAAAATTATAAAAACTAAGTTAATTTTACAAATTTGCTTGAATTTGAACAGATTCATGTAAAATTGATTCGATTTTGATTAATTTATTGAAAGTGTTTAGCGTGAATATAAAACAAAATTCTTGGGAGGCCATGTTCAGGCATAACTTTGAATTCTAAACAACTTTTCCCCATAACATTTTGCTTAATTTCCTGAAATAATGGTACTTCACTCTTCTACAATGATTATATTTTTCGACCAATCCTGTTTGACTGGCAACGATTCTACGTGCACCTAATACGATTACCGCACCAACTTTCGACAACATTTGTATTTTGTTTGTGCAATTAATTTTAAAAATTCCAATAAGTTGCACACTTAAATGACCACAGTGTAGAACGACAGAGAAAAAGACCACTTGAATTCTGTCCACGTGCGAGTACCATTTGATTGGACTATTAATAATGTTGTGGTTATTGTTTATCACCCTATAAGCAACTAATTTGATATGCACAAGTAATACTGCTACCTTTAGACATTGCCGTTGTCAAGGCGTAACGAAAATTTCTCATACTAGTGCATTAAGTTGCCTTTTGTACAATTTTGAAAAAAAAATTGGTCTGTTATTCTTGAAATCGATATAAGTCTTACCTGAGCCTGGCAGACGTCGGTTATGATGATTGTTAATTTAGGGCCAAGCCAAAGTCTCAGTGGACTAGCGTAACTGCCACAAAGACTAGCTGCTCGATCATACAACTCTGGAAAGATTGAAATATGTTTCAGAATCAAATACTATAAAAAAATTACAATTTAATATCATACAGCAGCAGGAGGTGCCGATATTTCAGTCCCTTTGAAATAAATGGATTCGGGATGCCGCACATTCTTTCTCGACAAACGCCGATATTTCCATTTTTTTCGTTGTTATGTCATATTTGTGATCATATGAATTTGGGCGGAAATAACTGATAATGTTTTCGAATGTTAGAAATGAATGAATAATTTTTACTACAGTTGAATTTTTCCGAAAGAAAATTATTTTCATGGTATCAACCTTACTTATAGCTTGGAAAATGTCACACCCCGTACTAATACAGAAAATCATATAAAAAAAATGAGCATTTTCAATACCATCGGCAACTGTGAACAAAAGAGAACAGAAAACTATATTTTCGGAAATGAATAACGTTTTGTATTACGAATCACTCATGAATCACACAAGCCGACGAGTTTAAAAATAGATATGACCCTTTTAATAAATCAATTCCTACTGGCATTCCGCTATAGACAAAGAAGCGATAACTTAAAGTTGAGACTCTTTATACTGGTGCCGCTAAAACAAACAGCCACATCAACCTTACTCATTGCTTGGCAAATGTTGTCACACCCCGTACTAATACAGAAAATCATATAAAAAAATTAGCATTTTCAATACCATCGGCAACTGTGAACAAAACAGAACAGGAAACTATATTCTCGGAAATGAATAACATTTTGTATTACGAATCACTTATGAATCACACAAGCCGACGAGTTTAAAAATAGATATGACCCTTTTAATAAATCAATTCCTACCGGCATTCCGCTATAGACGAAGAAGCGATAACTTAAAGTTGAGACTCTTTATACTGGTGCCGCTAAAACAAACAGCCACATCAACCTTACTTATTGCATGGCAAATGTTGTCACACCCCGTACTAATACAGAAAATCATATAAAAAAAATGAGCATTTTCAATACCATCGGCAACTGTGAACAAAAGAGAACAGGAAACTATATTCTCGGAAATGAATAACATTTTGTATTACGAATCACTTATGAATCACACAAGCCGACGAGTTTAAAAATAGATATGACCCTTTTAATAAATCAATTCCTACCGGAATTCCGCTATAGACAAAGAAGCGATAACTTAAAGTTGAGACTCTTTATACTGGTGCCGCTAAAACAAACAGCCACATCAACCTTACTTATTGCTTGGCAAATGTTGTCACATCCCGTACTAATACAGAAAATCATATAAAAAAAATGAGCATTTTCAATACCATCGGCAACTGTGAACAAAAGAGAACAGGAAACTATATTCTCGGAAATGAATAACATTTTGTATTACGAATCACTTATGAATCACACAAGCCGACGAGTTTAAAAATAGATATGGTCCATCCAATATCAATTGCAGAAGCTGTTTCTATAGGGAGCAAATAAAAACTCACTTCGCTAACACGAGCGTATATGCGAAGAAACGGAACGAAAAATAATCTGTACTACTTGTATACAGTCTCCATCGGCACAAAGAGCCCGCTGGTCAACGTGGACTTGAGTGACTGCTGTCTGTTCTACAACCGATTCGTCTGGGCCAATCAAGTCGGACATCAATGCTTGCAGGTGTGTCTATACGATGGGAGGTCATAAATCACGCGTTATATTTGTGTTTTAATAGCTCTGAAAGATTGAAAACCAGTAGCGTCTGTGGTCTTGGTGTGTGCTGATCGAAATACGTTTTAGGATATCAAAATATCTAAATAAAATTAGTTTCTCAATCGATGGCAATCGAAATCGCAAGTGATATTAATCGAACCGAAACAATCTAGCGCAGTGCTCAGTTCCCGTAACAATAATCAAATATGTCGCTTAATAAATATGTTCTATTCGTAAAATATCATGACAACACTACGTGTTCATTAAACGAAACAGTTATCAGTGCAATAAGAATAAATAATAATAGAAATTATGGAACACTCGTATTTCTATAAACTCATTTAATCTAGAAGAAAAACCATCGGTTCGGATACTTCATCGTTTCGGGAAAAATTCATAATATAAACGTCGAATAATTTAAATTGAAGTGCGGAAGTAAATCCCCAATAACTAGTGATGAACTGAAGAAAGCAGAAATCAAATAAATACTCAAGGGTGAATCAAAGTGATTCAATGAAATCTGAATGTAAGTAATTAGTTTTTGTATTGTGCTTGGTAATGTGCCAACCCAACAGTATTATTCCCAATGATATCAATATTCAAATACTTAATGAATTTTACAGGTACTATTTACTAAAAACTACTATTTTGTTAAGTCTGATCCTCAAAATTTAATACGAAGTATTCGAAATGAATATGATGAAAACTATTGACTACCTATCATAAAATTTGTCTTTATTGTTTGAAATTACTTGTTGTTGGCGTCTTCTGAAAAAGTTGATTGCCTGGCCATCAACTTGGATAGCAAGGTTAGCCAAGTTAGGTTAGGTTTTGTGTTCCCTTCTTTTACGTAAGACATTGACTAGATTTTAAGAGCGGACCGAGACACGCTGAAGAATGTCCCTAAACTTCAATTCACCATTACTTATAACAGATTTGTTGAAATATCTGCTCCCATTGAAACCTAATTCAGAGTACTTGCATCTCGCGACTGACTGTCACTATTGTGCCCAAATAATTATTCGTAAAAAACGAGGAAAATGACCGCTACCCAAGTGCCCGCGAGCGAAGCGAAGCGTGTGTTCTGAAAGAGTTGATTGGCTGGTCATCAACTTGGATAGCAAGGTTAGCCAAGTTAGATAAGGTTGTGTTCCCTTCCTTTACGTAAGACATTGACTGGATTTTAAGAGCGGACCGAGACACGCTGAACTTATAACGCATTTGTTGAAACCTAATTCAGTGTACTTGCATCTCGCCACTGACTGTCACTATTTTACCCAAATAATAATTCGTAAAAAACTAGATAAATCACCACTACCAAAGTGCCCGCGAGCGAAGTGAAGCCTGTTTTGAAATAGTTGATTGGCTGGCCATCAACTTGGATAGCAAGGTGTTCCCTTCTACTACGTAAGACATTGACACGATTTGGCTATATTTTATGTGAAATTGTGCCGAATATGAGTGATTTGGTGCTCGTAGTTAATGCTGGTAGGAAGAAGGAGGCATTGTGATTGATATTTGCGTGAGAAAACGTGGCTTTGAAAATACAAGTTCTGGATAAAAAAAAGCTATCTAACTTGAAATACAATAAATAATTTAATTGTATGAATGTTAACTCTTCATGTCTATCGCATTATTGACAATAATCTCAAATCTTATTTCCTGTTTACTCAAATGAAAACATTTTCAAATAGGAAAACTAAATTTATATCCATTTATAAAGTCTAGTTTTCACTGTTCAGAGTGCTTTTTCCGTGAATAGTTGTGAAATAATCTTTTTTAATTACAACTGTTCATTGATACCTACATGCCATGGAGTTTTTCAACAAAAAAATATTTCCGACTCTTTCCGCAGAAAAATTCTGGTTGCCCAACGAAGTTTAGAGCATTCTGAAGCATCTGTGAAAATTTCGTCAAAATCGGCGACATTTAACTTTGCTGCAGGTTTTCCCCACATTTTTGTTTTCCTCGTATTCAATGATGGTGGTTGCTTCTACATTTTCTCATTCGCAATAATTACGTCAAATAAATTATCGACGGAAAACTCCTTGTTGCTTGGCAACAATAAGAGTATCATCAAAAACTTTATGCGAACTGTCAATGTGTTAAAAATGTTGAATGAACACGAATGTTTTCTGCTATCTCCTCCCATTGACATCGTCAATCAAATAATTAATACTGGAATACTCATCAACTTCCGTAGAATCGTTCTGAGGTCGATCATGGTGCACAAACATCACCCGAAGACTCCAGTCTACTTCAAATCCACAGCTGCTAGGCGCTCTGAAGAAGTCGTACACATTGCCAACTACATCTCTACAATACATCCCTTCAGCATGGTAGCCCTCTACTGGGAGTTCTTCGTCGTCATTTTATACGCGATTTCATTGTTTACCATAACCGTGAGTACAGTTGAACGAGTCGAGGAGATGTCAGAAAAAATGTTTTATATAAGGTACTCCGCGAATATGTTCTTGACTATAGATCTGGTGAAGATGTTTTTCACCGGGTACTACGACAAAGAAAGGGCCAGAACTATCCTCCAAAGGAAAAAAATAGCCAAGAAATACTTGAAAACGTATTTCATATTTGACTTCATTGCCACTTTGCACACACACGTCTCAATAATTCCTAGAATAATTCCAAGTACCCCTGCTCCTCTCAAAAATATCCTTTTGATAACCAAAATATGTTACGGCTTTAGAATCATCCGTTTACTTAGATGCATGGATGCGGTGGAGTTATTTCTCTCCTACATCAATATAAGGAGCTTCGTTAGTCGAGCAGTCAGAGCAACGTTCTTATATTTTATGATGTGGCTTTGGTTGTATACGTTAGTATTCGAAATGGAATCGATGGCGGATAAACTGTTATTGGGGCGAGAAGAAAGTAATTACCTTGGCTCATTTTCCAGGTATTTCCTATCAACTACCATGTTGCTGCTGAGCATCAATTATGGACAGAGGCCTATAGAATATCCTTACAAGATATGGTTGTGCGTATTCTTCATGTTCATCGGTTACTGTCTTCAGATGTTCCTTTACACTCAAATACTTCAGGTAAGACAAAGCAATTGAATATTAGTAAAAGAAATTCCAATAATAAAGGATACAGAGTCTACTCAATCAATTTTTTCCAACAAAGAACACTACTATGGAACTGATAAGAAATTCATTACAAAATTGATCTAGAATTTGCAGGGCAGAAAAATGACCACCGTAAAACATGAGGCTACAGTAGCGTTATTTTTTCTTCGTTAGGGGGCTGATCCTGAGTATAAATCTGAGTTGGTGCGGCCCGGGGGCATGTGTGTTAGCGGCCATCTTGAAAATCGCGTTTTCTCATGAACGGTTTGTCGGACTCGAAAAATACAAGATATCTTTTTTTCAGATAATCAAATGTTCTTTCATTATTTCTTGTGAAATCGATGTTTATGCGAGTTTTCGAGTCAAAGTTGGAACGCATGCTTTTTCTGCAAATATGTTCTGAACTTTTTTCCTATCTACAATAGTTTAGCGGAAGCGCTTGGGCCACCATTTGCTGGCATCATTCTATTTTGACGCTTGGTGTAAACAAGTCATTTCCATACGTTCAAAATTCGCAAAAGACCACAGTGAATTTATCATCCCTACCACCAACGTAACCCGCAGCCAGAGACTACACACTCTCCGAACTTATCAAGTTTAAACATGGCTTGGAATAAGCCTAGACCCTGAAGAATGGGGTCTAGAACTAATCTCCCACCATGCCAAGCGCGTATTTGAGGGGATTGTTATCCCCCCCCCCACATATAAATAGAGGTAAATACCTTTTTTATGTAATTACCCCCCCCCCCAGAAAAATTCCTAGATACACCACTGCACCATGCCACCCGCAGCACCTGATTCAATGAAACTGCAATAAGTTTCATTAAATTTAAATACAATGTAAACTGTGGGGCTTCATGTGGTTGTCGAAAAGCTGGACTCAAATGTTCCATTATACAGTGCTAGTCAAAAGTCCCCTCCCCCCCTCGTATCTTCTGAACGGGTATACTTATAATAATGAAATTTGGAGGGTGGAAATAAACGGATGTAGGCTTCTCAACTGGTCATAACAGGTGACGCAATAGTCATAAATGACGTCACAAGGCCACTGTGACCAATAATTTTAAATGGGACCCTATGGCAAGTGACAGCTCGTTTGAAAGGTATTAAAAATACCTATTCAGTCATACCAATTTTGTTTGGGTTTCGGCTGATTTTGATTGATAAATTGAAGAAATACGAAAATTATAGTTTCGCATTTAATTAATAAAGATTTAAGAACCAGTTCTTATAATAAGTGTTCAAAATGTGCTCCATCTACTTCCTGGCAGTAATGCATCCTATTGCTAAACTCTTGTCGTACTCGTCCCAGTGTGTCAGCGGAAATTGCCCTACATTCTTCAACAATTCGTTGTTTCATAATGGCAATACTGTCAGGTGCTGTAGCGTAAACCTTAGATTTCAAGTACCCCCATAGAAAAAAATCTAATGGTGTAAGGTCCGGTGACCGAGCTGGCCATTCGATCGAACCTCGTCGTCCAATCCATCTACCACGATATTCTTCATCTAGGTAACGTCTTACTGCACCGTTATAGTGTGCAGGAGCACCATCTTGTTGAAACGTTATTTCCAAGTTGTCGAATTCATCTGGATTATCTTCTAGAATTTCAAGAATTAACGCCTCAATATCATTTTATAACATCTCCACATACAATTCACCGGTTAAGTTAGCATTGAGAAAAAGAGGCCCAACTATGTGGTTTCCCAAAATACCTGCCCAAACATTTACTTTTCTGGAAATTGAGTATGTTTTTCACGAAAGATGTGAGGATTTGTGTCACTCCAATACCTCACATTTTGAGTGTTAACATTCCATTGAGAAAGAAAGTACTTTCGTCACTAAAACAAATTGTCTGTATGTAGCCTGGTTGTTGGTTCATTTTATTGGACATAGTTTCACAGAATTCTAGTCTTCGGTCGGGGTCATCATCTGAAAGTTGGTGCACCATTTTAATTTGTATGGATGAAATTTGTTTTTAGCCAACACCATATGTACTGTCCTTTGACTGACTTCACAGATAGACGCAACTTGGGCTGTGGAAGAAGTAGGGTTTACTACCATTTCTCCAATTATGTCAATTTTTTTGTCATCACTAATTGTTGGTCGACCAGATCGTTTGGCATCTTGAACACTACCTGATGCTTCAAACTTCCGAAGAAGCTCCCTCAAATAAACCCTCGATATAGGGCGATCGGGGTACCTCTCATTAAACAGTCGTTCCGCTGCATGGAAATTGTTTCTACATTCACCAATTATTAAGATAGCTGCTACTTTGTCGGCTACAGTACGTACCATTTTGCCTATGTAAACACTTAAACGTCTCGTTAAACAATAGCTTAGGTAAATTTTCAAGGTATAAACACTTTTGACAAGTAGAGAATTCAAAAACGTCAACCTTTTTGACAATTAACCAGAGGCGTACTTTAAAATCTTTATTAATTAAATGCGAAACTATAATTTTCGTATTTCTTCAATTTATCAATCAAAATCAGCCGAAACCCAAACAAAATTGGTATGACTGAATAGGTATTTTCAATACCTTCCGAACGAGCTGTCACTTGCCATAGGGTCCCATTTAAAATTATTGGTCACAGTGGCCTTGTGACGTCATTTATGACTATTGCGTCACCTATTATGACCAGTTGAGAAGCCTACATCCGTTTATTTCCACCCTCCAAATTTCATTATTATAAGTATACCCGTTCAAAAGATACGAGGGGGGGAGGGGACTTTTGACTAGCACTGTATGTAGTATTTGCAGTGGCCAAACGTGCGAAAATGTGCCACAACAAATAGACAATATTGTCGTGAATTGGGGTTTGTTCACGACTAACTAGGTAGATTCTGACCCTTTAATGATTGAAAACACTTTGTAAAAAAGTATAGAAAAATATTTATTAAAAGGAAACAATGAATCCCTTCTAGGACCTAGTCATGAATTACAAATGTAGACAGATATTTATTACTTACATAACTACATGTAGACTAATTCCAAAAACCATAATCTTCAAATTGGTAATGGGGCAATAGGGCTTCTTAACCTTCCAACTCTCTAGCTGCCCCCATTTCCCAATCTAGCTTTGGGCACGGCAAAAACCCAACGTCGACTCCCCGATCAAATCATCAGTCGTCACTTTTAAAACCTCTTGTTTATGTTTTACACTAATTCGTGTTTTGCAGACTAACACATTTGTGACCCACTTGTGAATTATACTCATTGATTTACTCTACGGGGTGTTCGATACATTTTTGACAATATTGATTATGATAATATCAGAGCTGACGACATCTTTTTAGAAATTGAATGTGAGAGCGAAACACTGGGTTGTGTAGAGATATTAGATGGAATATTAGAACCAGGCCCATCAACAATAAGAAGAATGAAATAAATAATGTGAATTACTAATGTATTTTAACCTAATACAATGTACATCATATAAAGGAATTAAAATAAGTATTATCGATTATGTAAAGAAATATCCAAATAAAGATAGCAATAACATTCACTATTCTTTAAAATAATATTACATGTTTTTCCAAATAATTTCCAGCCTTCCTTCGGGCTTTGAACCCCCCAGTCGTTCTTGAACATTCTTCCTCTCAAATTATCTCTGTAAATCACTCCACAGTTCTTCCGAATACGAGCCATGGAACAAAACTCAACAGTTACGTCTTACCAGGCCCTTTCCAAACGTGCATTCTATTCGAAATTGAGACGGTTATCTTCACATCTGTGATTTCCTAAAACTGGTACTTTTTTTGTTTGAACATAAACTGAAACAGCTTTCGTTACGAATATTAATGGTTTAACAAGTTATAGTACCGGAGCAAGCGTATTATTGTTGAATATGAACTGGAGATACTTTATACATTTTTTCTTATATATTTAGGGAGTATTCTCATTCGACTGGGAGTGCATTATAATTTATTTTGGTGGTCCATTTGGATAAATGACTGTCGAATACCCAGACCAAAACGCCAGTCTTACCATTACTAACGTACATCTCATCCAATATTACATTATTCTCATATCTATATTTTAGCTAAGAAGATCTTTCGTGAACATTTACATGTATTTCCCGAATAAATTCCATATTTATTCCCGTCTAGAAAATGCCATGTTGCCCGCTTGCTATACTGCTGGTGAACGATTTCTATTCGTAGGGCATAAGATTACCACAAGACAAAACACGTGCTCTAGGAAACCATAAATTCTCAGCCTCATAACCCAAGACTTTTGACTTTTTCACGATTTCCGTCACAATTTTTATAAGAGTGCCTTTGTTGTTGCATAGATGTTGAATTCTAAACGAATTTCATTTTCCTTGAATACTCATCCGAACTGAGTCATTCCGTTCCATTTCAGGTGTGGGTGAAATTCTCCAATGCAAAAAATGAAAACGAGGGCTTATTCCAACAATTCACCGAATATCTGAGATACAAGGATCTACCGATGAGTTTGAAGCAGAAATTCTTCTCCTTTTACCAATTCAAGTTCCAGAACCAATTCTACAACGAAGCCCACATCAACAGGATGGTATCGAGGATCCTCAAGCAGGAGATACTGGTTTACGTCACGAAGAACCACCTACAGAGGGTGGAGTTTTTCAAAGACCTGCCGGACACGGTGTTGGCAAAGTTGGTGTCCCGTCTGAAATCCGAGATATTTCTTGCGAACGACATCATTCTGACAGCTGGAGTGACCGGCAACTGCATGTTCTTTATTTATTTCGGGACCGTAGCTATATATTCGCCAGGAGGAAAGGAAATCTGTCACTTGGAGGATGGGGCGCATTTTGGGGAAATAGCGCTAATTTTCAACGAGCCTCGAGTTGCTACAGTCAGAGCCGTAACGCCTTGCGAACTATTTATATTGAACAGATCGGATTTTTTGGACGTGTTAGAACCGTATCCGGAAATCAAAGATAAAATTACCTTGTTGGCACAAGAGCGTTTGAGAACTACTGGGTTCTTTATTGACGAATAATTAAATTCATTTCTGTTAATTTAAACAACTCAACAGAATCTCTCGAAACTTTCCCATATTTTACCCATATGTTGAAAATATCATGACAAAAGTTTGTGGTGAGGTTGGCTAGGACTTGATCATAGGCAGCTACATATTATCCATAATATTTCAAAAAATAAAATCAAGATCGACGAATCTCGCACAAAAAACTCTCTAGGAAATTTTACGTCAAGTAACTGGTTCAATAGAATGATTTTTTTATACTATTTGTTTTCCTCAAACGTCATCAAGATATGACCTAATATAAGTGCCTACTTTTTATCCTGCGGAGAGGCAATACCAATATCATAATCTAACTAATATAAATTCATATTCGCCCCTCATTACAGAATACTAGGTGATGGTATGGGTGGGTATTGAATTGGGGTAGGGTTGTGGACTTTCTCGCACGATGAAATTATGAAAGAAAATTTACGATACAACTGCCTTTTCGAAATATTGGATTTTCGGCTTTATGCAACCCTTCCACTGGATATATGGAAAAACAGAAAGCATTTTGCCGTTGCCACTTCTGAGGTCCTAGAAAATACGCAACAAGTTTTCATATGCAACGTTTCTATTCTTAGAATGATCCTCCAAAACTAATTTTTTCAAATAGACGAGATCATTTTATCATTCGGCAGTTAACGTTCCATACCAATAGCCATCAAAGAAACAATCAATATCCAAACCATACAATAGTAAACAATAATAATTGGAAAATGAATAAAATGAATGAATAAATGATAGTGTAATCCCATAAAAGAAGCCTTGTGCATGGGAAACACTGTAACATTGATCCACACCGCGTAATCACATATTATGGTGACAGTTGCATAGTTTTTTTTTGGGGGGAGGGAAGTTATAAAGATGGAGTTTTTAGGACAAAAGTGGTGTTTTGGCTATTTATAAATTGGTGTATGTCTTTTCTAGGAATGGGTTGGATCCATTTTTTTATTTTATTTTTGAACATGTTGAGCGAGTTTAATCTTTTAATTACATTGGGTAATTCGTTATATAATTTGGGACCAAGGTAAGTGAAACAACTCAAGCCTATAGCTTTTTCCGGGCGAGGTACAATCATCCTTCTATCGGTGTTATGTCTGGTGTTGTACACATGGTCAGTATGCTTTGAAGTATTCCTATCTTTGTGTTGTTTCAATAAAATAATTCTAGTATAGAGCTGGTTGATGTCGAAAATTCGAGTTTCACTGTATGAAAGATCTGTTGAGTATTGGCGAGGTTTTTTGTAAATAACTTTCAGTATATACTTCTGCACACTTCTCAGGATCCACTGTCACCACAAACCAAAACCCCAAATATGAAATCCCTGCAAACCTTCATTTAAGGGCAAAAAGGGCAGACTGGGAAGTGGCTAAACGAACGGTAACTCATTCAAAAGTAGTGTGGGCAATAAACTCCTTCAAGCCTTACAAGTCTCCGGGCCCAGATGGAGTATTTCCCATACTACTTCAGAGCGGAGTTGAATATCTAGCACCAGAACTGTGCAGACTGTACAGGCTGAGCCTAGCATTGGGATGGCTACCTCAAACCTGGAAAACTGTAAACGTGGTCTTTATTCCAAAACCTGGACGGGACTCATACGACCAGGCAAAGGCATACAGACCAATAAGCCTATCGTCATTTCTTCTGAAAGGCTTAGAAAAACTGATAGATAGAGACATAAGGGAACCCGCTCTTGTAGAACGGCCTTCTACATCCAAACCAACAAGCCTATCTAACAGGAAAATCATGCGAGACAGCACTTCATCAGCTTGTTTCAAGGCTTGAAGAGTCTCTAGCAAACAAAGAAATTGCACTATGCACTTTCCTAGACATCGAAGGAGCCTTCCACAACAACTCCTTTGAAAGTATGGTCTCTGCGGCTATTCGAAGAGGCATTGACGAACCACCTGCAGGTGGATACACTCAATGCTTCACAATAGACTGGTCCAAGCCAACATGTTCGAGGAAACAGAGCAGGTTCAAATTTCCAGAGGTACCCCACAGGGGGGCATACTCTCCCTCCTTCTGTGGGACATGGCTGTAGATGAACTGCTAATTTCTCTGAATAACCAAGGCTATTACTCTCAAGAGTATGCAGATGACTTGGTCATCCTCATCAAAGGAAAGAATACTCGAACAACCTCAGAGCTAATGCAAAATGCACTGAGGACAGTAGAGGAATGGTGAAACAGAGAGAGCCTAAGGGCAAATCCGAAACATTACAAGTAGTAGAGCAGGTGAAATATCTAGGGCTAATTCTCGATAAGAAACTAACCTGGAACCCGCATCTTCAACATGTAACCAATAAAAGCAAGATAACCTTCGTGATGTGGAGGCTCAAACCGAATGCCATGCACTGGCTTTACACAGCGGTAATAAGACCAAGAGTAACTTATGGCTCACTCTTATGGTGGCCAAAAACAAATCAAAGACAGACAAAAACCAACCAATCCAGAGGCTTGCCTGTCTCTGTATCACGGGTGCAATGAATAGCACTCCAACAGCTGTAATGGAAATCATCCTAAACCTCGAACCCCTTGACTTACATGTAATTGGAGAGGCCAGGAGGAGTGCATACAGACTGAAACAAACAAAAAACTGGAGAATCCGAACAACTGGACATACCAAAATCACTCATGTAATCAACATCGAAGAACTCGAAATGATTTCAGACTACATGCAACCCCTATACTCATTCAAAAAACCATTCGAAACACGAATTGACGGATCTGGATGGGCCCCGAGTATAGAATCACAATCAACTGCGGACATAGTCTGGTATACAGACGGTTCAAAGACAGTTAAAGGAACGGGAGCAGGAATACATGGGGTAAGGCCAAGAAGGGATTACATAATACCACTTGGCAAACGCTCCACTATATTCCAAGCTGAAACACATGCTATTATGGTATGCATCCAGAAGAATCTAGAAAGTGGTTATAGGAAAAACACATATACATTCTATCTGAATGTCAAAGTGCTATCAAAGCACTCAACTCTATACAGATAAAGTCTAAACTGGTCTGGGACTGCCTCCAGAACCTCATCGAGCTGGCAAAACACAACAAGGTCACCTTGATGTGGGTGCCAGGTCATAGAGGCATTGAAGGCAACGAAAAAGCGGACCAGCTAGCTAGAACACAGGGCCAGAACCTGTACACGGGATTAGCAAAAACCGTTGCAGGACCCTGATCGACGAGTGGATAAAAAGAAGACACCAACAATATTGGGATCAAACTGTCGGGCAAATATACAGCAAAGTCATGGAGGGGCATCCAAACCGGACCCTGACGGCTGACGTTCTGAACCTGAACAGAACGAAGGCACGTATAATAATAGGTCTGTTGACTGGACACTGCGGCCTAAGAAAACACCTAAACACCATGGGAGTACGCAGGGAAACTGTGGAGTGTAGGCTATGTGATGAAGAGGAGGAAACAGCCTCTCATATTATCTTCGACTGTGACGCCCTAAGTAGTAGGCGACACAGAACCTTTGGAGAGATCAGCCCGGAAACAGGCATGAATCCAAAGAACCTTATCAACAGGCTACTAAACCTAATTAAAGGCACAAACCTATTTGAATGAGAAGCCACTGACGACAGAGTGATACAATAGACCCCAGCTGGTCGCAGTGTCAAGGGAAGCTAAGTGCCAACCCTGTCTCTGGCTCGTCAGCTTTCAACCAACCAACCATATACTTCTGTCTTTTCTCCAGGTTGTTATTGAAATTAGTTGACGTTGCTCCCCAGGCTATAATACCATACGTTAGATGGCTTTCAACTAGCGAGAAGTATAATGTTTTCAGTAAATTCAGGGGTAAAGTGTTTGATAAGAATTTAAATCTGTATATCATTGGTCTGAGTTTTTTTTTCACATATTCAATATGTTTGTCCCATCTGAGGATGCCAAGGTATTTTATATTTTCAGCAGATTTCACTGTTAGGTTTTCGTTGGAGTTGTTTTTTATGTGCAGCTCTTTGTATTCAAGTAAGTATCTGGAGTAAGAGGAAAAAGGTACGAAGAATGTTTTTTTTAATTGACGGTTAAAAGTTTATCATCAAGGTAGCTGAAGATGAATCCTGAATCCATCTCAGCAATCTGTTTCAGCTCTTGCTAGTTTGCCGCTTCATAAAAAATTGCTGTGTCATCTGCAAATGTTGTTATCTTTCCTGTGATGTTTAGCTGGAATATGTCGTTTAGATATATATTGAATAGGAGGGGACCTAGGATTGTGCCTTGGGGTACTCCATATTCTACTGTTCGCATAGCACTCAGCTCGTCTCCAACACGTACGCACTGTTGCCTTTTTTGTGATTAACTCGTGAACAATTTGTGCGAGTTTCCTCTAATTTCAATATTTTCTGTACTGGAGTAATTTGATGTGGTCAACAGTGTCGAACGCCTTAGCCAGGTCAACAAAGATAGAAGATAGCTTTTTATCAACTGAGTTGTTGATAGTACTCATTAACCTGGCTATAGCATCCGATGTTGACCTATTTTCTCGGAATCCAAATTGTAAATCAGACAGTATATGAAACCGGTTCAGATAACTATCAAGGCGCTTTTTATAATTTTTTCGAAAACTTTCGCTAGTCTAGATATTATCGATATAGGGCGGTAATTTAATGGGTCTGTGTGGCAGCCATTCTTGTAAATGGGGGCGATTACTCCCACTTTGAAGACTTCCGGAAAATACCCTCAGGGATTGCCTTATTTATTATATAAGAAAGATATGGTGTTTTTTAAATATTTCAACGTTTTCGACCTGATACCGTCTAATCTTGCAGCTTTTTTGTCTTTCAATGTTTCAATAGTTTGAACTATTTCAGTTTCATCATCATCACCATAACTATACAGTTGGGTATTCTTTCTAGTATTTGTGGTTCTTTGGATACTCTGTTGTTTAATTTACTCTTTATATTGTCCGCCAGAAATTTACCTATACCGGAGAATTTTTTACAAAAGACGTCTTCTATTTGATTTGGGTTGTTTATGATTTTTTCATCACTCTTTATTTCTTTAATTATACTTCTTGGTTTTTTTTTGTCTATCATTTCATTCAAACTGTCCCATAGAGTTTTATTGATATTTTTGTTTTCATAAACTTTTTTCGAATAGTAATCTGTTTTTGTTTGTTTCATCAAATCATTAAGTTTATTCCTATAGCTTTCATAGTATTTCAATATTTTCCTGTGTATAATGTTTCTTCATTACTTTAAATAGTTCGTATTTTTTGTTTATGGATTTGACCAGACCTTGTGTTATCCATGGACTTCTTTTACATGTTTTTGAATTATATTTGATAGTGTTCGTACACTTTTCTTCAGTATATTAATGAACGATTTGGTGGCTTGGTTAATATCCGGTGTTGAGTTTTCATTTCCCAGAATATTTTTATATTTTTTGTAATCCAGGTTTTTTTTTATTTTTTCACTAACTGGTATTTCTGTCTTTCCAGGAAAAATGCAGTGGATAGCTGGAGAGTAGTGGTTAGTTATATCAGATTCAAGTACCAATGATATTATTTCACTTTTTAAGGAAGATTTCTGCCTAATAAAAATTTGGCTTATGCACGATTTTTCATTGCCCCCTACTTTTGTATTTTCGTTAATTGCACTAACAAAATTTGATTTTCCGAGCATATTCAAATAATCATGGGCAATTGTATTGTTTGTGTCTAGAATGTTAATGTTGAAATCTCCAGCAATAATTTGGAGATCATAATTTATTTTTAAATTTTTTCAACGTAAGTTGAGACGTTTTCAAGAAAATTTTTTTCGCATGTAGATGGGGGTCTGTACATGGAGCTCATCAGTATTTTATGTTTATTTATTTTTGCAGTAATTTGTCTTTAGAAAAAATTAGAACCCCGTCGTTTTGGTTGATTGTACCTTCGTTATAAAAATGGACGTATCCCGGTTTTGAGAATATAGAAATGTCAGGAATTTGTCTCGTTTCTGTGAGTACTATGCAATCATATTCTGTTTCTATCTGATGTAGTAATAAATTCAATTTGTCCATGTTCTTCCTGGCACTTCTTATATTCATCAAAAACAAACTTATATTGAAATCTTTGTTAATTTTATTAAGTGATTTGTTGTATACTGATATATTTTCCATTACCTTGGTTCCAATCGACTCAACTTTGAAGATCTGGTTGACTGTTTACTTTGATTATTTTGGTTTCTTCTATTCAATTTTTTTCCAATTCATCTACTGAATATGCATTCCCATCGATTATTAGTTCACTGCCTTTTATGTAACAGTATTTTCCATTTTGTTTTTCATAAGCCTGGTGGTGTCTTAGTGTTCTAAAATCTTCCCGTTGTTTAATGGTTAAGTCATTAGAAATAGTAATTTTGATTCGTTTCAGTTTGGCAGCGTTTCTTAGGATCTGCTTTTTTTAGGTGAGAAATGAATTCCACTTTGACTGGGCAGTTTTTTGTTTTTCCAAGACAGTTTGTGTTATTTATATCTCTTTCAGAACTAATAGCTTTTTTAGTTCATCTGCAATCGTATTTGCTTGTACTTCTTCGTTTGTTTTATTGAGTCCAAAAATAACGATATTGTTGAGTTTATTATCTCTTTCAAGGATCTCCAACTTGTTTTCCAGAGTACTGTTTTCTACTTCTAAGAGTTTGATTTTGCTATTTAGATTTTCAATTTTCAGTTGTAGGCGAGTCTCTGTAGGCGAGAACTGCAGCATCATTCATTATTTCGATTTGGTGTTCTCTTTGTGAAGTCTATGGCAAGCTTTATATCGTATTTCTTTTGGGTTTCCTTATCAGAGAGTGAGGACTTTTTTGTGTGGCTCACCTGTTCGAATATTACTGTGGATACTTTGTAAACCGTAAAGTGCTGAATAACCTTTTCAACTGGTGAATTATTTAAATATTACTGCATACGTAACAATGGTCTATAGACTCACTGGCAGAAGCTGGTGGATCTTTGATATTTGTAGTTGACACTTTCCACTTTCATCACAGAGAGCTACTTTTCACGTGTGTTTACTGTAAAGGTTTACTCACAACTGTTGTAACAAGGCTAGCTGTTGTAACAAGGCTAGTTTTTTCACGTAGATATGATAGAAGAATTGATTTTATTACTGAAAAATGTGCTAGAAGTACGCTAAAAAAAAGTTATGAATCTTCAAAAAAGAAAAAGACGTGTAGGTGGCGCCCCCTACGAGTAAGAGCCATAATAACATCAGGTTCGAATTCGACACCTCAAAAAACCCCTCAATACCAATTTTCGTTTAATCAAGGTCAGTATTTCGAAAGTTATTTAAAAAAACGGAAATAAAAATAAAACTTCAACACCCTGTATCTTGGAAACGAAGCGTTTTCGGACATATATTTATTTGGACAATTCATATTAGAATATTGTGAGGAATCATCTCCTGAAATTTGTCAAAGTACTTCTGACTCACCATGTATAAGTAGGAAACTATAACTACAAGCAAGCAATTTTCGAGTAAAAGAAGCGGCGTCGGTTCGATATTCTATCTACGACGCAATCACATGCATCACTGCGTGAACAAAATGCAAGCGGAAAGCGATACTATTGGCCGTTGGTGATACATTTGCGCATGCCCGTGATCTTCCTAATGACACTGATATTTATGAACAGATCAAAGTAGGCTAATTATAAAATGAAGACTGGTAGTAACTAACACTCTGTGTGTTTATTACTACCGTTGGTTGAAGTTTGAAAATTTTGATAATGGAAATTACTTTATTGTCAAAGTTCTTTTTTTATTTATAACAAATACTGCACTTTAGTGCTCGTAAGTGAAAAATGTATTGCCGTAATCAAAATAGTGTCAAGTGTGCATTTGGACTGTTTTTCTCGTTATAATTGATAGATTAACTTCAAGCACTTCTCTTTCTCTGCCAGCTTTCCTCGCTTCCTATAATAGTTGTGAATCTATGGTATTAACAGTTCTACCAACATGTTTCCTGAAAATACAAGATAAATATTATTTGGAATGTGAACAGAAATGGATCTCTACAACAAAAGTCGATCTTCCTGAGAATAAGAAATCTCAAAAAACCTGGGATATTCCAATGACCGATTCAATATACGAACAACTGCTTGAGTCAGCTGCAGAATCTAAATTTGAAAAGGCTCGTCTCAATGCTGTAAGTTCTAAAGAATCATGAGCTTGGCTTAATGCTCTCCCAGTAGCTTTTTTGGGTACTCTATTAGACGACCAATCGTTCAGGATTGCAGTTGGCCTTCGTTTGGGAACATCGCTTTGTGTTAGTCATAGATGTAGATGTGGATCTATTGTTGAAGAAAATGGAACACATGGTTTGAGCTGCAAGTTCAGTTCGGGTCGTTTTTCGAGACACCATGCTGTGCTGATTAAACGAGCTCTTACAACTGCGGAAATTCCCTCAGTATTAGAACCTGTTGGAATAAGTAGAGACGACGGGAAACGTCCAGACGGAATGACCCTTATACCCTGGAAATTTGGAAAGCCTTTGGTTTGGGATTTCACATGTGTAGATACTGTTGCAGCCTCCCATCTTATAACGACCTCTATCACGAAAGGTGCTGCAGCTACTTCTGCTGAGAAATTGAAAATTCGAAAATATTCGAATATAGAAGAATGTTACACATTTTATCCAGTGGCAATTGAAACATTTGGAGTATTTGGATCTTACGCCCAGGAACTTCTGGAAGAAATTGACAAAATAGTATATTAAAGTATAAGTGGATAAAAAGGGCTTTAAAACACGCGCGATTTTTCGAGCACGACGGCGCAGCCGGAGTGCTCGAAATAGAGCAAGTGTTTTTAAGACCAGTTATCCACGAATACTTTACGTTATTTTTTTTTATTGGTGCACTTTGAAATCATATATACTGGTATTATTACTACAAAAAATAGAAATAAGAACTAATAATGCAAGAAGGTTGAATACGTGATGTGACATCAGTATACCTTTCGTTGTCATGGAAACGAGAAAAACATTCATTTGCAATTTGTTACAAAGATCAATATTTGTTGTCACCAGAGCTCAAAATAGTATATTAAAGTATAAGTGAATAAAAAGGGCTTTAAAACACGCGCGATTTTTCGAGCACGACGGCGCAGCCGGAGTGCTCGAAATAGAGCAAGTGTTTCTAAGACCAGTTATCCACGAATACTTTACGTTATTTTTTTTTATTGGTGCACTTTGAAGTCATATATACTGGTATTATTACTACAAAAAATAGAAATAAGAACTAATAATGCAAGAAGGTTGAATTCGTGATGTGACATCAGTATACCTTTCGTTGTCATGGAAATGAGAAAAACATTCATTTGCAATTTGTTACCAAAGATCAATATTTGTTGTCACCAGAGCTCAAAAATGAATGATTCTAATATCGATTTTTTGAATAGTGAGGCAGAATCGCGGTTAATACCGCGAAAATCCAGTGATATATATAAAAAAAATATGAAAAGTTCATCAAATGGATGGAGGAGCACATATAAATGAACGAATTGTGAGTAATATCTTATCTGACGTTACAAGGTACTCCTGTCAGATCAATAATCAAAAATTTGTCATTTAGACTTCACGTTTCTCGATTTGTTGATGTTGTCATGGTTACCTTTAAAAAACGCGCGTTTTTTAAAGTTCGATTTAAACACGCTGAGGCGTGCTTTAAATGGGTAAAAAGGGGCACCAATAAAAAAAATGAATTATTCTAATATCGATTTCTTGAATAGTGAGGCAGAATCGCGGTTAATACCGCGAAAATCCAGTGATATATATAAAAAAGAATATGAAAAGTTCATCAAATGGATGGAGGAGCACATATAAATGAACGAATTGTGAGTAATATTTTATTTGACGTTACAAGGTACTCCTGTAAGATCAATAATCAAAAATTTGTCATTTAGACTTCACGTTTCTCGATTTGTTGATGTTGTCATGGTTACCTTCAAAAAACGCGCGTTTTTTAAAGTTCGATTTAAACACGCTGAGGCGTGCTTTAAATGAGTAAAAAGGGGCATCAATAAAAAAAAAATTATAAAGTGTACTAATGATTCTAGATCATATGCTTTTCTGATTCAGCGTATTAGTATGGCAATTCAAAGAGGAAACGCCGCATCAGTTATGGGTACACTTCCCTCATCCCGAAAACTGGATGAAATTTGTTTACAGCCTCAAAAACCTTCTATTCAAAGACGAGTATACCTTGATAAATTTAAGAAAAATACTATTTCTGATAGAAATTATTCCTTTGATGCCAGCATTAATGATGTATGCAGTTATAACTACAACAACACCATCAGTCCACTTGTGAATGAAAATGCCCAAATTGTCGGACTTAATGGATTGAAAAACATTGGCAACACCTGTTTCATGAATAGCGTAATACAATGTTTATCGAATACCAGATGGTTGCTCGAATATCTTAGAAAAGACGATCATATGAGGGATATCAATACAAGCACATCAAGTATGAAGGGTGCTCTGATAAAATCATTTGCTGTAGTCATAAAAGAACTTTGGTCGGAAGATTCGACTGATAGGGTGGTGAATACTGTTTCTTTGAAAAATCAGATACAAATATTCGCACCTCGTTTCGGGAGGTACGCTCAACAGGACGCTCAAGAATTTCTCAGATATTTATTGGAAGGTCTTCATGAAGATGTAAACAGAGTGATAGAAAAGCCCAAACCTATCCTGACAGAAATTGATGAGAAATCAAGCGACCATGAAAAGGCACAGGAGTCTTGGTCAAGATATCTAAGAATGGACAATTCAAAAATTGTTGATAACTTCGTTGGTCAATTGAAATCAACGTTGAAGTGTACTTTCTGTGGCCATTGTTCTGTCTCTTTTGACCCCTTCTGGGACCTTTCACTTCATATTCCACAGAGAACTGGCCGGCTCAGACTGTCACAATGTTTAGATTCATTCACTAATGAAGAAACTTTGGATGGCGAACAGAAACCATTTTGTTGTAAATGTAAGGAAAAGATTAAATGCACTAAGTCATTATCCATACATAAATTCCCCAAAATATTAGTCATTCACTTGAAACGATTTTCGCTGATGGATAGATTCGGGGGAAAATTAAATGCCACCATTGACTTTCCTCTTGAAGGATTAGACATAAGTAATTATTCAACAGATAACATAATTCCGTGTCGCTACAACTTGTATGCTGTGTCCAATCATAGTGGAATATCCTATAGCGGACACTACACGGCTTATTGTAGGCACCCTTATGCAGACACATGGCACGAGTACAATGACTCAAGAGTATCACCGATATCACCAGAATCCCTTATAAGTGGTGAAGCATTCGTCCTCTTCTATGAGCAAGAGAGCACCAAATCACTTATTTAATTTTTTTTTCTGTTGTATTGTATTTTATACCAAAAGTTACTTGTTATTTCTTTAACTCTCACAATAAAACTTGGAGACCACCCAGTAAATTCGATGAATATAGCAGTACCTTAGGAAAATCATCAACAACAAAACTGTTCCATTCACCTGTCACTCCAACTTCAAACTTTCGATTTTCAAAAACATGTTTGGAGAACACTTATGTCGATTGAACAACATTCCGGGAAAGACTCTCAATCGGGTCGTCGAAACCGGGATCCTAATCAATTTACGAAGAAAATGTATGATCTTGATCATGATAAACGAAAATCACCCAAAAACCCAAGTTTACTTCAAATTTACTAGAGCTAAACGAATCGAAGAAAGACGACACCTTCTTAAATATGTGGGTATTATACATCCTTACAGTATATTTTCCCTCTATTGGGAATTTGTCATGATCATCATGTACACGATAACGTTTATGATAACGTCTTTGAGCGCCATCCTTAGACTCGGATACCTTTTGACAATGTTGATCTATATAAAGATTTTCCTCGATGTGATCATGACCATGGACATACTGAAGACGTTCTGTACTGGATACTATGACACAGAACTAAACAAGACAATCCTGAAACGTAGTTCAATAGCGAAAAAATACCTGAAATCATATTTTCTGGTCGATCTCCTGAACCCAGGGCATTTGGCAATGGCACTGTACGTCCTGACAACACAACGTCCATTTGGCAGAAACTGGGGAAGCTTGCTGAGATGTATCTTCTATCTGAGAATCTTACGTATAGGAAGATGGTTGGATGCGCTACAACTGTTACATTCGTACGCCAACTTGTCGAGCTATTGGAATAGCGTACTGAGGACAGCTTTCATATTTGTAGTATGTTTGACGTGGCTATATTCTGTGATATTCCAAATCGAGAAAACGCTCGACGCATGGTTTCAAGTATCATCCAAATACGTCGGGGGGTCCCCCTACTGGCCCTTTTTTTCGGCTACTTTGATGCTGCTGCATGTCAGTTGTGGAGATGAATCCGTACCCCACCATGTCCACCAGATATTAGCCTTGGTGTTCTTCATGAGCGTTGGTTATTGTCTACAGCTGTTTCTCTTCACTCAAATCCTCCAGGTGAGTCTCCTAGATTTGTAGAAATACTACCTATACACCCAATCTGCCGTCCTAAGTAAAAGTGCAGGGTAAAGGTGGCGTATGTGGGGACAACTGGTATTTCGATGAAACTTTCACAGATGCTTAAAAACATGATAAAATCACCTCAGCTAGCGAAAATTTGTTGCGGAAAAATTAACTTTGGGAAATATGGCCCTTTGGAGGTGAAAAAATTGGCCATTGAAACGTCACTATATAAACACGATCCTGGGGGCTGTTACTCGTTTTTATTTTCAGCTACACAATAACTGGCCACTATTTCATTTAATTATCTAACTTTTTTTCTCAATAATGCATTGATACAAACACCGTTACCCCTCCTAGCTTTGAAAAAAGTTTTCATGTCTCCAAACGTCAATTTCATCACTTTTGGCTCCATCTATACAACTTTCAACGGAAACACAAAAAAAATATACGGGTCGACTAGAGAACCTCCTCCTTTTTGGTTTCGTCGGTTAAAAAACAATTATCAATGACTTCCGTGGAGCTTCCATAGTCACAGTGTTGCCATATGAGTTGAATGTTGCCATTGACCAAACTAAGAAAAACGTAAAGTAGGTTCGCGGAGTTATATTAATCGTGATTTTTAGCTTACGAGTTAAATGAATCAAGAAAAGGATAAAAATGGCAGAATTTTAAAAAAACATCTTGAAAACAAACAGCTTTCTTTAAGGCTAACATACATTTTCGAAAGAATTCATAAAGGCATTGACCCTTTCGCTCATGAATTATGGTTTGTAGAGATAAAAATCTGAAACTTGGCACATATAACAATATAATGCAATTCTTTGGTTTTCAGAAATATTTTTGATTTTGCTAGTTTTTTTTTTTTCATGGTGTGTTAAAATTAAGACATTCTAACTAAATGGTGTAGTACATATTTTTAAGTGCATTTTTTTAAGAAAAATATCATAAAAATAACAAATAGCGATATGAACAGAGTTCATTTAGTATGTTAACTCGAAAATCAGTTTCGTTTTGTACATTTACTTCACACTTTACATTTGGTACTATAATTGTAATCAATCGGTGTTTTCGGGGTGGGGTCTACTTCAAACTTTGGCTCACACTCTGGCCCATTTGAATCTTCTTCCTCTAAAGAATATTATTGATTAGGGCACTATTTACAATCGAATAATGCTTTTGAACGTTATACCTTGCAATTACGGCTCTGGAAAAGTGTCCGAATTAACCTCGTTATCTTCATCAGTGAATAACTCTATATCTGACAGCCCCTCTTTCATAAGCTGAAAAAGCTCATTATTGGTTAGGGGGCTATTTCTGTTCATTTAAGATAAGTTTGCAAGATTAGACAATATTTAGTGAAAAAAAACAAAGTGAAGTTATGGTTACCTATTAACAGTTACCTCTTTGTTCATAACCTTCGACTAAATTCATCTCCGACCCCAAAAACCTCGTCATACGAATTTTGAATAGAAAACTTGTTCACCATCTCGGAGCCGCCATCTTGAATTTATGAATTTTGACAATGAATTCCTAATCTTCGGTCCCGAAATCCTCCACATACCAATTTTGAATAGAATCGGACCATAATCACAGAAATCGTCCGCCATCTTGGAGCCGCCATTTTGATTTTAATGAATTTTGACAAAAAATCCATAATCTTTGACCCCAAAAACCCCCACATACCCATTTTGAATCAAATCGAACCATAATTACAAAACTCGTCCGCCATCTTGGAGTCGCCATCTTAAATTTGTTAATTTTGAATGAAAATTAATTCTCTTTGACCCCGAAAACCATCACATACTAATTTTGAACAGAATCAGACCATAATCACAGAGATCGTCGCCCATCTTGAAGCCGCCATTTTTATTTTATGAACTTTGCCAAAATGAAAGCTGGTAATGTAAAAATGGATTGCGTTCAACTTGTTAGCAAAGTTAGGTTAGGTTGTGTTCCCTCCTTTCACGTGTCAAATACTAGAAACACCGAAGGCGGTCTCGTTCACCATAAAATCGAAAACAATCAATTAGTTGTGATATTAACTCATTTCAACACTTTTTTTACATCAATTTGCTAACTGATAAACGTCAACCTGTTCATATATGCAAACAAAAATGTAAAACCTTTTTTTTTTCTTCGAGACTAAGTTTGTAAACAGATATATATTTAAAGTAACTCTTATTCTAGAAACAAATTGGCAACGTCGCATTACCTATTTCCAGCTCGAGTTGGCTATCATTTGTCAAACCTGTTATTCATTCTGTCAGTTCAATACTGGTTATTTAGTTTGAAATTCATGCTTTTTACTTGATTTTTTAAATATTTATTAGTAATTTCAGTGAATGAATTGTGACAAATACATAATTTCGGTGTTTATATTTGGAAAGAGTGCATTTGAATCGGAGTAATACGCAAAATGCCGAATCTAAAGGATTGTAAACCTAAAGTTCAACCTATGACACATGACAAAAATGAAAAAGGGGTTTCCGCGCCAAATTTTCAATTGCTTAGTGATTTTATCATGTTTTGAAGCATCTGCGAAAGTTTCATTGAAATACTCGTTGTGCCCATATACGCCACCTTTTCCAAAGTGCAGTATCTGAAGCTGAGAAAATAGCAAACTAAGTTAAACTTACCCCCCTTCTCAATATAACATGTTCTTTGGAATTATTTATTCATTTATTTACACTGTTCAACAGAACAGGAAGGAAGTATATGCATTGCAAGTACAAATATTACATTCAGAGAAAAACATTACATAATCATAAAAAAAGTTAAGCAAAGCAATGTGACAAAAAGAGAATGGTAAACCTGCAGCAAAGTGAAATGACACCGATTTTGACGAAATTTTCACAGATGCTTTAGAACACGATAATAAAAGTAACTCCATCGAAATGTTTCTACAGAAACGGTTATTTTCGGAATTATGACCCTTGAAAGATTCAAAAAGGTCTATTTTCAATCCCACTTACTTGGGTCGGTTTAATTTATTTATTTTTTCTGCAACACACTGTAGGGAACCCTCAATTTCTATTCGATACCTTCTTCAATGCAATTCATAACAATATTTTTTTCGGGTTTAGGATAATAGATTACTTTCAGAAAATTAAAAATCGTTTTACATTTCACGTTATAGGTACATCTCATCTGTCAAAGAGAGAACTATTCGCCCTCTGACCATGATAAGGTTAACATGTGGCGTTAACTGGTTGGAGGTCAAGTAAATGTATATTGTGAATGTCTGCCGTTTTATAACGTGCAATACAAAAATAAACTAAAAATTGTGAAAGTTGAAAAAAGTTTTGTGTATGAAATAGTCCCTTCCTTCTCTACGCCAGTAACCAGGCTGGATGACAACGGATTTGTCGGAAGAAGGGGCGCTCGGGCACTCGTGGTATCACTTCGAGTAAGACTTCCAGGGTGCCATACGAAGGGGGGCAAGTGAGGTATTACCGCACGAGGCCCTCTGATCTGTGTAGATGGTTATATAACCGAGCACAAAAAAATGAACTAGAAGAAGAAGAAAAAGAAGAACTATAATACTTGAGTCTGTTTTCTACATTGTTGCCAATTATTCAATTCTTAATAAACCTTCACATTTCCATATATTGAAACCTAATTCAGTGTACTTGCATCTCGCGACTGACTGTCACTATTGTGCCAAATAATTATTCGTAAAAAACGAGAAAAATCACCGCTACCGCAGTGCCCGCGAGCAAAGCGAAGCGTATTCTGAAAAAGTTGATTGGCTGGCCATCAACTTGGTTAGCAAGGTTAGTCAAGTTAGGTTAGGTTGTGTTTCCTTCTTTAACGTAGGACATTGATTGGATTTTAAGAGCTTAAAATCCCGTAAGATTAGATTAGAGCAGACCGACACACGCTGAACTTATAACGCATTTGTTGATATATCTGCTCCTATTGAAACATAATTCAGTGTACTTGCATCTCGCCACTTACTGTCACTATTGTGCCCGATTAATAATTCGTAAAAACGAGATAAATCACCGCTACCAAAGTGCCGGCGAGCGAAGTGAAGCGTGTTTTGATAAAGTTGATTGGCTGGCCATCAACTTTCCCCAAAATATTTCCGCGTAAACGGTTATTTTCGGAATTATCCAGAAATGTTAAAAAAATTAATTTTCAACTTTCACTTATTTGAGATGGCTTGATTTATCCATATTTTCAGCAATAGACTGAATAAAACCTTTAATTTTGATTATCAAAATAAATAATTTAATTGAATGAATGTCAACTCTTCATGTCTATCGGATTTTTTTTATATTTGGCAACATTGTATTTTTAACATTACTCATGAATGACAATTGACATTATTAACAATCATCCCAAATCTTATTTCCTATTTACTCAAATGGAAAGACTTTCAAATAGAAAAACGTTTTTATCCAAACTTTCGGCGGGACATTAAAACATATCTTCTAGTGTCGCATTTATAAAGTCTAGTTCTTACTGTTTAGAGTGCTTGTTTCGTGAATAATCGTGAAATAATCCTTTTTAATCACAACTGTTCATTGATACATACATGCATTGGAGTTGGATATTTATTAGCAAAAAAAAGTATTTCCGACACTTTCCGTGAAAAATTTCAGTTGTTCAACGACGTTTAGCGCATTCTGATGCAACTGTGAAAATTTCGTCAAAATCGGTGACTTTTCACTTTTCACAAAAAATGAAAAAAAATTAATAAACCTATTTAAAGACAAGCTTTTATTCAAATGTACTAAAAGTAAAAAATAATTGCGCAAATTTTCCAGTTCGAACACAAAAGCGACAAGCTTTTGAATCTATAACTCCCGGAATAACCTACGTCACAAATCCAAAGCAATTATTTTTTACTTTATTAATTAAAATTGAAAGGATGCCCAAATAAAAATAAAATTCGACGGCTTCGAGCGTTCTTTCCAAAAATTATTTCTTTAATTTTTTACGAATGTATCCACTACTTTACGAGAGCATTAATTTAACGGGTGAACTGTATTCAAAATCTATGTGTGATATATTTTTGAAATCAGCTTTCCATGGAGAATCCAAAAATTGAATAACATATAGGGTGTTCCATTTGAAAAAAATTATCACGGACGTCATTAGTCAAACGTGGATCACCCTGTATATTTGATTTTTCTTTATAAATGTGGCAAATTGAGATTAAAAATCGACCTGTTTCAGGAGATTCCTCAGAAATGGGTGGTTTGGCTAAAAATGAATGTATTCAGTACTTTACGAAAGCACTGTGTACACCCTCATTTTCAATTCATCTTCATTTTAGTCTCATCCCTTCGAAACCTTACATCTTCGTCTCCCTCGGCCATGTCCCTTGTCAGACATGAACCTCATGGCTTCATTACAATTGTAATCAAATCAATCCAGTAAGGGTTTTTCGTTCACTTTTCATGTACAAACATATTTGTGAAAATTTGTTATCCAGTAAGTGTTTTTTATTTGTGTTTTTATGACAAATGTCAGCAAAATGTTTTTAGTTTGTTATCTCGATGTCCTGAAGATGTGTCCAACGTGACACGAAACATGTCGATAAATTAGAAAATAAATCATTATAGACCAAATATTGAATTGATGTGGCCGATACTTGATTAAAATCCATATTAAAGTAAACAGAAGACACTCACTTCATTAAATGACTTTCACTGAACGGGGTTTACAAAACTACGACACGTGTTTCACTATACAATAGCTTTTTCAAGTGGAAATAAAACTAACCCATCAATCAATGTCGCATATAAAACAGATAATAATTTAAGTAAATTTATTAGGAACAATAAAGATAAAACTGAAAAATTGGATAAAGCAGGAAGGAGTATATAAATTAACTTGGGACTCCTGTGTTAGTTTTAACATAGGCCAAACAGGCAGAACATTTAAAAAACGATTATCAGAACATAGGAACTGTTTCGTCAATGGAAAAACAAATTCAACTTTTGCTACTCACCTCTCGACTGAAAAACATTGTTTTGTTAACGATTTCGGAATATTACAAACAGAAAAGAAAGGTTATAAACTCGACCTTCTAGAAAGTTCAGAAATTAATAAATGCAAAAATGCGCACTATTTGCTCAATGACCAGATCAACTCAAATAATTCTCCTTTGTTGAATTTGTTTTACTGAAGATTAAACAGGGCATGTATATAATCTCCATTCCACTTATCCTCACTCCTGCTTTGCTTTGGGTCTTTGACTGTATTTTGAGTGAGGGCTTGGCCCTTTTACTCTTCCGTCTCAGTATAGGTGATCGTATGAGATTTTGATGCTAGCTATGTAGAAGCTAGCTGACTTAATCCTTCCTTGCGGCTAGTTAGGAATTATAGTTTAATACCTCGAAGTTTCCTGGGATTCCTTGAATGTTTTTTAGCAAAATGATGTTCGCTAAAATTGGCCTTTTTTTATGAATTCTGCCAATTCATCCAGGGCTGTAAGGAGTTCATCCAGGGGGGAATTTTCTGCCATTCTGCCTGTGTTTATTTCCTCCTGAGGCCTGGGGGGTCTAGGGGGTCTTCTTGGATTATTATTTTCGTCATTATTGGATTTCGGGAATTTAGGACATCCCCTATAATTGGATTCATGCTCTCCGTTGCAGTTGGAGCATCTGGTTGGTAAGTTTTCGTATGTATGATGAGTGGCGGCAAACAGGCTTTGTTCGACATGTGTAAGCAGTATGGCCAAACTGCTGAAAGTTATAATATTGCCCAATTCGGGATTTTTTACGCTGATGTTTAAACTTTACATGGATGTCCATTATTGATGTCAAATTCTTGATGGCATGGTCTGTGTCTGGAACAATACATAAAACAATCGACATTGGGGATCCGTCTTGTTTCTTGAATCGGGAAACCACTCTCGGGTGGAAGCCCTTGCATCTAAGATCTTTTGTGATGTCTTCAATAGAAAAATCTTCGGCTACTCCTCAAAAAATTGCCCTAATTTCTTTGCCGCTCTTCTTTTTGAAGGTGAAGTATTGTATTTTATGCTGCTCCAGGGTCTTCAAACATTTTTCATATTTTTCCATTTCGTTGTAAATCATTTTTATCCCGTCTTTATCATTGAAGTTCTGATCAGATTTTAGATTTAGGTTTTTGAGAAGTTGGCTAATAGCCGGCCAATTCTTCTTGTCTTTGATGACGATTGGTGGTGGTTTAATCTTATTATTTTCCTTTGCAGTTGTGGTATCTTGGTGTTCATCCATATCGGGCTCTGTTAGGGCTGCGAATTTGTTACTGACTTCTACATTTGGAACACATGTTTCCATTTTCGCGGTGTCATCTGGAGTTGAGAGAGTTTCCTTCCTCACAAACTCGTCAGTTAGCAAGGCTCCTTAAATTCTACTATAATTATCTTCTATTTTTCTCAAATGGTACATAATATCCACATTTTTAACTTTGTACTTGATAAAAAGTTCGTCAGTAAGATCTACTTTTTCGCTGATGCTGCAATTAACTTTGAGGATTTCTATCAATCCCAGATTTATCTCACGCTCCATTTTGCTGTCAGATCGACTCATTCCTAATGAATACCTAATGGATAATCCTTAATATTGCTAATTAGATTCATTATACCTGCTACTACCTGGCTTGACTATTTAACATGACACATCGTCATTGATGAGCTGTATAGCGAAACACGTGTCGTGGTTTTGTTAACTCAGTTTAGTGAAAATCATTTAGTGAAGGTATAGACCATTGGTATTGGAATCATCAAAAACTACGATCCACTGAAGACGTAGTTTGTACATTAATTTTTACTGGAATAAATTCATTTCGGAACGCCATACTTTTTTTTGTGAAATGATCTTATGTAGCTCGGCTATCCCATAGGCACAAAAAACATGAATATTCGGTATAACCGCCCTGAAACTTCAGTAATACTCCAACTACGTTGCCACATATTTTGCGCAGTTCATATTGTAACCGAACCCGTCTAGACAGTCAGCTCCACTTCTCAGGTAGCAGGATCTGCTCTCAAAAGACAGCTTGGTTTTTTTTCGGCACTCAGCCTAATATAGTTTTTTTTCGGCGCCTAGCCTTATATAGATGTACCTCCAATTTTCCCACGTTGTGTATACTTTTTTGTGTTCTTTAGGATACAAAGTTCAGTTCAACTGAAGAGAAATAAAAGACGAAAGGTAAATAAATACATATATTAGAGCCAAGAGTTACCATCTCAACTTGTTTGAATACAAATCCAACGATTAAAATCTTTACATTTTTCACAAGACAATATTGAAAGTTATAAGAGTTCAGCTTATTAGGAAATCGTCTCTGGTTTCGAATCTAATCTGATACAACTATGTAAAGTGTTTTTGAAGTGATGAAATTTGGACTATATAAACAAGTGACGGGAATATATCTGTATTTATAAAATTGTTTAATCCCCAAAATACATTGCCGGTATATTTCGCGGGTATATTCATAGATATGTCATCGCCAATCGAGAGAATGAAGACTATAGTATATTTCCAGTACCCAACCAAGGAGTTGCTAGACTCATTTGACCTAGTGACCGGTCGGAGATTGTTTTGTGTGCCCACATACTAGACAACCCGTTACCATCCTCGGCCACTCTTTACAGTACGTTCTATTCATATATATATATATATATATATATATATATATATATATATATATATATATATATATATATGCTAATATTCACCCAGTGTTGCGATAAATATTAAGAAATAATATTTTGCCTTTACTTGCCCTTACGTTGCGGCGCCAAATTGTTATATAATGATGATAGCTAAGAACAATCGTTGTTAATTTTGCCCCGCGTTGGCGACAAATTGTAATATAATTTGATTGTAGAAGTTATTGTCGCTCTGTATAATATTGATGATGTAATAATAATTGCTAGCTAACGTCACTGTTCTCTCGTCACGTTGCTGCCAATTGTTATCACTTTTCTTACCACGACTAAACTCAGTTGGTACGCCTCTCGTCTCAGATAGCCGGTTCAGGTAATTGAGCCACTGCTTGATGTCAATTTCAATCTATTCAATGTCAATAAGTATGATTGCAGATCATTGTGGAAAACAAACGAGAAAGTATCGAAAAACAATTATTTCCTTTATTCAGGAAAACTTATATTTACCCGGCCTACGATAAATAACTTATTCTATGGTCAATCTACAAATTTTCAAAGACAATCATGAGAAACGGTGACGAATAAATTATACACAACCTCACTTTTACTTTGAAAGGTTGAAAATTTCTTTAATAGTTCAATATCAAAATGAAATAGAGTTCTTCTGATATGATACGAGTTATTTGTGAGGTTATTCAGTTTGTGATGTGCACTAGGAAAGTGTATACCTGACGCTGGAACTGTCGCTGTTACAATACACACCAGGAAATTGAATCCTCCTTCAATCCACTGCTCTCAGGCTTTCGAATACCAAGAAAGAAACCATACAAATCCAGAAATCAGCTTTGGAATTTTTTTATATGGAGTATATAAAAAGGTAATGTCGTTTGCTGCTTATATTGATGGAATTATTGAATTTTTCTTTTCCTCATACCCGAACGTGTCGTTCTTCTTTAATTTTTCTCATCTCCCTAGTGGCTTTGTTATTCTATCACCTGGATACCATTTCTCCTGTTTCCATATCATTTGAATTTTCAAATTCGCGCACTTTGTTGTCACATTTTCACTCTTTGGGGTTATTTGTCAAAACTTATGAATAAACTATTTTTCCTTTCTTATAAACTATGTACAATTTTCAGTGATAATTGTCTCTGACACTTTTCCGTTCTTATTTTCTCACAATTTCAAATCTTACATTTTACCATATTGTTCCCTGATTGGCTATTGTCATCAAGAAGTTTGTTGTTCTCCCATTGGCTATTTTTAGTTAGATACAATTTCATATACTGTATGTTTCAAGCTTATAATTTTGTTGATCACATTTTATTCAGGATGATTTTGTAAATCTAGACTTTTTTGTTGTCTTTTGAACAATAATGATTATAATCATTATGACAGTGTATGAAATTGATTGTGTCATAGTATTTGGATATTTTTATCTATTCATATCATACAAAGGCTTCATAAAGGAAATAGAATTTCAAAAATATGTAAAAACAATATCTCTTGAACTAATAGCTATTAAGTAATTATTCTTTTTATGGGTTTTTTATGAAATTGTTTCCTTTTTTCCTTTTAAAATATATATCTGGTTTTTCATAACATAACAATATATATACTAGCGGACCCGACAGACGTTGTCCTGTCCAAATTTCTATGTTCCCTAAAATGTTTTTCCCGAAAATTTTCCCGTTATCCCGTTATCCCATTTTCCTGTTACCCCTTTTTGTCTTTACCCCGTTATCCCGTTATCCCCTTATCCTGTCATCCCGTTATCCCGTTTTTTCGTTATCCCGTTATTCCCGTTATCCCGTTACCCCGTTTTCCTGTTATCCCATTTTTTCTTCATCCCGTTATTCCGTTTTCCCGTTATACCTTCATCCTGTCATCCCGTTATCCTGTTTTCCCGTTTTTTCATTATCCTGTTATTCCCGTTATCCCGTTTTCCTGTTATAAAAAAAAAATAAAAAATAGGGGTTGATCGTAGAAGGGTGAAAATTAAGAGTAATATGATTTTTTTATTCTAAGTCATGACAATATAAAAATAAAAATCTTGCCAAAAAATTAGGGGTTGATCGTAGAAGGGTAAAAATTTAGGGTTATATGTATTTTTGAATGCCGTATCATAAAAAAATAAAAACCAAAAATGTTGTCTAAAAAATAAAAAATAAATTAAGGGATGGACCACCCTTAACATTTAGGGGGATGATTTGTGAATTTAAACCATCCAGGGCGCCACCCAAACGCATACACAAAAATTCATTCAAATCGGTCCAGCCGTTTAGGAGGAGTTCAGTGACACGTACAGTAGAGTTATATATATATATATATATATATATATAAAGATATATATAGAGCTTGTATACATGCGTAAAGCCGGGATCTATGACTTTGCAGAGAGTAATATTGTTGCACTACAAACCTACTCATTTCGAACATTTCTCAATTTACCTATGGTATAGTGACATCTTGATACGATCGATCAATTTCAACAACTCCGTACAACTATATCTTGGCGATTTCTAGTTTATACTGTCGTGATCAAATATACTAGCTAAACAGATACGTTCCTCAAGTCTATCGTCCATTTCAATATATATTTTCTTCTTAACTTACTATATTCCTTGAATTTTTGTATATGAGTTTTTTTCTTAAATTTCCAACATTTAATGAGAGAGACTGTGTAATACTGTGACACACACATACCACTATACAAAGCAATCAACCACAAATACCCGATTTGGTACTCTGCCGAAATTATAGAAAATATTCGTGAAAAAGCCAATATCTTGAAGAAATATAAGAAGACTAATTCAATATATTACTTAAACCACTACAGAAACCTGCGTTCCAGCATAAAAACACAAATTGAGCAAGCCTATGAAATATACCTAATAAATGTACAGTCATCAATTCACAATGATCCAAAATTTTTTTGGAATTATGTTAACTCAAAAAAACAAAAATCAAGAATCCCTGGTAAAATGAATTATGACAATCAAGAACTAGAGAGCCCTCGAGATATAGTAAATGCGTTTGCTGAGTTCTTTAGCAGTGTGTATCTTCCTATCAATCCAACTCCAAGTGATCGTTCAGAATTGGTAAATAACAGAGAAACTATCAATATCACAAACATTTCTGAGGATGAAGTGAGAGAAGCGATAAAAAAACTCAAGAATAAAATGACTGCTGGTTTCGATTCTATACCATCTTTCATAGTGAAAGATTGTAGCTCAATTTTAGCCGCTCCTCTCTGCTTCATCTATAACCTATCGTTGGAAACAGCAACGTTTCCTGATGTTTGGAAACTTGCCAAAATCTGCCCAATTTTGAAGAACGGGGATGTTTCGGCCATAACGAACTACAGAGCAATCTCGATAATCTCAAACTTCGCAAAGGCTTTTGAAATTATTCTGTATAAACACATTTACTTGTCAACTCACAATCAAATTAGCGATTCTCAACATGGTTTCATGAGCCACCGCAACACGGCATCAAATCTAGCAGGGTTTTCCCATTATGTGTGCTCAGCATTAGATAAACGGACAGGTGGATGTGATATACACCGATTTTTCTAAGGCCTTTGACAAAATTGATCATAGCATTTTACTTTCTAAACTGGATGTAGTTGATCTGAGTTTCTTTGAATCGTACCTTCTTAACCGAAACCAAATAGTTCACTACAATGGATTCAAATCAAACACAATAATTTCCACGTCTGGTGTACCCCAAGGGTCGAACTTGGGACCATTGTTGTTTTCAATTTTTATTAATGATTTAGACTCACAAATAAACTTTATGAAGCTTTTTTTGCTGACGATCTGAAAATAGTAAGTTCTATCCAAAATGTGGATGATTGCATAAAACTTCAGGAAGACATAGATAATGTACAGGCTTGGTGTGAAATTAATAACCTGCATTTGAATATTGATAAATGTAAAGCGATGTCATATACAAGAAAACACACATATACTGAACATCCATACAATATTCAAGGTAGATTGTTGACTCGTTGTAATGAGACTAAAGATCTAGGTGTATTCTTTGACTCTAAAATGGCTTTTGCCAATCACATGAATAAAAAAGCTTCCGAAGCCACATGTTAGGATTTATCATAAGAAACTGTCAGAACTTTTCAAATGTTAATGCCCTGAAAATATTATACTTCTCATATGTAAGATCCAAACTTGAATACTGCTCAGTCATTTGGAGCCCCTACTATGTTTGTCATGAGTACACAATCGAAAAAGTACAAAGAAAGTTCTTGAAATTCATCTACTTCAAAAATCTGACCATAACAACCTTCTTGACCACTTTCAATTCATTTCTTTAGAAAAAAGGAGAAAATGTGCGTCAATAACTTCTCTTCATAAACTGCTGCACGGCCTAATTGATTGCAGTTTGCTTTTATCAGAACTGAACTTTAGGGTACCAAGGGCTCATTCACGGCTGAATCTCACATTTTACTGCTCCACAGCGCGAACAAATTTAATCTTGCATTCTCCAATTGAATATATGTGTGATAATTACAACTCCATATGCAGTTTTTGCGATATCAATACTTGTTCTGTGAAGCATATGAAAAAAGTAGCAATGGAAATATGGAATTGACAATAGTTAATCTGTTTTTGTTGTTTATTTTTCTCTTTCTCTTTTGTTACCGTGAGAAATTATGTACCATCACTTTTACCGTTTATTACCGTTCATTACCGGTCATAACCGTGCATTACCATTAATTAGTTTATATTAGTTTGGTGATTTTTCGTCTCACTAGTGTAATTTACACTTTGTTTTTTCTTTTTTCTTCTTTTTGTATATATTAATATTGTATCACATGTCACATGTGAACTTAATATTACTTGTTAATTATCTACTACTTAACAGTACTGATGTATTTAATTATGTCCTGTAATTGGGTTTTACCTGTTGGGCAATAAATGATTATTATTAATAATTAATTAGTCTGGACCTTAACCAATTCCTCTAGAATTTACTCCCGACAACACGTGAGAATAATACTCTAGTATGTTTAAATTGCCACAACCATGGGTTTGTCCTAACATGAGCCTAGTGACCAGCTTGGAATCCTTTTGGGTGCACCCGTTAGACAAACCGTTACTTTCCCGATCACTTTTTAAGTTTAAGGTTTTTGGCAAGTGGTAAAACCGGGATTCATTTATTTATGGCAAGAAGTAACATTAGGATCAGATAAACATACTCAGTTCCACTATTTCACCGTTGTGCATATAAGGTTTTTCAAACCAAGACATTACTCGAAGTTACGGTTAGATCCAGACCAATTTAACTAAAGAAAGCTGACTCCATCAATTCCAATTGTACTGATTTGAGAGTGACATGTAACGACTAATGATTTCTTTGATCTTAAAACTTCCATCTAACTGATATAAGCAACAGAACGTATACTTAAGCCTCAAGGCATATTTGATTTAAATAGTTACGGACCCGGACTCTCTAGAGGTAAGGGAGTGGTGCCGTTAGATTCCATCTTGAAAGAGGGACTCCCTTATCGTGTCGCCAGTATCTAAATATAATTCCATACCAGGAGATATTGTCAGGACTAGGACTCAAGCTGAACTCCTTTCTGATCTATTTTGTGTTCGCTTTTATAGCAAAAGGATCGTATCCAGGGAGACGAATTTTGTTCCTAAGAATTCCCAATTGTCCGACAGGAACTTGCCAATATTCGAATTTCCCGAATGGATTTGCAATCTGAAACTTGCATAGAAGGTTGTACAATTAGAACTAGGTTTCCTTTCTGAATAAATACGGCATTTACCAAATTTCAGACATAAACTTTGATATCCCACGCTACAGGACAACTTTTACTTTGAAACTCTATTTTCAACTCTCAAGCTCGATAAGGTGGGTAAAAAGCAAACCAGCTTGATGAGAAAAGTGTATAATTTCATTTGATATATTGGATTAGTAGAGAAATCTTCTAGGAAGATGACAGGGTAGCGTAGAAGTTGAAATGTCATCCCTACATATTCATAATGTTTCCTAGATTCGCTTTTAATATTTCCTATATTTGGTTTTACTAACTCTAAAGATACTATTTTCTCTATCAGCTTTAACAAGAAAGTATATTCTTCCATTTGAGGTGTGGAATAAGTAGAGAGATATTATTGAAAGATTGCAGGGTAACGTAGAAGTTGAAGGTAACTCCTACCTGTTTTTTCTTCCTGTAAAGTTACTATCAGTTTGATCAGCTTGATTAATAAAGTGTATTCTACGATTTAGGAAGTCATTTCAGCAGAGAAATATTATTGGAACATGGTATCGTTGAAGTTGAGTTGAGTACCCTCATATCGATAATGTTCCCAGATTTTTCCTTTTGTTCCTAAGATTGATATTTGTATGCTCAGATTATCAATGGCATTGTGTATTTCAATTCTAGATGACAAATTGTTAGGAGAATGTGATTGGGAGATGGCAGCGTAGTGCTGAAGTTGAATCGTAGGAAGTACATACAACGTTACCTACGAAGTATATGGACCTCATACCTATGAAGTGATTCATACTCACCTTGTTCTCTTCATACAGTCGTAGACTTGTTATCAGTTGTCGTACAATTCCAAAACTTGTTGCAGGAGAGGGAAAGATATCATCGAAGGAATTTTACTTACTTTCTGCTAGATTTTTGTCATCGGAAACCTTTTCTTGGAAGTGCAGATGATGATTCTAACTACCTGCTTGGAATGCTCTTCTTCTGAATGATATTTCATCCTAAGACGATGCTCTGATGTTTTCCATTGTTGACTTCATAACGCTAGTTTCTTTTTTGTTTATGAAAAGAACACTCCCCCTACCCACCAAGATCTAGGAATTTATGTAATCATACCGTCTCAATATTTTAACTGTCTGTTTTATTAGAATGGATCTTGTTTGGTAGGTCTCTTTACTGTGCATAGTGTCAGGCCCCAGAGTTACAGAAAAACTTTCATTCCTAAGAAACAACACGATATTCCTTAATATGAACGTTATAGCCAGAAAAACCAGTCCACTAGGAAAGATAATAAAATCAGAAATCCTCCGCACTACCAAACTAATCGAAAAATAAGCCCATTAAAAATATTTCGTTATTTGAAGATGAGAAAGGCACTTAAGAAGTCCTATAAAACATCACCCTTTTTTCGATATAGCTACTAACATATCATCACCTCCTAGTTACGCGTATGTGAAAAACAAAGTTCTTGATGAATAAATTCAGAGTTTTTGACAGCTCGCCTACTTACATTGAGCCACGAAATATCATGAAACTGTTTTTATGTATTCATAAGGACAGAAAAACGCTATAATTTATAAATTACGACAGCCCATCAATATAACTCAAACTGCGAGAGAGATAAAAACCCTCGTATTTATCCATTCGCGTATGACAGCAGCAAGCAGTTAATTATTTAATCGCGGATTTATTAGGACAAGTAACAAAAACAATTTCCTACGGTAATAAACCTTTGGCCCCTTCCGCGCCCGGGCAGAATGATATAAAAGCAACTTCGATCACAAGAAAAGAATGATTCTAACAGAAGCCAGTCGAGTAACATGCTCATGTCAGCTCATTAGTCTACTCGACAAGTTGAAAATGGTCTAAAATAGAGATACTGCTCTTAAAATTATGTGTGATAGCTCATTGGATCCGGAATAACGCCTAGAGAAATGTGCCAAAAGCGTGTATAAGCACATAAAAAATTGCAAAAGTTATAAACAATTGAAAATGAAAAAAAATTGCATTTCGTTTTTTTGCCAATATTTCATAAACTATCAATATTTGAGAAATTTCAAGAAAAGATTCTGAAAGAGGAGGAAATTTCCAATAAAAAACATTCCCGGAACTCTATCTCCATTATTTATAATTTTAATTTAACGCTAAAAATGGGTCTCCGAGCGACATTTTTAGGTTGCGCGCGCGGCGTCAAAAGCGAGTACGACACATTAATTAATTTATTCAAGGTATTAATTTTTTTTTTTTTTAATTATGGTGTATTCGGAATACTATACATAATTTATTCCCGTTGGAAATTATACTTAAAGTTAATTTCTCAACAAGTTAAACGATTGTTAACTAACAAAATTTTCTCGAATTTTTTTTTAAATAAAAAGTTTAAATAATAAAAATTTTTAGTTTTTATCCCTTTAAATTTTTTCATCATATTATCGTTTTTTTATCAATACAAAATATAAATTGATTTGCAAAAAAAAAATTTCCCGCTATTTGTTGATACATTTTTTATAAACAAATTGATTATTTCAATATTTTTGAAAAATTTTTTTCACAACTTCATTAATTACAAATATTATGATTTTTGAAAAAAAAACCTTAATAACAATTTTTAATTGTTTATAATCGTTTTTTTTATATTACTATTGCTTAAATAATTATTAACGATTTTTTTTCTAAAAATCATAATTGACAATTCTCTATAAAGTAACAAAAACAATTTTTTTTTATATCAACAATACCATTGTTTATTAACTTACCAATTTGTTATAAACAAATTTTTAACTTTTTTTTCTGAAACTTCTAAAATTTACAAAAACAACCATATACATCAAAGTAAAGAAAAAAAAATTACAATTTTTTATTTTACTTTGGGAATTGAAATTGGGAAAAATTGGGAATTTTTTTTTTCTATACTTTGTTATATATGGTTGTTTTTGTAAATTTTAGATGTTTCAGAAAAAAAATCTAACAAAGTAAAAAATTTGTTAATAACAAATTGGTAAACTAATAAACAATAAAATTGTTGATAAAAAAAATATGTTTTTGTTATCTCATAGAGGACTGTCAATTATGGTTTTTAGAAAAAAAAATTGTCAACTAATTATTCAAACAATATAAATATAAAAAAAATGATTATAAATAATAAAAAATTGTTATTAAGGAAAAATTTATTTTTCAAAAATCATAATATTTGTAATATAATGAAGTTGTGACAAAAAGTTTTTCATAAATATTGAAATAATCAATTTGTTTATAAACAATTTATCAACAAATGGCGGGAAAATTTTTTTTTGCAAATCAATTTATATCTTGTATTATTAAAGAAACGATAATATGAAGATAAAGAAAAAAAATGTTTAACAACATTATTTGGATTTTTTTGTTTTTGTTCAAGTACAAAAATTATTATAAACAAAGTATGAATATTTTTTCAACTTTTATGGCGTGATCTTGTTAAGTATGTATATAAGAAAGGCTCTACGAAACGAAAAAATTTTACGACAATTATTTAAAAAAAAAAATCATTTACAATTAAGACAGAAGTTCGACAAAATTTTGTTAGTTAACAATCGTTTAACTTGTTGAAAAATCAACTTAAAGTGGAATTTCCAACGGGAATATCATTTATAGTGTTCCGAATACACCATGATTTTTTCAAATTTAAAAAAAAGTATTTAATACCTTAAATAAATTAATTAATGTGTCGTACTCGCTTTTGACGCCGCGCGCGCAACCTAAAAATGTCGCTCGGAGACCCATTTTCAGCGTTAAATTAAAATTATAAATAATGGAGATAGAGTTCTGAGAGCCCAGAGTTTTTCATTGGAAATTTTCTCTTCTTTCAGAATATTGTTTTGAATTTTTTTAAATATTAATAGTTTATGAAATATTGACAAAAAACGAAATGCCATTTTTTTTCATCTTCAATTGTTTATAACTTTTGCAATTTTGTATGTGCTAATACACGCTTTTGGCACATTTTTCTAGGCGTTATTCCGGATCCAATGAGCTATCACACATAATTTTAAGAGCAGTATCTCTATTTTAGACCATTTTCAACTTGTCGAGTAGACTACATAGTGAAATAAATTCAATTCTATAAAACATGGCTATTCAAGTGGTAGATAACGAACAAGACGACGACGCGAGCAAGAGATCAGATTAGAGAATGTGCGAACTAATACGAAGATAAATTACATTCAAGCCTAATCCGCGTAACAACAGCAACCAAGTGAATTTACCAGTAAACCAGTATTTTTCCAAAATTACCTATTATTGATCAACGCTTCAAGAACGTGATAAGTTAACGAAAAACTTCGAATCGATAGTTCATGACCTCATAGAAAACCGTTTCCATACAACGATAATCTAATATACCGTGAGAGTTAAAAATAAAATGAACATTTTTAGCGCAGTTAATCGAAATAATAATACAATTAAACTAATTGTCGTTTAAAAACCTTCTCAAGTGAATAGTGTTGGCTATGCTGAGTTGGAGTAAGTTCATATGTACTTTTCTGTATTCATGTGTGGGCAAATTGAATTTTTTTTTATAATACGAATGTGTCTTTGAATGTATCTCCATAATTTCATGTTGAAAAAACAACCAAAAAGTTATTTGATTGAGAAATGCATATATAGCCCAAGCGAGTTTCTGACTTCTTAACTGTAATAAAATTGTATTGACTGTTAAATTATACTGAACATTGTGTGTCTAAATGTCTATATGTAAACAATAACTGAAAGTGTATAATAACAATAGCCTTCTTTACGGTCTCGTAGAATGAAATTTTATGTATATATGATTATAGGTGTATAGATTTTTATATTTATATTTTGATGATGTCCAATACCATGTAATATGGTCTTAATGGAATAAAATATTATTATTATCATTATTATTGCCAAAGTTTTCACAAGATAATTATTTTCAGCCGTTTTTGACAATTGATGTCACTATTGTAAGTAAACTACCCTCTATTTGTTTTCTCTGAATATGGTATCATATTATCCGTGTATAGAACGGATGAAATATTTTTGTCAACTTTTATTAGATAAATATGTCTATTCTTAACATTTTTATGAGTGCATTATTATTTTTTATTATTATTTTTCGAATCTTTCTGAAACACGGTACGTATTTCCTAGATAAACAACTCACGCCCAAGCACAGAGGGAAAGGGGTATTTCCTGTACGCCGCTCCAGGAACATAATCTCGTTTCGACCATCCTCAGATAGTCGATGCTCTCGATGCTTGTTTTCTCAATCTAACAAAAAGTTTGATGTTACAGTTGTGTTGTGTTAATTCATAACACCCTGTATAGGCCGGGCTCAACATTTGGTTGGTCAGATGTGGGGTGTTTACTTCCCCAACTCTCCCCGGCTTTAACATTTGGTATGCAAGGGTGTGGTTTTTAAATAAATAATACCCTGTATATCTCCAGACTCAACAATAGCATGGCCAATCGGTAAATATGGTTTTATATTACCGATGTGGAGTATTTCAGCTTTCAAGCTATATCTAGAAAAATCAATAAATAAACGCGATTCATTCGGATCATAATTTTGATTCATCGAATCACAAAGCCCGGTCACCCTGTGAATACTTCGAATATTTATATCACCATGAAAAAATTACATAATTGTTTCATACATCTGTCACTCAAACTTCAAACGTGCGAACACTTTCCAATTTTCAAGATATGTTGAAAGAACACATATGTCGATTGAACATACTACCGGTGAAAATTGTCAATCGAGTTGTCGAAACCGGAATCCTAATCAATTTGCGAAGAAAATGTCTCAGCATGATTATGATGAATGAAATTCACCCGAGGAGCTCGATCTATTTCAAATCCAATAGGGCAAAACGAATCGAAAAAAGAAGACACCTGCTCAAATATACGTGTGTTATACATCCTTTCAGTATATTTTCCCTCTATTGGGAATTTTTCATGACCATCATGTATATAACAACGTTCATAGTATCGACTATAACCGCCGTCCCATGGGACAGAAATGTGCTCCACTATTTTTTCTACATAAAGATTTACATCGATGTGGTCCAGACCATAGACATACTGAAGGTGTTCTTTACGGGATTCTATGACAAAGAACTGGGCAAGACTATCCTGAAACCTAGTTCATTAGCTAAAAAATATCTGAGTACATATTTTCTGGTCGATCTCCTGAACACAGGGCATTTGTTGATGATAGTGGTGACATTGGCAACAGGACGTTTATTCACCGCATCCTGGGGGCACGTAATCAGATGCCTTTTCTATTTGAGAATTTTACGTATACGAAGATGGTTGGATGCGTTGGAAATGTTTCATTTGTACGCCAACTTATCGGCCTTTTTCAACAAAGCGCTGAAGGCAGTTTTCATTATTGGACTCTTTTGGATGTGGCTATATGCGGTTAAATTCCAATTTGAGATATCGCTTAGTCATTGGTTTGACGTAAAACGCATAATCAGTGGACAGTCTTTTTTTGTGGCCACTTTGGAGCTGCTACACGTCAGTTATGGAGATATTCCCCAAGACCATGTCCACCAGTTGATGGAGTCGATGTTCTTCATGTGCCTTGGTTATTGCCTCCAGCTGTTCCTCTTCAGTCAGATATTTGAGGTTTGTAATGCACAGTTATTTAAAAACGTGGAACATGACGAATTCATATTGAATTTTCATTCCAATAACCTTGATTTTTTATTCAGTTTCTCGGGGATGAAAATACCCCGTAAATGATTATATCGCAATATCTTCTCGATCTGGATAGGAGATGTAGGGGTCTGAATGAGAAATGAAATGCGTTATTCCCAACTCTTCCCGAAAGGGTTGGAATATATAGATGGATTTTATTGATCCTCTTTCTTACATAATATGTAGATAGAAGAAACAATAGTTATAAAGAGATATATACAGTGCTCGTCTAAAGTCCGTTCCCCCCCCCCCCCTTTGAACCACCTGATATATCGCAACGAAATTTGGAGGGCTCAAATAGGAGATAAAAACCTACTTTTTCATGAAAAAATCACAGCTAAAAGTTTCAAAATGGCGGCTGAGCGCCATCTTCAATATTTTTTTAAATAGAACACCCCGTATATTATTTCATTTTCGAAATCTGCTCATAATTCTCAACAGTTTTCTCCAATACACTTCACTCCTAAATTCAATTGTTTTCGAAAAAGTAACGTTTGAAGAGTGATATTCCGGTTTAAAATGAAGTATGGATTCTGGTCACTTCCGGGAAAACATTTTGCTAACTAAACTTTATTAATTTGTAGTTGAATCTCTTAATGAATTCGACTAATGAGAGGCGTAAAGAGAGTTTATTAAGGATAAACAGTACCGCTCACCGGAAAATCTCGAAGCCTACGAATGTGTTCTTTAACCCTTTATAGGACCAATTATTGTTTTTTTTTAATTAAACTTTTTTTCAATATATTTGATGTTCAACACCATATATGTACTACACAATATATTTCAAAACCTGAAAAAATCGTCACTTCCGGTTTTATAGGGTGGTAAATTATTATACCACAGTCCATTGAGTGTCATTATGAAATCGAGCAAAACATGGTTAAATAATTTACCGTTTTATCGAAATGGAACTTTATTCAACTGAAACTATTACATTATGCTAAACATTGCATTTTTTATCATTATTGTTACCATTTTGATGAAACGGATCAAAACATTTTTTGCAAAGAGCAACATTGCAGGCCTTGCAAACCGAGTTGCTACGTTTTTGTTTCTGCTTGGTACTACAGAACGCACACCTTCTGTAAGTTGAAATCACCGGTAAGTGGCTGCCTACGTCCAGTAACCGAATTGAATTGTGTACAGTTCCCCTCGCATATCGACTATTATTTTTTCGACCAGTTCCTTCTTCATCGATTGGTCTCCCTCGTTTTTGTGTACTGGAAAATGTCCCAATAAGTTGATCTATCAAGCAACTTCTAAACTGCAAGTGCGTCATGCACTTGGAAGCGTGATTTTCACTCTTGTACTAAGTTTTGTACATTATGTACGAATTTACCACAGCTGCATCAAGGAAATAAAAAAATAATTTCATCCACCACCTGCGCGATTTCCATGAGATAATATAAGTGGAATGTAACTGATCAAAGTGATCAACACCTCCCATGTGCAAGTTATAATCTCGGATCGCACTTGGACAAATTATATCCTTTGTCAGATGGATCATGCATATTGCTTGCCACTATGACGGGTTTGGTACTTCTGTCTTTCCATTTATATACTGTTATGTCACCTGAAGATGCAAAATCAAATTGTCCTAATGAGAGAGCTTTGTTTGGGCAGAGTTTGTCATATGGAAATTGTTTTCGGTTGGAACGAAATGTTCCGCAAGGAAATAGTTTGTTATCCAATAACCTTTGAAGCAATAGAAATGATGAAAAAAAATTTTCAAAATATAAACAGTAACCATGTGTTGATAAAGATTTCGACAGATTCACAACAACTTTTTCTCCTAGAGCAAGGTTTTCTGAATTTTCAGACTTTCCTTGACAAACATCGAAATCCACCATATACCCTGTGCTCGCACAAGCCATTGCCCACACTTTGATTCATCTCTTGATGGGTTTGAGAGGCATTTACTGTTTTAGTGTGGACCGACCTTTGAATGCCACCATACTCTCGTCAATAGAAATGAATCTTGATGGCGCGAAATTTGCCTTGAATTTGGTAGAGAGATGAGTAAGTAAAGGCTGCACTTTATATAATTTGTTGTATCCGTCTTCTCCTTTTTTAGGCATTCGTTCATTGTCAGCCAAGTGGAGAAACCTCAATATTTTCAAAAACCGTTTCATTGTCATGACTTTCGAAACTCGCTCATTATGAAAATAGTGATTGTTTGACCAGTATATTCTGATACTTGGTAAATTGTTCATTCCAAACAATAACAATAATCCAAAGAAGGCTTTCAACTCATAAGTCCAGTGTCACACCTTTTTATAAAGCATATAAATTGCTCTGTTTTACAATAGTTTCCATAATATTGCCATCAAAACTTGTTTGAAAAATGGATAGGATGTCATCAGTGGAAATACTGCACAGCAATCCGAAAGGTCGATCAAAGATGAACGACTTGAAAGATAGGTTGGGGAGTGGAGTGGAGAAGTTTTTCCCATTTGATTGCACCTGGTTCATTACATGCATTGACTTTTGGCGGTGCTACTTCAGCTTCTATCACTTCCTCTTCACTTACTTCTGAAGACTCGCTTGAGAAAACAAAAGCAGGGCAATGTGACGGTTTCTTGTTCTTATTTTGTTTATCAACAGAGTAATCTGGGTCTTTCAAACTATCATCTGACGAATAAGGTTCAGGTTCTTCTAGATCCACAGTTGAAGACTGATGATGACGTATTCTTCTGGGGATTATTATTTTCCGTAGCGTCTTTGGTCTAGAGCTTGATGTGGAGGGCACTGGAGCTGAATGTACATTCTGAGTGGGAGTATACTGTGAAGAGGAACTAGAGGGACACAAACGGCTGCTCGATCGAGTAGAAGCTAATGATTCGTACGGCAAATCGTCCTCCGCGTTCGGGTCCCCACCTATATCCGAGTCTATAGCCCGCTGATCGGTTACCCCTTCCTGATCTGATGTTTCTTCATCGAGAAGGGCAAATGCTTCGTCGCTTGTCATCTTCGAAATGTCCGAATTATCCATTTCTAGAAAGAAAAATGATCCTGTTTGTATCTGAACTCTAAAATGGTTCATAACATCTTTGCCGATGAAATATTAGCAAAATTTGCGAAGCTGTGTAAATGTATAGTGCATTGGGAACATTTTGCATCATTTCAAAAGATAAGAGATTATATTCATTGTGGTAGAAAATGTATTCAAACTTTCCGGAAATATTCTAACCTCAAAATTTCATACTGAATAATTTACAATAACTCTGTTGAATGTTGGAATAATTTTACAAAAATAGTTCATTGGTGATTGATTTGGTTTTTCTAATGATATTGATCCAAAACACTTACCGAAATGTTATAAATGAGAGCTCACTGGGCACTTCTTTTCACTCACAATACACTTCAGTGAAATTATATAACTACTTGGGAAACTCGGTAAATATTTTTACCACCATATCGATCGCTGCCAACCTATGAAATATAAAGGGTATATATCTTTACCAGGGCGTGCTGAAGACTATACAGAATAACGTATGATCATTACGGATCAATTTCTATGGAAAATCAAGTATACTTTGAACCATATGTGAGGTGGTAAATTATTTTACCAAAGACCTATAAAGGGTTAAATTCACAATCAAAACAAATTAGTTAGCTGAAAAATTATAATTTATTTTTGAATAACACTTTTATTTAACCCCAACAATTATTTCATCAAGTGTTCAATGAGGCCCTCTCCTAAATCTTGACAATAAAGTGCCCTATTATAAATAGCTTCTCTCATCTCTCATCTAGTCTGTTCATCTATTTCTTCACATGTATCTATTATTCTGCGTTCCAACTCTTCTATTGTTTGGCATTCAGTGGCATAGATTTTTGACTTCAGATATCCCTAAAGGAAAAAAAACTAGAGGTGTGAGATCCGGAGATCTTGGTGGCCACTATGTACTTCCCCTGCGACCTATCCATCGCCCAGGAAAGTTTGTATCGAGGAACTCTCTAGCCATGCGATCGAAATGGGGAGGTGCCCCATCCTGCTGAAATGTGATATCACGATTTTCAAACTCTTCCTGATTGTTCAATACAATTTGTCTTATTCGAGGTTCAATTTCAGTTTCTAAAAGATGTCTGTAAATAATTCCTGTAAGATTGCCTCTGATGAAAATCGGTCCAACAACGCGATTTCCCAAAATCCCCGCCCAAACATTCACCTTTTTAGGAAACTGGGTATGTCCCTCTCTAAAAATATGCGGATTAGTATCGCTCCAGTATCGTACATTCTGTTTGTTGACTTTTCCATTAAGAAAAAACGTGCATTCGTCTGCGAAACATACACGTTTTAGGAAGCCCCGTTCTCCTTCAATTGTTCTTGTTAACCACTCACAAAATTCAACCCTCCGGTCTGGATCATCCTCCGTGAGGGCATGCAGGTTTTTCATTTTATAGGGATGAAACTTTTCTTTTTTTAGAACTCTTTGGACACTTTTTGAATTAACTACACAAGATTCAGCAACTGCAGACGTCGACTGAGTCGGATTGATTACCATTTCAGCAACAATTTCTACCTTTTTTTCTTCTGAAAGATGCGGTCTTCCTGATCTTGGAGCATCTTTCAGCGTACCAGTTGCTTGGAGCTTATTCAAAAGTTTGCGCAAATATGACCTCGAAATAGTATTCTCGGGAAATCTATCATTAAACATACGGACTGCTAGATGATAATTTCTTCCAGCTTCTCTAAGTATCAAAACTTCTTCAAATTTATCGTCTAGCCATGATCACACTTTTCATAAAAGGATTTAGGCGCTCAACGGACTATTTGACAGTTAGCAGTTCAGTTTGACAGTAAACAAGATGTTACCGCGACAACGATTTTTTCCAATGCAAACTTGATTGAAAGCAACATTAGTGTTTTTGGTTGGGTTTTAAATGACCAAAATGTCACTTTTCAAACGTTAATATTTCGAAAACAATTGAATTTAGGAGTAAAGTGTATTGGAGAAAACTGTTGAGAATTATGAGCAGATTTCGAAAATGGAATAATACGGGGTGTTCTATTCAAAAAAATTATTGAAGATGGCGCTCAGCCACCATTTCAAAACATTTAGCTGTGATTTTTCCATGAAAAAGTAGGTTTTTATCTCCTATTTGAGCCCTCCAAATTTTGTTGCGATACCAGGTGGTTCAAAAATTAGTAGAGGAGGAACGGACTGTATACACACAAATATACTCTTAAGTCTAGATAAAATGTGATAAAAAGACATTTCACAATGAAAATAATTATATCATCACATTGATATTAAAAAAAACATCCAGGTACCCGAACATATATAATGTAAATATTAACTATAAATAAAAAATAAATATAAAAACAAATACAAATAAAAATGAATGAATGATAAAAAAATCAGGTTAACTTTTATACAAATGCACTGTGAGTAGCAGATTCAAGCGCAAGAATAACTATTTTATATTCGCGTCATCTTGAATTCGTGATCTCCGACCCCAAAAACTCCATACACCAATTTTTATTGGAATCGGGCTATAACCACAAAACTAATCACCATATTTGAGCTTCCATCTTGGATTTATGAATTTTTACAAAAAATTCGTGATCTCTGTTCCCGAAAACTCCCACTTACCAATTTTGAATCGAATCGTACCATAATCGCAAAACTCGTCCGCTATATTGGAGCCGCCATTTTATTTTTTCTCTAGAAAAAATTTAAATATGCATTGTTACCGGAATTATGAACATCTGCCAAAGAACCCCGCACCAAATACATGGGGAAATGGCTCTCAGCCAATTTTGAATTTTTTTTTGGGATATTGTGGTACAAGTCACTAGAAGTTACATGTGCAAGTTTAAATTAGTTTCTATATCTAGTTTCGAACATATGAATTTTTTTAAATTATAAAAATGTCTGTTTTACTAAAACATAGTTCACTTAACCAAAAAAAAATACTTTTTAGATTATTAGTAACTAAATAATAGCATTGCTGGTTTAAAGGAAGTCGAATGGCATGTAATGGGGGGATTGGCGCGGTGGGTTAGCGTCCGACTCATGATCGAAAGGTCGTGAGTTCGATTCTCGGCCAGGGCAGAAATTTTTCTATTTAATTTGAGAGAATTAAATGTTAAATTTCGTAGCCGGGCCGAGGATGGTCCTCGACGATTCGCTGTTGCGTTCAAATTAACAGTGCTGCTCCTAGGTGGCGTATGGAGTTAGTAACAAGGCCTACCCAGAACACTATGAAATGATACATAAAAATACTCAACTTGTGACTGGCCGAATGACGAAATGTCAAAGCCATTAAAAAAAAAAAAATGGCATGTCAGTCATAGGCCAGTAGATATAGACAATCAATTAACATTAATTCCAAAAGTTTTCAAACATCAATGGTATGTTAGTGTATTAATGAAAACAAACTATAAAATTTTGCAGAAATCTGCGATTAACGGAACATTGTTTTAATTGCAAAAAACGTTTTCATGCTTTATTATTGCACTGAAAATTCCAAAAGTTCTGCAAACTAGGCATACCTACAGTAATGGTGTTTCACAACATGCATTGAGTTTGCAACCTTGTAAAAATTACGGAACCTTGTGTTTTTGTCATTTGTTCAAGTTTTTCATTGTAATTTGTTAAAAAAAATTACAAAAGTTCTACAAATTGGACAAGTAAACGGAAAAAAAGTTTTAAATATTCAGATATATTCGCAACCATTTCTGAAAAACGCATTATTTATTTATCAAACTTTTTTATCGACGCTCCCATTTTCAATACACACAAGCATTGGAATAATTACAAAAGTTTTTTATTGTGGTTGCAAATGAAGAGAATATCGGTCTTAGTTGATATGTAACTTTGCAACCTCATAGGAAAAACGAAACCTATTTATCCACCAATTTTTTTTTGCATTTTTACATCTTTTGAAAAAATTGCAAAAGTTCTGAAAATTGCGATTAAAATTACGACTAACATTTCACGTGACGCAAGAGATAGTTCAACAGAATTATTTTTTTTGTATAATTGATTTATTTTTTTATAATTTGGCCAAATTAAATTAAAGGTTTTTCCGGCCAGTTGAATACTTGATTATCAATCGCGTATATCTGTTATACTTTGTACTGGTTGATTGAAATTGCATCCGAAGATTAATACGGTTACATAGTTAACCATTAAAAGATTTTAAACTAATTATTGATCTCAGGAGCAATCACTGTTTTCGACTAATCAGCGAAATAAATTTAATCTAATATTTTCGAATGCAGCAATCGAAATATTCTGATAAATTCTGCTAAATGGAAGACATCAATTTTTTATCGCATTAGAAATGACAATCATTCTTCATTTAAAATTTTCACTTGTCACAACATGACTTTATAGCAATCGACGATATTTTAAAATGAATAATCGATGCTCTATGGAAGTAAGGATATCAAAACGTTATCGATTGTATAACTCGCAAGTACATAATTTTCATCGTCGTACAAAAATGTTGCTGAAAAATAAAATTTGTTAAATCAATATTACATCTCAAATTTAATTTTTACATGTATGTATTTCTTGAATTAAATAAAATTATATTTCACATAAAAGGAAGGAATTTTGTGGCATGGTGGACAAATTATTAAATTAAAGAAAAAAAGCATCCTCAAGTGAGAGTCGAACCCACGACCTTATGATCTCTAGCCATACGCTCTACCAACTGAGCCATTCGAGGACATAGGAATCGACACACACTCGTGAATCCTTTCCTTCCATAATTTAATGTTCATGTTAGAAATGAATCGAAGATCAAACGTACTTATCAAATGGCCGTCGAGATCCGTCGATTGACGATTTCAATAGCAGATTCAGGAAGATGATCTCTAACCACTGATAATATTTAGCCAAATATATAATGTGAAAAGTGGAAATATTGCGTCCGAAATAAATACATAAAAGAAGGGAATTTTGTGACATAGTGGACAAATTATTAAATTAAAGAAAAAAAGCATCCTCAAGTAGGAGTCGAACCCACGACCTCATGATCTCTAGCCATACGCTCTACCAAGTGAGCCATTCGAGGACATAGGAATCGATACACACTCGTGAATCCTTTCCTTCCATAATTTATTGTTCATGTTAGAAATGAATCGAAGATCAAACGTACTCATCAAATGGCCGTCGAGATCCGTCAATTGACGATTTCAATAGCAGAAAAGGAAGATGATCTCTAACCACTGATAAGATTTAGCCAAATATATAATGTGAAAAGTGGAAATATTGCGTCCGAAATGAATACATAAAAGAAGGGAATTTTGTGTCATAGTGGACAAATTATTAAATTAAAGAATAAAAGCATCCTCAAGTGAGAGTCGAACCCACGACCTTATGATCTCTAGCCATACGCTCTACCAACTGAGCCATTCGAGGACATAGGAATCGACACACACTCGTGAATCCTTTCCTTCCATAATTTAATGTTCATGTTAGAAATGAATCGAAGATCAAACGTACTTATCAAATGGCCGTCGAGATCCGTCGATTGACGATTTCAATAGCAGATTCAGGAAGATGATCTCTAACCACTGATAATATTTAGCCAAATATATAATGTGAAAAGTGGAAATATTGCGTCCGAAATAAATACATAAAAGAAGGGAATTTTGTGACATAGTGGACAAATTATTAAATTAAAGGAAAAAAGCATCCTCAAGTAGGAGTCGAACCCACGACCTCATGATCTCTAGCCATACGCTCTACCAAGTGAGCCATTCGAGGACATAGGAATCGATACACACTCGTGAATCCTTTCCTTCCATAATTCAATGTTCATGTTAGAAATGAATCGAAGATCAAACGTACTCATCAAATGGCCGTCGAGATCCGTCAATTGACGATTTCAATAGCAGAAAAGGAAGATGATCTCTAACCACTGATAAGATTTAGCCAAATATATAATGTGAAAAGTGGAAATATTGCGTCCGAAATAAATACATAAAAGAAGGGAATTTTGTGACATAGTGGACAAATTATTAAATTAAAGAAAAAAAGCATCCTCAAGTAGGAGTCGAACCCACGACCTCATGATCTCTAGCCATACGCTCTACCAACTGAGCCATTCGAGGACATAGGAATCGACACACATTCGTGAATCCTTTCCTTCCATAATTCAATGTTCATGTTAGAAATGAATCGAAGATCAAACGAACTTATCAAATGGTCCTCGAAATCCGTTACCTGTCACTCTAACATCATCGTCAATTGACGATTTCAATAGAAGATGATCTCTAACCACTGATAAGATTTAGGCAAATATATAATGTGAAAAGTGGAAATATTGCGTCCGAAAGAAATACATAAAAGAAGGGAATTTCGTGGCATAGTGGACAAATTATTAAATTTGAAAAATGAGCAACCTTAAGTGGAAGTCGAACCCACGACCTTATGATCTCTAGCCATACGCTCTACCAACTGAGCCAGTCGAGGACATAGGAATCGACACACACTCGTGAATCCTTTCCTTCCATAATTTAATGTTCATGTTAGAAATGAATCGAACGCTCCGTGAGCTCTATTGCACGGGCCGAAATAAATTTAGCAGCGGTGCGCTGTGTCCGCATTTAAAACAAGCGGCATACGGCATTTCGAGAGAATAGATTCGGGTTACAATAGATTTTTATTGTAAAATATTATATTATTTTAAGCCACTCGTATTGTGTTGTTTTTGAACTAGTGACTGACGTCACTGACTATTATTTCCGTCTCAAGGTATAGAGAACCTCCTCCTTTTTTTTCGTCGGTTGAAAATAGAACGACTGCGCAGCAGCTGGAAAAATATCACCTTAAACCTTCAGAAGCCTGTGATATTTTTTTGCGTGAAATCGATCAATTTTTTATCTACAGACTGGTGTAAATATCATTTTCAGATCTGTTTCACGAGACGTTATTGCAAAGAGACAAATTTGCCAACATTTAATAATAATAATAATAATAATAATAACATAGTCTTTTTTCCATGGAATATTTCATATTTTTATACACAGTCAAAATACAAAAACCAAAAATGAAATAGGCGTCAAAAACAAGATCACATTTAACCATGTGAGTAGGATTAGAGCTATGTGAATGTATGTAGGAAATATTCGTCAAGAGAGTAAGGTTCAAGGTCGATAAGTAATTTCTTTACTCCCTTTTTGAATTTACTGATGCTATTCAGACTTTTTATATTGTTTGGTAGTTTATTAAAGAATTTTTTAGATGCATATGATGGATGCTTTTCTGATAGTACTAATCTGTGTACCGGAAAATTCACATTTATATTTCGTGTTGGATATTTATGTTCAGTAACATTTGTGTTCTTGAACAAATACAGAACACATTCATATATATACAACGCATAAATTGTCATTGTGTTACTTCTTTTGAAAACACCTCTGCATGTTTCCCGAAATTTCATTTTAAACATAGCTCTAATCACTCTTTTTTTAATACAGAAAAGGTCATTAATGTCACTTTGACATCCCCAGAATATTATTCCAAATTTAGCACAGGATTCAAAATTTGCATGGTATATAATTTTTAATGATTTTTCGTTAAGGTATTTGCTTATGACTCTAATGCTATAGCATATCTGGTTCAGTTTTGTTCCTAAGCTTAAAATATGGACGTTCCAAAGTGAATGTTCCTCTATGAAGACTCCCAGAAATTTGGTATTATTCTGAATTTTGATTTTATTTTTGAGTAAGTTTATATTTTCTGGAGTTTCAATTCTCTGTTGTTTGGTTCTGAATAATATAGCGTTGGTTTTCTCGACATTTAGTATCAATTTATTTTTTGTAAACCATTCATAAATGTTTCTCGTGATGTCCTGAGTTTTTCGTATTAGGTCTGGATAGTCCGGACTTGAAACTATCAAATTAGTGTCATCTACATAATTAGTTAGGTGTGCATGAGTGTCATTTAAGATATCCAAAATATCATTCAAGAAAATTATGAAAAGTACTGGTCCTGTAATGCTACCTTGAGGGACCCCTATCTTGGTATGTTGTAAGTTAGATTTGGTTGCATGTCCATCAGTTATAATTTTTACTCTTTGTTGACGATGTTTCAAATAGGATTCAAACCAATCTAAAGCATTTCCTCTAATACCATATTTTTCGAGTTTAATTAGTAGGTAGTCATGATTCAAACAGTCATATGCTTTAGAGAGGTCTAGGAAAATGCCCAGCACGATTTCATTATTTTCGAATGATTCAAGGATTTTTTCAGTGAACTGTGTGATTGCTGTTTCTACGGATCTGCCTTTTATATATCCATGTTGACTTGTATTGAAAAACTTATGACGGTTCATATGATCCATTAGACGATCACACATAGCCATTTCAAAGAGCTTAGAGAATGATGGTAGGACACTAATTGGACGATAATTTTCGAATTGTTCACAATCCCCTTTTTTATGGATCGGAGTTATTAATGCAATTTTAAGTTGTTCTGGGAATACTCCATATTGGAGTGAGTTGTTCATTATATAACATAGTAAGCTTGCTATTGATCCTACACATAATTTTACCATACTAGTAGGGATGTCATCATCACCACATGTGTGCTTATTTTTAGTCTATTTCCTAAATCCTTAATTTCATTTATTGATACTGGTTTGATGAACATCGATTGTGAGCTACTTGGGCTATTACAACTGAATTGTTTAGCTTCTAAATTTTCTAACAAACTAGGAATTATATTTAGAAGGAAGTCATTATACCTATTTGCAACATTGCTTGGTTCACCATTGAAAGCCGAATCTGTGAGATTTTGCTTTCCTACAAGTTCATTGTGAATACTCCACATAGTTTTCATTTTGTTATCTGAGTCAGTAATTTTATATTCATAATTTTATTTTCTTTTCCGAATCAACAATTCATTGTAATTTTTTTTCATATCATTATATACATATTTAAGTTCTGGGCGGTTGTTTGATATAACTAAGCAGACGTTTAATTTATTTCTACACTCTTCTATTTCAGGATCTTTCCGCGGAGGTTGATTCTTTACTTCGATTCGTTTTATAGGGAAACAATCGTTGAAAATGTTTTTGAAGTGACTCATGAATTTCTCCCATTGTTCATTCACTTCGTTTTCCTTCAAGTTATATATGTCTGACCAATTCTGATCAGCCAGTTTTTTAATGAAAGTGTTTTTGTTCTTTGCCGAGAATGTTCTGATATATTTAAAAATTCTACTTTTTGTTTTTTTTTGTGAAACAGCAAATTTTTTGTGCAGTGTGATATATAATAATAATAATAATTTATTAACTTCAGGGACAATATATAAACATAGGCAGAAGTAGTGAATAAGTTAATAAACGAGAGAAGTCACATAAACTGCTTCCAGTTTGTGTGTGACTGTGAAAATTACAAACAGGAAGTAAAAATGTATCATGTAGTAAAATAATAAAATACAATATTAATATTTAACACTAGGTGTTTGCGAAACATAGATATACAATTTTATACACTTACATTAATATAAACATATATATGAACTGTTTGTTCTTCAAAATAAAATTACATTTACGATATAATATAATGACAAATTTTGGGAAGGTTGTTATGTCATAGGGGATATTTATATAAAAAACGGAAAAATGTTTCTGTTGGGATGATTAGGAATATAGTAAATTATGTATCTCTGTACGAGGCAAGCTAGTGATGTAGTCATTTAATCTTCTTTTGATTTCATTTTGATTTTTTGAAATTTTTATTTGATTTGGTAGGGTATTGAATAGTTTGAGGCTCAGGTAGCTGTGGCTTTTTTGCCCTACAGCTTTATTCATGTAAGGTATTTTGAAATTATTTTGTTTATTTCGAGTGTTGTATTCGTGTTCTATTCTAGGATGTTTGTGTTTTGATTTGAAACATTTGATATTAGTATGTAAAAAGAAGAGCTGTACGGGATCAAATATATTCGTTTCGAGATAGAGAGCATCTGTTGGATGAGTTCTCTTTTTTTTGAAAATTATTTTAAGGATTCTTTTTTGTGTCACTATCAGTTTATTCATAGTAGTCTTTCCAGCTGATCCCAAGTCAGTATCCCATAAGTAATATGCGTTTGAATGAGAGCGAAGTATAACGTTTTGAGTGTTTTGTTATCTAGCATATCTCGTAGGACTTTGAAACGATGCATAAGAAATTGCAGCTTTTTTATTACGTATATTATATGGGATTCCCATTTGAGCTTGTCATCTATAATAATGCCGAGATATTTGATCTGTTTTACAGATGTGATGGTGAAAGAATTTGACACATTAAGGAAAGTAAAAGATGGTGAGTAACGTGCAGAAGCATAAATTGGTAGGTAGTACGTTTTGCTGAAATTTATTGTGAGGAGTCTATGTGAAAACCAGTTTTTGATGTTTCCAAGATCCATCTCTACTTTATTTTTCAGGGAAATCCAGGTTGTGTCCTCATAAAAAATGGCTGTGTCATCAGCATATGTAAATATTTTTCCTGTTGTTGGAATTGAGAATAATTCATTGAGGTAGATATTAAACAGAGTTGGGCCCAGAATGGTTCCCTGTGGGACACCATATTCTATTTTCTTGTAGTCGCTTTTGTGTTTTCCAATTTTGACGCATTGTTTTCTGTTTAGCAGGTAACTTTGGAACAGTTTCAGTGTGGTTCCTCTTATACCTACATTTTCAAGTGATTTGAGGAGGAGTGAGTGGCTAACCGTGTCGAAAGCTTTTGACAGGTCTATGAAAACGCATAGTGATGCCTTCTTGTTATCCATAGCAGAGTACATTTCAGCCGTTAGATCTAGGATAGCATCTTGTGTCGACACACCTTCTCGGAAACCATATTGTCTACAAAAGAGGATGTTATATTTTTTGAGGTAGGATGATAGTCGGATTTTTATAATTTTTTCAAAGATTTTGGCAACAGCAGTGATCAAAGAAATTGGTCGATAGTTTATAACTTCATTTTTATCGCCATTTTTGTATATTGGGATTACTTGTGTCAGTTTCAGCATGGATGGGAAAATACCGTCGGTGAAGGAATTATTTATTAAATATACTAAAGGTTCAATGATGAATGGGATTGTATTTTTTAGAAGTTCAGCCTTTATTCCATCGACCCCCACCGCTTTTTTGTTTTTCAGGGATAGGATCACATTTTTCATTTCGGTATGATCGGTGGGAAATAAAAACATTGACATGTGATTATTCATATTTTTGCTCGGGCATTCATAATTTGGGTCAGTTTTTATTTCGCCTGCTAATTTTTTGCCTATATATATGTAGTGGTCATTAAAACTATCCGCAATTTCAGTAATATTTTCCGTGGGTTTTCCTTCTTTATTTATATGTGTTATTTTATTTATTGCCTTTCTTTTTCCACAGATTTCTCCCACAGTTTCCCATAATTTTGAGTTATCACCTTTGCTTTTTTCAATGATATTCCGGTAAAAAGTTATTTTTGCTCTCTTTATAGCACTGTTTAATTTATTTCTATAGCGTTTGTACTTCATTTTCAAATTTTGGTCATTTGGGTTGCGAAGATATCCTTGAAACATGCTGTCTCTAGTATTTATTGAATTTATTATTCCGTTTGTTATCCATATCTTCCTTTTTTTTTCTTTGATTTTTTTTCTGTAGCTGCATTCTGAGATTTTTTCATCAACAATATCTATAAAAGATTTTGTTGCAGATTCTACATTTGTTGCGCGATATACTGATTCCCAGTCAACCGTCTGAAGATGCGCCCTAAGTTTGATATAGTCTACTGCTGTATCATTGTCCACCGACCTTTCAGTTTTCTTTATTTTTTGATTCAATACTATTTGGAGATATGTAGTATAGTGATCTGTGAGTTTTGTTTTAATGATAATAGGTAGTAGGAAATCAGTATCAGATTTAGTTCTAATGAACATGTGATCCAGACATGTTTTTGTATTTTCTGTCACCCTGGTATAGTTATTTATCAGAGATATAAATTCAAATTCACTCATGACATTCAGGTATTCAATTGTTGATATATCCATATCATCATCCATGATATCAATATTTATGTCTCCAAGGAAGATGAAATAATCTGCCTTATTACCGCATTGTGTGAGGTATGTTTTCAAAGAGTTCACAAAAAGTTTGCAACAGTACGGTGGGTTTTTATACATAGCAAGAATAGATATAGCGTTGTTATTGAAATAAATATTGCATAAAATCATGTTGTTATCGTTGCTCAATTTCACTATTTCATATGTGAACTCAAGATCAGATTTAATGTACATCACTGTGCCATCGTTCTGATTGTACATTCCTTCATTGTATACTATATTGTACCCATTTATATGATATAAGTTTACATCTTGAATTTGTCTCGTCTGAAATAGAAGAGTTCAGAATGTCTGTTGTATAACTGTCTTTCAGGTTTATGAAAATATTGTCAATAAATTTTTGTTGGAGTTATTCTTGTGTATTCCTTGATGGTGAACACAAAAGAATAAGAGTTCAATAAAAGATTCATTTCAGTTATGTTTTCAACAGTATCCCTCAGTTCAATATTGAAATCACCAGCAATCAATATTACCTTATTCTCATCAGTTATTATCTCAAGCAGTTCTTCGAGTTTTCCGTAGAAAGGTCCTAGGTTTTCAGTATATGGGGGACGGTAGACACTTATAATTAGGAAAATAGTGTTATTTACCCTGCTTTCAATTGCGGCACACTCAAATACCTCACATTTTGATAATTTATTAATTTTTCCTACTGTTTTATAACTGATTCCATTTCGAATGTAGACAGCTGCTCCTCCATGTTTACCTTTTGGTCGACAGTAGTAGGAGGCCAATCTGAAGTTTTTAATACCATGTGTTTTTAACTCACTTTCAGTTTTCCAATGCTCCGTTGCTGCGAGAAAGAGACAGTCAGGATGTTGGTCTAGTAGTGCGTTTACTGGATCTATGCTATTTCCTATTGATTGTAGATTTTGATGAATTAGGCTCACCGAGTGTTTGCTAATTGCTGTGATTCATCTGTGGGCAATTCTTTTACTTTAATTTCAGCATTTTTCAGGGTATCTTGTTCTTTGACATAATCCTTAATTTTTTCGGTAGTGATATGTCTTTGGATCCTATATAAGTATAGCCAAATTTTCCGTTCAGCTCCAAAAGCTTCATTGGTATTGTTTTCTCCAAAGTTTTTTGTGGGTCCCGTTTTCATTTTGTTCTTTCCATATCTGACAGTTGTAAATCCATGTTTATCATCTAGATCATTATTTATCTCTATGATTTCCCTCATTTTGTTTTCTTGGTGGTCTATAAGTTTTTTGTGTTCTTCTGTTGTTTTGTTTGGTTGGTCCTTTTTATTTACGGAATTTCCTAGCAAAAAGTTGGGTGTTTGTGTTTTTGTGGTGGTGTCTCTGGTATTTGAAGTTGCTGGTTTTTTGTTGGGTTCTAGCCGAGATAAATTAATTTTTCTTGAAGTAACTGATTGTTACTTTTCAATAGTTTATTGTTTTCTAGTAGTAAATTGTATTTGTCATCTTTTTCCTTCATGATTTGCATGAGCATATTATTTTCATGTCTCAGTTTATGGATTTCACTCCATTCACTTTGGTTTAATTCACAGCACTGAATTCGCGATTCACAGATTTTTTTGCACTTTAACTTGTTTTTGATTGCACGGGATAAGTGGTATGCATTTCCACAAACTATGCATATAATGGTTTTGTTTGCTTTAGTTTGGCAACATTTGAATGTTTTTTCCCCAAAGTTTTCTTCAGCAATAGTGAGGAGCACATTAGTCTGGCTCTCACTCTCCGCCATCTTGAAAAATTTTAGCTTGTCCTCATCATATTCAAACAAATATCTTTTGAAAATGATATTTTTTCGTCAGAACTCTAACAAACCATCAACAACGTGCGCCCATCAACCACCCTGTAAACTTTCGAAAAATATCACCGTATCAAAACTATTATATCCACCTGTCAGTTAAACTTCAAACGTGCGAACAGTTTTCAATTTTTCAGACCATGTTGAAAGAACATCTATGTCGATTAAATTAAACATCGGGGAGTATTCTTAATCGGTTCGTTGAAACCGGAATACTAATTAAGTTACGAAGAAATTGGCTGGGCTGGATCAAGATCAGCAAAAATCACCCAAGGACCTCAATCTACTTCAAATCCAATAGGACAAAACGAATCGAAGAAAGGAGACACCTCCTTGAATATATGGGTATTATACATCCTTTCAGTATATTTTCCCTCTATTGGGAATTTTTCATATTTATCGTGTACACGGTAACGTTCATCATAACGGCTGTGAGCGCCCATCCTAGAAGCGGATATTTTCTGTTGGTATTGTGGTACTTGAAGATTTGCATCGATGTGATCATGACCGTGGACATACTGATAATGTTCTGCACTGGATACTATGATAAACAGATGAAACAAAATTGTATTTCGTGCATAAAATAATTCATTTAATCGTATGAAAGCTTATAATGTCATACATCATGCGTACTCGTCAGGTGTCAAGAGCAAGAGACATAAAACATCTCATGATCAATGAAAATTGTATAGGTTTACATAACATACATGTTAAAATAAGTATTCTAGGCCAGGATGACACTAGAGATTAAATTTTTCTCTTTTTTCTCATTTCTTGTAAGAAACCATTATTTTGGTGTGATAGTGACAAGCTTGTCACTTGGGTCCAGCTGTCACACCAAAATAATGGTTTCTTACAAGAAATGAGAAAAAAGAGAAAAATTTAATCTCTAGTGTCATCCTGGCCTAGAATACTTATTTTAACATGTATGTTATGTAAACCTATACAATTTTCATTGATCGATAGGTGCACACAGTCACTTTGGCTTCTTGTACACCTGACGAGTACGCACTGATGATGACCTAACGGTCGAAAGCGCTTTGCTACGATTGAATAAATTATTTTATGCACGAAATACAATTTTCTTTCATCGATTAATCGATAGGTGCACACAGTCACACTTTTCACTATGATAAACAACTGAACAAGGCCGTCCTGAAAGCTCGTTCAATAGCAAAAAAATATCTAAAAACGTATTTTCTGGTCGATTTCCTGAACACAGGCCACTTGTTCATGATACTAGTGGCACTGGTAACACCTTATCGATTTCCACCGTCCTGGGGGCACATGTTCAGATGTCTTTTCTATTTAAGAATACTGCGTATGAGAAGATGGTTAGATGCGTTTGAACTGTTACATTTGCACGCCAACCTATCGAGCCTTTCCAACAGAGTGCTGAGGGTACTTTTCATTTTTGGACTGATTTTGATGTGGCTCTATTCAGTGATATTCCAAATCCAGACATCGCTCGCATATTGGTTCAAGACACCACGCATGAAATCCGTCTACAGATATTTTTTTTCTGTTACTTTGATGCTGCTGCATGTCAGTTTCGAAGATCTACTCATGGACCACATCCACCAGATAATGGCGTCGATGTTCTTCATGTGCGTTGGTTCAGCTGTTCCTGTTCACTAAGATACTCGAGGTTTGTGGTATATGGGCATCTCGATGATGATAAATATAATTTAGGGTGTATTTTAACTTGTTGTGCTCCCGTGTATAACCCCATTCCATAACAAAGTACAAAGGTTGAAAATGAAGAAGGAATTTAAAAATCATTGTTTTAGGTGAACCATAACCATATTTTTGGGAAGATGTTTTTAACTCGTTTGAGGTGACCGGCGATGTGTATTCAAATCTTTAAATGAGATCATTATCGATGTACTCCGTTTTTAACCGACGAAACCAACAAAGAGGAGGTTCTCTAGTCGACGCGTATTTTAATTTTTTTTTATGTATGATCACGCATAACTTTTTACTGAGACGTCCGATTCCGATCATTCTTCCTTTAGTGGATAGGGTGTACTTCGAAGTTGGTCCCAATTGAATTTTAAAGATGCTAAGGGTAGCAAAATGAAGGATATTGATCACTCACCCTCTGAATTCTGGTCCGTTAACCGATTCTATCAGGCATAACTTTGTACTGGGTTCTTCGATTTGGACGATTCTTTTTTTGTTAGATAGGGTATACCTCATAGTTGATCATATCCCGAATGGAATTATCCACCCTTACGGGTAGAAAAATAGGGAATAATTGATTTTTCACTTGTGAACATTGGCACACATATGTAGTTGACAATGGCAGATCGTTTATGTCATTATTTTTGTTCTCCTACATCCGTCACAATCATTATATTCTATGAGAGGACGGAATGATATACAAAGTAATGAAATAAACTAACCAGAACAACAAAAATAATTTATATTACAACAAATAGAATAGTAGATAATCATATTATTTAACTGGTAATAGTTGAAGTAAGGTGGGTAAGTAGGTATTTTGGAAGTAATCAAAAAACAAGTAGGTAGTAATTAGTAGATTTCAGCCATAAAAAATTGAAAAATAACAACTTTTCAACAAAAAATTAAACCGACGAAATACGGAACTGAAAAGTTAAAAATAAAATAAACCTTCTTAGTCTCAATAACTAAGCTCCTAAACTAACGTAAGTAACTAATTTTGAGTCGGCGCCAAACGAACAATCAATGAAGATCATTAAATTACTTCAAAAAAATTATCAGAATGTCACCGCGCAACTCGATGCCATCATTTTACGATGAAGCAATCTCGATGGACGAATTGTAGAGAATTGCAAAGAAAATGAGCCTAGGCACGACTCGATCGGATTATTAGTAACGAAGAAAAACCGGAAAAAATCTGCGTTTTTTTTTAAATTCATTACACCGCCATTTTTCAAATTTTGAAGCAGGCTCTCCACGACATAGTACTGATTGGTATGTATTTTATGTGTAAAAAACTCAGGCACTGTTGGATTATTAGTTTTGGCATAAATACAATTTGATTTTTTTAATACACTTCATTGCAGCAGACCTGGATACGTCATAGGTGGTCCGATTCCAATAGTTCTAAAATATTTTGAGAGTTGAAGTATAGTACTACTACTACTACTACTACTACTACTACTACTACTACTACTACCACTACTACTACTACTACTACTACTACTACTACTACTACTACTACTACTACTACTACTACTACTACTACTACTATTACTACTACTACTACTACTACTACTACTACTACTACTACTACTACTACTACTACTACTACTACTACTACTACTACTACTACTACTACTACTACTACTACTACTACTACTACTACTACTACTACTACTACTACTACTACTACTACTACTACTACTATTTCATTTGCTTGTTTGTTTGGCGCCGACTCAAAATTAGTTACTTACGTTAGTTTAGGAGCTTAGTTATTGAGACTAAGAAAGTTTATTTTATTATTCACTTTTCAGTTCCGTATTTCGTCGGTTTAATTTTTTGTCAAAAAGTTTTGTTTGGCATGTTCTTGTCTTCAAAACCGTGCTTCTGCAAAAACGCCAATTCTTCACCATGTAGGAAAAATGTATCACTTTTATAGTTCTTACAGGTAAACAATAAATACATGAAACTTCTCATACCTACCTTTTAGGTTGATATCCAATATATGAGGATGAAATCAGTTAACACAATTTCAAAGCACTGTCAACAAATCATAAACAAACAACTTTGCAAGAAAATCTCATTCTAGCTTGGGTCGATAAATAAAACAACTTATAGTCCGGTGGAAACAGCGGTGAAATCGCTCGTTTTAAAGACTGACCCATATTTTCGGTATATCAAAATGGGGGTTCCATGAGATATCGTAACGCGACAGTTCGTAACCCCACAATTGGTAACGGACAATTCGTAACGTCGATAATTCGTAACGGCGACACTTCGTAACATCGACAGTTCGTAACTACAATTATTCGTAACAGTTTAATTCGTAACGCCAAAATTTAGTTTGGCATTACTGGATTTAGACAAAAATGAATTTTGCATACTTTGTATACTTTCCTACACTAAAAATAGCGTTATTTTTTCAAGACCACTTTTTGCGTATATTTTTGTTAATATGACAACTAAAGAATATTTACGTTTTTTTTTAATTTTTTATCTTGAATTATCACTTCAAAGTAGTAAAATTAAGTCGCAATAATAATGAAAAAAATTAAAACCACTTCAATAATAATATATTCATTATAATAATTAATACAATTTATATTTCTAACATCGATAAAGTCAAACCAGGCATACAATTTTGAAAGTATGTATATTTATTCAATGTAAAAATTGAAACATGTGCGCTATATTTCTTAGAAATGTCAATCGCCGTTCAACATCATAATCTTGGACGACTCTAACTATGCGCTCTTTCATTTGTTTATATTTCAAACGTTTCGGCATTCTTTGGCCACTTTCATATTGCAAATAAATTCCATACTTACCAAAATGTTTACTTAGAAAGTTGGGAATTCCTAAAAATGGTAATCGGCTTAAAAAAAAATAAACCCTTACTTTATATTCCTTAGTTCTTCACGAGTAGCTGATGCTGTGTTATACACCTGATTTTAAATCGTTCCCCAGAGAAAAAAATCTAGCGGAGTAAGATCTGGTGATCTAGAATATGAAAAAGAAATAATACATTATGAAAAAATATGACAAATTAAGAATGTACCTCGCAGGCCACTGAATAGGTCCATAAGTGCCAATCCATTTTTCTGGGAAGGTGTCATTCTGATGTTCTCTTACGACTTGAGAATTGTGAGGTGGCGCTCCATCTTGTTGAAAATAGATTTCAACTTGGTTAGCCAGTGGCAAATCTTCAATGAAATCATCAATTTGATTTCTAAGGAACTGTAGATATCTTTCGCAGTAAGTTGTCCGTCGAAAGTTATTGACCCCAATAGTTTCCCTCCGATAAAACCCATCCAGCAATTGAAACCAAATCGCTCTTGAAAATTTCCTTCTTGCATCAGATGTAAATTTTTTTGAGAGATGTACCTTTTATTAGTCCGATTGAACAGACCTAAGTTGGTGAATCGAGTTTCATCTGAATAAATAATTTTAAATGGAAAACGTACATCTCTGTATATTTAGACAAAAACCAGTTGCAATAAGTTAATCTTCGGTTGTGGTCGTTATCGTGAAGATGTTGGTGTAGATGGTACTTGAATGATCGATAATTATATTTGTGAAGAATTCTCCAAACGGACGAATAACTTCCATCACACTCAGAAACAATTTGGCGAATTGACGCCGTACAATTCACTTCAAGATAGGCCAACACGTCTACTTTTTTTTCTTCACTGACGATGAAGTTATTGGAATTTTCTTCTGGTTAATTTCGCATTTTTCTTTCCAGTTTTCCGAAAATAATGCCGAGTGGGATGGCGACGATTAGGGAATCTCTGAGCATAAATTCGAGCCTCATCAGTTGCATTGTTTTTTGCTTCTCCGTAAATTAGCAACATGTCAATTTTCTCGTTTCTAGTATAATTTTCCATATCAAATTATAAACTACGCAACAAATGATTTTTTCAAAGTGACAGCATTCATTAGCCTTTTCGTTTAGGTAGTCCTAGCAACAGCTTCAATTGTTTATCACGGATAACTAGAATAACAGGACTTAGTGCATAAGTATACCGAATACGTATTATTTGTTATTAGGTATAATCGCATCTTGCAATTATTCAGAAAAATAGTGAAAATAAAGTCAAAGTGTGTGGTTTAAGTCTGGAGATCTGGGAGGCCAAGGTCCTGCTCTGCCTATCCCACGATTTGGATACACGTCGTCCAAGTACTGACGAGCAGTTATGCTGAAATGGACAGGAGCACCATCGTGCATAAACCACATTCGTGGTCGAATAGCTAGTGGAACATTTTCAAGTAAAATGGGAAGTTGCTCCTGGAGAAAATTTGTATAGGTTGCACCAGTTAGCCTTAACGGTAGAAAATACGGTCCAATAATATTTTCACGTTAAGTGAAAATTCGTATTGATACCGACCTTCTTGAATTGCATGTGGGTTATCTTCGGCCCATAGATGATTGTTATGGAAATTTGTAATCCCTTGCCTTGAAAAGTTGGATTCGTCAGTGAATATTACGTTTTCTAAAAATTGAGCATTTTGGGTAATCTTTGAAGACTCCATTGACAAAAGTCTACTCGATGGGGAAAATCTCGCGGCAAAAGTGCCTGGACTCGTTGAATATGGTAAGGATATAATTGGTGATCCTTTAAAATTTTCCAGAGCAGTTTATTGCTAACATTAAGTGTGTTAGCAATTTGTCTTGTACCTAATTCCGGACGATTTGCAATCATTTTGAGAACCTCTTTTTCCAGTGCCACCGTTCCTCCAGTGTCACCGTGGACGACCACAATCAGTTGTTCGTTTTTGAAAAGTCTCTTTTTCACAGAGACGTTGATGAAGATGTGGAAAATTGTGTGATGAGGTTTTACGCGCTGAGGATACATATCTGCATAGAGCCGTCTTGCTTTCAAAGAATTTGCATTGGCACGACCATACATAAAATGCATATCGGCCATTTCAGCGTTAGTGTAATTATTCATATTGAAGATTTAAAAGACACAATAGGCGAGATCACAAACTCACAAATTTGCTTCATATGTGCTCGAAGTTGAAATATAGTGATAATAGTATATTATTTAACGAGCGGTAATGTAGGTCATAACTCACGCAGATGAAGTTTGCAGCACGAGGCGCAGGCGAGTGTTGTAACTCATCAAGTGAGTTATGACCATTACCGCAAGTTGAATACTATACTTTATCTACGACTATAACAATAAATACTAAATAAAAACGATTGAATATTGTGAGATCTACTACCTTTGTCGCCAGATGTTTCTCATCAGGAGCTTCATTTATAAAATTATTAAGTTGTTCTGGCCTAAAAATTTTTGCCTTTTTAGCTACATGTTTCTCTGATTGACGTTCAAGAAACGCGCGTAATTTCAAATAATTCTCTATATTGATTCCATTATTTATGTTGAGTGTGCTTCTTAGCAGGGAGTAGAAAGTCCATAGGGACAATGCTTTATATTTAGTGCTAAGTTCACTTAAATATGCCAAAAGTACATTTTCTGTGAACGATGACTTAATGTTCTTGCTGCTACACCAATCTTGAAAATTTTTGTATAGGTACCCTTTATATTTATTTTGGGATTTTTCGGGCAATAAATTCTGTATGGTAACATTAGCTACTTGTCTTATTTCTGGAGGTGTACATAATAATTCATCTTCACTATCTGAATTCATCTTTTTCAGCACAAAATTCAGAATAATTAGGTATTAGCTTAATTTGAAAACGTCAAAATTATTCAAGTGACATTATTCCCCTCAATAACAATAATGGACTGTTCCCTTTCGGCCAAACGGCTTGTACAGAGGAACAGAGCCACCTTGATATTCGGTTCGAAAATAATTCCAAGAATCTTTTCCGATTTATTATAGTGAGTTATAGAAGTGAGTTATTATAACTCACGTTGTTTGTTTATAGATACTATTAATTGCTCAAAAGCAGTTGAATAATCAATATATAATTTAATAGGAGTAGATAAAATATTATATATTCATAGTTTTTCCTAGAAGATATTGTGTAATATTTCAATAAACGCTGCTCTAAAACCCTCAAATTCAGTGAGACATTCAAACACAACGTTATTCCTGCTTCTGACGTCATAAGTCCATCGATTTGGTATTTTCCTGGGTTGCCAGTGTCACTTTTTTGCGGAACTTCTGAGGAAACGTTATTCTCTTTCATCCCGAGAATATATCAGAACTTATGTTAGCATGTGTTATATTGAAATGAAGACTTTGTATTTGATAGCTGTCCTTGATTTAGTTATTCTTGAATAATATGTATGTATACCGAGAGCTATGTCAGTATTTTTTCGGACTGTTCTCGTTGTAAAGAAATATTATGAATAACGCTTGGCAACGATGTAATTTCTGGCACTCTTCGCGATCAGCGAGTTGCCAGTGTCACTATTTTGCGGAACTTCTGGGGAAATGTTATTCTGTTTCATCCTATGAATGAAACAGAACTAGTGACAGCATGTTATCACGCCCTGTAATTACAGAAAAACTTTCTTCCCTACAAAACAACATAATATGCTTAAATAAGATCGTGATAGCCAGAAAAGTTCAATAGGTTTCACATGCTTGACTGAAAACTGATATAATATATGCTCGTAAAAACATATTTAATAATTGGAAGACAATTAAAATGCACTTAAAAATAATTATAAAAAAATAACCCTTGTACACCGGATTCATAAATAACTCATCTGGGAAAAATTAACGATGGTAAGCAAGAGTATTAATTCTAATTTGTTGATATCGCCTCGCTTTATGGGTTATCATGGAACGGTTTTATTGCAATTGTACCGACAGAACGCGCTATAAATTCACCGTTTATGACAGCCATTAAATATAACTCTTCCTCGAAAAGGCATACAATTATGTTTTATATATTTTTTTTAATGACAAAAACAAAACTATTAATTATTGAGCTGCGGACAAGTTAGAGATAACGGGCGTGGAAATGAAAAATAACGCATGACGCGAACTAGGGTTGAATAGTATAAAAGCATAAAACGCTAACCAGCAAACAATCAGTCATTCATTCGGTGTTCAGTAGCCAAGCCAGTCATATCATAGTTGTTACACGGTAAAATGTCCCTCTCAAAAGTGAGGTTCAGAAGTCTATCGAATCACAGTATCGTACAATAATGATGAGAGTTTCCAGTCAATGTAGTGAACTTCAGAAAACATTGAACTAAGCAATTGCAAACCAATTCAAATCAAGTATTGAAGCCCCAAGTGAAAGTACGAGTGAACAGTAGTTTTTTCCAAAAAAATTGCCTATTTTTGTCAACGCTTCCAGAACAGAGATAAGACAACGGGAGTCCGCAATTCGATAGTTCACGATCTCTTAGAAAAACCATAGCCATATCGCGCTATACTAATATACCGGGCGAATAAAATAAAATAACCAATTGACGCGGAATTAATCGACATAATAATAGAATCGTTGAAAACCTACTCCAGTGAATAAGTGTGAAACAGGGTGAGATATGTAAGTTTTTCTATATTTATGTTTATGGCAAGCCCAACCTTTTTTCTTATGTGCATGTGTCTGTAAAAGTATCTCCATAGTTTCGAGTTAACAAAGATCAAAAGAGAATTATTTCTAGCCATTTGTGGCAATTGATGTCAAGATTTTTTTTTGTAAATCTATTTCGATTTTGTAGCCAACTGTAACATTAACTGCCAATAAGTTACACTCGTTTTCGTTGTATGAATATTGTTTCATATTATTCGTCTATAGAACGAATGAAATTATTGTATCAACGTTTACTAAATATATATATATATATATATATATATATATATATATATATATATATGTACATTCTTAACATTTTATGAGTGCATTTTTATTATTTCATGTAATTATTGTTTCACGTACTTCCTGGATAAACAACCCACGTTCCGGTATTGAAAGAAAGGAAATTGGTATATGTCGACCGCTCCATATATCATATCCGGTTCGACTATATTCAGATAGTCGATGCTTTTAATACTGTTTTTTCCAATCTAACGAATAATGTCTGGTATTACAGGTGTGGTGTGTTAATTCATAACACCCTGTAGTTCGGGCTACAACATTGGTTGGTCAGGTGTGTGGTTTTCACAACACCCTGTATAGGCCAGGCTTACAACAATGTATTATATCAAAATGAAGACTCCTCATTGATAGCTGCTCTTGATTTAGTTATTCTTGAATGATATGTATGTATACCGAGTGCTATGTCATTATTTTTTCGGCCTGCTTACATTGTAAAGAAATATTATGAATAACGCTGGCAACTCTGTAATTATCATGTATTTGAACTTGTTACGTCACATCCTGGCGCGGTTTTTGCAATGATCAAACAGGAGCATTTCTTTGGGATTTTTTTGAACTACTTCCAAAAAAAAATTGAAAAAAAATCCAATCACTTTTCTCATCGTTTTGGACATTGTTGTGTTTTTTCCAGAAATTAGTGACCTCGCCTATTAGTCTACTCGACAAGTTGAAAATCGTCTAAAATAGAGATACTGCTCTTAAAATTATGTGTGATACCTCATTGGATCCGGAATAACACCTAGAAAAATGTGCCAAAAGCGTGTATTAGCACATAAAAAATTGCAAAAGTTATAAACAATTGAAGATGAAAAAAAAATGACATTTCGTTTTTTGCCAATATTTCATAAACTATTGATATTTGAGAAATTTCAGAGATTCTGAAAGATGAGGAAATTTCCAATAAAAAACTCCCAGCTTCCGGAACTCTATCTCCATTATTTATAATTTTAATTTAACGCTGAAAATGGGTCCTCCGAGCGACATTTTTGGTTGCGCGCGCGGCGTCAAAAGCGAGTACGGCACATTAATTAATTTATTTAAGGTATTATATATATTTTTTTAATTTGAAAAAATTATGGTGTATTCGAAACACTAAAAATAATTTATTCCCGTTGGGAATTTTATTTAAAGTTAATTTTTCAACAAGTTAAACGATTGTTAACTAACAAAATTTTCTCGAACTTCTGTCTTAATTGTAAATAAAAAAAATGTTTGAGTAATTGTCGTAAAAATGTTTTGCTTCGTAGAGCCTTTCTTATATACATACTCAACAAGATCACGCCATGAAAGTTAAAAAAATATTCATACTTTGTTTATAATAATTTTTGTACTTGAACAAAAACAAAAAAATCCAAGTAATGTTGTTGAAAAATTTTTTTCTTCGTAATCATCAATTATCGTTTTTTTAATAATACCAGATGCAAATTAATTTGCAAGAAAAAAATCCCGCCATTTGTTGATAAATTTTTTGTGAACAAATTGATTATTTCAATATTTTTGAATTTTTTTTTTTTCAAAACTTCATTATATTACAAATATGATGATTTTTGAAAGAAAAATTTTTCGTTAATAACAATTTTTTATTGTTTATAATCGTTTTTTTTATATTTTTATTTTAAATAATACTAAAAATATTTTTTTCTCGAAAAATTTAGTCTTTAAAAAATTTTTTTTTTTTTTTTTTAAAATTAAAAAAATAACCAAAAAAAAAAAAAAATTGTACTTTGGGAATTGGAATTGGGAAAAATTGGGAAAAATTGGGAAAAACTTTTTTTATAATTTTAAATATATTTTATGAATTGATATAAAAAAATTAATTATAAATATAAAAATAATTATGATTTTTAGAAAGGAAATAGTTTCTTAACTAATTATTTAAACAATAGAAATATAAAAAAAAACAATTATAAACAATTAAAAATTGTTATTGAGGATTTTTTTTTTTAATCATAATATTTGTAATATAATGAAGTTGTGAAAAAAAAATCAAAAATATTGAAATAATCAATTTGTTTATAAAAAAATTATCAACAAATGGCGGGAATTTTTTTTTTTTGCAAATCAATTTATATCTTGTATTAATAAAAAAACGATAATATGATGATAAAGAAAAAAAAAAGTTTTTTAACAACATTACTTGGATTTTTTTGTTTTTGTTCAAGTACAAAAATTATTATAAACAAAGTATGAATATTTTTTTAACTTTTATGGCGTGATCTTGTTGAGTATGTATATAAGAAAGGCTCTACAAAGCGAAACATTTTTACGACAATTATTTAAACATTTTTTTTCATTTACAATTAAGACAGAAGTTCGAGAAAATTTTGTTAGTTAACAATCGTTTAATTGTTGAAAAATTAACTTCAAGTGAAATTTCGAACAGGAATAAATTATTTATAGTGTTCCGAATACACCATAATTTTGTCAAATAAAAAAAAAACATTTTATACCTTAAATAAATTAATTAATGTGTCGTACTCGCTTTTGACGCCGCGCGCGCAACCTAAAAATGTCGCTTGGAGACTCATTTTCAGCGTTAAATTAAAATTATAAATAATGGAGATAGAGTTCCAGGAGTAGTTTTTTATTGGAAATTTCCTCCCCTTTCAGAATCTTTTTTTGAAATTTCTTAAATATTAATAGTTTATGAAATATTGGCAAAAAACGAAATGCCTTTTTTTTTTAAATCTTCAATTGTTTATAACTTTTGCAATTTTTTATGTGCTAATACACGCTTCTGGCACATTTTTCTAGGCGTTATTCCGGATCCAATGAGGTATCACACATAATTTTAAGAGCAGTATCTCTATTTCAGACCATTTTCAACTTGTCGAGTAGACTATATTGAACTTTCAACTACCAGATAGAAATCAAAGCGACTTGACAACCACCTACTAGATTTTTTCGATTTTAAAACACTACGTTTGAAGTCACAAGTTGTGCAAACAAAACGTGACAGCCACCTACTAGATTTTTTCGATTCCACTTACAGAAGATCCGTTCATGCACAATGTTGTATTTTTTTTATTAGGAAACGGACACGACACAAAAGTTAAAAAAGTTTTGCAATGAATCGTTCTTTTCAACACATATTTTTAAATTGAGAATTTTTTTTTCGTTAAAAAGTTCTGCTAAAAAATTGAATAGGAGTTGCATGTTTCGCCCCTTTAAAAGATAACAACAAAATTAAAACAATATCCATAGGTAGCTTTTTTATTGGTAGAACATGCCCACAAAATGCCATCTCTTCAATTCAGCAATTTCAAGAAAAACAAACAATTTTTTTTCTCATTTTTGGAATCGTGTAACTTTTCAAGGAAAGTCCTAAGAGCTTTTGTTTACATGAAAGACCTCCTTTAATTTTCGACAAGGAATCACCTCCTGAAAACTTTCGCACATATTTGGTAACACCCTGTACTTTTTCCCACGTATCCCCGACAGTTACATGTTTGTATTGATTTTATTCTGTCAGAACCAAAGATGACCCTCAGTATGTAATATATCTCGGCTGTCAGGAATTCCTTGAAAAAATAACAAAAACAAAATTGTTCCATCCACCTGTCACTCAAACTTCAAACGTGCGAACGTTTTTCGATTTTTGGGAACATGTTGAAAGAACACCTATGTCGATTAAACTCAACACCAGTGAATATTCTCAATCGTGTCATCGAAAACGGTGTACTAATCAAGTTACGAAGAAATTGTCTCAGATGGTGCATGATCAGCAAAAATCACCCGAGAACCTTGGTGTACTTCAAATCCGATAGGGCAATACGATTCGAAGAAAGAAGACATCTGCTCAAACATATGTGTATTATACATCCTTTCAGTATATTTTCCCTCTATTGGGAATTTGCCATGCTCATCGTGTACATGGTAACGTGCATTTTAACGACCATAACCGTCGCCCGATTCAGCAAAGGTGTGGTGAATGTTTTTTTCCACATGAAGATTTACATCGATGTGATCCTGACTATAGACATTGTAAAGAACTTTTTTACTGGATACTATGATGGGGAACTGGGCAAGACTATCCTAAAACATATTTCAATAGCAAAAAAATACCTGAGAACATATTTTCTGGTCGATTTCCTGAACACGGGCCATTTGGTGATGATAATATTGTTACTGTTATTAGGAAGTGAATTAAGAACAGCCTGGGGGCACATATTGAGATGTTGTTTCTATTTGAGAATTTTACGTATAGGAAGATGGTTGGATACATTAAAACTGTTACATGAGTACGCCAACTTATCAAGCATTTTGAACAGAGCGCTGGAGGTAGTTTTCATTGTTGGACTCTTCGCGGCGTGGCTATATACACTGCTATTCCAAATCGTTACATCACTTGACCATTATTTTGGCGTTAAAATCATATACGACAAAGAAACGTCCAAGTCTTTTTTTTCGGCTACTGTGATGCTACTACACGTCAGTTTAGGAGGAGTACTCTTAGAACACGTCCACCAGATAATGGCGTCGATTGTCTTCATGTGCTTTGGTTATTGCGTTCAGCTGTACCTCTTCACTAAGATACTTGAGGTTTGTAGTATAAGGTCATCTCAATAACGATAATTATACAGGGTTATTCATTGGGAAATGCGGATACAGTAAGGGTAGATGGAGGACACTGAGGTGCTTCCAAATAACCTATATTTTATGGGTTTATCGTTTTTTATAACCAAGATACGGGTGATTTATTGATTTCCCCATTTTTCTCATGAACCACCTTATACATTTTGGTAATATTTGGTTCGTATTTGTTTGTCCACAGTGGTGTCGAGTAACATAATAAAAAAAAGTCTTATTCCAGTCGAAACAACACCCTGTATATCAATATTTTAAAATTTTATTTACAAATTTGGAAAGAGCAGAAAAAAATAAGTAAGACTAAATGTATTTGGTGTTTCCACATACAGCTTTTTTACTTTTTAACTTGAGTCAAATCTAGATGTTTCGATAATGAGGTGGCACAAAATTAATTTGGTTTTCCCAACTGTTACTTTTCCAGCTTCGATCCATAAAATCATCAACTATTTCTTATTCTCCTAATTTCTGGATCCCAACCTTATTGAAAAACGAGAGGACATGTCCGTATTTGGGACAAATTATTATTATCAACGACTATCTTTCAAACACCCTGTGTGTGTAAAAAAATTATCATAACATTCGTTCATTGCTCTACATTTTTGAAAATATATAAAAAAGAGGAAAAATGCACATTCCGAAAAAAGCATAACTTTATTTTAAACAATAATAACGTTGCATCAAATCTACATTTTAAAGGTTAAACATAACAGAAAATCAAAAAAATTGAATCAAGCAGTCTGTACGTATTGTTTGTTCAATTTAGTAAGTAATACACATTTTTTTTGTGTCTAATTATTTTCGTTTAACCCAATACTTTTTGAAAGATAAGTGCCATGTGAAGTGGAATGAATAGAAAAATCGAATTAAACGGTTTTCTTCACATAAAGGATTCAATATAAAATTGAACCAGAAAATGGTAGATCTCAGGTGAAAAACAACTACTTTCCTGGCAAATACCACGCAGAACATTGAATGATATTCACCTGAAAATCCATGCATACTTCCATATAATATCAATGGACATTGAATGCAAATGTTTCTTTCTGATAAGCTCGATTATGTTTAATTTATGTCGTGTTCACCTAACAATCCGCATACCGGTTTCAGGCTTCTTGGCCCTCATCAGTACGGAGTAGTCAACCAGCCAAAAGTCCAAAGAACTCTGGCTGAAGTGAGACACAACGTAAATAAACCATCATCGATCTTGTAACACCTATAGGTACGCCGGAAAAGATAAACTTTAACTGGCGGTACCTAGTGACAGAAAGAAACACTCCGAAAATCTCCCACCTCGATAGGTTTCTAAATAAAAGATTCCTTCTCAGTAGGAGTGGCAAGCCCGTCTAGCATATAGTGAAAGATAAGTGCCATGTGAAGTGGAATGAATAGAAAAATCGAATTAAACGGTTTCCTCACTAAAGGATTCAATATAAAATTGAACCAGAAAATGGTAGATCTCAGGTGAAAAACAACTACTTTCCTGGCAAATACCACGCAGAACATTGAATGATATTCACCTGAAAATCCATGCATACTTCCATATAATATCAATGGACATTGAATGCAAATGTTTCTTTCTGATAAGCTCGATTATGTTTAATTTATGTCGTGTTCACCTAACAATCCGCATACCGGTTTCAGGCTTCTTGGCCCTCATCAGTACGGAGTAGTCAACCAGCCAAAAGTCCAAAGAACTCTGGCTGAAGTGAGACACAACGTAAATAAACCATCATCGATCTTGTAACACCTATAGGTACGCCGGAAAAGATAAACTTTAACTGGCGGTACCTAGTGACAGAAAGAAACACTCGAAAATCTCCCACCTCGATAGGTTTCTAAATAAAAGATTCCTTCTCAGTAGGAGTGGCAAGCCCGTCTAGCATATAGTGAAAGATAAGTGCCATGTGAAGTGGAATGAATAGAAAAATCGATTAAACGGTTTCTTCACATAAAGGATTCAAATAAATTGACCAGAAATGGTAGATCTCGGTAAAAACAACTACTTTCCTGGCAAATACCACGCAGAACATTGAATGATATTCACCTGAAAATCCATGCATACTTCCATATAATATCAATGGACATTGAATGCAAATGTTTCTTTCTGATAAGCTCGATTGATTATGTTTAATTTATGTCGTGTTCACCTAACAATCCGCATACCGGTTTCAGGCTTCTTGGCCCTCATCAGTACGGAGTAGTCAACCAGCCAAAAGTCCAAAGAACTCTGGCTGAAGTGAGACACAACGTAAATAAACCATCATCGATCTTGTAACACCTATAGGTACGCCGGAAAAGATAAACTTTAACTGGCGGTACCTAGTTCATTCCACTTCACATGGCACTTATCTTTCACTATATGCTAGACGGGCTTGCCACTCCTACTGAGAAGGAATCTTTTATTTAGAAACCTATCGAGGTGGAGATTTCGAGTGTTTCTTTCTGTCACTCAGGTACCGCCAGTTAAAGTTTATCTTTCCGGCGTACCTATAGTGTTACAAGATCGATGATGGTTTATTTACGTTGTGTCTCACTTCAGCCAGAGTTCTTTGACTTTGGCTGGTTGACTACTCCGACTGATGAGGGCCAAAAGCTGAAACCGGTATGCGGATTGTTAGGTGAACACGACATAAATTAAACATAATCGAGCTTATCAGAAAGAAACATTTGCATTCAATGTCCATTGATATTATATGGAAGTATGCATGGATTTTCAGGTGAATATCATTCAATTTTATGTGAAAAAATTCCTTTTCTGGTTCAATTTTATATTAATCCTTTATGTGAAGAAAACCGTTTAATTCGATTTTTCTATCCAATACTTTTTGTGCAACGTTATTTTTGTTTAAAATAAAGTTATGCTTCTTTCGGAATGGGCATTTTTCCTCTTTTTTAGATTTTTTTTTTTAAATGTAGCGCAATGTACAAATGTTATGATAATTTTTTTTACGCATACAGGGTGTTTGAAAGTTAGTCACTGATAATAATAATTTGTCCCAAATACGGGCATGTCCTCTCGTTTTTCAATAAGGTTGGGATCCAGAAATCAGGAGAATAAGAAATAGTTGATGATTTTATGGATTGAAGCTGGAAAAGTACCATTTGGGGGAAAACATTCAATTTTGTGCCACCTCATTATCGAAACATCTAGATTTGACTCAAGTTAATAAGTAAAAAAGTTGTTTGCGGAAACACCAAATACATTTAGTCTTACTTATTTTTTTCTGCTCTTTCCAAATTTGTAAATAAAATTTAAAAATATTGATATACAGGGTGTTGTTTCGACACGAAACCTACTTATTAAATTTTTAAGGCCAGACCTGGAATAAGACTTTTTTTATTGTGTTAATGGACACCACTGTGGACAAAGAACATACGAACCAAATATTACAAAAATGTATAGGGTGGTTCATGAATTATGATTAATTGAAAAATGAGGAAATTAATAAATCACCCTGTATCTTGGTTAAAAGGACGATAAACCCATAAAGTATAGGTTATTTAGAAGCGCTGGGTGTCCTCCATCTACCCTTACTGTATGCGCATTTCCCAATGATTAACCCTGTATATGAGAGCAGTAGAATACCATTGACTGACTGAATGATTCATCACTGTATTTCCGAAACGACAGGTCATCTAGATCATACTCGCTTTCTTGCCTGTCTGTTTGTTCGTTTGTCTGTAGAACGTTTACGGTGGACAAAATGAGGTTGGGTTGACACAACCTCTTTATAGCACCATTTAACTGCCTTCCAAAGAGTCACTCAATATAACAATGAAATTAGTTGCTAATAAATTGATAAATACACTACTCAACATCATCAAGTGATCGTTGGAATACAAAAAATAGTGTGACACATACATTCGCATCAAATTGAAAACAAGCAAATTAATGGGTTAATTTTATTAAGGTAGTACCGCCACGAGACGGTTGAATTATTAAAATTTGGCATACGTATTGTTTAACATGTGAACAACACCTCTATAAAATTTTAACAAGTTTCACCATCCCGAACCCGAGATATATATAATTGAAGTTGACTCAACACGTAACATATGGACCATGCATAGTTAAACAGCACATTATTAATTCTACCGTTAGTACTAAAATCAAGAAGTTTATGAAAAACGAGGAGGAGCTAGAGCAGGATATCACAGATGTTGTGAAAAAAAATCAAAGTGATTGACCATCTAGTTTGACAGATATAATCAAAACTACTCTCGTTATTCAAAATAGTCCACGGGGAAGCGCACATCATTAACTCTACCGTTAGAATTAAAATTAAGAAGTTTATAAAAAACAAGGAGGAGCTAGATCAGGATATCACAGATATTGTGAAAAAAAATCAAAGTGATTGACCATCTAGTTTGACAGATATAATCAAAACTACTCTCGTTATTCAAAATAGTCCACGGGGAAGCGCACAGCCTAAAGGGGGGTCGTAGAGAAATGCGGATTGTGCCAGGGGACTTTTTAAAGAAGGACGGGGAACCATTTGAGGGTCTGAACGCGAAAAAAAACTCCTTCTTCTAGTTGACTCCTACGATTTTAACTATACCCCCCTTCCCCCAAAAAAAAAAAGTTTAAAAAGAGTACTACAAAAAAGTCCATTGGAGTTTTATCGAAAAACGATAATTTTTTCCCCGGGTCTGATTTTTTTTTGCTGCGCTTTTCGGGGTCATCATTTTTTTGAGTCGCCGACTCTCTATAACGAATAAAATTTCTAGAGTCGATTGGGGGGGCAAGTGCCCCCCTTCAAAAAAATAGTCCACGGGCAAGCGCACAGCCTAAAGGGGGGGTCGTAGAGAAATGCGGATTGTGCCAGGGGACTTTTTAAAGAAGGACGGGGGACCATTTGAGGGTCTGAACGCGAAAAAAAAACTCCTTCTCCTAGTTGACCCCATCGATTTTAACGATACCCCCCTTCCCCCAAAAAAAAAAGTTCAAAAAGAGTACTACAAAAAAGTCCATTGGAGTTTTATCGAAAAACGATAATTTTTTCCCCGGGTCTGAATTTTTTTTGCTGCGCTTTTCGGGGTCATCATTTTTTTGAGTCACCGACTCTCTATAACGAATAAATTTTCTAGAGTCGATTGGGGGGGCAAGTGTCCCCCTTCAAAAAAATATTTTTTCGCGTTTCAAATCGAAAAGTTTTTTGAAATTTTTCGATTCCGTCGAAAATAATTTCCTAATTCAACTGTCTCGTGGCGGAACTACCTTAATTTTATGACGTTTATATCAACTCGCTTTCGTTGTCTGTCAATGACTAAATAAAGGATTCATATTACATAAAACAACCCAAATGCGATATCACGCAAACCATTTACATATGCCAAATTCCAAGTCAATTTGGTTGGAAGTATGTAAAATTTCACTAGTAAAATCACATATCTAGAAATATTTGTTTCCATTGTATCAACACGCATTAACAATTCATTTTTGGAAGAATACGCAATGGTGCTCTAATTCGTTCTTTCTCTTTCATTCCAGTTGTGGCTGAAATTCTCGAACGCAGAAAATAAAAACGAAGGCTTATTCCAACAATTCAATGAATACCTGAAATACAAGAATTTACCGAGTAATCTGAAGCAGAAATTCCTCTCCTTCTACGATTTCAAATTCCAAAACCAATTCTACAACGAGGCCCACCTCAACAGGATGATATCGAAGATCCTCAAGCAGGAGATCCTGGTTTGCGTCACGAAGAAGCACGTACAGAGGGTGGAGTTTTTCAAAGACCTGCCGGATGCGGTTTTGTCAAAGTTAGTGGCTCGTTTGAAATCCGAGATATTTCTAGCGGGCGACATCATTCTGAAAACGGGCAGCAACTGCATGTTTTTCATTTACTTCGGGACAGTAGCTATCTATTCGCCCGCCGGAAAGGAAATTTGCCACTTGGAGGATGGGGCGCATTTTGGAGAAATAGCGCTAATTTTCAACGAGCCTCGAGTTGCTACAGTGAAAGCTGTAACGCCTTGCGAGTTATTTGTATTGAACAGATCGGATTTTTTGGACGTGTTGAAACCGTATCCCGATATTAAAGAGAAAATTATCTTGTTGGCCCAGGAGCGGTTGATGACTACCGGATATCTAATGGAGATCTGATTTATTTTCCTATCAACTCAGTCGCCAGAGAATTCGATTCAAAAGAAGCTCGCAAAACTTTCGAACAGGCTCAAATCTTGATAATAATAACAAAAATGAATCTAGCTTGTCTAACCGTTTTCTAGAAACTTGCGATTGTCTAATTCTCCCATTTGAATTCGACACAACGAAATAGTTTTACTTTCAACATCGATATAACTTTTTTGTTTTCGGAGATAATGGAATTAAATTTGGAGGATCTGTTTAATGCATAAAACTGCATTTTTTGAAGTAACTCAACTTCATGCAAAATCCGGATTCACCGGAAGTGACATAAACTTTTGATTTTTAAATGGGACACCTGGTACACTTTCAGTTTCTTTGTCTCCATATGACATTTAGAATACCACCAAGTATCATTTGTTACTGTTTTTTTATTTATTTTTTCGAAATAATTTTTTATTCTAGAGGGCTATGGATACGTTCAAATAACTAATTTCAGTCCTAAAATGTTTGTAAAAATACAACTTTACTGTTTTCGAACAACATGTTTCAGCTATGTGACGTTTGATTTTAAAATTTGTATTGCTATTTTTTTTCAAATGGCAACATGGTGGCTCGTCGGGTTAGAAAAAAAGAGCATTTTATTACGATTAATTTGATACCTCACTCTATTAGGTTGTAAGAAAACTTTCGATAAAAAACTGAAAATACCATAACGTTAGAACTTTTCTAAAATGAAGCACCTGTTGAAAATGAAATAATTATATTGAAACTACCTATTTACATATCTTCAGGGTTCCAGATGTTCAAAGTGACCTCCATCTTGGTGCTGACAAAGGCGAACTTTTCTTATTGTTGCTCTTACAACGTTTCTCAACTGTCTTGGTGTACTTCTGTGAATAGCTGCCTTTACTTTGTCCTCTAATTCATGTCGAAAAATGATTAAAATAATGGCGAATTAAACAAATTAATAAAAATGTTGTACCAATAATTACATGTAATCCATGAAATCCTGTTGCTTGGCAGGAGGTACATCATAAACCTCGTTTTTAATAGATCCCCATAAAAAAAACAAGAGGCGTAAGGTCGGGTAACCTTAAAAGTTTTTAAAAAGGAATAAATAAAGGTATCAATTGAAAACAACCCTATTTTATCCCGCCGGCCACCTAACAGGACCCATATTTCCAATCCAGTTTTCGTTGTAAAATAATCCAACTCGATGTATTAATGGAACTTCGTCCAAGGAATGCTCAATTTCCTGCGTGAGGAAACTTAGATATCTAGCCCCTGTCAGGACACCGTCAAAAATTATAGGGCCCAAAATTATGTCCCCTAAAATCCCAACCCAACAATTGAAACCACACCGTTCTTGGAAATGTCCTTCCTCCATCAAGTGTAAATTTGCATCGGACCAATATAGCTTATTATTTCTGTTGAAATTTCCCAAATTAGTGAAAAGGCTTTCATCAGTATACATAATTTTTATGGAAATGTGTCATCCTCCAAATATTTTCCAAAGAACCAATTGCAATACTCAAGTCTCCTTGCATTATCGTTTGGTACAGGTGCTGTGTAGTTGATATTTAAATGAATGATATTTATGTTTCTTCAAAATGTTAGCTGTAACATTTCGAAGTCTTCTTCGAAATGTCACATTCTTTTGCGATCTTCCTGAGTGACGTATCAATATTTACTTGAACGTATGCCAGAACATCTATTTCTTTTTCTTCACTCACAACAAACGAATCGTTCCCATCATTATCAGGCTCATTTCGCATTTTTTTAACCAGTTTTGGAAAATAATGCCGGGTCGGGTGACGCCGATCAGGATATCTCTGTCCGTAGAGACGTGCAGCATCGGTTGAATTTTGCCTACACTCTCCAAAAACTAATAACGCATATCAACTTTTTCAGTTCTTGTATAAATATTGTTATTTTCCATGATTTTCAAACAATGAGGTACACAATAACTACCTAATTGACTTTATAGAAGAGATGTAAAATAATTTAATGATCATGTTACACGATGATTTTAAATTAAATTTTAATCTCAATAAGATTCTTCATTTAACGAAAGTTCCAACGTTATATTTTCAGTTTTTTATCGAAAGTTTTCTTACAACCTAATAGAGTGCGGTATCAAATTAATCGTAATAAAATGATCCTTTTTTCTAACCCGACGAGCCACCATGTTGCCATTTGAAAAAAAATAGTAATACAAATTTTAAAATCGTCGCATAGATTAAACATTTTGATTGAAAACAGTAAAGTTGTATTTTTACAAACATTTTAGAACTGAAATTAGTTATTTGAACGTATCCATAGCCCTCTAAAATAAAAATGTATTTTGAAAAAAAAATGAAAAAACGGTTACAAACAGTAACAAATGATACATGGTTGTATTCTAAATGTCATATGGAGACAAAAAAACTGAAAATATACCAGGTGTCCCATTTAAAAATCGAAAGTTTATGTCACTTCCAGTGAATCCGGAATTTGCATTAAGTTGAGTTACTTGTCTAAAAATGCAGTTTTATGCATTAAACAGATCTCTGAAAACAAAAAAGTTATAGAGGCGAGCCACCATCCGTGGACACCCAGTAGAGGGCTGCAAAATCAAACACTTTAAGTATTAAGTTTTTTTTTCAGTTTTTCTTTATAATTTTAAATATCAATTAATTCCACATATATACTGCGTAAAAATACTTTGTAAATTCAGAATGCTCCAGACCTAGGATTCAATTCACTTTTCGATTTAAGCCAATCAATAGAGAGTTTCTGTTCTATTGATTCTGTGACAAAAATACTACCAGGAAACCGACTGTGCTATCATACGAAATACGGTTCGTAGTTATATCCTGTTATGTTTCCTACTCCCAACTGTCTTGCTTAATTTGTTATTAACATTTAAAAGCATTTTTATTTTTATCGTTTTTGACTTGTAACTAGAAAACCAATGAAACAATCAGCTTTTTTAAAAAAATTCATAACACATGCTGCAAAATAGGTGAAAAATACTTGCAAACATGACCGAAAATGGGCGAGTGCGTGAAAGCGGCTGAGTAGTGGGCGTAGAGCAGCAGACGCGGGGAAGCGTATGTATATTAATACAAGCGCGCTGCGCCCGTTATGAATCTGCTGCTCTACCCCCACTCCTGAGCCGCTTTCATTCACTCGCTGGTTTTCGGTCATGTTTGCAAGTATTTCTCACCTATTTCGCAGCAAAATGAGAATAGTCATTTTGTAGTACTAGACTTAAACTCTCAAAATCTTTTAGAAAAATTGGAATCGGACCACCTATGACGCATTCAGGTCTGCTGCAATAAAGTGCATAAAAAAATTCAGATTGCAATTATGCCAAAACTAATAATGCGACAGTGCCTGAGTTTTTCACACATAAAGTACAAGTTCAATCAGTACTATGTCGTGAAGAGAGCCTGGTTTAAAACTTGAAAAATGGCGGTGTTATGAATTTTTGAAAAAATGCAGATTTTTTACGGTTTTTCTCCAATACTAATAATCCGATCGAGTTTTCAAATTGCAAGTCAAAAACGATAAAAAAAATAAAAAAATGCTTTTAAATGTTTATAACAAATTAAGCAATGACAGTTGGGAGTAGGAAACATAACATGATATAACTACAGACCGTCTTCCTTATGATGGCACAGTCGGTTTCCTAATAGTATTTTTGTCACGAAAAAATGTCTATTAATTGGTCTAATTATGTGTGTTCGGTGCTTCGGTCACTATTAATTTTCCTTATTTCAATACAGTTATTTCGGAAATACTTAAACATTCGTTGCTTTGAAGATAATTTCTGGATTCAAATATTGTTTTCATCTAGAAATACTATGAAGTGACGATATCATTTTCTGTACACATCCAGACTTAGAAAACTGTATTGATTTTTTAATCATAATCTTGGGCCTTATAATATTCTATAACGTAGTGGTGTTCCAGTTTTTCTGTTACTATGCGGCATATAAATGAAGTATTTGAATACGATAGTAAGATTGTAATGGGGAACGATGAATAATTATCATTGGAGATATGACTTCTACCTACAACATATTAAAAATTCATGTTAACCAAAATGCAAGTTGCATTTCATAAAAAACTAATATTTGTAATTAGTTGAACTTTTCAATTTTCTACATGAGCATCCTTCATGTCAAAAGGTTTGAAATAGGTTAGGGTTGGCTAACATCCTTCGGCAGGGGAGGGGTTGGTGAATGTATTTTCACTACTTTTAATGTATTTTGGATTATTTTCAATGAATGAGGTGCGAATAATTGAAAACGCATTCAAATGAGGGAGAGAAACATCATTTACTAGACTTTTGAAATCGCTTGAATTTTTCGTTCAGAATTTTGTTTCTCCGATTACATACACGCAAGCGTTTAATTCGAGGTTTCCGGCAATAAACCAAAAAAATGGTCAATATCTAATGAGCTTCGGGTAAACTACAGCCCAAATGAAAGTTTTGCGGGTTTGAAATCGCTGGCGACTGTATTATATTTAGGTTTCGTAAAACAAGGAAAAAAGCGATGGCAGCTGAAAAAAAATATTTTTTCAAGTTTTTTTATTTGATTTTGGCGTTACATTCTATGCAAAGGCAACATTTTGTCGCTCGTAATATTTGTGCAATATCTGACCACAAAAACACCAAATACTGGTTGACCTCGGGAATCGATGTTTTTGTAGACTCCATTATGCGAATTCTCGAGGAATTATTATTTGTATTCGTTCCGAAACATATTTATTGTTTTTATATTGTTTTCATTTTGCATTAAATAATTTCTAAATGTTCATTGTTTTTTTACATTTTTGTGTAATAGTAGATTATGAAGAAAAAAAGATCCAATAGAATTTTTTAAGAGCTAGGAAATCAATGGCCTGTTACCTTTTCTTATACTGAAGAGAAATCAAGCAGAAATGAAAAAAAATTGCTGATAATTTGAGTCATTATTTACAGTTTTTCTTAAAAGAGAGTATTTTTTAAATAAATTGCAGCTAGAAATTGAGCTGTGGGTCGAAAATCTCAGAACAACCAAAGGGTCTACTCACGAAAGTGCGGTGAATGTTTTGAAAATGTATGATAAAGACACTTTTTTCCGATCATCAATTTATCGTCACATTGGATAACGGTCATGCCCGTTAGTGTAGCATCTGCTGAACGTTCATTTTCCTCATTGAAACGCCTAAAAACTTACTCAAGATCGACTATGAGTCGAGAAAGGCTGGTAGTAGCCTGGTTCGCATAAATTCCCAAGAAGCTGAAAATTCACATGAACGTTAGGGATACCATTATAACGAAATTGTGAAGTCTGCAAAAATGGGTTTTTTAGCGAAACGGTTAGTTTAATGATAAAAATAGCTCAGACAAAAATTGTAGATCATGCAATTAATTATCTACAAATTTTTCTTACACTTTTTTCTCTAAGATTCACCATTTCTGAGAAAAAGCGATTCTAAAGTTGTATTCTCAGTAGTAATACCACTAGTGACTGAATTTTCGCGATAAGTCTGTCGATTTATTTCTTAACGAAACTGAGTTGCTTGAAAACACCACGAGTCCGCAGGACGAGTGGTGTTTTCTTCAAGCAACTCAGTTGAGTTTAGAAATAAAAGACAGACTTATAAGATAAATTCAATCACGAGTGGTATTTTATTAGACTATTTCACGAACAAAATGAAAGGTCAAAAAATTCAAATTCGGCAGAATGAGAGGAAGAAATTTAATAATAATAAATAATTCAAATTTAATTATAAGCATGAAATATTTATTTAAACTATAAACGATTTGTTTCAATTATAATTTGTTACCTATAACAATAAATAATTTTTTATGAACACGAACATAATATATTATTCTCGACTATAATTATTATAAATGGTGCAATTGAAAAAAATTTGAATAGTATGACCGTTATTAGGTGGCTACAATATATTGTTGGTATTATTACTTGATGTACTTGAAGTACTCCTAAAAGTATTCACTATATTCTGATGATTTTCAGCACTAAGATGTAAATACGGTTTCATCGAGTTCGAACTTCCATGTCCAGTAATTTCCATAGCTTGTTGTTCACTAACGCCGGATTGTAGTAACTGACTAACTGCAGTGGCACGATTAGAGTGATTTGTTATTTTTAGTTTTCTAGTGTCTAATCCTATCTTTTCTGCAGATAGTTTTGATATTGTAATAATACCAATAGGGCAATTCTTGTACCAATTATTATTATTATATTTATTCCACTTGCCATTCACTGTCAGAAAAAGTCTGTCATTGGTAATAATTCCCCTTTTCGATATAAGTTTCCGGTATAATCTCACAGGACACATTTCAGGATTTTTCAAATTTTGAGTAAGCCATTTAGTATCTGCACAGTTTTTATCACCACCGTGGCGGGTTTTGGAGAATATCGGGTTATATGCAATTCTGTTTGTTAAACAGCCTTTGTTGTCAGTCTCTCCCTTAAAAAAATATAACTTGGAAAACGTTGCTTCGTTACCTCTCCAAGCTAGTTCTACGCAGCTATGTGAAAAAACTTCTTTTGGAGTCCCTCTGGCGTGTCTTCGTCCCATTGTAAGCACATATTTCTATATTCATCTGTAGTCGTAGCGACAGAACTCATTTTATTTTTTTCGGTACAGCTTGCAACAATTTTCTCTTGCTATCTCGAGCCGCCCTCGCCTCCTTGATATATATGTCTCTGATACTCACAAAAATATTTTTCTTGTATTAATTTTGCAGAAGTGTTCCATATGGTTTTAATCACTACCATCAATTTCCCGCATATTGAATGCCCAGTCTTTTAGAATGAATGCTAATCTTTCGTTGCTATTTTCTGCATCTAATTTGTAGTTGCGTTCCGCACAGAACGTCATAAATTGTCTCCATATATAAGATTTTGATTTTTTTGTGTTACTGGGTATATCTACTTCAAAAGTTTGGTTTATTACTTCGTTTGAAGTAGCATCGAAGCGACTCATTTTGACGTTTGCAGCTACAACTATTTTTGGTCAAACTGTCAAACTTTGCATTGCGATGCGTATCCATGGTTACGTCGTTGAAAACACCACGCTGATAGACCAATCAGAATTGAAAGACAGCTGGTGTTTTCGCGATAATACAAGCTGTCTTTGGTTTTTGATTGGTCAGATTTTGTGAAAATTCCAAGGTGCGTGGAATAGTCCATAATATGCATGACTACGCTGCCTATGTACATCATTGGACGCATAATACAGGGCTTTCGTAAAGTATTGATTAAATTCATTTTTAGCCAAACTATCCATTTCTGAGGAATCTCCTGGAACAGGTCGATTTTCAATCTCAATTTGACACATTTATAAGGAAAAATTAAATATACAGGGTGATCCACGTTTGACTAATGACGTCCGCGACAATTTTTCCAAATGGAACACCCTACATAATCCATTTTTGAAATCTCCATGGAAGGCAGATTTTAAAAATATAACACACCTAGGGTTTGTATACAGTGCGTCCGTTGAATTCAGTGGTCTCTTAAAGTAGTGGATAAATTCGTAAAAAATTAAAGGAATAATTTTTGGAAAGAACGCTCGAAGCCGTCGAATTTTATTTTTATTTGGGCATTCTTTCAAATGTAATTAATACATACAGAATGATTCGTGTAGGAGAAATGACGTCATCGATATTTTTTTAATGGCAACTCCATTTTTCATTACGGAATGTGAAAAGGTGATTATGAGTATGGGTGAAATGAAAATAAAATAAGAAAAACTATTTTGAAATATGAAAATACTAAATTTAATGGCAATGATAGCTTCAAACAACGATCAAATTGAATGTTCAAATTGTGCACCGTTTGCTATCTGACTATTTCCATTACAGTAGCCAAGACGATGAATAAATTATTTTTGAACATTGTCAATAACGTCAGGAGGTATACATTGTATCTCGTGACGAATTCTTGCTTTTAAATCTTCTAAATTCTCCGGCCTATTAACATACACTTTACTCTTTAAGTATCCCCACAAAAAGTAATGAAGTGGTGTTAAATGTGGAGATCTAGCTGGCCACTCAATCGGCCCCCTTCTCCCTATCCAACGATTCGGAAACACCACATCTAAATAATCGCGAACAAATGGGGAGATGCACCATCTTGTTGGAAGAATAAATCAGTTCTCGGAATATCAGGTTCCTCTAGATCTGGATACAAAGCTATTAGTGCATGAATAAGGTCGTATCGAAGAAAATCCAAATATATTGCACCAGTCAGGTTAACGTCAAAGAAATAGGAACCCAGAATTATTCCGTCGACTATGCCACACCATACATTCACTTTCTGTGGATTTTGAGTGTGATACTCCATCATCCATCGGGGATTTTCGGTAGCCCAATAACAGCAATTTTGCCTATTGACGTGGCCGTTCAAAACAAACGTAGCCTCGCCAGAAAAAAATATATTTTTTACAAAATTATTATCATTATTGCATAGCTGTTGCAGTTGTTCGCAGAATTGATTTCGCCGATCAAAATCGTCTTCATTCAGCTCATGGATGAGGCGTACCTTATAAGGATGATGCTTCGCTTTTCTCAGAATTTTGTGGACTGTAGTCGCTGCCATATTGAAATCAGAAGCCAATTGGTTGAGTGTTGTGTGATGATTTTCATGCACTGCCAACACAACATTAAGATGATCGTCTTCTGGTGGTGAGGGTCGACCAGATTTAGGAAGATGTATTATGTTCGTGTTCATAAAAAGTTATTTATTATTATAGGTAACAAATAATAATTAAAACAAATTGTTTGTAGTTAAAATAAATATTTCATGATTATAATTAAATTTGAATTATTTATTATTATTAAATTTCTTCCTCTCATTCTGCCGAATTTAAATTTTTTGACCTTTCACTTTGTTCGTGAAATAGTCTAATAAAATACCACTCGTGATTGAATTTATCAACTGAGTTGCTTGAAGAAAACACCACTCGTCCTACGGACTCGTGGTGTTTTCAAGCAACTCAGTTTCGTTTAGAAATAAATCGACAGACTTATCGCGAAAATTCAGTCACTAGTGGTATTACTACTGATAATATGGACTGAAAAGAAACCCAATCCCTTTTAAGTTAAGATGTGGTGATATGGTTTTAGGTTTATATTATACTACACTACCTCATAGGTGGCGTGGAAACGTGTACATATTATAGAGAATAAAACTTTGGTAAATTTTAGAATCCCTTTTTCTCAGAAATGGCGAATCTTAGGGAAAAACGTGTGGAAAAATTTTTGTACATAATTTCATGATCTACGTTTTTTGTTTGAGCTATTTTGATCATAAAATTAACCGTTTCGCTAAGAACTTCAAAAAACCCATATTTGCGAACTTTTACCTTGCATACATTTTTTTGCACACATGGGATCGATGGGGTCTTTTCACAATTTCATCATAATGGTGTCCCTAACGTTCATGTAAATTTTCAGCTTCTTGGTAATTTATGCAAGGGTGAATGTCTATGTTGACCGGATTATAGGCTTAGCACTTTTACATTTCTATCGGGAATGTAAAATAAATTACGATGCAGTGCTAAATAGATTTGCTTCCCAGAAAAAGGGACAATTGTAATTTATTTTATGAGCTCAATTCACAAGGACCGGTAATAATTTTCATTTATGATTTTTATACTTTGAATATGTTTTTATTCATCATTTCAGTCATTATATAATGATATCCTATATATAATATCGTCTGTAATTTTCAATTGCCCCTGCCAGTAAAAAAATGCCATTTGCCGATTTTTCTACGATCTTTCAAGATCCAGTTAGATAGATAGATAAAAACTGATCATGCATTTACTTACCATCGTCCTCGCATAGAAAATTCAGCGCGTTTCCGATAACTGGAAAAGCAAAAGGTCCGGGAAGATTCCAGGATAGCCAATATAATTTTCGGTTTCTATACACATATGTGAAAAATAGCACAAGAACTATAATTGATATGTCAATGAACCAATGATAAAACATTTGGGGATTTCAAGATGAATTTGTTAACCGAAAAACGAAAATTGTTCTGTATTATTATTTAGAATAGGTGATGTACTCGAGATTTGTTTCTAAACTGAGCTAAAAGTATGTTATTTTTGCTTTCTCTTCGCGTACATTACTATGGGAATCACGTTAGACCGGCATCCTTACAAGTACATATTGCACAATATAATTTATTACTCCAAATAACGTGCCATTCAGTATCATTTCAGATAACTGGTTTACTTGGAATGGTTGCTTCATATCTTGACCGAGGTGTCTCTAGTAATTAAGTTTATAGGGTTCCCTACCAAATTTCTATATTTAAATGAATTTCACCTTCATTCGATACCTCAAAGGTTATGATCTTGGAAAATGTATAAACAGGGTGTTCTCAAAGAGGAGACATATTTTTTAACCTGATGTAGAACGTAGAACTCATCAAAATGAGTGATTTTACCAAAAATGACCTCTATTGAAGTTGCACAATGAAATATATATCATTAATTGGAAATAAACAAAAATCAAGTACGGTCCTGGCTTCTGCCACGTAGTAAAGAGTGGAAATCTGGCCAATCGTTAGAGATTTTTTCGTGACAAAAATAGTACCAGGAAACCGACTGTGTCATCACACGGAAGACGGTCCGTAGTTATATCCTGTTATTTTTCCCACTCGCAACTATCATTGCTTAATTTGTTAAAAACAGTTAAGAGCAAAATATCGTTTTTTTTTTCATTTTTCGCTTGTAACATGAAAACTAATGAAGCAATCCCGATGCTATGTGAAAAAAATGAGCACTGGCACGACTCCATTGGATTATTAGTAACGGAGAAAAACCGGAAAATCAGCGTTTTTTTTTTAATGTATAACACCGCCATTTTTTAAGTTGTAGCGCAGGCTCCGCGACATAGTAGTGATTGGTATGTGTAGAAAACTCAGGAGATGTCGTATCGTTAGTTTTTGCATAATTGCAATTTGAACTTTTTAATGCACTTTATTGGAGCAAGCCTGGATGCGTCATAGGTGGCCCGATTAGAGTAGAAGTATAGTACTACAAAACGTCCATTTTTATTTTGCGTTAAAATGCTACGAGATAGCAGCAAACGCGAGGAAGCGTATATACAGTGCTTCTCAAAAGTCCACTCCCCCCCTTTTATTTTTGGAACGATTATACATAAACAAGTGAAATTTGGAAACTGAATATTAAAGGTTGTAAACTTCCCTACTAGTGACGATAGATGACGAAATCGTCAAAGATGACGTCCCAAGGCTATTGTGACCTATAATTTTAAAAGGAACCCTACGGCAAGCGACACCTCTTTCAAAAGGTATCGAAAAAACCTATTCAATGATACTTATTTTGTTTGTGTTTATGGCAATTTTAATGGCTCATTAGTAAACATTAAAATTTAAATTCCATTCAGTATGATATTAATTACAGATTTAAGAATCAGTATCTACTTGAAGAAATTGCTCGAAGTGACCTCCATTTACTTCCTGACAGTGAAATATCCTATTTTTAAACTCTTCTCGTACTTTTGTAAATGTGTCTGCGGAAACAGCTTCACATTCTGCAACAATACGTTGTTTTAAAACGTCAATATTGTCAGGTTCAGTGGCGTAAACCTTCGATTTAACGTACCCCCACAGGAAAAAAATCCAAAGGTGTGAGGTCCGGTGATCGAGCTGGCCATTCCGTTGAACCTCGTCGTCCAATCCATCTACCACGATACTCCTCATCCAAATACCGTCTTACTGCACCGTAATAGTGTGGAGGAGCACCATCCTGTTGGAATGTCATTTCCAAATTGCCGAATTTATCTGGATTATCTTCCAAAATTTCAAGGATTAACGGTTCTATTGCGTTTTGCAACAGCTCCAGATAAACCTCACCAGTTAAATTAGTATTTAGAAAAAGAGGCCCAACGATATGGTTTCCCAGGATACCTGCCCAAACATTCACCTTCTGGGGAAATTGGGTATGTGTTTCACGAAACGGGTGAGGATTTGCGTCACTCCAATACCTCACATTCTATGTATTTACATTTCCATTTAGATAGAAAGTACTTTCGTCACTAAAACAAATTGTTTTGACATAGTCTGGCTGTTGGTTAATTTTAGTTTTCATATTTTCACAAGATTCTAGTCTTCGGTCTGGGTCGTCGTCTGAGAGTTGATGAACCATTTTTAATTTGTATGGATGAAATTTGTTTTTTTTCAACACCCTGTGTACTGTACTTCGACTGACTTCACAGGTAGATGCAACGTGAGTTGTTGAAGAAGTAGGATTAACTATTACTTCTGCCAGTATATCAATTTTTTTCTCATCAGAAATTTGTGGTCTGCCAGATCGTTTCGCATCATTAATACTACCCGTTGTTTCAAACTTACGAAGAAGCTCCCTTAAATAAGTCCTCGAAACGGGGCGATCGGGAAACCTCTCATTAAAAATGCGTTCTGCTGCATGAATATTTTGTCCAGTTTCACCAAGAATTAGGATCGCTGCTACTTTATCACCTAGAACACGTACCATATCGCTTCTTGAAGCACTTAAACGTTCGGTTCACAACAGTTTAACAAATTATTAGAATGTACAAAAATATTGAAAGTACCAAAAGCTGCTAAAACAGTTAAACGTTCGATCAACAATACACAAATTATTAAATGTACAAAAACTTGGACAATTACAAAAACGTCGAATTAGGGAGACTAACAAAAACGTCACCTTATTTGACAACTATCCAGAGGCGAAGCTTGAATTTGGGATTTTAGTATTAACTGATTTAATTCATCACAGCTTTGCGTTTTTCAAAAGCGAGTTGCCAAAACTGCCATAAACACAAACAAAATTAGTATCATTGAATAGGTTTTTTCTATACCTTTTAAAAGAGGTGTCGCTTGCCGTAGGGTTCCATTTAAAATAATTGGTCACAATGGCCTTGTGACGTCATCTTTGACGATTTCGTCATCTATCATCACTAGTAGGGAAGTTTACAACCTTTAATATTCAGTTTCCAAATTTCACTTGTTTATGTATAATCGTTCCAAAAATAAGAGGGGGGGAGGGACTTTTGAGAGGCACTGTATAGTAAGTTATGAATCTGCTGCTCTACCCCCCTACTCAGCCGCTTTCATGCGCTCGCCCGTTTTCAGTCATTAGTCTATTTCACAAGTTCAAAAACGTGTTAATTCTTGTAATAGCTCCTGAAAATATGAGAGAATATTTCCATCAATTTATCATATTCATCAAATACTGATAACACTCCATAAGACCGTATGTAAACAAACTGAAGTCAAAAAAATCGGTCTGTCCCTTTTCATACGAGTGTTGGAAAACCATTGCACATGCGCAACTTTTGAATTACGACATAAATCTATAAGCTTAGCTTATTTATTTGCTTTTTCGACCAGAAAACCAACAATCAATCAATTTCTTCAATATTATTGGTAATTGATTTATTATGAAATAACAAGAGGAAGGCAGTAAACCTCATGCAACTTTTCAATTCCAGTCAATAGCCACAATTTATTGGTTATGTTATTATTAATATTAGTTAGTAATTAATAAATCTATGCAGTACATGATACACTTCTTGCTTGGCAGTAGAAAATCCTCATGTTGTGCATTTTCAGTGAATAAAGTAGAAGAAAAGCGCTACCCCTCCTGAGCCGCCTTCATGCACTCGCTGGTTTTAGGTCATGTTTGCAAGTATTTCTCACCTATTTCGAAGCATTTTAACGCAAAATGAGAATAGTCATTTTGTAGTACTATACTTCAACTCTCAATTTTTTTTTAGAACTGTTGTAAATCGGACCACCTATGACGCATCCATGTCTGCTGCAATAAAGTGCATTAAAAAAATCAAATTGTATTTATGCCAAAACTAATAATACAACAGTGCTCGAGTTTTTCACACATAAAGTACATATCAATCACTACTATGTCGTGGAGAGCCTACTTCAAAATTCGAAAAATGGCGGCGTTATGAATTAAAAAAAAAACGCAGATTTTTTCCGGTTTTTTTCCGTTACTAATAATACCTGGGCCTGGGCTCATTTTCTTTGCATTTTGATTCTCTACAATTCGTCCATCGCTTCATTAGTTTTCAAGTTACAAGTCAAAACGATAAAAAATTTAAAAAATGCTTTCAAATGTTTATAGCAAATTAAACAATGACAGTTGGGAGTAGGAAACATAACAGGATATAACTACACAGTCGGTTTCCTGGTAGTATTTTTGTCACGAAAAAATTTCTATCTATTCAATCAATCGATCAATATATACTTTATTGTATTCATGAAGAAATCATGGTTACAAAGCAATACAATGTAAGGATAAAATTACAATAAAAATCAGTATAAACATATAAGGTAAAAAAATTAAACATTTTAAACGAGTAGCGACAATTAATTACAAAACATTTAAGTATAATATATTGTAACGTAAATAAACTTAACTTGGTTTTACTAATTTATTTCACACTTAAATCTACAACTTAATTTATATTACGCCACTGTATAGCTCGATCGTATGGGCTCGTTCAGACTGTCCGTGCCATCTTGAGGGCTACCTATTTATCTCCGTCACAGAATTCCCGATCTTTCGAATTCCGGCAGTTGGCGACCAGCATGTTCCAATCGTTTCCAATATCGACCGTTGCTCTCCGCGGCAGAGCGACTGGACTGTTCTCGAACATCTCCGGGGATGACCTCATCGCTGTCGACGGCAACGCGCGAGGCGACAGGTCCAGCCTAGGTTCGTTACATTGCCCCCTTCTTAAAGACATTTCGTCCCGAAATTTCATCCTTGGAGTGTGACGATATCTGCATGACTCCCCATATCTGCACCGTGAAGTTCGATGGAAGTAACACTCCACGGTCTTCATGATCGGTCGTGGAAGAGGGTTACAGCAAACCAAAATCTTGACGCCGCTGGATCTGAATATCGCCTCCAGCATACTTCTTATGACTCTCCAGTCCAACCCATCAATACCACAGGACACTTTTGGAATTGCTAGATCCACCAGATTCTGGTCCACCATAGTATCTCTTAGTTTGGTGAGACTCTTCCAGACATCTTCATAGTGTAACGAACCTAGGCCGGACCTGTCGCCTCGCGCGTTGCCGTCGACAGCGATGAGGTCATCCCCGGAGATGTTCGAGAACAGTCCAGTCGCTCTGCCGCGGAGAGCAACGGTCGATATTGGAAACGATTGGAACATGCTGGTCGCCAACTGCCGGAATTCGAAAGATCGGGAATTCTGTGACGGAGATAAATAGGTAGCCCTCAAGATGGCACGGACAGTCTGAACGAGCCCATACGATCGAGCTATACAGTGGCGTAATATAAATTAAGTTGTAGATTTAGGTGTGAAATAAATTATTGAAACCAAGTTAAGTTTATTTACGTTACAATAGGACGGTTTATCTTGGGAATGCCTCTTGGTAACTAGGTAGTAGATGTTTCTCTGGCCTTTCTTCAACTGTAGCACCCCACCAACTTCTGGATTCTGCTCCCGCAGTGTTTGGAGTTGACCAAATTTCTTGGAGAACACTACGGCGATGCCCCTGGACATTCGAAGATCTTCTGCCACACAATGCGCTAGTGCGTAGTCAGCAGGCACCTCGAAAAGGTCTCGTGACTCCTCTCTAGTAACCCCATAAAGAACTTTCTGCCCGTTTGAATACAAGGACATAAACTTCTCGAACGTCATATCATCCTCCGGTGGCTTGAGGGTGCGAACTTGGTCATGGTTTCCAGCGTAAGGGGCCAACCTGTTGAAATGGACGACCCTTGGTTTCCCTCGAGGTGGCTTATGGATTCGGTACACAAGGTCGTTTATCCTTTTCACGATTTTATACGGGCCTTCCCACGAGTTCCGCAACTTTGGTGATAGTCCACGACGACGTTTGGGGTTGTACAGCCAAACCAGGTCATCAACCTTAAATCCTCCAGCGTCGGCCTTGATGTCATAGGTCTTCTTCATTTTATCGCTGGCACTCTGGATGTTCAACCGGACTCGTTCGTGGATGTCGTCCATTCTCTGCCGAAGTTTGCTGACGTAGTCCTCTCCCGCAGTGTCTTGTCCTGGCGGTATCCCAAACTTCAGGTCACAAGGCAGTCGCAGTTCTCGGCCCATTATAATACTAGCAGGAGTTTGACCGGTTGACTCATGTACTGCGGATCGATAGGCCATCAGGAACAAATGAAGATACTGGTCCCAGTCTCTTTGATGGTCAGAGACAACCTTGGACAAGTGGCGGTTGATCGTCCTGTTCATCCGTTCCACCATTCCATCGGACTGCGGATGTAGGGCCGTGGTTCTTGTCTTGCGGATGTTCAGCAGTAGACATATTTCTTGGAAAAGGTTGGATTCGAAATTTCTGCCTTGATCCGAGTGCAGCTCTATTGGAATACCGAATCGACATATCCACTCTTTCACCAAGACGTCGGCGACGGTGATGGCTTCCTGGTTGGGCAGGGCATAGGCTTCCGCCCACTTACTGAAGTAGTCCATTGCCACAAGGATGTATTTATTCCCGTGGTCGGATACGGGAAACGGGCCGGCGATGTCAATGGCGATTCTCTCGAACGGGCTGCCTACGTTGTACTGACGCATCGGGGCCTTGGGTCGTATTCGAGGTCCATTGCTAGCAGCGCATACAGCGCACTTTCTGCACCAGTCCTGGACGTCAGCTTGACAATTGGTCCAGTAAAACCGTTGCCTCACTTTCTGCAGGGTCTTCGTCACTCCCAGATGTCCTCCAGCGACTCCATCATGGATTTCCCGCAGCACTTCCTCTCTTCTGTTCCTGGGAACAATTATTTGGCGTCTGTCTTCCCCACCAATATCGGCTTCCAGCACACGTTTCAGGATCCCATTGTCCAGAATAAGAGAGTTCCATTGTGCCCAATAGGACTTAACAGCCGGCGAGTAACCTGCGACTTCCTGCCATGATGGTCTTCGATTGCCCTTCTTCCAGCTGACAACTAAGCCAAGGTCGGGGTCTTTCTCTTGGTCTTTCTGGATCTTGCTGTCATTCCAGTTGTCATCCATTGCCGCGGTTCTACAAAGTGTTGCTTCTTTCTCTTCTGCTCGTCGGCAATGTGAGCAATCATCTGGACATGGTCTTTACGACAAGGCATCTGCATTCTTATGGCTAGTTCCGGCTCGATGTTTGATCTCGAAATCGAATTCTTGGAGTCTCTCGATCCAACGTGCTACTTGACCCTCAGGATTTTTGAACTGTAAGAGCCATTTGAGAGCTGCATGGTCAGTTCTCAACAGGAATCTTCTTCCATACACGTACTTGTAGAAGTGCTCCACTCCCTTTACAACAGCTAACAGCTCTCGCCTGGTGACACAGTAATTGCGCTCTGGTTTGCTAAGCGTCTTGCTGAAATAACCAATGACCTTCTCCTGTCCCTCCTGGATCTGAGATAGGACAGCTCCAAGTCCCACGTTGCTGGCGTCCGTATCCAAAATGAATTTCCCTTTGGGTAGGGGATAGCTCAGTACAGGTGCGTTGATCAAAGCTCCTTTCAGCTTCCTGAATGAGTCTTGACATTCTTCGGACCACTGGAACTTTGTTTGGCCCTCCGTGAGCCTGGTCAGTGGTTTAGCGATGTTGGCGAATCCCAGCACATATCGGCGATAGTATGTGCATAAACCAAGGAAACTTCGAAGTTGGTGAATGTCTTTTGGGATGGGCCAATCCTTAACAGCTTTGATCTTCTGGTCATCCACTGCTACTCCTTCCCCAGAGACAACGTGGCCGAGATATCGTACTTCTTTTGGAACAGATGGCATTTCTTAGGGCTCAGCTTCAATCCGGAGTTCCTCAGTCGCAGGAATACTTCCTCCAAGTTTTCACGTGGTCCTCGAACGATCTGCCGACCACAATTATGTCGTCGAGATACACTAGACACGTGTTCCATGAGAGTCCCTTCAGCACCGTCTCCATCAATCTTTCGAATGTGGCGGGAGCATTACAGAGCCCGAATGGCATAACGGTGAACTGCCACAATCCTGAGCCGATGGTAAAGCAGTCTTTCTCGATCTTCCTGAGCAAGTTCTACTTGCCAGTATCCACTCTTCAGATCAAGGGTCGAGAAAATCGTGGAACCAGCCAACGTGACTAGGGTGTCATCTATTCTCGGGAGAGGGTAACTGTCCTTCTTCGTGACATTATTAAGTTGGCGATAGTCTACACAAAAGCGTGTCGATCCATCCTTTTTCTTCACCAGTACGACTGGAGAGGACCAGGGACTGTCAGATGGTTCGATAACTCCTTCTCTTCCCATATCGCTGACTATTTTGTCAGCCTCTTCCTTCTTGGCAAGAGGAAGTCTTCTTGCTGATTGCCGGATCGGTCGGGCACCCCCAGTATCAATCTTGTGCTGGACCACATTAGTTCGACCCCCTTTTCCTTGTCCGGTATCGAAGATGTCTTGGTACTTTTTGACTAAATCTCTTAGTTTGGGCTGTTGAGCTGGTTTTATGTCTTTGGAAGAGATGGCAACTAATTTTTCTAGTTCTGTGGGCAAGTTGTTGGGTTGGCTAATCGTACCTCGTACGCCCCGGATCACAGATGAAACTGACGCAGTGCCCCAAAATTGTTCCTTTCTTCAAGGTCACTGGGAAATAATTGATATTCATGACCCTTACCGGCACAAATTTGTCAGCACGCAACAAGGTCTTCCCTAGTGCAATCATCTTCTTTCTTGGTCACGGAGTCCATCCAAGAATGCTTGAACCGCTAGTCGCTCCATTACATTTTCTGGTGTGGCTGGATATGCGAGACGAACCAAGCGTGCAATGTCAGTTTCGAATTCTTGTAAGGATTCGCCCGATTTTTGGCAGCGATTTTTCAGCTGGGAGTGGTATACGTGTTCCAAATGGGCGTGGCCATATCGTAATTCTAGATGTTTAATCAGCTGATCATAGTCCTCCTGTTCTTGGGCGGTGAGAGTTTGTAGAATATTTGTCGCTTTTCCACGTAATGCAAGTGTCAGTGCTACAGCTCTTTCCCCTGCATTCCATCCGTTTGCTTTGGCCGCTGCTTCAAACTGCCGGCGGTAATTTGCCCATGGAGTTTTTCCGTCGAACTGAGGCGGCTTCATGGAAAGCTTCCCTATTTCTGAAATGACCTTGACATCTTTTATACCCTCTTGAACTTTATCCAAGTTCAAAGTCAAGTCCAGCATTGCATTTTCGTTAACCATCTCTGTGCAGGGCGCACTATTAATTCGTTTTTCCAGCTTACTGATCGTTTCCTTTATTTTATCTACCTCCGTGTTCATTTGCTCCCTAATTTTATCTATCTCTGTCTCAACGGTTCCCATTCTTTCTTCTAGAAAATTAGCCACACCACACAATTCTTTTTTTAGGCCTTCTGTGTTTCCAGGAACTTCTCTTCCAGATTTCTAGAATTTTCTTGAAGCTTCTCTTCCAGATTTCTAGCATTTTCTTCCAGACTTCTTGAATTTTCTTCAAGTTTTTCTATTATCGGACTCAAATTACCTCCGGTAACTTCGAATAAAAATGTTTCGGGGTCCTCACCTTCTTGTATAAGTCCTTCTGCAAGTCTTTCCTGGAGTACTTGCTTTTTACCCGTTGTTTCCAGTTCCCTTTCCTCCAATTCCTGTTTCAATTCCGCTACCTTCAAGTCCGCAAGGCGCACTTTTCTTGAACACATTTTGTCTTTGACGAGGTATCAGTCTGTTTCACACGAAAAGTTTATCAGTTTGTTAAAAATTCACTTCGCGAAATCTTTTCCACGGGCCACCAGTCTATTGTCTGTTTCACGCGAAGAGTGTATCAGTTTATATTCCCACGCACAATTGTCCACTTCGCAAAAACCGGGCCACTGTCTATTTTTGGGCGTACAAAAAGGTCTATCAATTTATTTTTCTGACTATCCACTCCACGATCACTTGTTTATTTTCAAAATCTCACTTCCGACACCAATTGTAACGTAAATAAACTTAACTTGGTTTTAATAATTTATTTCACACTTAAATCTACAACTTAATTTATATTACGCCACTGTATAGCTCGATCGTATGGGCTCGTTCAGACTGTCCGTGCCATCTTGAGGGCTACCTATTTATCTCCGTCACAGAATTCCCGATCTTTCGAATTCCGGCAGTTGGCGACCAGCATGTTCCAATCGTTTCCAATATCGACCGTTGCTCTCCGCGGCAGAGCGACTGGACTGTTCTCGAACATCTCCGGGGATGACCTCATCGCTGTCGACGGCAACGCGCGAGGCGACAGGTCCGGCCTAGGTTCGTTACAATATCACTAAAATATTGCGTCAATAAATCATGGTCACAAAGGATAAAGTTACAATAAAATTAGTATTTACATCTAAGGTAAAAAATTCAAACGAATAGAGACAATTAATTACAAAAAATTTGGGTATATATCACTAAATTATTGAGTCAATAAAAAACTCATCCAAATTATGGCAGTTTTGGCAACTCGCTTTTAAAAAACGCAAAGCTGTGATGAATTAAATCAGTTAATACTAAAATTCCAAATTCAAGCTCCGCCTCTGGATAGTTGGCAAATAAGCTGACATTTTTGTTAGTCTCCCTAATTCGACGTTTTTGTAATTGTCCAAGTTTTTGTACATTTAATAATTTGTGTATTGTTGATCGAACGTTTAACTGTTTTAGCAACTTTTGGTACTTTTAATATTTTTGTACATTTTAATAATTTGTTAAACTGTTGTGAGCCGAACGCTTAAGTGCTTCAAGAAGCGAAATGGTACGTGCTTTAGGTGATAAAGTAGCAGCGATCCTAATTCTTGGTGAAACTGGACAAAATATATTCATGCAGCAGAACGCATTTTTAATGAGAAGTTTCCCGATCGCCCCGTTTCGAGGACTTATTTAAAGGAGCTTCTTCGTAAGTTTGAAACAACGGGTAGTAATAATGATGCGAAACGATCTGACAGACCACAAATTTCTGATGAGAAAAAAATTAATATACTGGCAGAAGTAATAGTTAATCCTACTTCTTCAACAACTCACGTTGCATCTACCTGTGAAGTCAGTCGAAGTACAGTACACAGGGTGTTGAAAAAAAACAAATTTCATCCATACAAATTAAAAATGGTTCATCAACTCTCAGACAACGACCCAGACAGAAGACTAGAATTTTGTGTAAATATGGAAACTAAAATTAACCAACAGCCAGACTATGTCAAAACAATTTGTTTTAGTGACCAAAGTACTTTCTATCTAAATGGAAATCTAAATACACAGAATGTGAGGTATTGGAGTGACGCAAATCCTCACCTGTTTCGTGAAACACATACCCAATTTTCCCAGAAGGTGAATGTTTGGGCAGGTATCCTGGGAAACCACATCGTTGGGCCTCTTTTTTTAAATACTAATTTAACTGGTGAGGTTTATCTGGAGCTGTTGCAAAACGCAATAGAACCGTTAATCCTTGAAATTTTGGAAGATAATTCAGATGAATTCGGCAATTTGGAAATAACACTCCAACAGGATGGTGCTCCTCCACACTATTACGGTGCAGTAAGACGGTATTTGGATGAGGAGTATCGTGGTAGATGGATTGGACGACGAGGTTCAACGTAATGGCCAGCTCGATCACCAGACCTCACACCTTTGGATTTTTTTCTGTGGGGGTACCTTAAATCGAAGGTTTACGGCACTGAACCTGACAATATTGACGTTTTAAAACAACGTATTGTTGCAGAATGTGAGGCTGTTTCCGCAGACACATTTGCAAAAGTACGAGAAGAGTTTAAAAATAGGATATTTCACTGTCAGGAAGTAAATGGAGGTCACTTCGAGCAATTTCTTTAAGTAGGTACTGATTCTTAAATCTGTAATTAATATCATACTGAATGGAATTTAAATTTTAATGTTTACTAATGAGCCATTAAAACTGCCATAAACACAAACAAAATTAGTATCATTGAATAGGTTTTTTCGATACCTTTTAAAAGAGGTGTCGCTTGCCGAGGGGTCCATTTAAAATTATTGGTCACAATGGCCTTGTGACGTCATCTTTGACGATTTCGTCATCTATCATCACTAGTAGGGAAGTTTACAACCTTTAATATTCAGTTTCCAAATGTCACTTGTTTATGTATTCCAAAAATAAGAGGGGGGGAGGGGATTTTTGAGAAGCACTGTATACAAAATTGAGACATTCATAAATATACATTGCCGGAGCATTTAACAGATTAAAATTAAGTACTGACGAAATGACTCATTTATTTTCAAATGATTCAAAATTCTTATTGCTTTTTTATGGACTACAAAGACTTCATGTATGTGTGAAGTGCCCCATATGACATTAAATAATGAAAATGCCCGTAGTATCCATTCAAAAGTGTCTTTGTATCTACCACCTTCCTTAGTTCTCTTAATGAATAACATACTGAGCTCAGTTTACCACATGTAATGTAACTCCTAAGTAGGGCTAAGATATCGAGTCGAAGTTTTCGCGTACAAAAAACCTCAAAATCTTACCAACAGAAATATTTAGTTTCAACACAGAAACCAAATTTCACAGTCTTTGTTTCTAAATTGCTGTGGGGATTCCAACTGAACTTTTTATTTATTTATTTATTTAACGTCTGCCTATTTCTGCGACCAGGACTAATCTCTCTATATCTCGTACTCATTGATATAACGCCTGCAACTCTTAATATGCTAGTACACTGCAGTTGTACGGGCTCAATAACGCGAATGTTCCCTGGCAGGCCAGAACCCCATCCAAGTACAAGCCGCGTTTGGCGTTGCTTGAATTCAGATATCGATAGACTTTCGTCAACCTGACCAGCCGCGCCCCTTTCAATCAAAATTACTATTAAATCACAGAATAGCGGAAAGCTCCCAAACTATCATTTTTCATAAATAATTAGAAGGAAAACCACCACTGCGGAGTGTTCGAAGTACGGGATACTTAAGAGGTCAATCGAATTAATTACGCATTGAAAAATGAATTATCAAGGGTAATATAATAAGTGGTATGATTATTACTGATAACGTTTTGGAATATTAATTGGGACTGCCAAGGAATTCAAAAAAAAAATCAGTTGTTAATCATACCACGAATTAGGTAAATATCCGAGAGCACTCCTGCTCTCCGAAAATAGCTGTTTGACTTTGCCTTCTGAACACGAATCCGGAGGAAAAACGCGGCGGTCTCATAACGTTTCCGAGTTAGAGCCCTTTTTTCTTCTAGAACACGTGATTTTCAAGCACTCTTTCTCGCGCAAAACTCAGTCAAAACGCCTCCTTTTTTTAACCAGCATAAACAAAGAATCCTAAATCACTAATTTTAGTTTAGTTTTTCTTCGGTCTTGTGGCACCGGGGGTGGTGGTAGAGGGTGCGTGGCAATGGGCACCCATCACCCCATGGCAGCCACCCGCGCGAAGGGCAGCCAAGCGACGACCGAGGCCATGCTGTGGGGAGGAATGTTCGCAGTGTTGTCAAGTTGGATTCATATGCAAGCTTTCCTCATTTTCGCGTATTGATGTCTGATTGGCTGTTGAAATAGAAAGCGCTTTTCAAGGTCAGTAATCCGAAAGTCGAGAAACTTTCAACATTTTTTTTTCATCCTTCTTTATTTAACGTCGGCCTATTTCTGCTACCAAGGCTAAACACCGACGCCGGTGAGCACACTCCTCCCAACAGGAGATTTTGCCGAATCCTCTGTTGTTTCAGAGGTAGGGTTCTTTAACGAGCTCAACATCTATGAACTCGGGACCGCCATCTTAACGTCCCCTCCGAAGGACGGCATATCTATCGTCTTATCTCGACTTTCAACATTTATTGAAGAAAAGCGCCGATTTTGTCGAGTTTTATGTTTTGTGACAACTATTTTCTGTTTTTTGTGTTTTATATGGTTCTAATCAGTAATCACAAACATAACCTAAAATAATGAAAATAAAAAAGTTGTCAAATTATTGTATTGTACCCACCTCAAAGTGAGAGCTAGTCTCGTTGAAGGTGGTATTGGCTCTTGTATCACATGTAATATAAGATTAAGTGACTTACCTGTAAGGAAATTCAATCTTTATCAAACGAGAAGCCACGTTCGATTAGACCAAAATGGTAGTCACGCATTCTCGTGCTACTAGCCACCCGCTAGTAGCACGAGAATGCGTGACTACCATTTTGGTCTATGAGAACGTGTCTCGAAGTATAATATAAGATTAAATGACTTACCTGTAAGGAAATTCAATCTTTATTATACGAGAAGCCACGTTCGATTATACCAAAATAGTAGTAGCATTGAGAACGTGGCTCGAAGTATAATAATTCTAGTGAGGGGCTTAACAACTGCACGAGATACTAAAATTAATCTCTATTTACCTAAGATGTCTAAAAACCCTGGTGAATGAACTGATTCGGTATTGTTTAGATATTCGAGGGGACACCATCTGTTACTTCAACAGAGCTTCTCTCTGTGGTAGTCTGTGGTAGATGGCGCCGTCCAAAAATGTTTGTTCATATTCTTGCTCAATGTCGGAACTTAATTTCTGACATCTGCAGCATCTTATAAGAAATTATTTTCAGTGTTTTGTCGGTATCTATGCGTTTTCCATCTCTTTGATTTGAAATCTTGCATAGCTTATTACTGAGTTTGTTCTTTAAAAAAATCACTCATTCATCAGTTAAGTTAGTGTGTGAGGAATTGTTTATTTATTGTAGTGTAGTGTGTAAGGATACTTTTTGTAGAATGGGCCACATTTTTATATTGTGTGGACAGTCTAAAGCCGCAGATTTGAATATTCACCTGTACTCAGTACCAAAAGCAAGTACAAATCTTGACGAATGATATTTTCAAAGTTCATCATATTGTATGCATTGAAATTTATATTTTCTGCAATTTAATGACAATTTCATTTCCAAAATTCTCCGTCTGTCAAAATGCAGTTAACCTCAAATTCAAATGGTACAAAATACGAAAAACAACACGAGAGTGCTTTCTTTGTGCAATGTTCTGGGGCTTCTAGTTCTAGCTTTGCTAATGGTGAAGTTTGACAGATGTCTCTTTTCAACCAATAGCAAAGCTACAATTCGAATCCGCGAACAGTTCGCCTCAAAAAGAATGCTGAGGAAATAAATATACCCTGTTGCTGAATTGAAACTAAAACGAAATTGGCGCCATCTGACACGCTAGTAATCTCTATTATCAAGTAGGCCAAGTGCCGCCAAGTCGATCCCAAACTTCTACAGGTACTTCTACTTCTACTAGCACCAGGGTTTTTAGACATCTTAACCTTGACCTCTTCTGGCTTCTTCCTCATTAATTCTCCTCACTCATAAACTTCTATGTTTCCTATTGCTCATTATTTTACGGTAATAATATAAAACTACTAATTGAATTATATGTCTCTTTCGAAAATATAAGCAATAAGTGAACTTCATTTGAAGAAAACATTAAGTCACTTATGAGGATTTCATATTGTCACGCCCTACTTTGGAAGACCCTGTGAAACCCTGGCGCCCACTAATTATCTTGCTTGGCTTGCGAGAGGTTAAAACATTTTTACTTCTGTGATTGTGACCACCCTGGTAGAGTGAAATAAAAAAGTCAAGTGAAAACTATTATGGTTTATTAAAAATTAAAAAAAGGGCAAAAAATAACACAATGGTGAATACAAAAATAGTGAAGTGAACAATGACCAAAAGAAGTAAATAAAAGTAACACTTACATTATAATAAAAACCCAGGGAAGGAGATGTGTCATCATTGACTGGCAGCATAAACAGGCACAATAAAAAGAACTGAGCAAAAACAATCTTTTCAATTTATATTAAAAATATCGTTGAGTCATGATTTATTGCGCTGCCTATTGCAGAATCAGCTTTCTTGCCATTCAGTACTCAGGAATTGACTCGAAATCCTATACCCGGTTAATGAACGGCGATGAACTTTGAATATGCAGGAAATACTGTATTTCAATAAATGTGATACTATGATGAATTACTAATAAATAAATGAACTATGGAATTTTCAACTCTGGGCTTAATTATGTTTAAATTTTATCTTCAGGTCTGATAAATCAATTCAGAATTTTGAAAAAGAAATTATTGCTATATTTATATCGGGTAATATTTTTCATACTTGACAATATGAACAGGACGCGCTTAATATTTAAGCTTCCCGCGGAAAGTGAAAGCTTGCAAATGAATTCACCTTTAGAGGGTCGGCTGCTAGAGCTTGTCCAAAATTGAAACGACCGTATCGCCTCGTGTATCGCCTATACCAAATAATGTGGTACGCCTATGGAATTTCTATTAATAGCCACAGTTCGGGCATCTTCGAGAAGAATTGGTTGTTAGGTAGGGGAAGGCCAAAGTGGTCGTTTCAATATTGGACGAGCTCTACACTAACACCTGCTCACAGCAAAAGGTCACTCATACATCTCCGGGGGCCTGCAAAACGTTCGATCAGCTGTCTGCAGCCGCCTCTGTGACACATGACACTCTTTCTACGTATATGTGCACTGTATGACCAGAAGGCGAGCGAGAACGGTGTTTTCGGCCGGTCGTAAAATCATCATCTGGAACACAACTGCGGAGTGCAGTTTTCAGGACTTTAAACCACGGAGTCTGGGCTGCTACCCTAAACGCGGTTTTGAGGTTAGGTTTTTTGCTTGTTGATGATGCGTGGAGAGGTTAGGATGTACTTGTTGAAGAATTAGGATTTTTTCGATAAATAAATGTATTTTGTACGAAATTGTACCGAAAATGAGTGATTTAGGGTTTGAAGTTTATACTGGAGGCATTTTGAGTGATTTTTGCGCGAGAATGGGTGCTTGAAAATCACGTGTTTTAGAAGAAATAAGGCTCGGAAACGTTATGAGCCCGCCGCGTTTTTCTTCCGGATTCGTGTTCAGGAGGCAAAAACACTTAAGAAAAGTGTATTTACGGTTGGATTTGAAATATATACCAGAAAAATTTTACAAAGTAGACCCCACTAACCCATTTTTCGCAAAAAGCTCTAAAAAAGTGCCATGCAATGATGCAATAAAATATAGGGTGTTGCATTAAAGTCGAGTTATTGCCATTTGTAATTTTCAAAAAATCATAGTAGGCGATGGAACATCGACTCCCAGTTCACCTGCATCTCAAAAGCCTAAGAAATCAACTGAAAAAAGGTTGGTCAAGTTGTCCTGAATGGTCCTGAAGTTATGAATTTTTCTGTGGGTCTATGCACGATGATATTCCGACACATAAATTGACATAAGTCAATAAATATTGCAGATAAGTCTAAGAAACCCGGGTGCGTTATATCGACAATTTAGTGTATCTTATTTTGGGACATCCTATATATTAATAGAAATATTTTTAGATTGTGCCTCATTTGCGGAACAATTTAAAAAAAACAAGTCGATCGCTTCGATAGAAAAAAGTTATGGAGCTTGCACAGACCCCTAGGTCACCTTGTATTTAATTTAATTTCCTACTATATCTTGGTCCATGCATCAATTTTGTATTTATCATACTTCTTTTTGTTTTTTCGCAGATATTTCCACTTCTTGGTGTAATATGGTATCCCATAGATCACATCACATAATTAATCATCGACGCATTTAGAACTCCTACAAGTAGCCCAAGATGATATTTAATTGTATTTAAATGACTCATTGTCATTAAGTGTAGGTATTATATACTCAATAAAAAACATGTGGTATTCTCTTGCTTTCTTTTTTCTCAGGAATGATCCTTAACTTAACAACGATCTTTTTCCACCAATACTAATTTTTATGTCTTTCGTCAATAAAAACTAGAATATAATAAAAAACAATTTATTGACCAATGTTGTACATTATGATAACACCAAGTGTAGACTAGAAAACACTAACAGATTTCGTGTATTCATATAAAAAAGTTTTGTATCGCCTAAAATTAGAGTACGGGATTTTATGAAAATGGAGGCACATTATAATTGACAATATACATAACTTGCATTGTCTTCACTAAGTGAATGAAATAGTATCTTTATAAGGCATAGGAAACTTTTGTTTCTTGGTGAGGTCTGAAATGTAAGCAGAGATTATGTGAATTATTTGGTGAATGCTTTGGTAATCTTATGGAATATGTTCCTTATAGGAATTCATGAAGATGTAAATAATTATTTTAATTCACTATATATTATTTTCAGACTATTTCACCCTATGGTATATCACTTTGCTTTCAGGCACTTTAATAGTGGCAATTTTTTGACACATTTCAATGGATTTCGAATAGTAGTCAGATACAAAATAAGAGTGCAGAAATGAAAAATTAAATAAATGTAATGTTCATGCTTTCTCTAATGCAATAGCAAAGACAATACTCTCTCGACTATTAAGCGAGTTTTATTTAACTGAAAAGGGAAGGTAACTAACCATTCTAGAGTCAATGTCTCATTTCTCGCTGAACTATCATTATAAATTTTAAATTCATTCGAATTACAAAACGTAAACCAATTTCGTTTCATTGTACTGGCTGAGGATGACTGGCAATGAAGATACTTTTTCATTATCTCTATCTCTAAAAAAATCCAAATCAGGAAAGTAATATTTAATTATTTTATTTTGATGAGGTCTATCAACAACTCAATCTTTGGGAAAACAATGGAGAAATCTCCCATATAACTCAAGATTTTTTAGTGAACTGAATATTGTTTTTTTTGCATAGATTGAAGTTAAAAGTGGTTTATGGTTTGACATTTTGAAGGAATTTTCGTATTTTTCAATGACATTCCTATAATACCTGTTTCATTCTGATACAGAATTCCGAGGAAGAACATCATTTATATTTAGGCCAATCAATAGAGATTTTCTGCTCTATTGATTCTGTGACAAAAATACTACCAGAAAACCGACTGTGCCATCATACGAAAGACGGTTCGTAGTTATATCCTGTTATGTTTCCTACTCTCAACTGTCAAACATTTACAAGCAATTTTTTTATTTTTCATCGTTTTTGACTTGTAACTGGAAAACCAATGAAGCCCTTTCAATGGAAGAATTATAGAGAATCAAAATGCAAAGAAAATGAGAGCCTAGGCGCGACTCGATCGGATTATTAGTAACAAAGAAAAACCTGAAAAACTTTTTTTTTTTTTTATTCAAAACTCCACCACTTTTTAAGTTGTAGTGCAGGCTTTCCACAACATAGTAGTGATTAATATGTACTTTATGTGTGAAAGACTCAGGCGCTGTCACATCATTAGTTTTGGCATAATTGCAATCTGAATTTTTCAATGCACTCTATTGCAGCAGACCTGGATGCGTCCTAGGTGGTCCGATTTCGAGAGTAGGAGTATAGTACTATAAAACGTATATTCTCATGTTGCGTTAAATTGCTGCAAAATAGATGAAAAATACTTGCAAACATGACCGAAAATGGGCGAGTGCGTGAAAGAGGTTGAGTAGTGGGGGTAGAGCATCAGTCGCGGGGAAGCGTATGTATAGTAAACAAGCGCGCTGCGCCCGTTATGAATCTGCTGCTCTACCACCACTCCTGAGCCGTTTTCATGCTCTCGTTTCGGACGTCCATCGTCTTAATGGATTTAAAAGGTTTTCACGACGTTTCGAATGCGTGTATCTGCAATCGTCTTCAGGTGAATACTGACAAGTGTAGGTGCTACTTACCAATTTATATGACTGCCGGTGCAATGATGCGTGTAATTCCGCCATGTGCAGCGGTGCGTGTAATTTCGCGCGGTGTGGTGGCGCGTGAAGTTTTGCGCCTCTGCAGCCCGCCAGAAAGAGCAATCAGTGGTTTCCATACGTTCTTGATCTCAACGCTTGGTTGACTAAAGGCGTTATTGGCTTCGATGTAGGCGGCCTCTTTGAACTTTCGTTTGAACCAATGCTCCTCTCTAGGTAGAACACTTGCGTCGTCCCATAGAACTCGATGGTGCTCAGTCCAGGCGTGGTCAGCGATTCCCGATTTTGACGTTTCTCCACGTTGAGTCCACATCTTTTGCTCATCCAATCTTACCAATAACGTCTCTTCAATATAGGAATCTCCGCATTCACATGGAACTTCATAAATGCAATACTTACTGATTTCATTTTTGTTGTCAGGTTTGGTCTTGGTGAGGAAACTCCGTAAAGTACTGCCGGATTGGAAGCAGCTCTTTATGTTGAACTTATTTCCGATCCTTCTGGTCTTCTCGGAGACACCTCTGATGTACGGAAGGCAGATCACAGTGCTTTGTTGTTGCTCTTCAGATGTCTTCGTTCTCTGGAGTTGTTTCAATACTTCTCCTAGGAGTTTCTTGGGATATCCATTCCGGTGAAGGTCCTCTCTGATGTGGTTTAATTCGGCATCTAGTGACTCCTCGTCGTTGGTAAGATTGGATGAGCACAAGAAATGGACTCAACGTGGAAAACCGTCAAAATCGGGAATCGCTGACCACGCCTGGACTGAGCACCATCGAGTTCTATGGGACGCAAGTGTTCTACTTAGAGAGGAGCATTGGTTCAAACGAAAGTTCAAAGAGGCCGCCTACATAGAAGCCAATAACGCCTTTAGTCAACCAAGCGTTGAGATCAAGTACGTATGGAAACTACTGATTGCTCTTTCTGGCGGGCTGCAGAGGCGCAAAACTTCACGCACCACCACCCCGCCCGAAACGAGAGTAATCAAGATACCACATCGTCTACAATACAACCTTCAAACAAATTAAGAAATGACAGTTGGGAGTAGGAAACACAACAGAACGTCTTCGGTATGATGGCACAGTCGGTTTCCTGGTAGTATTTTTGTCACGAAAAAATCTCCATTGATTGGTCTAATTCTGTTTTTCTTCCCTAGTTCGTTTCATTATTCGTTTTTCAATTCGATCATAGCCTTACTCTTAAAATTGTATCCTATACTTATTTGACGAATCATTCAAAGACTTACTATCTCTTCCCAGAGAAGAGCCTCTTTTCAAAGAATTGCTACCATATAACCGAACCTTCGAATGAGGAGGTAAAGAATTAGCCGAGTTATCACTAAGAGTCGAGGCCGAATCTCTCTCACCAGCTGAACCACTTCTGGCTCTTGTGGACGGCTTGCGCAAGGAAGCGCTTGATCCACCACTTTCCGACAACCTTCCATATTCACCTAACTTTCTAGGAGGAGGAATGAGCGACCTAGCTGGAGAAGCCCTTCTGCTGCTTGAATTCGAACTGAGAGACTCACCTCCGTCAGATTTCTTTTCATTGTCGGGTAGACGATTATAATCGCCCATGCGTCTGGGTAGACCAGAACGTATGGAAGACCTCGGGGGCCTTGGTAGAGAGCTCGGAGCAGGACAGTGGTTAGCGGGACTGTTCGAAACAGGTTGAGAGGGATTACCGTCGCTATGTTCTTGCATGCGTTGTTGTTGAGAGGTGCGTCCTTGTTTTTCTAACAATAAAATATCCCTCGACTCGTGACGAGTGGGGGGAAGCAAAAAAGTACCTGATTCGAACAATCCCCCCGGACTTGATGTCACACCTGCCAATAGTGGCTTGGGTATTTTTCCTTTTCTCTGCGCAGTGACTGGATTAGTGAACCCTGGAAAACAGCAAAGACCCCGCTGAAATAAGGAAGAGATATCCAATGTTGGGAGATTTCCAGGACCTGAGTGAAAGACGGGTTAGTCACACGGCAACGCCACACCAAAGGGGGCCTACGCCATGCTAGGAGAGGGTTTAGTTAGGTACGTGGTAGGGTAATGAGAAAATGGAAATGAAGATGGCAGTGGCCGAAGTGATTTCTTTGTTTGATCAGATGTATTATCAAATTTATAAAAAGAGAAGACTTGTTGAATAATTTGAATGGGTTAATTATTTTTTAGGCATCTAAACTCAAAGGTGTTTTGGCACTGTGTCTTTTCCATTTAATTGCATAACTTCAATCTGATTTATGTTTGATTTTTTTCATTTCCATATCTCTAGGGAATATTAAGCTGAGGAGGGGACTTCAACACAAATCAAGTGAGTTTGCAAACACTTGTACACGGTTATAAAAATAATTTTATTTTTCATCATGCTGGCATACAACATACAACACTCACATATCTAAAATAAATAAAATTCCAAAATACTGTTAAATCATTTCCAGAAATTAAAAAATATAAAGGTAACTGGAAGATCATCAATACCTATATATTTGAATGGACTATGATGCCCAAAGTGGATAATTTAAGATTATTCAGAATTTTTGTAACTTAATACATAATTATTTATATACATATATAAAGTTCATTTTGGTAATGTAAATATTGATATCTTTAAATAAATAAATAAAATGCATTGATATCTTTAGATATCTGCCCAGGTAAAGGTTTCCATTAACTCTTTGAGGCATGGCAGTACGATATTCGTACCACTTGATTTACAACTTTCAATGCACGACTCATAACTAACCACATTTTCAAATTCAGACCCTAATCAGCACAAAGGCATATTACACGTACGTGAATGAAAAAACTTTGTTTCAGAACTCTTTTTTCAATATGTGGGAAGTCCCAATAAAAGATATCTGAGATTTCCACATATCTGAAAGAGTTTTAGAAAATTTTCGATTTGATTTTCAGTTTTTCATATGAAGTGAAGAAGGAAATCAATATCCAGCATGGCTTTAGCTGAGGAAGTAGTTGTTTTCTGTTAGATGTTACAAAAACTTCATTATGGCCGTATATTTTTCAATTTTCAGAAAAATATTTCCATTCAATATTAACTGAGAATGTTCCCCTTTTTAAAATAAAAAATCCTAAAATGAAAACCCAGCGAGCACAAACATCCCTGGAAAGTTTTGGGATGTTTTGAAAATGTTGGCATGAGGTTGTTTTTTTTTGAGACGCAAAGGATGTTGGAAGTATTGTATTTGTTATTCTGTAGCATTTCTTTGTATGCCTTCTGAGAGGTATTGATGAAGTCAAAAAAATGTTAACGTGTGGATATTCTTTCTAAACATAACATATAGTCTAGTCAACAAATGATTTTTTGGTCAACTTTTTTCAGCAGCCTGAGAAGAATTTTATAATGATGCATGCAACTCAAGCTTGTTTTAATATGTTGTAAGATGTTTCTCATGTGCTAGATTTTATATATTGTTGTAGGTATGAGACATTCTAGTACAATGTCGGTGTCGAATTATTGTCCCATTTCTTCATTTTGTGTGTGTATTTTACTTTAATTTAAGATTGTTTTAGGCCCTTACTTTGTCAACAAGATTTTGTATCTTTGAACAATGAAGCATATTCAACAACCATTTGTTGAATTTTAGCGACAAAACTATCAGGGACCCCGCTATATCACCGGTGAGCAGTAGCAGTTTTTTTTTTCGAGGTTATTAAAAACAGTGGATTGTTCAATGGTTTTAAATTCTATATACTTTCATTTTATTTTATATACCTTTATTTTATTTTTATGTCTATATTTGTAGATAACTTTTCCTTTTTATCTTTTTTTTTTACAAACTAGAGTGATTAACGGTTTAAAATTTGACATTTATATATTTTTTCATATTATATTTTGTAAACTTCGAATTTGTAAACTTTGAAGCTACATATATACTGAGTTACTTCTTCACCATAATTGACTTGCCGAAAATAATAAATTTTTTGTAACTTGGTTAAATAAAGAAAAAAATAAAAATAAAAAATAAAAAAATGTTCAATGTCTCAAAATCTCTGAGATGTTTTTTGTGCTCGCTGGGAAGTATCAATGTTGCCTCCAGAAAAAGTCAACTATCCTCTCAATCAATGTAGCCAAAGAAATCTGGATGCAGAATATTGGACACCAACGAATGAGAATCACCCGAAGGAGATGTGGTTTTTGTAACAATACAACCAAAAAGAACAAAGTGTCTTTATGTGTTTAAAACACGATGTTTTTTTTGAGAAAACTAATTCTTAAAGAAGAAAATCATATGAAACACAACTTTATTGTATGTACTACAGCAGTAATACACTGTGGATGACTCAATTTCAAGTTATTTTCGTTATCGTGCTCCTGGGGATTTTTTATGGATTTCAATCATGCCTCAAAGAGTTGAATACACAACAGTTATATATATGTACAAAACAAAATCAAACAAATATTCGATACTAAAATACCACTCAAAATAAAACAAAAACCGAAGCAGACTCACTACTTGACTGTATAAATCACATTTTTATTATTGTTCTGTACTGAATCGAAAATTCACAAATGTATTTCTCAAGAGTCCAATATTTGACCATGAAGATGAATTTCGTTACTTCTGGAGTGCGTCAGAACATTTTCTCATTAGTATGATTTAAACAAAAGCGATTTCAATGTACAGAACCTGAGTAGACATTATACAGTCAATAAAAGGTCTCTGTTTCTCCTACCTTACTAAGAAGTTGAGAATCTAGTTGGCTATCTATTTCTTTCAGTTGATTGTCCAGCTTTTGTTTCGTCGTATCGTAGGTTTTATTGGACTCATATTTACTGTAGGAAGGCATACGGTACGAAGAATCGCTGCCGGTATACGAATTTCCGGAACCAAAAGCTGTTGAATTCGTCAGCACGCTGCTCACTGTAAAAATATTCATCATCATTGCCCACTTTTTCAAAGGCAGAAGATAAAAAAAAAAAGATAGTAGTGGAATGTGGATAAACAGTTTATGAACTGACTTGCTACTTAACTATAAAAATTCATCAAAAACTAACATCTACCCTAGAACCTCAATCAGATCCCATGGAATATCTTAACCACATTGATATATCCAATAACTTTCACTTTACGGATACAAATTTATTTGAATTGAAAAAAATAGTACGAGTCATAAAAAACAAAAATCATGATAATCTTGGTAAAAATTCTATTAAACCTCCCAGATGCTACTTTAGATTCATTGGCCAGAGCTATCAATAGATTTTTTGCACTTGGAAAATTTCCCTCATGTCTCAAAACAGCTCTTATCATGCCACTATTCAAAGGTGGTGATTCAGAAGATCCGAGCAATTTATCTCTACAATTTCGAAAATAATTGAAAAACTTGTCAAAAAAAGAGTACTAGCTTTTCTAGATAGTCATGAAATCCTAACAAATACACAATTTGGTTTCCAAAGCTCAAAAAGTACCAATGATACAATCTTTCATTTTCTTGTGCATGCTTATACCAACCTTAACAGCGGGGAAACTGTAGTAGCAGTATTTTGCAACTTTACCAAAGCCTTCGAGTGTGTAAATCATAGACTCCTAAAAAAGCTCTACTGCTACGGTTTCAGAGGGGTATGTTATTACTGGTTCGCCTCTTACTTGAGTGATAAAAAACAAATAGTAAAATCGAATGGACAACTATCCACCACTAAAGAGATCTTATCGGGTGCTCCACAAGGATCAGTTCTGGGTCCAATCCTTACATCCCAATTAGAGGAAATTTCACCATTTTTGCAGATGATACTACTATAATCTGGCATGAAAAAAATGCCCAGCAATTGAAAGATATTATCACTAATGATCTTGAAATGGTAAAAAAATGGTGCGATTCAAACTACTCATGTTTTAATACAAAGAAAACAAATGTAATCACCTTCAGTACTTTTTGTGATGATTTGAGTCTAAACGGACACATTTTAGAGAACAAAAATCATTCAAAATACCTAGGAATATTAATTGATGACAAATTAAAATTTGATCAGCATGTTAGATAGAGCATTAACAATAAAAGTGGCATCGGGATGTTATGCACTCAGAGTTGTCTCAAATGAACTGAGTACATCTACAGTGAAGATGGTGAAGAAGCTCATTTGAGATATGGAATTGCCTTTGGGGGTTTCTGTAGTCAACAATTATTTCAATCAATATTTGTCTTACAAAAAAAGAGCAGTTAGATACCTTTGCAAAACTCGAATTCGAGAGTCCTGTAGACCATTATTTATCAGCAAGGGAATGCTAACTCTTACCTGTATCTTTATTCTAGAATATGTATGTCTAATACACAAAAAACAATAGAGTTGGTTCCCAAAAACCGAGCAAACAAATAAAATATGTAACACGGCTAATATCGGAAAATAAAATACCTCTCCCTATTCCGAAATCTACCATGGCAAAGGATTCTCTGATCTATGAAAGCAAAAAGCCTCCAAAATCAAAAATGAGAAAATGTATTATAAATTTAGAAAAATAATATAAGAAGCTCTACTCAAAAAAGCATACTATAATCTTGAGGAATTTTTATGACGGTGTATTGGTGCCATCCTACCAGTATTTTTTTTATTGAAATCTCAAAATTTTGACTTTTTTTCTTAAAATTTTGAGATTTTTTCTCAATATTTTGACTTTTATTCTTGAAATTTTGAGATTTTTTCTCAAAATTTAGACTTTTTTTCTCAAAATTTAGACTTTTTTTCTCAAAATTTTGACTTTTTTATTTTCAAATTCTGACTTTTTCTCAAAATTTTGAGATTTTTTCAAAATCAAAATTTTGAGATTTTTTTCAAAATTTCGAGTTTTATTCTCAAAATTTTGAGATTTTTTCTCAAAATTTTGAGAATAAAAGTCAAAATTTTGAGAAAAAAAGTTAAAATTTTGAGAAAAAAAGTCAAAATTTTGAGAATTCAATAAAAAAATATACGCCGTCGTAAATTTTACAGTGAAACTCTGCTATGATTTTATTTTACATGTGATTTTAATCCCCATACGTATTGCTACATTTTTTTTTATATATTGACATATTGGCGCCATCCTACCAGTATATTTTTTTATTAATTCTCAAAATTTTGACTTTTTTTCTCAAAATTTTGAGATTTTTTCTCAAAATTTTTGATTTTTATCTCAAAATTTTGAATTTCCTAAAATTTTGACTTTTCTCAAAATTTTAACTTTTTTATTCTCAAAATTTTAACTTTTTTATTCTCAAAATTTTGACTTTTTCTCTCAAAATTTCTAGATTTTTTCAAAATTTTGACTTATATTCTCATAAGTTTGAGATTTTTTCTCAAAATTTTGAGAATAAAAGTCAAAATTTTGAGAAAAAAAGTTAAAATTTTGAGAAAAAAAGTCAAAATTTTGAGAATTCAATAAAAAAATATACGCCGTCGTAAATTTTACAGTGAAACTCTGCTATGATTTTATTTTACATGTGATTTTAATCCCCATACGTATTTCTACATTTTTTTTTATATATTGACGTATTGGCGCCATCCTACCAGTATATTTTTTTATTGAATTCTCAAAATTTTGACTTTTTTTCTCAAAATTTTGAGATTTTTTCTCAAAATGTTATTTTTATTCTCAAAATTTTGAGAAAAAAAATCAAAATTTGAGAATAAAGTAAAAATTTTGAGAAAAAATCTCAAAATTTTGAGAAAAAATCTCAAAATTTTGAGAAAAAAGTCAAAATTTTGAGAAAAAATCTCAAAATTTTGAGAAAAAAGTCAGAATTTTGAGAAATAATCTCAAAATTTTGAGAAAAAATGAAAGAATTTTGAGAATAAAAAAGTCAAAATTTTGAGAAAAAAAGGCAAAATTTTGAGAATTCAATAAAAAGATATACTGGTAGGATGGCGCCAATACGCCGTCGTAAATTTTACAGTGAAACTCTGCTATGATTATATTTTACATGTGATTTTAATCCCCATACGTATTTCTACATTTTATTAGTTTTTTTTAATATTGGCGCCATCCTACCAGTGTATTTTTTTATTAAATTCTCAAAATTTTGACTTTTTTACCCAAAATGTTGAGATTTTTTCTCAAAATGTTGACTTTTATTCTCAAAGTTTTGAGAGAAAATCTCAAAATTTTGAGAATTAAAGTCAAAATGTTGAGAAAAAATCTCAACATTTTGAGAAAAAAGTCAAAATTTCAAAAAAAAAAATAAAAAAAAAAAACTCAAAATTTCGAGAAAAAAAGTCAAATTTTTTATAATAAAAAAAGTTGAAATTTTGAGAAAAAAAGTAACACTTTGAGAAAAAATCCCAAATTTTGAGAATAGTAAATTTGAAAAAATCTCAAAATTTTGAGAAAAACAGTCAAAATTTTAAGAAATAATCTCAAAATTTTGAGAAAAAATGTCAGAATTTTGAGAATAAAAAAGTCAAAATTTTGAGAAAAAAAGTCAACATTTTGAGAAAAAATCTTAAAATTTTGAGAATAAAAGTTAAAATTTTGAGATTTAATAAAAAAATACTGGTAGGATGGCGCCAATACGCCGTCGTAGTAATCTTTATATAAAAATTTATTTTATATTTAACATGTTTATATTTTAACGAATTAGTATATGATTGAAAAACCAAAAAAAAAAGTCTCAGATTGATAATTTATTTTCTTGCTCTGTGAATAAAACCCAAATTTAATTCTTGTGCTTTATATCATTGTGTGCAGAATTGTGTGCTCTACAACAATATTTCTACTTTCAATCGGTATCATTGTGGATCATTCAAAAATCTGGATTATTTAAAATCTCATACCACTTGCTGATTAAAAAGTGAACATTTCTTTGGCACAAAAACTGTGATATGAAAGAACCTTCGAAAAAAGTGCGGATACAAAATCGCTTTTTTTGGATTTGGAATTAAAGTTAATTACACACCAGTGGCGTACCAATTATTCACAAATGGAGCGTAAATTCAAATGCTGCAAGAAAGACTTTGGAAACCTCTTTTGTATTACATGTTGTGACATTTTTCATCCAAGCTGTTTGGACCGTAAAACGAAATATAAAGAACTTGGTAGCTTCAAAATTTACTGCTCCCAAAATTGTGAGTTAAAGGATGCAGAGAGGAAACAAGATGCAGACAAACTAGTAAATGACATAAAAAAAATAAAAAAAAAGTAACTGAGCTAATGAAGAGAATAGACGAGTTAGAGAAAGATACTAAAGAAAGAGAAGCTGCTTATATTCGTGCTAGAAAAAAAACCCAGGACTTTGAAGATGAAGTCTATGAGACTGAAATATTGTATGTAAATAAACAGAGAGAACATGAACTTTCAATCTCTCAACTACAGAAAGGAATTAATGACGTGAAAAATAGAAATAGATCATTGGAAGAAGAATTAAAACAAAAAACAGATGAAATACATAAGCATATTAGAGACCTAGAAAGCCTACAAGAAGTAAATGCAGAGATGCTAGGAACAATTAGAACACTAGAAATGAACAATATTACATACAGTAATGAAGTTGTCAGTCTGAAGAACACATTGACTCACCTACAAAGCTCAAAGGAAAACCCCATCAGAGAATTAACTTCATCCACCACAAAGGTGTCCGAGCGAAAGAAATTGGCATTTATTAACACACCATCACACTCCTGCATAAGGAAAAAAATATTAATCGTATCTACGGTTCATGGTAAAGGCATGGCAGAAGCCATGTCTAAACTTACGGAAGAATATTCCATATTATCCTTTGTTAAACCTCATGCCACTGACGCGGAATTAGTTGTGACGGCTACCAACCTTGCAAGAGATTTCACCAAAGATGATGTCGTATTAATATGGCCAAACCGTCTCACGAGTAATTCACTGGATAACATTAGATCAAATCTTAAAAATACTTACACCATTATCATCTCTGAACCGTACAGATTAAATGGGAATATAAATCAATTGATTTATGAAAATAATCTCCTAATCAACAAAAAACTTCACGCCCAGAATACTAACCAATGCCTTTTCCTGGAGTGCAATAACATACTGCGAAGAAGCAATTACTATGGAGATGGCATCAGACTGACGAATGCTGCCAAGTTTTTCCTAGGAAAAGCTTTATTGAGCTTAGTGAAAGGACTACCTACATCGGGAAACTGCGAATCTGATCAGCCTGAGTTTAAATATAACCAAATCCATGTGAGTGCTTGTTCAAATAATATTGAATTATCTAAGGAAAACGTTGTACAACGGCATTACTCAAATCATTTTTTAAGTGTAAACCGGAAAAACTTTCAATCTCCTTGATGCTGTTAAATATCCAATCCATTAGAAATAAATGTGATGAATTGCTAATTTTCTTAGAAAGTATAAATTTTCCGGAGATAATCCTACTAACGGAACACTGGCTTCAACCAAATGAACATAACTTTATCGAAAACTATACGCCAGTATCCACATATAATAGAAAACTATCAGCTCATGGCGGGACCCAAATACTCATTAAGAACTTCTCGTCTGTAAGCCATAAATTTGTAAATATAGACAAATTTGATAATCTCCTAGAAGAAAAGCAATTCGAATTTTCACTTATATTCAGTAAAGAGATAAATATGTATATCCTATGCTTGTATAGATCTCCATCTAGCGATGTAAATGTATTTTTAACTAGGCTAGAACTGCTTATGAACGAACTGTCCGTAAAAGCTTCCATTATCGTAACTGGTGATTTCAACATCAATTTTGATGAACCCTCAGTAAATACTTTGTCGCTAAAAAATATATTATTGTCCTTTGGCTTGGTTATGCACGTGGAAAATGCAACTCGCCACTCTAGTCACTCGGCGACAAAAATTGATTATGTTTGTAGCAACATGCAAGAGAAATGCAGTTCCTGCCTTGTTATCAGTGCAGGTCTATCTGATCATGAAGCAGTTTTAAGCACATTTGACATCTGTATTACTCAACAAAAAGATTTTAAGTATGGGCGGTTACACAGCAAAGTAAATTTTGATAAATTTAGAGAAGCGGCATGTCTCTCCGAGTGGAATAACATTCTAAATTCAGATAAACCTTTTGAACATTTTCATGAACTTCTTGTAACACTATTTAATGAATCCTTCCCTGTACAAAAACTTAGGGATAAACGGAAAACAAAACATTGGCTCACTGTGGGAATTAGAACATCATCAAAAAATTTAAGATGCCTGCATATTATAAGGAAATATACTAACGCAATTTTTTTCCATACATACTTCACTAAATATCGAAGGATCTACAGGACACTTATCAAAACCGCCAAAGAAAGCTACTACAAGAATAAAATTGATAGATCAGATAATAAATCCAAAACCAGCTGGAGTATTATAAATGATCTGAGAGGAAAAAACCACATAAATAAACTAGAGACCACTATAACACCAAATGAACTGAATAATTACTTTTGCACTGCTGCTAGTATAATAACACAGGACTTATCAAAAAATATTGACCCCTTGGAACATTTTGGCAACTTCACCATTTCTCAGTCAATCTTATTTTATGATACAGATATTGTTGAGCTAAAAGAAGTACTGTTGTCAATTAAAAATAAAAATACGCATGGAATTGATGAGATTTCTATAAGAGTGCTTGAGAACCTACCAGAAGACGCTCTTCATACATTAGCCACCCTAATTAATATGTCATTTCAGAGAGGTGTATTCCCAGACTTCTTAAAAACAGCTATTGTAATTCCCTTACATAAAGGTGGCGCGCAAGATACGCCAGCAAATTTCCGGCCGATTTCTCTAATACCCGCTCTGGCAAAAGTAATTGAAAAAATCGTAAAAATCAGAATAACTAAATTCTTAATAAAGCATAATATAATATCTCAAACTCAGTATGGATTCCAGGGAAATAAAAACTCATGTGATGCTATCTTCACATTTCTCCAGGAATTATACACAAATGTCAAACCCGGAGAGGCTGCGGCAGCCGTGTTCTGCGACTTCTCCAAGGCGTTTGACTGCGTTGACCATCGAATACTATTGGCTAAGCTTCACCGCTATGGCTTCAGAGGAGTAGTGAATAAATGGATTGAATCATATCTAACAAACCGCACACAAATGGTTAAAACCTCAACCATTTCTGATGAAGCACTGGTTAATTGTGGTGTACCACAAGGGTCCATACTTGGCCCTACCCTTTTTTTGCTGTACATCAACGATCTGATGAGAATAGATATCTCGGGCAAATTTACAATTTTCGCTGATGACACCACAATATTATGGCATGACAAAAATAAAATTGACCTGGAAAGGAAAATCAACTGCGACATGAGCAAAGTAAAAAGTTGGTGTGACTCTAACCTTCTTGCCCTTAATGTAAAAACCAACATGCTATACTTTAAGTGCGATCTTGGTAATGTCGAACTAGAAAATGGTTACATAGAGAGCGTAACAACACAAAGTTTCTAGGGGTGATCATTAACAATAATCTGAAATTTGAAGAGCATGCAATTAACCTAAACAAAAACTGGCCTCTGGTTGTTTTGCTGTAAGAAGGGTGTCATATGAACTAGGGTCTTCAGCAGCAAAACAGTATACCACGCATTGATTGAGTCCCATCTGAGATACTGGCACACCGTTTTGGGGTGTTTGCAATAATAAGATCATGCAAAACATCTTGACTTCACAAAAAGAGCAATTAGATATATTTCTAAAGCAAAGGCACGGGATCCTTGCAAACGACTTTTGTCCTACATAAGTTGCATACTGTTATTGCCATTTTCATTGGGAGACAGTTTGTCTAATAAAAAACACATGAATAAATTCAGTCACGGTTAACCGTTATCCTCACCATAAGGAAAACAGTATCAACTTACACAGACCAAACTCAACTTTAGTAAAGGACTCCATTATTTACAATGGCTGCAAGATGTACAATCACTTACCTGATAACGTTAGAGAGATTAACACTGTGGATAAATTTAAAAAGGCTGTTTACTTCTTGCTATGTAGCCGACCATACTATACCTTGGAAGAATTTTATGCTGATTCCTTTTAATTCATTTTAATTTAATATATTTGTACTGCCTCGGATTATAACATCAATTAGCATATATGACAAAAAACCCTATTATTTTATTTTACATATTTTACATGTTTTACTATTGTATTTGTTTATTTATCTATATATGTAATTAACCTAGTTGTAGTTGTAGCTCATTACATTTTTTATAACTTAAGTTAGTGCTTTGTCCACAAGAATGTACGTTCTTCATGACAATAAAGTATATTGATTGATTGATTGATTGTTCTTCTTTTTTTTTTGTAAATGCCTATGTATATTTGAAAAATCATCCTTGAACCTTTTTTTATATTTGTTTTGTAACATGCTTTGTCAATAAGACGTTTATATCTTAGACAATAAAGTATATTTTCTCTCTCCCTCTCTCTCATTGATAGCCCATCAAAAAATTAAAAGATTATTATTTTGACATATTTACGATAAGTCCTTAAAAAATAAGGAATTATCTACCAAACATCGCTGTTTTTTACTGCTCGATTATTCCAAGTTCGATAACCTCATAGTGTCAATGCCTCCCGAACACGAATCCGAAGTCAAAATGCGGCCTTCTCAAATACCTTCAGAAGACGGATGAATATCATTTTCCATTTTCACCACATACATCCGCAATCATGTATTTATCGAATGTAAAACTGCCGTTATCCAATATTTTTCTTTGAAGAAATAAAATTGTATTTCGTGCAGAAAATTTATTTTAAAAAATCATAGCCAGAGCGCTTTTGACTGTTAAGTTATCATCAGTGGTACTTGTCAAGTTTACAGGAATCCGTAAAAAGTATTTCTGCTGCATAAAACATTAATAAGTTCAAAGTACAAACATGTTAAAATTCATCCTGATCCAGGATTATTGTGGATTGCAAATTATTGGAAATCGTTAACTCTGGCCAATATTCATTGATGATGAAATGATTTTGCCAAAAAAAATGGCATTATACACTTGTCATTCAAGTTAGTTTACACCTTGTATAAGAAGATATTAGCGATCAAATCATCCTTTATCTCTTGTTGTTATTCTTTGAACTAATTCAATTTTGAATAAATTTAAATTATCACAAACTCACCTAGCTCCTCTCGAGACACTGTTGAACCCAAAACATGGTCGATATCAGTCCCCCCGAGGCTAGGATGAGGCGTGTGATGTGGAGATCGACCAAGCATACTGGACACATCTTTGTCGTATGTGTGTTTCTGTAACACCCTGATCATGGCGTCTCTCTCAGCTAGTTTTGATTCCAAATCTTTCAACCTGCAATCAGTAAAGACAGTTGTTCAACAAATTCAAGATGTGAATTTGGTAGAAGGCTAAGATTTACCTAGACTCTAAATCGGCAACCTTTTTTTGTGAAGCGTGAACTTCGTCCATGTGACGGATCTTCTCATTCCTTGCTTCTGCTATAATTTTTTCAGTCTCCTGGCTTGTTTTTTCCAGTGCCGCTATTTTGGCATCCCTAGGTATTGATAGAAAGCATTTTATAACAATAATTATTTCACCCTCATTGGTATCAGACAAACATGTTTATAATGTGTACATTTTGTATTTTTCCCAAATACATTTAATTACAAGAACTTGTGGTTTATCCAGGGGGCTACAGAGGGGCTTATTTTTTTATTTCTGAATAATCGGAATTTAGATGCAATATTGAAAAAAAAGGCAAGTACTAATACTAATCTATTAAAAATTATCAGGGTCCTTTAATACAGTGGTATACATGTGTATATGTATGTATTTGTGTGTGTATATATATATATATATATATATATATATATATATATATATATATATATATATATATATATACTTATATATATTACAGATATTTTTATATTGTGTTAAATAACATGTTATATTTCGAACTCAATGTTTTTAATTAATTATTTTAGTGCATACATTTTAATATTATGAGTTGTCTCAATTAATTTTAGTGTTTTTAACCTGAAGATGACAAATACTATGTTGAAACATCGTTAAAAAGATTTATACGAATTGACTGAATCAGACCTTTATTCCGAGAAATTGAAGAAAATATATATATATATATATATATACAGGGTGTAACTGAATAAGTGTAAAACATTTAAGGAGGTGATTCCTCATCGAAAAAAAGATAGGATCTTTCATATAAAGAAACTTCATTGGAGCATCCCTTGTTAAGATACAGCCCCTTAAAGGGGTACATAAAATTTGTATAAAAATTTTTTTCACAAGCACTGAAAAGTTACAATATTGAAATTAACCTGACGTTTTGTACTACCAAAAGACACTTAGCCAGTAATTTATTTGGTTTACCCCATGGTTGTAAGGGTGAAAAACGCAACCCCTAAAATTTATTTCCAATGTAACTTTTTGTCTTATTATTTGTTTACCATTTAAAAATTTATTTCCGATAGCCTGTTTCATTCTAAACAAAAATGTCTCTTGGGTTTTGCCCAAAATAAACCAGTAAGCAGCAAAACATTATTTTACTGAACAACTACAGAGATACATCGTCATAAATGCGAACTGGATTTATTGTTATTTTGTAGTTAGTACCTGCATTAAACGATTAAAGGGTAATAAACAAAACTAAGTTATTAATAACAAAACACACAACATGTAGAAATCATAGTGAATGTTCAATATGTCTACCTTCAAACATTACGCATGCGTCTAGGCGTCGGCGCATTGAGCCAAGTATTCGCTCAAATATTCCTGGAGTCTCTCTGATTACCCTGCACGCATCGATGATGCGGTTTCTCAAGTCCTCTACATCGCAACAGAGTACGATATACCAAATGCTGTGAATGGCCCCAAATGAGAAATCGAGAGGATTGAGATCCGGGATCGAGCGGCCATTTATGTGGTCCTTCTCGACCTATCCACTGATTTGCATATGTTTCAGTTAAATGCTGGCGTGTACTTGACTAAAATGGGGAGCCCCATCATGCATAAAAACATATCCCTTCTGGACGCTCAAAGGAACTTCCTCCAGCAGTACTGGATGCACTTCTCTTAAAATTGAACGTATGCCTCACCATTTAATCGAGGAGGTAGAAAATGAGGCCCAATTAAATCATCCCCAATAACTCCGAGCCACACGTTAAGAGAAAACTGTTCTTGATGGCTAGTTTCGACAATAGCGTGAGGGTTTTCATCAGCCCATATGTGGTAATTATGAAAATTAATAATCTTGTCCGAGAAAACTACATTCGTCTGTGAATTCTATCGCCTTCAGAAAGTCACAATTTCTTCTAATCATTTCCAGCATCCAATTGCAAAATTCAAGACGGTTCGGAAAGTCTCGGTAACAGTGCCTGTACTCGTTGCAGATGGTAAGGGTATAAGAGTTGTTCCTATAAAATTCGAAATACCGTCATATGATCAACATTTAGCTGGAAAGCAATCTTTCTAGTACTGGTAGTAGGTTGTTCTTCAATCAAATTAAGTACTGCTTCCTCAAGCTGTGGTGTTCAGTATTTCTCGATGGCGACCACAATCCTGCGTTCTTTGTCGAATGAACCATATTCTCGTGAATCGTTGATGAAGTCGAGCAAATATTCTATGTGAAGGATGCTGCCGTTGAGGATACATTTCAGCATATCTTCTAGAAGCTTCTAACCCATTCCCCTGCGACAGAACGTAAACGTAATGCATATCAGCCATTTCCTCATTTGTGTATGCCATTTTATTAACAAGTGAATTATTAAAGTAACAAATTAAGAACAGAACAACAACACACAATTAGTATTAATTCAATTTCGAAAATTCCCAAACTGACAGCGTCATACCAATTTAATTGTCACTATGCTAATAGCACCTACTAGATAGATTAGTTTCAGTATTTTCGCATTTATGACGATGTATCTCTGTAGTTGTTCGTAAAATAATGTTTTGCTGCTTACTGGTTTATTTTGGGCAAAACCCAAGAGACATTTTTTGTTTAGAATGAAACAGGCTATCGGAAATAAATTTTAAATGTTAAACAAATAATAAGACAAAAAGTTACATTGGAAATAAATTTTAGGGTTGCGTTTTCACCCTTACAACCATGGGGTAAACCAAATAAATTACTGGCTAAGTGTCTTTTGGTAGTACAAAACGTCAGGTTAATTTCAATATTGTAACTTTTTCAGTGCTTGTGAAAAAAATTGTTATACAAATTTTATGTACCCCCTTTAAGGGGCTGTATCTTAACAAGGGATGCTCCAATGAAGTTTCTTTATATGAAAGATCCTATCTTTTTTTCGATGAGGAATCACCTCCTTAAATGTTTTACACTTATTCAGTTACACCCTGTATATATATGTTTATTCATTTATATTTTACAATCTATGTATTTTTATTTTTTTGTTACTGTATATGTATCTTATTTTGTGTCACCAAAATTTTTTTCACATCTTTTATATTCCCATTTCACATTGTAGTGCCCTGAGGACGACTTTATATAAGTTGAAACGTCGGCATCAGAATTTACAATTGACTGTGATCAGGTCACAAAACTTCCAGAAAATAATAAATTATTGCTCACTTTGGTATGCTAGCGGCATCAATAGCTGCTTGCCTCAGAGTACTCTCTTCCAAGAACCTCTGCTCCCACTTGGAACATTCCCCTTCCAGACTCATGATTCTTTCGTCTCTTTCTCTCAGTCTTCGTTTCAGTTCCGAGGCGGATTCGCTGCCCGAACCGTTGGGAGAGTCCCAACCGCTGCCTCTCAGTTCGCCTTGAGCGGTCTTCGTCCGTTGGAGCTCCCTTTCCAGCTGGAGACGTAGTTTCTTTTCCGTTTGTTCGCGACGATCGCTGGCCATCTGCATCGAAGACAGCGCCCTCTGCAGCTGAGATACTCGCTCAACGTACACTTGTTTTTTACGACACTAAAATACATAATTCATCACTAAGATCGATTGCAAAATGTGAAAAGTACACACATAATATGAAACCCATTGGTTCAAAAACAGGGTGAGCACACCTAATAAAAAGGTACATGATTTCAATATGCTTACTAATATACAGTTAATATACATGGGATTCAAAATGGTTTTTACTTCAATCCAATTTTTGGAAATCCTGCTTTTTGACGTGTTTCATGATTTTGAAAAATATTTCAGAACTAAATAAATTGAATTGACATAAATATGTATCTCAGATAAAAATATATAGATCCTTAGTTTCTTTTTTCACTTTTTATATATAATAAATCAAGCGCGTATTTAAGGGGGTAATGAGGGTAATGACCCCCCCCTGAAAAACAGATTTTTTTTAAATTGATGGAATGGCCACCACACTCCACATCTCTACTCAAATCTTTTTCGATTTTTTTGCTTCTAAGAGCACATTTTACATGTGTACTAAATAATATCACGCTATAAAATTGTTTAAAAGTCGATTATTTTGTTAATTAGGTATTTCTAAAGTTAACAAAATATGAGAAATCGAGTAGATATTGTAATTTTTTTCAATAATATTTCACATTATTATCAGTTTTATGTCTGACAAAGGCATTTTACAATGTTTTGAAAAAAATACGCTATTTGTTTATGAAATATTTATCAACAAATGGATAAGTTGAATATTTTTCAAAAATTGTTTTTGCATTAGGTTGTTAAGAGTTTATTATGATTGAAAAAAAATAAAAATAAACTATTTTTTTATTGTTTTTAATAGTTTCTTAATTTTTTTTATTATTTAAATAATATATAAAGAATTGTTTTTCTTTAAAATTAATAATTGGTTCTTCTCTACCTAATAAGAATTTTTTCCATGAATAATGTAATTGTGTATTCACTCAACAATTAAGCAAACTTTGATTGGCAATTTGTTTTTTAATGGCACAAAAAATAACAAAAACAACCATATACAGCAAGATGTTCAAAAAATGTTGTTTGTAATTTTTATAGTATTTTCTAGAACAATTATAAAATAAAAATTTTGACCAGCTTGTCATATAAGGTTGTTTTTGTAATTTGTTGTTCCATACCAAAAAAAAATTATGCCAAACAAAGTTTGTTTATAACATATTGTTAAGTGAATAAACAATTACATATGTAATAAAAACAATGTTTTCTTATTAGGTGGAGAATAACCAATTATTAATTTTGAAGAAAAAAATTCTTAATATATTATTTAAATAATAAAAAAACAAAAAATTATAAACAATTTAAAAAAAATTGGAATGTTTTTTTTCAATCATAATAAACTCTCAGCAACCTAATGCAAGAAAACAATTTCTGAAAAATATTCAAGTTATTCATATGTTTATGAATATTTTATAAACAAATTGCGTATTTTTTTTAAATCGTTGTAAAATGCCTTTGTCAGACATCAAACTGATAATAATGTGAAATATCAATAAAAAAAAATTGACAATATTTACTTAATTTCTCATATTTTGTTAACTTCAGAAATTTATAATTGACAAAATAATCAACTTTTATACAATTTTATAGCGTGATATTATCGAGGACACATGTAAAATGTGTTCCAGGAAGACTTAATAAACAATGAAAACATTATTTTCGATAGTATTTTTTTTTTTTTATCTTGTGGCGCTAACATATTTATTTCCCTTGATAAAAAAGTGTCTTCATATTTTAAATACAATGCCAGTTAGTGTGGTTGGTTGGATTAGCTCTACTTCATGTTCATAGAGATGTAAATTAAATGTTTCAAATGTTATTGAAAGGTTTGCAAATAAGAAATACAGGAGACTGGATTTCATTTTGTGATTTTTATTTCAACGTAAGAAAGGTTTGTTTTTGAACTTATTTATAAGTATATATATATATATATATATATATATATATATTTTATTTTATTACATTTTGTATTTTTGTTTGAATTTGAATGAGTATGCTTTGGATATCAGTAATTCTTTCAATTTTATTTTGAAGAGTCGAATTTCTAGATTGATGGCAGTTTGTTAAATAATTTAATACCCTTTTTCTGTTCTGATCAGTCTGTATGTAGGTACTTCTGGTGTATATTTATTTCTGGTGTTATAATTGCTGTTATTAAGCATCTTAAAATTGAGAATGTTGGTTTTTACATAGTTAAGAAGCTTGATATGTTCTTGTGCACAACTACAGGGTGATATAGCACAATCTAGAAATCACTTACCTCATCTTCTAAACGAACGACATTTCCCTGAGCATTCGTCAGAGCTGTGTCTAAAATGTCAATGTGGGTTCTCTGTTCCTGCAACGTAGCACGCTGGGCAGCAAGTTCTATTTCTTGTCTTTCCTTTGCAGCTGATAATTCTTTATCTACAAAAAACGGTTCTATGAAACCGGGGAAGTAAGAGAAGCGAAGGAAACTCACTCTGCGAAATGAGTTGCTTAATGAGACTTTCCCTTTTACTCAGTTCTCTTCTCAGATTTTCAGGCACGGTGTAATCCGGAACAGGTGATCTGGACAGCATCTGGGTAGATAACAAGTCAACTTGCTCTCGGAGAGCTTTGTTCAGTTCTTGGTATCTACAACAGTCGGCCTGTAATCTGGCTCTAGCTGCCCGTTCTAGGCGTTCACGTCTCTCGCAAGATTGAACTAGTTCTTCGTGACCTTTGTGAACTTTGAGAATTTCATGTTCCAACTTGAAAGAGATAACAACTATATTATTTTCAACTAATTTCACTGAATTCGTGCCTTTAACAATTAATGAACTAAGAAATATTATATTCTCTCTTGACAAAACTAATAAATCAGAAATTTTAAACAATAACTTCTTAAAAAATAGTTTTGATGTAGCTGGCTATGCAATATTAAATTTAATTAACACATCACTTAAAACCGGTGTGTTTCCTGATCAATTTAAGGTTTCTACTATTGTTCCTGTACCAAAAATTAGCTCAATTAAAGCTGAAAATTTTAGGCCATTAAATATACTACCTACTCTTGAAAAAGTGTTAGAACTATCTGTATATAACCAATTAATTCAGTACTTTGATAGCAATGAATTGTTTCTAGGCAACCAATCAGGTTTTAGAGCTAGACACTCATGTGAAACGTCTCTACAATTTTTGATAACTGAATGGAAAGATATAATTGATAGAAATCAGTACATTGTTGCGACATTTCTCGACCTTAAAAGAGCATTTGAAACAATTGACCGAACTATTCTACCTGAAAAATTAAAGTATTATGTGATATCGGGGATTGTTTTGGATTGGATTCAAAGTTACTTATTCAACAGAAGACAAAAAAATTAATTTGGAAAAGAATTGTCAGATGAACTTATAATTGAGAGTGGCATACTCAAAATTATTTTGTGCTTATTCTTATTTTATTAAATATAAAATAAAATTTAGATCAGGCAATTGTTGAAATGAATAGGTCTTTAAATAGATTGAAACATATTTATTTAATAATAAACTTAAACTAAATGTCAGTAAAACAAAAAGTATGATTTTGACATCATCTTATAAATATGATCAAATTGTTTGGGCAAATGCTATTATAAAAATTAATAATATTAACATTGAAAATGTAACTGAAATAAAATATTTGGGTTTTATAATTGATAAAAATTTAAAACTAAATAGACATGCTGATTTTATTTGTAAAAAAATATCCAAAAAACTTTTCTTTTTCTCTCGTATATGTAAGAAAGTGTCTATGTATGCTAGGTTGACTCTTTTTAAAAGTTTAATTCAACCTCATTTTGATTATTGTGCATCATTACTTTTTCTGCTTGATAACAATAAAATAACACAATTGCAAAAGCTTCAAAATCGGGGCATGAGATTAATATTGGGATGTAGCCGTTACACAGCAATTAAACTGATGTTAGAGTGTCTAAACTGGTTCTCAGTTGAAGAACGTATATTATTTATGACTATGATCTTTATATTTAAACTGCATGAAGGATTGCTACCCAATTACTTTCAAAAGTTCATAGTGAAAATTAATGAAGTTCATGAGTACAATACGAGAGGAAATAACAATTTTTACATAAAAAAAACTAACACTAAATTTGGAATGAACAGTATGTTTCATAAAGGCTTAAACGAATTTAATAAACTGCCACAACTCGTAAAAGAATCTAATTCAAGTCACAATTCAAGTCATCATTAAAGAAGTATATTAGTGACAGCTCATTGTGAAACTTGGTATTCTTCCTTTCTCTTTTATCTTGTTATATTGTGTTTTTGGTTTGATTAACGTGATCCAACCTAGTAATCTAGTGATATGTATGTGTACTTTGCTTTACTTTACATGTACTCTCATGTTCGGTATATTTACATAGGGTTGTAAGATATTTATATATATTTTGAAATGAGTTGAAAATATTATTTGATTTAAACAAGTTGAGTACTTCATGATAGTAGGCCAGTTCAAAATGAGGATGGCAGTGTTATCGGTCTGTAATTTTCTAGTTGGTTGGTGTCACCTTTTTTTATAAATAGGAATTACTACAGAACTTTTTAGCTGAGCCTTCTGTGAAAGAACAATTTATAATATGACACAGTGGTTTGGCAATATATAGAATGCTGTGTTTCAATAAAAACAGGAATTTAATCGGCCCCAGAGCATTTTTTGTTTTTTATTCTAAGCGATAGTATTATTAGTTTTTCTTCGGTAGTGGGGTTTAGGAATGTAGTGTTATTATGTATCTTCACGCTGTTTTGCAAGTTTTGAGGGCCCACAACATATATTTGAATTTTCAAAGAGAATACTGGTATATTCAACTTGAGGATTTTGCCAAATAGAATGCAAATCACCTTCATTAAATAAAAACTTTCTAAATTAGAATTGAAAAATAGCCGTTTTGATTTAAATTAGATACTTTCTGAAAAACCCGGCACAGAACAAAAATTATTTCAATTAGTAAACAGGAAATGTAACAAAAGCTTCATACAAATTAATTTTTCAATAATTAATAAGCATTATACAAATTTGAATACAAATTATAAAACATGTTTGGTATTATAGAATCAACAAAAGCACTACATTGATTTACCTTTTGGGTCCTCTCTACTCTCTGGTAACAATTTTCCAATTCATGTTTCAAGGCGCTATTTTCTTTAATCAGAATTTCTACCATTTCAGCAGAAGGCCAGATCTCTTCTCCCTTAGATTCATTCTCCTCCCTTCCCCTCGTAGGAGGTCTAGGTGCGGATACACCTCTTCTGAAGAAGTTGGCGTCACATTTAATGTTACCAACATTTGACAGATCAGGTTGAGATTTCGAAAGAGCCAGTTTTTCAGCATTTATTTTATTTCTACTTTCAACGGCTTGAAGTAAAGGAGATTTGTCGGACCAATTAGGGTATTCTGGCGGAGGTGGGGGAAAATTGTTAATATCGAGACTGACGGGATCAAAATTGAAGAGATTCTCGTTATTCTTATCTTTGGCAGTACCATTCGGGGACGGAACTTTGACTTCTTTGGCTAAGTGCTTTAAGACTGAAGATTGCGACAAGTAGTCGTCTGGAATTTCTGTAATCTCTTGTACACCTAAATCATCGAAAAGCATTATTATATAATTAAACCCTATTGATTGAGATTACTGACCTGTGCTAGATATAGAAGGTGACGGAGAGGAAGAATTCCTTTTTGTAATTGGGGATAATTTGGGATCATTACAGAGATTACTGGACTGATGTGTTAAATAGTTTGGAGGAGATATGCTCGTTACTTCTCTTGGTCCTGAGTTCCTTCCTGTAAAATATAGTTTTTCACATGCAACTGATATTTTTGATGTAAGTGCGAATTTACACGATACAATTAATTGGTCAATTTTGTGACCTTGAATTTAATGATAGGTGTAAACAGAATATTGTCAATTTGAACTTGACCAATAAATTGATGAGTTTAGAATCTGTTCTAATTTTTCATCAATTTTTAGTGACAATTTGCAGTAACTTTCGGCCATGAATTGGATGCCTGCTAGAACAGAGATTTGCAGGTTATATGTTATTATTTACGCGATTTCACATACCCTACCATAACCGCGAGAAAAATTATAGTGCGAAAAAAAAAACAATTTACATTGCATTACATTCGCAGCAATGTGCATTGCTGAATATAAAAGACAGAGATGAAGAAGATGGTGGATTAGATCTTGGATTGAGAAAAAAGGGAAAGGAAACTTGACGTTAGTTCACGAAAAATTCCTGAGTGCAGATCCTAATCAATTCAAACGATATTTAAGAATGGATCAGAGTCAATTCAATAAGCTATTGAATAATATTCGGAACTTTTCCTATAGTTGAACCATTTCTTGTCAGTATGTTGGTATTCCTGAGTAAAAACTGTTGCCAAAATTGACCAATAAATTGTCAGGTGTAAATATAACCCATATTGGTCAATTTTATTATTCAATTTATTGATCAATTTTATTGGATCGTGTAAATTCGCACTAAACAAGAAGGTTATTAACACGTTCGCGGACAGTTGACAAAAATGCTGGTTTCCAAAAATGCAGTTTGGATCTTTTGTGAATAAATAGCAGTATACTTTGACAGCATATCATGTCTTGTCCCTAGACGTCGAACGGCATGTGCCGTCTTGTTCGCAAAAATGTTAATAATTATGTATTATGTTAAAACTTCCCAAATAATTTCGGAGATCTAGACTCAATCATGTTATAAAGATATTCTATTTATACCTGTCCAGGGCTCATCTCCAGCACTATGAATGATGAGGGTGTTATAAGATGAGGAAGAGATGTCCAAAGAACTACGATTTGATTGCAAGCTATCTCTCAAAGAGCTTCTTTTGGAATCGTTCAGATTCTCTTGGCCCTGCGGTTCCTGTCTTGGAGTATGCCTGATCACATACTTCTCTTCATTTGATAAATTTTCGTTCGATGTTGACACATCAGTTTCACTACCGCTCAAACTTTGACGAAAATTTCCTGAGAAATGAGAAATTGTGAGTGAGCTCAAGAAAGTCAATAGAGAGATAAATACTCACCTTGTCCCAAGTGTTTGTAAGGTCTGTATCTGTTGTTGGATTGCATGTTTTCATTAAAATTCCAATGTAGCAAATTATTACCATATCTTCAGGAACTAGAGTCTAGAAATGATAAAAATTGTTTTAAATCTTGTGATGAAGATGAACATAGAAACCTTTTAATTCGATAAACTTATTTTAGGTTAGGTAGTGGAAATTCAATGCAGAAAGAAATCATTACAGTTCCATCATCTGAGTCTTCAATGTGAAGTGATTTTTATGGAGCCCCACGAATATGTTAAAAATCAGACCGATAAATATCCAAGAGAGACTTAGTTTGATGACACTCAACTGGTACTATATTAATAATAACAAAATTATATTTTCAATACTTTTTATTGGAAAAACATTTATTTTTTTTATAATTGAAAGGACTGTACCTCCAAAAAAAAAAAAGGAGAGGGGCTCGATTCGAATTTATGTTCAGCAGGGAAAAATATACATAACAGCAAACCTATAGGCTATTGGATATTTACCCATTTTTTTTTTTTGTGAAATAACTAGGCTTTGAGAAAGTTATGAATTCAGGATGGTTACTAAAATATTTGAACTAATTACCTGAAATTCTCATCACACAATCCTTTCTTCCAATCTTTATAAATCCAATCGACAGAGATATTGACCTAACAAAAATTTCAAAACAGCTGAAATTCTGGATTCAGGAATTTGAAAGTAAGAAGTATCCATTAAGCAAGTTTCCTATTTTGAGCTACAACTCCAGAAGTATTGAAGATACGAAAAAATTTCTTTCATAAAAGTTGTAGCTCGTTATTTTTTCAACAAAAATGTTTCCCATAAATTTTGCGATAAATCATGTTATGGAGATAAACGCGATTTTCCACTTGTAGTCTAATGCCTAGTTGAAATTGCTCGGGCACGAAAAATGACCCCAATTTTTATATAACCGGACTAGTCAGTCGATGTTTCTCACTACTAAGAGTTGCTTAAAAAAAAGCCAAAGCACATGAAATGTAGAAAAGCTCGCATCTTTCACATGAGACGAGTTTCGAAGTTCATACAAAATCTAATCATAATACAAAGGTGTTCAAAGATTTCCGATTAAATGTCTGTGAGTGAGTACACATTTTGGTTAATACATTCGTAAGGAATCATTGCCATGTTGATTCCTTGGGGCTTTGTGCTGTTCGAGGTGCATAGATTAGCCCTGTTCAACCGGATTACTGTCGGTTTTGTTGGAAGAAAATATTTTGACATGTAATTCGGGGGTATTTTCCTTGATAAAGAGTAACCTTAAATTTTGTTGTATATTTGATGATTCAATCGAAAATAATCGGCTGGTTTATAAGTAAACCAGCCGATTATGCCTCCCAAATGGCATCCCAATTTTTTTAATATGTATTATTGGAATTATTTTAAATTCCTGGAGATATGTACAGAATCCGACTCGTTTCCAGAAAGTATCCATAACTTTCTTGTTTCTGAATATTTTACCTTGGAATTTTCGAGGATCCTCAGGTATAAATGTATGGAAACGATTGTATGCCGTGGGAATGGGGCTATTGTTACAAGAAAAAAATAAAAGGCTGGTAAACTCAAGAATAAAGTCAGTGAGCGGCGACTGGCAGTCCTACAGCGCTGCTCCGAAACACGCATATTTGTCCTGTTCTAAAAACATTGCACTATTTTTTCTTCTCACGCGGTTGTCTGCTCGCAGTTAGAGTTGTTCCATATGTTACAATCGACATATCATGTTACGGTGTCACTACATTTGTTAAAATATGGCTAATATGTTAAATTTTCTAGTGGGAAAAAAGACATCTCTGAAGATAGAAACATTCTACTTTTTTACTAATTTTTTTGTTTCTATTGCCTATTGGGAATTGAAATTTAACTTGTCAACATTATAAAATGTACACAAGTATGGATTCTATTTTTACTGTTAGAGTAAGTAAGACCCATGTTCATATTAGTCAATGATCGTTCATCTCTCTCTTAGGTGTGAAAAAATCAGAAAACAAGCATCGAGTATTGTTCCAAAACTGCAACCAGAGGGAGCATCTTGAGAAACTTTTGCTCTATGATTATGATAAGTAATAAAAAAAATTGTACTTTCGTAATTTGAATTGTCTGATCTCCATCTCTTTTCCCTACCTCTCCTCTTTCCACTGCACGGAAAATGAAAATCTCATGTTGCGAGATAATGTGGTGAGTTACTGAAGATTTTTCCTAAAATTTTGACCACATTTTCCAAATCTTCTCCCTGTTAGCCCTAAGAAACATATTATATAATTTGACCCTCTAATTTCAAAAACACCTTTACCATTTCGATTATATTTAAAACTGAGGAGAAATTCATAGAAGAAGAACCTTTTGGGTCTATTTCCGCCCGATTTTTGAGTCATGCTCGGATCAAATATGAAAGATAATAGTATTTCCTAGTTAACCAAAGCGAAATGCTAGGAATACATACATTATAGACATAAAAAAGGAATACATACATTATAGACATAAAAATTACGAATTTTTATATGTTACTATGTCTTTAAACACCATTGTTGTAGACAAAATCAGGAGCTTCACTTTTGTTATGAAAATGTTTCTGTATCTCCAGTATTTTTGCAGTCGAAGCTAAAAATAAGAAAATTCAAAACGTTTTTGATTTTATTTTTTATTTTTAGGGCCGTGGCATGGTAAAGAATTGGTAAAGAAATGGATACTTCATACATTCAACTACCTGAATCCAGAATTTCAGTTGTTTTGTAATTTTTGTTATATTTTGGTGAAATTTCGTTTCTATTTATTGGATAACTTATATTAAATATTTTTCATACTGAGGAAATGATAAGACGGTTTTTATAACTTTGCATTAAATAAGTTATCGCACTGAAGTCAAATAAAAATGATCTGCACTACAGAGTTGAAAGGTTAGGACAGAGCAAAACATTTAGAAATATTTATCATTCATAAATTATTGACTAACCATCAAGATATTTAAATACTAGATAATTTTCAGGTTTGCATATATCTGAATACAACTTTACATTTAAAGTTATAACTTTTTACCAATATGCCACACTATAAAATGTTTATCATGTGATGTAATTTAAGAAATATTCAAGGAATTTTTCTGCATTCCATGCATTCCTAAAATCGCCCATTATACCTAGAACGAGTGGTTTCCTGGTAATCTTGGACAGTAGAGTATATCTTGATTCTTAATCATATTGAGTCATGAAATCATCCGAATGTGCGAAATATGATTCGTAAATATATAAAAAATACAGTATATTTCTGTTCCACAAGAATGTGGATTGCATCTGTCAAAACTTTCCAAACTAGTTTCAGTCAAATAATTCACTTTTGTACTTACAAATATCAATTTCTGGACTAACATTGGAAACACTAGTACTCATAATGCACAAATGAGGTTAAAATACTAATGAAGAGATTTCAACTTTAGTTCAACAGTGATAAAAAATTACGCACGTCCCCACATCACATTCTCCAAACACTAAACAAAATGTGAAATGTAAAAATGTAGATTTTCAGCAGGCTTGTTCGTTTGTCAGAGATGTAGTTGCTTCAATTAAATTTTGAAAAGAAAGACACTCATGAGTTACGTGAGTGAAAGAGGGATAAACTTATTGAATAGGCTGCTGAATACATAAACAGAAGGTACATTATGGTGTCATTGAAATAGGAAATATAACCTATAACGTTATATTTCTGTGTATGGTGTAAGATATGAACAAGTGTCAAAATAGCGAAACCTGTCAACTTTCTGGATGGTTGAAAGACAATGCTGCAATAGTTATTTGTACAACCAGTTGGGAAAAGCACTATTTTTCGTAATAAGCGAGATACGAAAAATAGGGTTTTCCAACGTGTTTCACACATTTTTTTTCAAATTATTATATGTTATCCTTTTTAATTCAAGTTAAAAAAAATATACATTTTAAAAAACTGAAGAACACGCTTTTAACGCACTAAAAATTAAAAAATAATTCTAATATTCAACGATTATGCCGAAAAGCATGGGGTGCTTTTTGGTTACGTATCTTTAAGAAACATAATACTTTTAGAGTAAGATCCCAGGCCGGCAAACCACCTCATTTTAGCAAAACTGAAATTTTAAGTATGAATATGTGATATGTAGTTGAGAACGTATGCGTACTTGCTAGCTTGAAAGCGGGGCCCTTTTACAGGTATCAGGTACAAAAGTACATAAAAAACTTTCTTACTTACGTTGAAGTATGGTAATGCGTTTGGCAATTAATATCGTCCAGTTAGCCGAGCGGTCTAAGACGCGAGATCTAAGCTCTGGATCTCAAAAGTTTGAGAGAGTTTGAATCCCCACGCCTGACGATTTTTTTTATTTTTCACATTGAAATTGAGAAATGATTTAGTTTTGGGTTGAATATTCAAATACAAAAAAATATTTCTCAATTTTGATGGGAAAAAAAACGTCAGGCGTGGGGATTCGAACCCTCGCCAGTTTTTAATATCAGAGCTTTGATCTTGCGCCTTAGACCGCTTTCTCACTTACTTCAACGTAAGTGAGAAAGTTTTTTATGTACTTTTTACTTTTTAGTGCGTTAAAAAAAAGTGTGTTCTCATCCTTAGAGACTTTCATGGAAAAACGGAAATAGGCGAGATCACAAACTCACAAATTTGCTTCATATGTGCTTGAAGTTGAAATATAGTGATGAAATATTATATATGCATAGTTTTTCCTAGAAGATATTGTGTAATATTCGAATAAACTCTGCTCTAAAACCCTGAAATTCAGTGAGACATTCAAACACAGCGTTATTGCCGCTTCTTTTGACGTCATAAGTCCATTGATTTGGCCAGTTGCCAGTGTTACTATTTTGCGGAACTCCTGAGGAAACGTTATTCTCTTTCATCCCATGAATAAATCAGAACTTATGTCAGCATGTGTTATATTGAAATGAAGACTTTGTATTCGACAGCTGTCCTTGATTTAGTTATTCTTGAATAATATGTTTGTATACCGAGTGCTATGTCATTATTTTTTCGGCCTGCTCTCTTTGTGAAGAAATTTTATGAATAACGCTTGTCAACGATGTAATTCCTGGCACTCTCCGCAATCAGCGAGTTGCCAGTGTCACTATTTTGCGGAACTTCTGAGGAAATGTTATTCTGTTTCATCATATGAATGGAACAAAACTTGTGTCAGCATGTGTTATATCAAAATGAAGACTCCTCAATTGATAGCTGCTCTTGATTTAGTTATTCTCGAATGATATGTATGTATACCGAGTGCTGTCATTATTCTTTTGGCCTGCTCACACTGTAAAGAAATATTAACACTGGGCAACTCTGTAATTATCTTGGATCTGAACTTGTTACGTCACATCCTGGCGAGGTTTTCGCAGTGTTCAACCAGGAGCATTTCTTTGTTTTTTTTTAACCACTTAGAAAAAAAAAATGAAAAAAATCCAACCACTTTTCTTGCATTGCATTTCTTCTGAAAGAGGAATATAAGGTGATCCTCTAGGACCTGCGCATGATCTTGTGAGAACTGTATCCTGTGAATTTAATTGTTGGAATTTGGATGATGGTTCAATTGCAGGTGACATCTTTTCTGTTTTTGAAAATTTTGAAAAAATTATTCAGAAATCTGAAGAAATTGGGCTTGAACTGAATTTTGAGAAATGTGAACTAATTTATTTGTCAGATATGGGCGAAGATTCATTCATCAAATTTCGAAATTTAGTACGGGGTATAAAGATCATTGATAAAGCTGAATGTTCTCTACTTGGTGTTCCTTTAACAATCAATGAACTTTCTGAATGTCTGAGGAAGAAAAACGAAATCACTCAATACGATGTCAAGTATATTGAAAAAACTACCAGCCCATGTAGCGTTTTATTTGCTGAAGAATTGTCTATCGCTACCAAAATTAATGTATACATTAAGATGTTGTCCAACTTGGAAGAATAGTGGAGCCTAAAAATATTTGATGATCTGCAACGTTATATTACAGAAAATATTATAAACATCAATTTTAATGAATTATCTTGGCTTCAAGCCACACTTCCAGTTAGATTAGGTGGTCTAGGCCTTCGTTCTGCATCTTATCTTGCACTACCTGCTTTTTTATCATATTTATCCAGTGTGACCAGTATCCTTTTCAATACATTCTGCCAGTATCCTTTTCCAATATTTCCGACATCTTGCATGCCTTAATGAAGCAGCACTTTGGTATTCCCAATCTGGTTGTCAACTACAAGCCGAGGTGAAATCTATCCAGAAATCTTGGGACATTCCCCTACTTCGTATTGCTTCACAGAAAATAGTCGATTCAGCTCAATCATTTATAGAAAAGACTCGAATCAATGCAGTTTCTGTGAAGGAATCTGGAGCTTGGCTGATTGTTCTTCCTGTAGCTTCGTTAGGTACTCTTCTTGATGATGAATCATTCAGGATTGCTGTTGCTTTGAGATTGGGCTCACCAATTTGTGCTCCCCATAAATGTCAATGTGGTAGTTTTGTTGAAGCCAATGGAATCCATGGGTTATGTTGCAAAAATAGCGCAGGTCGCTAGACATCATCAAGTGAACGAGTTATTGAAGAGAGCTCTGATATCTGCTGGTCTTCCAGCTATTTTAGAGCCACCTGGTATAATTAGAGATGAAGGCAAACGTCCTGATGGTATGACTTTGATACCCTGGAGATGTGGAAAACTTGCTGTGTGGGATTTTACCTGCACTGACACCTTGGTTCCTTTTCATTTGCAATCTACAGCAAATTCATCTGGAGCTGCTGCCATCTCCAATGATAATTTGAAGCAAAATAAATATAAATTGTTGATGGACCATTATTTCTTCTTCTTAGTAGCTGTAGAGACACTTTTTGCTCCCCAATATCTTGAATTCAAGAAATTGGCAAGAGGTTGATAAAAGAAACAAAGGAACCTAGAGCACTTACATTTCTAATTCAGCGAATAAGCATGGCATAGCAATACAGCGTGGAAATGCGACACCAATTATTGGAACCATACCAGCGTCCAATTCATGCGACGAAATTTTGTTGTATCCCCATAAACGTAAAAGAGAATGCGTGCTAATAACACAGCTATATTTCAACATAAACAGCAAAGATAATATTCGGAAGTCGACAGCAACAGCAAGCGAAGTGCCAATGGCTACGCCTTACGGCATGCGGCAGCTGTTAATACCTTCGGCCACAAGGGTATAAAGAACATCGGGAACACATGTTTTATGATTAGCATAATCCAGTGTCTGTCCAATACAAGATGGTTTTTGGGATACTTGAAGAAGGACACGTATCAGGAGAAATAAACACCAGCATTTTCAGCATGAAGGTGGCCCTGATCAAAACATTCGCCGAAGTCATAAAGGATTTATGGACTGAAGATTCTTCAAATCTGGTCGTAAACCACATCTCTTTGAAAAACCAAATCCAACGGTATGAGCCTCGGTTCATGGGTAACGAACAGCAGGATGCCCAGGAGTTCCTATACTGTACCTGCTAGTAGGTTTACATGAAGATGTCAACAGGGTGATGGTGAAGCCAAAACCGATTTTGACGAAAATCATCAAGAAAATGAGCGACAATAAAAAAGCGCAGGAATCATGGTGCAGATACTTGCGCATAGACAACTCGAAGATAGTTGATATTTTCGTTGGTCAATTAAAATCGACCCTGAAATGCACGTTCTGTGGTTACTGTTCGGTCACGTACGATCGTTTTTGGGATTTGTTGCTGCCCATCACTCAAAGCACCGGTCATCTGAAGCTTTCACATCATTTGGATTCTTTAACGCGAGAGGAGATAATGGACGGGGATGAAAAACCGAATTGCTCCAAGTGTAAGAAACACAGGAAATGTACGAAATTTTTGTCGATACAAAAATTCCCCGAAGTTTTGGCGATTCACTTGAAACGTTTCTCTCCATCCGAATCAAACTCAACGTCAACATAGACTTTCCACTAGAGGAATTAGAAAAAAAAACGCACCAAATCCCGTTTGTTATTGGCCGTCCTACCATAAAATGAAATCTCCATTTCAAATAGTAAGCACTTTAATGAAATAGCATTTGTTATCTAAATGAGCAGGCCGTTCATAAAACCAGATGTGTGGCAGATGCTCCCCTGCCACTGAAAGATAAACTATATTTTATCGTTCAAGATAACTTCATTTTTAATCGTAGATTTCTCAATTTCCGAAAAAAAATAAAGTTTTTTTTTTAACTTGAATACCCCATTCAACATTAGTAATTTGTTCTCTTACGTTTCATTCGCCTCAGAGTTGGTGTGATTCAAATCGTCTTTCTCTAAATATTTCGAAAACTAATATAGTAACTTTCAGATGTGAACTTGACAATATACCCATTGGGAATGACATCATTGAGAACAAAAGTAGCTTAAAATTTTTAGGAGTACATATCGATAGAAAACTAAAATTTGAAGACCATATTTATGCCTTGTGTAACAAAGTGTCTTCTGGTTGTTATGCAGTCAGAGTAGTCGCAAATGAACTTGGTTTAACAGCAGCTAAGACTGTTTATTTTTCTCTGGTGGAATCTCACCTGAGATATGGAATTTCATTTTGGGGCGTATGTAGTGGTTATCTACTACAAAATATTTTAATTTTGCAAAAACGAGCCGTAAGATATATGTGCAAATCAAAACGTAGAGACTCTTGTAGATTACTATTTACCACTCATGGAATTCTAACAGTGATTTCTATCTTTATAATGGAAACAGTATGTTTAATTAAAAAATATATGAACAAATTTCAATCCTCACCAACCCATTATGTGACAAGGCGAACCAACAACATTAAGTTGCCAATACCAATGACATCAGTCATAAAGGATTCCATTGTCTATAATGGTTGTAAAATGTTCAACCTTTGCCAAAGAATGTAACAGAATTAAAATCTTTACAATGCTTCAGGAAGACTGTGAAATGTTTTTTAAGTGATAGACCATATTATAATATACAAGAATTTTATAATGATAATTTTTAAAAAACCAATCAATACTGTGATTTTACATTTTATTTGGGGTATATTTCAATGTGACTTATATATTTTATTTATTTTTATATTTATATGAATTACCTATATGGGTTTAGACAAACGTGTTTATTTTTACCAGTATTTTGTACGACTTATATGTTTTTATATATACAAGCTGTATTCAGTGAAAATTGATTATTTGAAATGCATTTTGTTCTTAGATATAGGCTGCGTTATAGATTAAGTGAAACTTTGTCCACAAGATTACTCTTATGACAATAAAGTATATTCTCTCTCTCTCTCTCTTTACCTAAGTTATTTGATTAATGGGCGGAGCCTATTTATGCATCATTGTCTTTGTCATAGCCAATGACCTAATATAATCTATAAGGGCTGCTAAGATCATAGCAACTGTCATAGTCACTGACTCATCATTGTCCCAAGAAATGTTGATTATCATTTTTTGTTTTCATATTTTATTTCAAAGATAGTAATTTTTCTTTCCAGTTCAGTATGTGTACCATCTTCCAGATAACATTGTCTTTTTTTTTGGGCCAATTCATGAAACAAATACAAAATATAATAAAAATTAGTTTTTACAAAAATTTTATTTGTCGATTTGTTTGATAATATGAACAGGATGTTCATAAAATCAGATGTGGATATGCGACTCAAAGATGAACTTTAGTCACTGTCTTCCATCGTCCAACATAACCTCTTGGGGGTATCATGTTGAAAAGGGAAACATTTTCAATTGAATAGAAATATTTTTCTGTAAATTGAAAAATTCACGATATTTTTTTATGGATATCTAACAGAAAACAACTACTTCCCTGGTTGGAGCCACGCTGGACATTAAACTACTTAACTAAATTACGTCATATTTATCGTGGATTATTCAATTTTCAATTCACAGAAAAATATTTCTATTCAATGGGGGACTTCTCCACCAGGTTGCCAACTGTGATTCGACTCTTGTTAGCTTTATTACCCAGCAATGGACTCATCTAAACGTGTTATGTATTGATAAAAAATAAACGAGATATTACAATTTACAAAATGAAAATTTTCAATAGCGTTTTTTTTTGTTGATGACAAGCGGCGTTCTTGTGTCGGAAGTCATGTTAATGTTCAAGTGAATGTCTGCCAAGTCATATGTGCATTACATATTAAAATAGTCGTGAAACTAATTAAATGTTTGTGAAGTTCTACAGACCTCTCGATGTGTACGCCAGTAACCAGGCCGGATGACAACGGATTTGTCAGAATGAGGGGTCCCGTATCAAGTTTATCATTGCCGTGAATCGTGCTTTCCAATCGATGAGAACTGTTTTTAGAATATATAGTGAAGTAATTTCGGATGCAGTATCGGCAAGAGCGAGATTTATGCATCCGGCTAACGAAGTTCCGTAGTTAAGTAACATTGTGTTGCGTAATAGGAAGATACTGGGTAAATTGCCTAACGGCATAGCCCATTAAAGGATGAAGAAAGAAAAAAACTATTTTGTTGATCATAGTGGAAGTTATAGTTTGCGAAAGCAATAATAACCAAAAAATGTTTCTATATAGAGACTGTAAAAGTTAGTCAAATAATTTGGCAGAAATAGAAAATCTATCCGTTTTCCAAACCTAACAAAAGCCGTGAAAAATGTTTAAAATGTTTGAAGCTATGTGACAATGAAAAACTTTCTTTGACAAATTGACCAAATGAGTTTATATATGTAACAAGCATTTCGTGGAAAAATTCACTAAAGATTGGGTGCCAGTACCATGTAAATCAAGATCACCTTTTGGAACCAGAATTGAATAAAAATATTTTCGTGGATAAATCATTCCAGGCGATATACCTCTTAATGGGCTGGGGAGGAGTGTATGACGTACATCTTGAAAATCTGAATGTCATACAAAAGTGGATTTTAAAAATTATTTTAGCAAAACCTCGAGAATATCCCACCGATGATCTATTCATCGACGCCCAAATATTTGACATTAGACAGCTATACAGCTTGAATATTCTAAACAGTATTTTAAAAAAAAATACCCCTTTCTATACCATCTCATTCCTATAAGACGAGTCAAAGAGAACTAAAATATTGCTCTATACGATGTGAGAAAACCATTGGGCAGCGTAGTTGTGCTTACTTGAGCACCAAACTCTATAATGAGTTACCAACCACCATTAGGGATAGTAGAACTTCCAATGAATTCAAAACTAAAACAAAGAAATGGATACTAGAAAAAAAGCGTCAGCTCTTTCACAAAATAATAAATAACTATTAATATCATAACTCTCCTCATAAGAATCCAATATATCCAAATTTATTGTTAAAAACATTAGACTCGTAATAAATTATATATTCTACTGTCATGATTTTATCATATTTATCGATTGTCTGTATCTTCATTAATTCTATAGCATTAGTATTGTACTTATTTTATTTAATTTTATTATTGTAAATAGATTTTTAGTAAGCTTTTGGTAATTGTAATGAATTATCTATTTTAGTGTTACATTCTTACCATGTTGATCAATTTTATTTATTGCATTTTAAACTGATCTCATTGTACCTTGTTCGTATCTTCTATGTTAATTTTATAACTCGTATTTTATAATTGTATTGCATAACCTAGATTTATGATCTCCCCCATACCACGTACAAGCTGAATATTTCACTTTCTGTGGTCTCCCCGTTTATTCACAAAACCCTCTAAAATTATTGTATCATATTTCGAGTGAATAAACATTATTATTATTATTACATTATTATTATTATTATTATTATGAAAACACGTTTCCATACAATAACTTAAGCAATAATTCAGTCAGTTCAAATTATTTTACTCTATTAACCATCCGGCAGTTTGAAATATTTTATTAGTTTCTAAACGAGTCTCTAGCCACGCCAAAGATGGGTGACACTGACATGCAGTCTCAGATAAGATGTCTAAAAACTCTGGTGCTTGCACTTATACCTGTAAAAGTTTGGGATAAATTTGGCGACACTTGGCCTACTTGATAATAGTGATTACTAGCGTTTCAGATGGCGCCAATTTTGTTTCAGTTTTAATTCATGTAAACTGTAACAACTAGCTATTGGTTGAAAAGAGATATCTGTAAAACTTCACCAATAGCAAAGCTAGAATTAGACGCCTCCGAACAATGCACAAAGAAAGCACCGTGTTGTTGTTTTTCGTATTTTGTACCATTTGAATTTGAGGTTAGCGGTTAGCTGAATTTTGACAAACGGAATTGGAAATGAAATTGTCATTGAATTGCAGAAAAAATTTAATTCAATGCATACAATATAATGAACCATGAAAATATGATTATAAGTCAATTCGTCAAGATTTGTACTTGCTTTTGATACTGAATACAAGTGAATATTCGAATCTTCGGCTTTATACCTATTGTTCACATAAAATACAAATGTGACCCATTCTACAAAAAGTATCCTTACACACTAAAGTACCTGAAAATAAACAATTCCTCAAGCACTAATGAACAAGTGATTTTTCAAAGAACAAATTTAGGAATAAGTTAAGCAATATTTCAAATCAAAAAGAAGGAAAACGCATAGACACCGACAAAACACCAAAAATAATTTCATATAATATGCTGCAGATGTCAAAAATTAAGTTTTGACATTAAGCGAGGTTATAAACAAACATTTTTGGACGGCGCCATCTACCACAGAGAGAAGCTCTGTTGAAGTAACACGTGGTCTCCCCTCGAAAATCTAAACAATATCGAATCAGTTCAAGCACCAGGGTTTTCAGACATCTTAGTCTCAGAGCAATAAAATGTTATTGCTCTGAGGTGACAATACAAAACATTAGTTCGTTCGTTTTTCGCAGATTCATCAGATATTCAAAAGTAAAAGACCACAGACCTCATAAAAGAAGTATGTACAACATGCAGAGATCACATTATTTTGTAGAGGATGGCCAGTTGTCAAGTGACGTCACCGCGATATCTTCCGTAGTTCATATTCGTATTCCGTGATGAAGTTGAACTAATCAGATGAATGTTTATTTGAAGGTTGTAGACGATGTGGAAACTTGATTACTCTCTTTTCGGACATCCATCGTCTCAATGGATTTAAAAGGTTTTCACGACGTTTCAAATTCGTGTGTATGCAATCGTCTCCAGGTGAATACTGACAAGTTTAGGTGCTACTTACCAATTCATATATCTGGTGGTGCATGTAATTCCGCCATGTGCAGTGGTGCGTGTAATTTCGCGCGGGGTGGTGGTGCGAGGCAGAACTTTTTTTAAGTTGGCAAATTGGAACTCCCCTAGTGGCGACACCTTGCGCGGCTGGCTTGCGTAGAAACGTGTAGGCCAAAGTATCCACTACCCTTGTGTCATATTTATATGTTGTCTATGGTTTTTGATAAAATTTGACATTTGTTCAATTTGTTGATATAATTTAGGTTATGTCAAACTGACTAATATATAGAAAGAGAATTAAAAAATGAGTACGTACGAGATCAGTAAATCTTCGGTAAGTTAACGCTCTCTATGCCCTTTTGTATTTTCAATTTTTATTCCAGCTATTGAGCCTGAAAGCAGAAATACTGAGAAAACAGGAAGAACTGACAAAAGCTAAATTCGAAAATGCAATTAAGATCAAGGTATTGAAAAAGAATACTCCATTGGAAATCAAAAACAAAGGAGTTGAAGGACGAAACAAGAGAGATGAAAATTCAGATGACGAGGACTTGCTAAAACAATCAAAGTAGGTGATGTGACCTTTAAGTTTCACCTGTATGTATGAATCTTTAAAATTAATTTTTACCCACTCCCAGACTTCCAAATTATTTGAAATTTTGCACACCTATTAAGAACCAATGACAATACAATAATTTCATAGCTATGACCTGGTATTCTCATCAAGATGGTCAGAAAAAAAATGTACATTTCAAAAATATGGCGAATGTACATTTGACAAAATTTATTAATAACTTCCATCTCATGTGGGTGAATCAATCGAAGAGTTTTTCTCCCGTAGTCTTTTTTTACTCGCTTTTTTACTAAAAAGTTGAAAATAATAACAATTGTGATTGACCAAAAAATTTCCTCTTATGTGAAAAAAGTGTGGGGTGCTCTTTACTTACTTTTCATGATATTAAGATAACTGATACCTATCACGCTTTATTTTCAACGTTGTCCTTATTGCTATATGAGCATTTTTCAGATTTTTTTTTATAATTTTGAATTGTTTTGTTCAATATTTGCAGCTATATTCTTGAGTGGAAATGAGTGATTTAATAACTATTTCAACTCTGTTATTCACTAATCATTCTTGTGAATCAAGTAATTCGGCTAGTATGACAATTTATTTAGAAATGTCATCAGTTTCCACCACTCTTTACTACGCATGATCCTCAGCAAAGGGCACGTTCTCAGATGTCTCAGTTTGGATCATTTCTCAAGTGAAACCACTATGCATTATGGTTTATAGAGATGGACTCTCAAAGATATGATGCCTTTCTTGGGTGAAAGAAACAGTAAAAAGATAGAATGTACATTATTTATAATTTTATTTAAACTTTAGATAACAAGCATTTAGTACAAGATTCAGTTGAAATGGAATATAATAATACTTTCCTCACTGCCTCTTCTAACTTGATATAATATATTCATCAATTTGTACACCACCAAAAAGGTACAAACTTAATTAACTTCATCGGGATTGAACATTCCCTGAAAGAAATATAGGTAATGTCCTTATTCCTGTAAATATAAATTATTTTTTTTTACCTTTGCACGTCTCAGAATAGAATCCTTGCTTGCATCATATGGATGATCCTTCGAGGGGATTTCGAGTATGGCAGGAACCGGTGAATTGTGGCTATCGATCACATGTCTTATGAGTTCTGCAATATTCTGATTTATGAGAATGATATCAATATCATCTCTCTTGATGAATCGTTTGAAGCAATCTTCAACTTCGCTCACTGCTGTATTTTTATCCACAACTAAAAAGTTCGCGTGCCTGTTTTTATTGATCTCGCCAACACCTCCTAGTAAAAATCCAACACAGGTATCCTAGACAATTTGAAAACTCAATTTTTGTATAAGTTAGTATATTGGTAGTTACCTCATCTCCAATGACTGATATCAATTTTCCTTTGATCGCTGCGTGTAATGCCATTTTTCGTTTTGTTTTATCTGGAGCAGAAACGGATTAATTTTTTATTGAATGCTAGCCACAAACTGCGCCCAATCACATGACAATATTGACATTTGCTATGACGTAGCAGCAGCTGACTTCCATAGGATAGTCAGAATAGCCAATGCTAAGATAAAAAAAGAGCTGTGCCTAGGCTCCCGGCACCGGTTACTGTTCCTCATCTGAAAAACTGAACAACATATCAAGAATTCACTTGCTTCTTTCCTCTCGTTACTTCACACAGTTCAAATAACGATTCCTGGCTATAGTAGAATTTTCCAAACTCATCACATTGACTCGTAGGTAGGTTAGCCAACCATACAACACAAAATGCTTCACCCGAAACGGTTCTTTCACTCGATGGTCTGCCTCACAAGGTTTGTTTATTTGTTACGCATTTCGGTGCTTATATCCAATAAAATGAACGTAGAAGTTACTCGAGTTTAAGAAAGATGAACTTTCAAGTAGCCGTTAAATGATACGACCGGGTCCTAAGAACCAGGTTTTTCAGTAGAGTTTTAAATTAACTTGATTGCCACAGATTGGCATATTTTGAACTAACTCCGTTGAAAAACTGGGCTTAAGGACCGGTTTTTTTTCGATGCAATGTTGAGAAACTTAACCTGATGCCTGTTGAAAATCTGCGAATCATATAACTTTAGCCAAGTTGATCCTGGTTTAATTTATTAGTTTTTATTTTGAAGTTGTTCCGATTGTTGATTGAAAAACTGGTCCTTAACTTCTAATTTTGAGGTTATGAAGAAGGTTTAGTTTGCTCTATTTTACATATTTCAAGTCACCTGTTATAGATTGAAACAATGCGTGTTTCCCCTTTTGAATGAACTGAAGAAGCGCGGCTTGTGATTTTTTATAATCCTATATATTAAGGAAGGAGATACTGTTTATATTTAGATAGATACTTTTTTATCGACTATGTATATAGAAATATGGACGGTCGGCGGTTGTAATAACGATAATTTTTGGGTAACCGGTAATTGTGAGAACACATTCAGTTCGCGCATGCGTTGTCATAAGAATTATAACTTTAAAGTTATAAAAATAGATTCTTGTATAAAGATATAATTGTATCTTCAACAAAAACTATCCCTATATACTTCATGAAGTACCAATATTGATAATAAAGACAGCAAATGTGATGTGCAGGCGTGACAGGTATTGGTTGATGTTCGGTTGCTCTGACTATACGCTGCGAATATGACAAGGAAAGACATATATAACCCGACTTCACTTTCATTGCATTGCTCTTATGGCCAGTTACCAATATTTGTAGTTAATAAATATATGGTCATTTCCCTGAATGAATATATTCTGCTTTCTTTCTTACTGGATTGAGAACTACATCCTCATGCTGTACCGGATAATCTGAATCCCAGCTTCATGATTTGTCAAGACATGACATACATATATGTCACCAATAACAGTACTTCAAATTGAAATCAAAAGAACCAACTGTCTGTATTTGTGAAAATGCACATTAATAGGAAACATGCATGATTTTATTTTTAATGTTCACCTCAGTTCGGTCCCCAAAAACTACATTTTGTGAAAATTATTTCTCAAATCCTAATGTTTTGTCGAAATCAAACTCGATTTGACCTTCACTTGAATAACTACACTAGCGCCAATTGTGGTTGTTTCAGGAATATTGATAGTCAATACTTAGATTTCTTACAACCCAAACATACATTCAACCTCACTGTTTCAGTTACAACTATGATGATAAAAATATTATTAGTACAACATATTAACGAAGGCAGATGAAATTATGCTTGATGGTTCGAAGCAACTAGCAGTAAAAGTGTGAACGATGCATACGTCCATCATAGGCGCTAGGAGTACGTTTTTGAATTCGATGAAAAAATTGGCGTTTTCTGTTTCGAATTATGAAAATCATTAAACATTTTTTCAATTTCTAAGTTTGTTATGAGCTTTCTAGGTGGTAATCTTCATGTCAAATCAAAATATTCTAGAAAAGGGGCACATGCGTGTTTCCTATTCTACGTCGGTAACTTATCGCCCTTCCCTACTATATATTCAATATCTCGTTGAAAAAAAGATATATCTTTTCAGATCTGCTTTGGAATATAAAACAGAATTATATGAAAAGTTATCATCTGGCACATTACCTGAAGAGGACAGGAATAATACAAAACACTTCCTAGTTAGATTTGACAAGAAAAACAAATCTAGAGTTAGCGATTTGCCTCCCAGTGACTCCGAAGACGAAAATAAGTATCCAGAAAGTGACAATGATTATTATAATTCCGATGATGATATCAACATCAAGGATCCTGGGGAAAAATTGTAAGTATTTTATGATTTCTATCGAAGATATGAAAATAATGTTATCAACACCTCAAATCGTGTCATCTAAAAAAAGTCCTATCCCCATTGAACACAATTTTTTTTGGTAAATATAAAGTTACACCACACATGCACTCTGAATATGGGGAAAATACTTTTCTTACATGTTTTTGCCTCCTGAACATGAATCCGGAAGAAAAATGCGGCGGTCTCATACCGCTCCCGAGTTAGAGAACTTTAAAGAAAAAAATAACCTCATTTTCAAGCACCGTTTTCTCGCACAAAACTCACTCAAAATGCCTCCTTCTTTTCACCAGCATAAACAATACACCCTAAATCACTTATTTTCGGCACAACTTTGCACAAAATATCGTCGTTTTTATCGAAAAAGATCCTCCTTCTTACAAGTTCTAATTATACAACATGAAAAATAAGGCAAAGTTACTAAATTCCATGTGTCAAAGTCTGAAATTGATTTATTTGGAACTGTGTAAGAGGAGGATTTTTTCGATAAAAACGACGATATTTTGTGCAAAGTTGTGCCGAAAATAAGTGATTTAGGGTGTATTGTTTATGCTGGTAAAAAGAAGGAGGCATTTTGAGTGAGTTTTGTGCGAGAAAACGGTGCTTGAAAATGAGGTTATTTTTTTTTAAGTTCTCTTACTCGGGAACGGTATGAGACCGCCGCATTTTTCTTCGTGTTCAGGAGGCAAAAACACGTAAGAAAAGTATTTTCCCCATATTCAGAGTGCATGTGTGGTGTAACTTTATATTTACCAAAAAGTGGTATAGCGTTGATCCACTGTGGCCAGAGTGAAACAGCTGATGTGGCTGTAGTGGACATACGCGACCTATGTCATATGTTTCCTTGTACTGATTAGTTTACAAGGTTTCGATTAGTTTGAGACTACCTCATCAGATGAGCATAACAACAGCAAAGATATCCTTATTTCGTCACTGACTACCAACTCTAGATAAATATTGCTAAAGCATCCTACATTGCTTCCAATACATCATATGGCTATGGCTACCGCTGTTGAAATATGAACCAGTTGCTGGAACAATTTGACCCCCCCCAGTGAACAATTTTTGTTCATCAATTTGGCGGACCACTTAAACCTATCATGCCACTTCACGTATTAAAATCATTTGCAATTAAAATATTAAAAATCACTATATTAATGTCATAAAACAACAATATATAACTTATTTAGTTCATTTTTAAAAAACATTTTTTTTGCAAGGAAGAACCATTATTTTATGCAGATTATAAAAATTACTCTGGAGTTTTCCATTTTGTTTTCACTCTAACATTCATTTATTATCGCTAAAATAATAATAAACAAATCAGTAACAAATCCTGGTATACAAATGAGCTCCAAATCATGAAAAATCAATTACAGCTCGTATAAGAATTATGCCAATTTTCTAATGATATGCATATACAAATTTTTAAAAAAGAATACCAAAAACTATATAAACAAAAACTGAAAATTACAAAAAGAGAGTTTGATAACAGGAAAATAAAGAATTCAAATAATATTAACAAAACTTGTTGGGAAATAATAAATGAAGAGAGGGGAAAACAAAAAAATACCCAGAAATTAAACTAAACGAAAACGACTTCTTTATCAACAAAGCAGACGATATATATCACAGTATAGTACAAACCCAATCACATGTAACTTCTCCATTGCCAGGAAATTTTAATTGTTTCCCAAGCTTTAAATTTAGGGAAATAACCTTTAATGAAACTAGGAATATAATAAATAAAATGAAAAATAAAACCAGTGCTGACTATTATGAGCTAAATATCTTTTTAATAAAAAATATCATAATCTCACCCTTAACAAAGCTGATAAACGAAGCCATATATTCCGGAACTTTTCCTGATTGCCTTAAAATTACAAAAGTGATCCCAATACCAGAAGAAAAAAATGCCGAAGAATTGTGTAAACTAAGACCCATCTCAATACTTCCCACAGTCGGTAAAATATTTGAAGCTGCTCTGAAATCGCAGTTAGTAGAACACTTTGAGGTACATAACATAATTCCAGATTACCAATATGGTTTCAGAAACGGAAAATCGACCACAGACGCTGTAATGCAGCTGTTAGATAAGATCGTCGGAGGATTTCAGAAACGTGTCCACACAGGAACAGTGTTCTGCGATCTTCTGGCGAAATTTGATTGCGTGTCACATGAAATCCTGCTTAAAAAATTGGACTGGTTCAAATTTGAGGAAAACTCAATTAACTTTGTTAGATCATATCTATCGGAACACAGACAGTACGTTTTTTTGAATAATAAGGCATCTGATACCAAAGAAATAAAAAACGGAGTTTACCAAGGTTCGGTTTTGGGACCAATTTTATACTTGATTTATGTGATTGATTTCAAGACTGATGATGACTCTGAGATTACCCAATTTGCTGACGACTCATCCTTAATGCTCCAAAATACAAACTACGAGGCTTTAGTTAATGAAATGAAAGTAGCAGAATCGAATGCTGATAAATGGTTGACAAATAATAGTTTGAAACTGAATACAAATGAAACGCAACATTACTTTTTTACACACAAACAACTGCCTATAGATCAAAATGAATCGATCAAATTTCTTGGGTTCCAAATGAAAGCTCTCTTGGGAAAAACATGTAGATTTTATTTTAAAAAAATTGGCAAAGAGAATTTATGTTATAATAAGTTTAATGGACATTTCATCTATTGAAATCATTATCACTGCTTATCATTCACTTTTTATGTCCCATAACTCTTATGGTCTAGTACTTTGGGGGCACTCATGCAAAAAGAGTGTTTGGACTGCAAAGAAAAGTTTTGCGAGTTATCTTCAAACTGGGATATCAAGAAGACGTTAAAACAACATTTATTAATAATAAAATGTTTACACTACCTTCTCTTTACGTCTATTCATGCATATATTATGTACAAAAAAATCCTCACTTATATCTAAATCAAAACGATTTTTATTTACATAACACCAGACAATCTCAACAAATTAAAATTGAATTCACAAGACTAAATCATTGCCGTTTTTCGAAAAATTATTATGGTCCTATTTTATTTAATAAACTACCAGAAGATATAGAAAACTTAAATACAGCTTCGTTTACAAATTACATGAGGAATATCTGCTTGAAAACGCTTTTTATAGTATCGACGAATTCTTATCATTTGACTTCAACACCAACTAATATATTTCGAAGTTACAATCTACGTAGACACAAAAAAAAATTATAGTTATGTATATTCTAGTAAAACTGTGATATTTATTTTGTAATTGTTCACCTCTCATTTGTTTATTTAGTGTTTAGTTAGTTAGTTAGTATTTATATATTCTTGACAAAACCTTATAGTACTATTGTATTTTTTATGGTGAATAAAGGATATTCTATTCTATGTACATTTGCGAAATTTATTAGGATGACAAGCCTACAATATTTCATTTAGCTTTCAAGATGTTGGATATGTATGAATTTTGATAATATTCATAAAACCTCAACATACATTCGGGACTCTAGTTAGAATCAACAATTTCCATTGTAGTGTGGAGTATGTGGATTGCTTCGGAAGGACAAGAAAATGCTTACAAAAAGATCTGGAATATCTAAAATCGAAAGATAATGAAATGCGAAAAGTTGTAGAAGAGAAGAAAAATGCAGAACAATCTGTACCAGAAAATGTACAAATTCCAGAATGTGATGATCGAAGCTCCATTGAAAATGAAGAAAAAACCACAGAGACTGCTACTGAGGAATCAGAATTGTTGTCAAGTGATATGAGGAGGGGGTTATTGAGGGAAAAGTGGGAAGCAGAGGAAGAGGAACTGAGAAATAAGTCTAACATCCACTACCAAGATATATTGTTTGGTGGTAAGCAATTTACATATCTCTTATCATATATGAACGTTTTCCTCTGGGTATGTTTCATTTCCAATGTTGATTTTTCGAATAGCAAACTATAATGGTGAAAAGGGTTTGATAGATATGCCCCGAAACTTTCATTATATTGTCAAGTATGAAAAATATTACCCGATATAAATATAGCAATCATTTCTTTTTCAAAATTCTGAATTAATTTATCAGACCTGAAGATAAAATTTAAACATAATTAAGCCCAGAGTTGAAAATTCCATAGTTCATGTATTTATTAGAAATTCATCATTCAGTATCACATTTATTGAAATACCGTATTTCCTGCATATTCAAAGTTCATCGCCGTTCATTAACCAGGTATAGGATTTCAAGTCAATTCCTGAGTACTGAATGGCAAGAAAGCTGATTCTGCAATAGGCAGCCCAATAAATCATGACTCAACGATATTTTTAATATAAATTGAAATGATTGTTTTTGCTCACTTTTTATTGTGCCTGTTTATGCTGCCAGTTAAGATGTCTAAAAACCCTGGTGCTTGCACTTATACCTGTAGAAGTTTGGGATCGACTTGGCGACACTTGGCCTACTTGATAATGGAGATTACTAGCGTATCAGATGGCACCAATTTCGTTGTAGTTCCAATTCAGTAACAGGGTATATTTATTTCCTCAGACATCTGTCAAACTTCACCAATAGCAAAGCTAGAATTAGAAGCCCCCGAACATTGCACAAAGAAAGCACTGTCGTGTTGTTTTTCGTATTTTGTACCATTTGAATTTGAGGTTAACTGCATTTTGACAGACGGAGAATTCGAAATGAAATTGTCATTAAATCGCAGGAAATATAAAATTAAATGCATACAATATGATGAACTATGGAACTATCATTATTAGTCAATTCGTCAAGATTTGTACTTACTTTTGGTACTGAATACAGGGGAAAATTCTAATCTGCGGCTTTATTCTTTCCACACTTAATACAAATGTGGCCCATTCCTCACGCACTAATGAACTGAAGAACGAGTGATTTGTTAAAGAACAAACTCAGGAATAAGCTAAGCAAGATTTCAAAACAAAGAGATGGAAAACGCATATTATACCGTCAAAAAACTGAACATAATTTCATATAAGATGCTGCAGATGTCAGAAATTAAGTTCTGACATTAGGCGAGAATATAGACAAACATTTTTGGACGGCGCCATCTACCACAGAGAGAGAAGCTCTGTTGAAGTAACAGGTGGTGTCCCCTCGAAAATCTAAACAATATCGAATCAGTTCATTCACCAGGGTTTTTAGACATTTTACTGCCAGTCCATGATGACACATCTCCTTCCCTGGGTTTTTATTATAATGTAAGTGTTACTTTTATTTACTTCGTTTGGTCATTGTCAACTTCACTATTTTTGTATTCACCATTGTGTTATTTTTTGCCCTTTTATAATTTTTAATAAACCATAATAGTTTTCACTTCACTTTTTAATTTCACTATACCAGGGTGGTCACAATCACAGAAGTAAAAATGTTTTAACCTCTCGCAAGCCAAGCAAGATAATTAGTGGGCACCCTAAACAGTTAGGGGGCCAGGGTTTCACAGGGTCTCCCAAAGTAGGGCGTGACATTATGGTGGAGGTGCGGTCTTCGTTCTTGGAGGTTTAATTTTTTTAAATTACTAGGTGACTTTTACCTTCCTAGGATAGGGAACAATACATATTTTTTTCTTGAGTTTTTTTTTTGAAAAATAACATTGCGTGGAATATTTTTGCTTGGGTGACTTTTTTTTTAATATTTCTACTTTTCCACATTTTTGTTTTCTAATTTATATTTATTTAAGGTATTGCTCACATATTTATTAATCCCTTATTTTCTATCCCCGTTTTTGGACATTCTTGGAATAAGAAGGAAAGAAGGTGTTTTTTGCAAAGAAAAAATTATCTGGTTTTAAATTAACAATTGTTTATTCCTAAGTTTTTTTAAATAGTATTCAGTTGAATGATGTCGATCATCATATGGGGGCAACATGAACCTGCAGATGGCAGAGTTACATTTTTACGTTTCAAAAATCATATGTTAACTTCGAAATGTTTTTTTATTAAGCATTCACTTTTTTCCCATGAATCAGATTGATGCTTGTCGAGTCTTCAGATTTGAAAGTAATCTGCTAGTTTTGTCAACTTGGAAATGAAGATTTTTTTTATAAAACACCAAGTTTTGAATTTATTCTAGTCTTTTGCTCAGAAATATATTTCAGTTCCAATTTATCAAAATATTATTCCTATTTTGAAAGTAAAATAATGTCACGCCCTAGTTTGGGAGACCCTCTGTGAAACCCTGGCCCCCTAACTGTTTAGGGCGCCCACTAATTATCTTGCTTGGCTTGCGAGAGGTTAAAACATTTTTACTTCTGTGATTTTGACCACCCTGGTATAGTGAAATTAAAAAGTGAAGTGAAAACTATTATGGTTTATTAAAAATTATAAAAGGGTAAAAAATAACACAATGGTGAATACAAAAATAGTGAAGTGGATAATGACCAAAAGAAGTAAATAAAAATAACACTTAATGAAAATCCAGGGAAGGAGATGTGTCATCATGGACTGGCAGCGTAAACAGGCACAATAAAAAGAACCGAGCAAAAACAATCATTTCAATTTATATTAAAAATATCTTTGTCATGATTTATTGCGCTGCCCATTGCAGAATCAGCTTTCTTCAGTACTCAGGAATTGACTTGAAATCCTATACCTGGTTAATGAACGGCGATGAACTTTGAATATGCAGGAAATACTGTATTTCAATAAATGTGATACTGAATGATGAATTACTAATAAATAAATAAACTATGGAATTTTCAACTCTGGGCTTAATTATGTTTGAATTTTATCTTCAGGTCTGATAAATTAATTCTGAATTTTAAAAAAGAAATGATTGCTATATTTATATCGGGTAATATTTTTCATACTTGACAATATATTGAATTAGCATACAAACTACTGATGATTTTTGTCGAGTTGTTCTGGTAAAATATTGATGACATATTTTTCAGAAATAACTCTCCGAAATAACAGCTTTTAGGTAGTCATTTATATTCAGCCACTATGAAGCATATCCCAAGTGTTTGATAGTGTTCAAATAGGTGATGACATTATTGTTAGTATTAATTGTATATTCTTTTTTAGAGGCAAGAACACATGGTGTTGGTTACTATGGATTCTCCAAAGACGAGGAAGAACGTTTCAAACAGCAGGAAGCTCTAAAAAAACTGAGGGAAGAAACAGAACAAAAACAAAGGAAAGCTCAAGAACTGAAACTTTCTAGAGAGAAGTTACTGGCAGCCCGTATAAAAGCAGCCAAAAATCGAAAGAGAGCAAGAATGGGTCTACCACCAGAAGAAGATGGTAAGTTGAATTGTACTGTACTAAACAGATGGGCGGAATTTCAATTTATTTTAGAACCTGAAACCGTACCTGAGCCTGAAATATCAGAAGAAGAAAGGAAGAAACGAGATGAAATTGAATTAAAAAAACAAATGGAAGAGCAGCTTTTAGAAGAAGCAAGGCAAAAACACCTGAGGCCTTGGGATATTGGAAAAGAAGGAGTGAAAGAACACTATATAATGACACAAGAGGAATGGGTGAACAAAAAAAGAGATGAAAGAATAGTGGCTTTCGCCCCTCCTACTACAAATAGAAAAGATTTCAGGAGCGTCAATAAAGAGATTATCGTACAAGATACTGATATGTCTTTAAAATTCTCAACCAAAAAGGAGAAGAAGAAGGGTAGAGTTAAATTAGCTGGTTTGAATCCTTATAAACAAAGTCTTGATGACATTTCACAAAAGAAACCGTCTGAAGATGATGAAGAAATAAAAGATCGCATATTCAGAAAAAGATCTTCACAAACTGCATCAAATTACGAGGAAATTGAGCAAAATGCACCGATAGAACCCGCACCAATCTTGGATCTAACCAATTCTCAAGATATGGAGTTTGATGATAGACTCCTAGGTGACTATACAAAAATAATGGGAAATATCATTCATGAGGTACCTGAGGATTCAGAAAGAGGCATAGGTGTGGAGATTGCTCCACCGCCCACCTTTGATTATTATGGACCTGGTCAAAATAAAAAACCAAAAGTTACCCCTGAGATCAATATGTTTGAAGATTCAATAGAAGCTGGTCTCAAATTTCTTAGGAACCAAGTTGAAGAAAAGGAAAAGTCCTCCAAGCATCCTAGAGAAATGTTTCTTCTGTAATTACATCATTGTTTGAATATGTCTGAATAAATATGTTTGTTTTTTTTATGGAAGATTCCCCTAAAACCATCAAGGGGAAATCATATTTCGAATTGAAGAACAAGTTTGTGGAGAAAGGATCATATATCATTATTAATGTTGATGATTATTTCATCACAGGTTACGTCAACTGTTATGAGTCATTTCTGGTTATTGGTCTTTATCTATAGTATATATAATTACATGTCCTGACTGACTGATTTACTTACGATTAACACCCAGACCATACCATGAAAATTCAATCCTAAAGGGGTTAAAAGTTTGTTAGGAGTATGGTTAGTTTTTTAAGTTGGGTTCATAAATATTGGTATTTGAGGACTTTGTTACAATTGAAGAAATACTCTTTTCCGTGTTTTTGGAGAAATTCAACCCCTAAAGTGCTGAAATGGGGGGTTAAATGAGAAATGGAAGTTTGTATTTCTGTTAGTTTTTAAGTTGGAGTCATAAAACTTGGTATTTGAAGAAATACCTGTTTCACTGTTTCTAGAAATTCAACTCCTAAAGGGGTGAAATGGGTAAATTTTTTTAAAAGGGATCCGTTAGTTTTTAAGTCATAAAAATTGGTATTTGAGGACTTTGTTAAAAATAAAGATATCCTTTTTCTTAGAATTTAAATATAAGAGTGAAATAGAGGGTGGGTGAAATTTTTTATGGGGGTTGCATTAGTTTTTAAGTTAGAATCATGAAAATTGGTGTTTTAGCTCTCATATTACAAATACATAAATCGGGTTAAACCTTGAGAATTCCCTCCAACAGAGGTGAAAAGGGGTTAGTGAATTTGTAATAGTCGTCATGAAGCATTACTTTTGGGTGTCAAAATCAATGATGGAACCCTACAAAGAAAAACAGGAAAAAATACAAATTTTATGCGGACAAAGTCACAGGTACCAGCTAGTTCTCTATATTTATACACTATTCGGTGAATCATGAAAAAAAAGAAAATTGAATATGTATACTTCACACAAATACATCCAATAATATATATAAAAAAATCAATTCAAAATTAGGGTGCTCCTGTAATGAGTCATACTGAATGAATATGCACTGGCAATTTTCACTAACTGAGGTCATCACAATTGAAAAATATTCACTTTTGTCAGCAGAACCAAAAAACATCTAAGCAATATATGTCCATAACAAGCTTCATTTGATAAATGAACTTCTTAACCCCAAGCCTGTGTCTTGCAATAGTGTAGCACCAATTTACCCTCTGTACTGTAACAGTCATACAAATTTTTCACAATCTGATCTGGAGATGGTGCAAAGGTCTGGTTCACATATAAAAACAATTTTTCATTTGGCTCTAGTCTTAAATATTTCTTGATGAACTCTACGATCCACCCAATTTTTTTATCACTGTCTACAGTCCACTTCTTTTTCTTCATAATCGGAGCGTTTCCAGTTGGTTTCAGGAGTATGTCGATTTTTAGTTTTTCATTTTTTATCTGTTCATCAGAATCTGGGGATTCGTTTTGAATGTTCATTGACTGTAAGGAATCTCCGACTTCTTCGCAGTCTCTTATATTTTCCTCACTCATCTTTCTGACAACAAAATTCAGCAAACAATTTTAGAGTCTAAAAGACGAATTATATAGACAGAATCTACACCAAATTAATAAACTGGCATTGCTAACATAACCTAAAATCGAATTGTCATTATTGTCAACCATATCACAGATTATACACACAGATAGGAAGCTCCGCCTCTTTGACATCGGACCTTTGAATAGGGAACACCCATGATTTTATTTCAATTTTTATTTGCCTCAGTTCGATCCTGAAATATTACATTTTGTGAAAATAATTCCTCAAATCCCACAATTTTGTGGAAATTTTCAAATTTAAAAGTGCTCCTCACTCCTTCACTTGAATAACTTCTCACAAACACTAACGCCAGTTGTGGTTGTTTCAGAAATATTGATAGTCAATACTATTCCTTACAACCCAAACATAAATTCGAGCTCACTTTAAATGTGATGTTTCAGTAACAATTGAAATTACTGTGATGATAAATATATTAGTAGAACAGAAACGAAGGCAGATGAAATTATAGTCTACAGTTCGAAGCAACTAGCGGTAAAAAATTGAACTGTGTGAAGTAACTATACATATGTCCATCAGAGGCGCTAGGAGTACGTTTTTAAATATGATGAATATATTGATGTTTTCAATTTCGAATTGTGAAAATTTTAAATTTAGGCCAATATTCTGCTCAGGATGGAATGAATACTCTCTATAATATCTACGCCATATCTGATCATAGCACTATACGGCATATTGCAAACACCCTTATTCTCCTCTTCGATGACTCCCGTGTATTTTCTAAGATTGATTCTCTCATCTCCCAGGGAGCATGTATCCTTTTCTATGAGAAAGTAGATGATCTGAATTCTGATGGTGTTGTGAGTTTTTCCGGGTTTTCCTCAAACTGACACAGGAAATGTGCCATTACTTCGAGTTTCGGAATTCAATTAAGATTTTCAACTTGAAATTATTTTATATTTAACACTTCGTTTTTGTTTTTTGAATTAATTTTTATACCTATGTTTCATTTTCTGTAGTATATAGACATTAAAATTTAAAAAGTCTACAAACGGAACCTGAGGAACACTATTAATTAGAACCAACTATAAACTAATGAAAATGAAACACAACAAAAATTTCAACTATAGTATGACCATATATGTATTAAGTACCAATATGGATAATAAAGACAGCAAATGTGAAACAAAAACAAATGAAGCATGGCCATCGCTTGTACCCTTTCTAATCGGCAACGTTTAATTGATGCGCATGCACGAAAATGAAGGCGACTTGTATTGGCTGATTTTCGGTTGCGTCATAACTACGCGCTGCCAACATGACAAGGAAAGACATATATAACTCGACTCCACTTCCATAACATTGCTCCTATGGCCAATTATCAATATTCGTAGTTAATAAATATATGATAACTACTCATGACATTAATATTTATAGTATGATTTTGTATTCGACAGAAATGTCACAATTTTGTGGTTATGTTACCATAATGAGAATTTGCAAATGAAAAAAGCTTGTCCCAACATTTTTCCATGTGAAATAATGATTAGAACGAGATGGACGAACAAAATTGCGTCGTTGATAAAAAACGTGTTTATTTCTTGGTGCATGCGCATTCAAATTTAGCACCCGATTCTGAAAATCGATGTTCACTTGTTTTGGATTCACATAGGCTATCCTTACCATCAATATTGGAAGGTAATAAATATATGCTAATACATATATGGTGACCAGACGAATGGATGATTACGCAAGGGGAGTGCTGAATAAGTGCACCAATAGGAATCCAGGTCCAAAAATAGATGAGACAAATGGACACTGTAATTGAGGTTATCCAACTACGATATTTCAAACTTCATTAAATCTAACTGTACAATGAATAATGCGAATAAAATATATAGAATATCAATTAAAAAATGTCAAATCACGAGTATTACAAGAAAAAAAAGCCAATCAGCACCAGAATATTGTGTTGAAACGGTTAGGTAAGTCATGTCAAAATAATCAGAAAAGTGAGCACAACTCTGCAAATGAAACTATAATTCATGTACTTCGTTGTAGAAAGTATGACTACGAGAATTTCATATGTACTCTCTTACTTCAGAATACATCAAGAACATGTGCTTTTGCTATACGAAGTTTCAACGTAGAAGTTGCCCAAGTACCCGGATCAGTATCTCAAGCAAGTATAGGACAAATGAAGTTGAAATTTTGGGAAGAAACCATTGAAAAGTGTTTTTTGAAAGAATACAAAATAGTACCCAAACATCCTGTGGCACAGGAATTATTCAGGGTAAGGGCAATAATTTTTAAAATTCATTATATGGTATTGTATTCTTTATAGGCAAATATCTCACATAAACTGAGCAAACGATATTTCAGTAACTTGATTTCGTGCAGAAAAAGCTCTCTTGAATTATCGAGCTTTAAAAATTTGGAGGAGCTAGAAAAATATGCCGAACAGAGTGTTTCTAATGTTTTATATTTAATTTTGGAAGGCTGCGGGGTTAGAAATGTAAATGCCGATCATGCAGCATCACATTTAGGAAAAGCACAAGGAATAATTCAACAAATCAGGCAAGTGGAATATTATTGAAAAACTAATTTAAGGTGTATTCCAAAAATGGATATTTATATTAGTTTGTTTTAGAAATGTTAAATGGTATTGTTTAGTATCTCACTACAGTTCTGTTTTTCACATAAAAACTTGGGAATATTGGTGTGGGGTATTTACAGTTATCTTCTGTTATTTTAGGAGTATTCCCCACGCTAAAAGGATAAATTTCATTCCCGTACCTCAAGACATGCTGATAAAACACAATGTAAGTCAAGAAGAAGTTATTAGAGCCAAAGGTAGTGAACGGCTCTCGGAATGTACTTTCGAAATAGCCAGTAGGGCTTATCAACACTTAGTCAAGTCGAGAAACCTTCTGGAAAAAGTACCGAAGGAGGCAAAAACTGCATTGTTGCCAGCTGTGCCAGTTTCCATTTATTTGGATAGGTTGCAAAAAGTCAACTATGACGTGTTCCATTCAAGCCTACAACAAAGATCTTGGAAGTTATTACCTCAGTTGTGGATTAGTAACTTTCGGAATAAATATTAATTTTATAGAGATACGAGTTGTTTAACTGTTACAATATATAGAATTTACCTAGAAATAAATACAAAGAACTAATCAGGAGTATGATTTTTTATTATCCAATTTACAAGAGTTCAAAGGGGGGATGAGCTAACAATTACATTCATATTTTGCAATTCATATAATAATTCAAATAATTGTGGAACATTGAAAGTATATATTACAGTTTCCATTTTGATAATGGTGATCATTTTGACAGTTCAACATTAGAACATCAACAGATATTGAGAATAAATGAATGTTTTTCATTTTTCCTCTTCCTCGAAACCAAATTACTATCACCCAAATATTTTTTTCTGCATAGCAAAGAAACTCTTGCAGACTTTTATATCAATATTTTGATTAATACTGACCGAATTAGGACAAAAAAAAATATATGAAGATGGGAAGGGCTTTATACTTTTGATTATTATCACATTCAAGTATCCCAAGAGTTCTGTATCATCTGCTAGATCTCATGAAGAATATACAGATAATTGTAATGATCTTCCCAACTAGGCTCGTAGTACGGGCTATATATATATAAAGATTAACAAATTGCAGAAAACGCCAAAGGAAGGTCCTTTACAATTATTTAACTGAATTTCAAATAGACTTTTGTAGTTTTTAAATTTACCTTACAGATACACAATCTTCAAATAAAATCGTCCACATCCTAATAAAAATATAGCAAGTCTTTCATGAAAGTTTTCAATTTAAGTAAAAATCAATGAATATCTGTAAAAGGTTCATGAAATTTCAATATCGAGGCATTACCCTATGTAGAGAGCAAAATGTCATGGCCATTGACTTAACGAAATAATTTACCTTAGTATTCAAAGTAATTTTACTTGGCAAGAGATGCAATGCATTTGAATTATTGATTAGTAATTAATTAGAAAAATGTAAGATTCTTCAAAATCCAGTTTTACTACTGGTTTTTAGAATTGGCGCATTAAATATAAATGTAGAAAACCTTACTGCAAGAAACACGAGGCTAGTTTCTTTGTGAAATTACAGTTGAGAAATTCTTATATTCAGTTCCACTGATATTTTTTCATGATTTTTTCTTCGCGGAAGAGGGACTTTGAAAAAATTTTTATGTGAGCCGTTACTACACATCTAAAACTATCTTAGTGCTCCGTAGCCTAAATTGTATTTTTTTGACCAATTTGAAAAACTTACCTGGCATAAGTGTGGAAAACAGGTTCCAACCCTATGACCATCAAAGTGTGAAACTCCTGTTATTTGTCAAGTAAAATATTCTTTCTAACGTAGCTTTTATAGAGTGTATAAGAGCCGGATGCAGGAGTTGGGACTGTTAAAAGTCTTATGGCGAAATATGAACAATTTTTTAAAGCCTTGGTTTCCTCCAAAAGTCGCTGAAGGCTACGACCGAGTAGCCGCGACCAGGTCGTTTGGAAGAAGCATCCTGACACAGAAATAAATGGAAAAAAAATTATCAAGAAGAGTGCCTTCTACCAAACTATATTTATTCCGTTCGAATTCAATTTCTGTATCCGTCTATGTATCACTTGTTGAAACCAATCATACACCTTACACGAAAACTCATCCACAGTTTTTTGTTTCCTAACCCTAAAATCATGCTTAACAGTCTCCCAAAGCACAACTAGACATTCACTTATGAAATACACGAAGGAATGTGTTAATAAATGCTGGTTGAGGTAATTTATCCGGTATACTGATAAGACGCTGCAACGGGGTGCATCTGGCAGGGCATGTGCTGGAGTCTTTCTATGTGGCAATTGCGGCACATCAATCTGTCTTCTAACGGGTAGCAGCGCTTGTCCGGCTCGTCTGTCAGTTGCATACCGCACTCTTCGCAAATATAGCAGTCGACGTGGAAGTCTTTGTCCATAGAGACCACTCGTACTGTTTCTTCCGTTCCTTCCACAGGAGTAATACCTAATTAAAAAAAATCTATAGTTTTTTGGCAGTAGTGTAATATTGATTGCTGCATATTAGGTTGTGATGAACTGATGCTGAATAATCTATGTAATAAAAATGTTTTTGTAAGCGCAATATGTGAGAATGGCTGGACCGATTTGGATTTTTTTTTAATGTTTAGGATAGCCCAAGGATGGTTTTTACATAAAAAATTAGGAAAGTTGCCTGGAAATCGGAAAATTCGAGCATAAAACAAAAATTTGGCCAATAAAAGGAATATCGGCTAAGCTTTTAGTATGTGTCGAGTAGCTCAGTGTTTAGAGCGGGTGCTTTGTAACCCCAAGGGCCCGGGTTCAATCCCCGGTCGTGTCCACACAATTTTTTATTTTTTATTTTATTCAAATCAAACATTATTTATTGTTTGCAATAGCCCGAATAAGGTTTTTAGGGAAAAAAATGTTTTTTAGAAAAGTTATTGGTTTCGGGAAAAATTTAAAGTGCTTTTTTCTATGGGATTTTTGAAGACCATAACACGATTGTGGAAAAGTATCAGGAATATATAATACATATATAATATATATATATATATATATATATATATATATATATATATATATAATAAAACGGGATAAGGGGAAAACGGGAGGATGACGGTATAAGGGAATAATTCGAAAACAGGCAGAGTAAAAAGCATAACCTAGATGGAACAACACAAAGAAATACATAAGAAAAAAGACATCATAAGCGGAAGAGTTTTCAGGAAAACTAATTTAGGATATATAGAAATTTGGACAGGACGTGTCGGGTCAGCTGGTAACATATAAAAATAATATCTTTAGTCATCCCCAGAAACAGTAGGGATGAAATGAATACATATATAAATACCACAGAAATAAAAGTTTATGAATAATTTTTTTGAAAAATCAATAAAGAGGGTCATTACAAGCTTTTATTTAGCTTCACTTGTAACTAACAATGTAATCAAATCTTACAAGTTAAATTTTATATATTTCTAGTTGTCCGATTAACGTGAAATTTGGCAGGTGTTCATAGTTCCCGTGAAAATGCATTATGGAATTTTTGTTAGAAGAAAAAACAAAATGGCGGCTTTAATATGGCGGACGATCTCTGTGATTATGGTCCGATTCTATTCAAAATTGGTATGTGGAAGTTTACGGGATCAGAGATTATGAATTTAGTCGAAGATTATTGATTTTTAGTTGAAATTTATAAATTGAAGATAGCAGCTCCAGGATGGCGGACAAGTTAATCTTTAGATGGTCTCCTCATAGAATAACTAGGTAGCTCAGAACACACAAGAAAAAGGCCTCATACTGACGATGCTTTAACAAAAATGCATAGATTAAGGAGTACTTACTAAAAAGCACAAAATAAAATAATTAATAAAAATACTTTTTAAAGACAAGCATTTATTCAAATGCCCTAAAAAGTAAAAAAATTATTGCTTTGGATATGTGACGTAGGTTATTTCGTGAGTTACAGATTCATAACCTTGTCGCTTTTGAATCTATAACTCACGGAATAACCTATGTCACACATCCACAGCAATTATTTTTTTACTTTTTAGTGTATTTGAATAAAAGCTTGTCTTAAAAAGGTTTTCTATTAATTATTTTTACAAGCTTTTATTTAGTTTCACCTGTCCCAATGTGGGTGATCAAATCTTACAAGTTAAATTTGACCCACTTCCAGTCGTCCGATTGCCTTGAAATTTGGTAGGTGTTCATAATTATAGTGACAATGCATTATGGAATTTTTGACAGAAAAAAACAAAATGGCAGCTCCAAGATGTGTTTATGATTCGATTAAAAATTGGTATGTGGGGGTTTTTGTGATCAAAGAGCATTTTTGTCAAAATTCATAAAATCAATATGGCGGCTCCAAGATGGCCGTCGATCTCTGTGATTACTGTCCGGTTCTATTCAAAATTGGTATGTGGGGATTTTCGGGGTGAGAGGTTATGATTTTTTTGTCAAATTTTCTAAATTCAAGATGGTAGCTCCAAGATGGCGGACGAGTTTTGTAATTATGGTCCGATTCGAATCTAAATTGGTATGTGGGGGGTTTTTAGGGTCGGAGGATTATGAATTTATTGTCAAAAAACATAAATTCAAGATGGCGGCTCCAATATGGTGGACGAGTTTTGTGATTATGGAACGTTTCTATTCAAAATTAGTATAAAATAATAATAATTTTATTGCTTCTAAAAACGGGTTTACAGCAAGAAGTATGTGTGTGTAAGAGTACAAAAAATATATATATATATATATATATATATATATATATATATATATACGTATTCAAAATTAGTATATTGGAGTTTTTGGGTGATTATGAATTTAGACGAAGATAGTTGTTTTTTTGTCAAAATTCATAAATTGAAGATGGCAGTTCCAGGATGGCTCACGAGTTAATCTTTAGATAGTCTCCTCATTGAAGTACTAGATAGCTCAAAACTTATAGGAAAATCCTCATAATAACGATGACTCAACAAAAAGGCGTACTTCCTAAAAAGCACAAAATAAAATAATTAATAAAAAACCTTTTGAATTAGAACTGAAAACTTTGTGCGACAAGCTCTTGAATAGGTAACTCACGGAATAACCTACGTCACACATCCAAAGCAATAATTTTTTACTTTTTATCGCATTTGAATAAAAGCTTGTCTTTAAAAAGGTTTTTTATGATGTTTCCCTAAAAAATGTAATTTATCGAAAGATACAATATTTTTTCGTATCAATCTTTAAATGCTTTTTTTATGAGGGAAGAGAATTGATGACATAATTCTGTTGTTAAAATATTGACTTATAACCACAGTTTTATTTTATAGAAATAGTACATACATTTTCAGCGACGAGTATTATAGTCACGAATATATATGGTCGATTTAGATGAATGTAGGGTTAGAATGCTTAGTAGATTTTTTTTATAGAGTTTCTGATATTGAGTAATGATCTGAATATGCATTTTATTATTTTGTTTTGTATTACTTAATGGTTTCATCATATTGCGATTGGCAGTTTCCCATACTCATACTGATATAAGGTGTTATAATTTTTAATGAAAAAAATATATGTTTTCAAACACAATGAATAATATCTCGGATCCTGAATAGTATTATTGATGCCTTACATTTTTTGAATGGAATAGTTTCATCTAAAAATAGTTCTAGAAATTTAATTGTTATGGAATATTTGGTATTATTAGAGCCAAATTCAACTATATGAGTTTTAATATTTGGAAGTTTAGTTTTAGTTATAAGCAATATTGTAGTAAATCACCCTCTCTATATATCAAGATAAGTTTTTTTTCTCATTTTGAAGAACTCCACTAGGAAACTAAACCCACCTTTTCCACATGATGCACATTTAGGAGCAAACATCCTATGATAGTCGTTAACACAATATATCTTGTTATCAACATCTACAGTAAATGGAACTCCATCCAAACATTCGTTACAAACACAACATCTGAAACAGCCAGGATGGTAGGATTTGCCCATGGCTTGCAATATCTGGAATGGAAATATATTTTTTAATGGTTGTCTTCATTTGATTTGAATTTCCAAAACATACCATCTCCATGATAAGGTGGCCACATATTGCACATTTCTCGGCGGTTTGCTGAAAACCAGAGTACTGCAACAAAAACATAACTATTTGTCTCTTAATTTCCTCAGGTACTCATATGTGCAAAATTAAACATACCCCAATAAAAAATAAAAAAATAAAATTACATATCCCGTTAAAAGAATCATATTAAAATATATATTAATAGCTTTATTTTTATTAATTGCTGACTATTTGAAGTGCACTGTCCCTTTCTATGCTCTGTCTATGAGAATTTTATTTTTCAGACAAAGTATACTTTCAGTGAATGATTCATGTTCATGAATAATATGAACTAGTTAGAAAAAATGTACTATATAGTATACTATACTCATCATATGGATCTTGCACTCCTTCTGAATTAATATACAGTACTTTTTTGTGGGTTTGGGGGACCAATAGTTAACACGTTGGCTGCCACGGCAATTTTCAGAATTCAGGTCTAAAAAGCCAATTTCATTTAATCATTTTATATTATTAAAAACTCTAATTATATTACATGGTAATTATCAAGAAGCATATAAAATGTATTTAAAAAAAAAAAAAGGTCTTACGAATTATCTCGTAGTTGGCTTATGTAACAGAAATCTCTTCGCGGAAGCCAACTACGAGTTAATTCGTACTCAGACACTACATATTATAGAGATATATTTACACAATGCGCACAAAATTTTTCAAAAAGTAACTTCTAAAATAAAACTGATAAAGTTTAGAGAAGAATTCGTCGTCGCGTTGATTGGAGAAGAGATTCAACCAGTTTCGAAAAAGATAAGATTGCAAGAGCTTCATTATTTAGAGAGTCTGCCACCTACCGAAAAAAAACAACGTCCGACAAAGCCAAAGTATATGTACCCAAGCAAAAAAACGCCGAGAAACGCGTTATTTTTGTCCGACCTGTGAAGAGAAGCCAGCCCTTTGTGTGGAAGATTGTTTTAAAAAGTTTCACAAACAATAAAAATATTTTTTTACTTCTTGATTTATTATTAATAAAATTTCTGTTCATGTAGCCAGCATTGATTTTTTGTTCTCTTCCCAGAAGCCATCTATCCATATTAGCACTGATATGCTACGAGTTTCATCGTAGCTGCGCAAAAATGTTAAGTAAACATAGTACGAGCTAACTCGTAGTCGGTGTCCTAGCAAAGAACGCAATCTACGAGTTATCTCATAGTTGGCAGTCAACGTGTTAAACACTATTTACTTATTACCCATGTTTCGAAATTTTTATTCATTTCTTTTTCAAGTCTGAAATATACACATTGTAGGTTGGGTTGGGAGAAAACATTGTTAAAAACCCTAAGTATATATGTTAACAAACAATGACTACCCAAAGAATTGTATCAACACAATAAAGATGACATTTTTGGCAGATAGAGATGACAATCATGACAACAAACAGGTAAGTAATAAGTAAATAGTGTTCAACTTTTGGTCCCCCAAACCCACAAAAAAGTACTGTGTATACTATACTAAATTTTTTATTGTACATCAAATGCCTGTCAAACATATGCAATATTATTATAGATATATGTACATCAATTACATGATGATCTATCATAGAAATAAACACCAGAACAAAAATTACACTAAGGCCTGGTATTTTCAAGGCCCGGTATTTTCACATCCGGTTATACTAGGAATAATTTAACCAATGGTTAGAATATGCTTTTGTTTAACGTTTATTGATTATGCAAAAGCACATTCTAACCATTGGTTAATTCATTCCTAGTTTAACCGTAGGTGAAAATACCGGGCCTAAATATAAAAATGGTGTCTTTCAATTCTACATTAAAAAACTGAAAAAATATTGAAATTTCATAGTTTCCCCAAATGAAATGAATGACAATTAATATAAAATATTGGTAATAAAAAAAAGTCAATTCATTTTAAATTCCTCAAAGATGTTTTTTTTTTTTTTCAAAGGAAATTGTTATTTAGAAAAAATGAAATGTGGATGTTTTAAAACAAACAGTTGTTTATAAAAAAAATTTTTTTATTATTGGAAACACATTATGAAAATTAATATAAAATATTTGTAATAAAAAAAGTCAATTCATTTTAAATTTCTTAGAGATGTTTTTTTTTCAAAGAAAATTGCCATTTAGAAAAAATGAAATGTGGATGTTTTGAAACAAACAGTTGTTTCAAGTCAATAAAAACGTAAATAGAAGTCTTTTGTCATTATCGGAAACACATTATAAATTGTTGTTTAATGGAATTGTAACATCAATGTGAATATAATATTATCTAAAGTTATCCAACTGCTGTCAAAGTGTTTGACCTTCGCGCATTAATTATTTTCATAATGTTCAACAGTGATAATATATCAATACCATATTTGGTAAAATGAGTCTCTTACTAGATCAACATGTAACCATAATATATAAAATGTTAATTCAAGACATGCACTACGTGTTAGGCAAAAAAAAAATGGAATAAAAAAAACTCATAAATACATTTGGGCTAGGGCTTACTAGGTAATCTTCTTCGCAGTAGACCCTTCCGTGAACATTGTAAAATGCCTTTCCCCTCAGAGCTCTCCCACAGGAGCAACATATAAAGCAATTGGTGTGGTACAAATTACCCATGGCTTGGCAGGCCTGCCCCGCACCCGTAACTTTTTCTCCACAAGTGTGGCATATTCCTGAAAAAATACAAAAGTCACAAATAAAGATCAATAAAAAAAAATTGTCGTCTTCTGTCTATTCTCACATATTATATTTGTCTGAGAAATTGCACACCTGGAATATGAGTTGTTTTATAAATAGAATATAAAAAGCTTTTTAGAAATGTGCTTAAAGACTGAGGGCGGTGGCTGCAACAACGGGCCTGCAGCAATTTTTTTACACATTTGGGCTGGTGCACTCGAAATTGAGAAATCGATTAGGTACAGAAGAGGCCAGTAAACAGACATTTATATTTAGATGTTTAAAGCAAGATTGCAACAAAAAGGCTACAAATTCAGATTGGGTGTTTGAAAGAGAACAGGAATCAGAGGATTTAACCAACACAATCCACTCGGTGGCTTTGTCTGACACGGATTCAGAAATTTGTATTCCAATTATAAATTTTAAAATAAAAGAATTAATTTATATTTTGAGTATATACTTAAAAAAAATATTTTATAGTGCTTATACCACTTCATATGTTTTAGTTTACCATTACGACTTATAATATTTTTTAGGATTTTAAAGCTTATTTGGTTTGTTTGCTTATAAATATATTAGTTTGAACATGTTAAACAGGTTTTAAATTGAATTGTTTTCGATTTTTTAACTTGTTTAAATATAATAGAGGAATAGAGCTATAGAAAACAGTTGTTTTGTACGAATAAAAATATATTGGATATATATCGAATATTGATATATATCGTATTTATAATAAATATCATGATTTTTGCCATACCTGTTGCTCAGACTTGAATAACATTTTCACGTGTCAAAAAATAATATTTAGTTTAGCTTATGATGTGGTCATGTACGGGAATTTTCAAATCAAATAACATATTGACAGCAACTGCAGTTTTTATTTTGGAATCAATAACTTTTTTAATCAAACATAAAGAGTATTTTTCATAACTATATAAAGACTAATTATTACGGAACTAGGTTTAATTAAAAATAACTATAACTATCCCAAACATACAAAGACTGTTTTAGAGATAGGACTGCTATATAATGCAATAAATGTTTTTAATAATATGCCTGACGGAATAAAAATCATCTAGAACTCTGAAAGCTTGTTAAGGTCGCTGAGGAACTATTTATTCAGCAGCATAATTAGATCTTAGGTAGGTTTTTAGCATAATTTACAAAGAGTAGAGGACATGAACTTGTCCTATTCATGAATGGAATAGTAAAATTGTGTTGGAACTCTTGAAATGCTGTCATTCATATTTCATCCATAAAATTCAAGATCTGGTGAGATTCTGGTTTAGCCAATCACGAACCAGAATAGCACGTCATGTGACAGGTGACTGACTGAACTCATCTAAAATGAGGAAAGGCTTGTCTACGGGTGTTTTCATATTTGCAAGATCAATGAAATAATTGCGTTTTTGCAGAGAATTCACTATTAACATAATCAGTCAAAAAATTATTCCAAGATTTCTTTCTTTGACATATTCACATTTTATATATATATTTTTATGTTAATCACTTCATTCTTAATGCATTCGATGTGTTAACTCATTGTCAATCAGTATATTTCATTTTTGTCCATATTTATTTTGGTATCTAAGTTGATTGTTAATTATGAATATACAATACCCGGGAAAATCCAATCAAGTGATGATGTCACAATATATAAATATGTATGTGCTAGTAATTTCAACAAGGAAAATATTTTGAGGAAATTCACATACTCTTGAAGGATCTACAATTACAAAGGACCTTTGCTATTGATAATTGAGCAGATAATGCATTTATGAAGTATTGTGAAATTACTCAATTTGGCTTTCAAACCGATAAAAGTACGAGAGATGTCATCATTCACTTTCTGAAAAATCTATATTCTAGTCAGAACTTGAAGGAAGTTAGTGCTGCAGTGTTTTGTGATATGTCTAAAGTAAGATGTCTAAAGTAAGATGTCTAAAAACCCTGATGCTTGCACTTATACCTGTAGAAGCTTGGGATCGACTTGGCGACACTGGGCCTACTTGATAATAGAGATTGCTAGCGTGTCAGATGGCACCAATTTAGTTTTAGTTTCAATTCAGTAACAGGGTATATTTATTTCCTCAGCTTTCTTCCTGAAACGAACTATTCGGGGGTTCTAATTCTAGGTTTGCTATTGGTTGAAAAGAGACATCTGTCAAACTTCACCAATAGCAAAGCTAGAATTAGAAGCCCCCGAACATTGCACAAAGAAAGCACTGTCGTGTTGTTTTTCATATTTTGTACCATTTGAATTTGAGGTTAACTGCATATTGACAGTCGGAGAATTGAAAATGATTTGTCATTAAATTGCAGAAAATATAAAATTCAATGCATACAATATGATGAACTATGAAAATATCATTATTAGTCAATTCGTCAAGATTTGTACTTGCTTTTGGTACTGATTACAGGTGAATATTAGAATCTGCGGCTTTATACTGTCCACACAAAATACAAATGTGGCCCATTCTACAAAACGTATCCTTACACACTACACTACCTGAAAATAGACAATTCCTCACGCACTAATGAACGAGTGATTTTTTAAAGAACAAACTCAGGAATAAACTAAGCAAGATTTCAAATCAAAGAGATGGAAAATGCATAGATACCGACAAAACACTGAAAATAATTTCATATAAGATGCTACAGATGTCAGGAATTAAGTTCTGACAATAAGCGAGAATATAAACAAAAATTTTTGGACTAAATATTGGGCTAGGTTTTTTTCGAGCAGGTGGCTTTGCTAACTTTATAGGGTAAACTTCCAAATCTTACCAAAATATTCTCCCTCCTCTTCATGTTTTTCCATTTCCTCCTCAATTTGCCGTGTCATTTCTTCAATTTTCTTCTCGGCCTCAGTGGGACCTCTAGGCTTGGGCGGGGTTATACTGTATGGCAGCAGATTTTTACCAGTCATTTTCAATTTTCCACTGAAAGTGCTAGGAGTTGGGCTGGGAGCAGGAGAAGGTCGTGTTTCAACTTTTTCTGATAATAGAGGCATCTTGAGTTCTGTGTCTGGAGAAACTTTCGTAGGTGATAGTGCGATGCCAGTGGGAATGGATCTATCGTAGTTCTTAGCAGAAGTAGTTTGAAAAGGCGTATTAGTACTTAGTGTGGTGTGAATTACATTTCCAGTCATACAAACATAATCACTGCTGTTCAGATCATCCAGCTGTTGTTGACTCATGCTTTTTGAAGGTGATCTGTTGTAGCTATTGTATGGGGTCTGCGGCTGGGCATTGGCATTTTTAGGAGCCTGCAATGTGGAATACATTGGATGTTGGGGATATTGGTAACCTGGCAAACAGTTGCTATATGGTGGAGGTGCATTTGCTGGAACCTGTGGTCCGGGCATGGCACCAGAGCTTTTATGAGGCATACTCTGAACATTTTCGTAAACCGGTGGACCTTCCGAGTCAGACATGTTTCTGTTTCCAACAGGAACTTGTGGTTGTGCCTTTCTATAAAGCTTTGAGTCAACATTACCCATACCTCCGTAATAAGGTTGGGAAGACCTGGCAGAATGGTAATCAATATTTTCATAGACATTTGAATTACTCGCCATGCTTGCTCTCGGGCTACCAGAATGCGAGGAACCACTGACTGAATGTGTCGGACTTGAACTTAACGGAACTTGAGGCTTTGCACATTGGACATACACATTGTTTTCTTCGTAGAGTCTTTGGCTGGGTATTGTTTCGAAGTTTTTTGGAGTAGCATATTTGGAACTTGCAATAACATTGTGCCTCTCATATAACCTGTAGTCGGTTGACTTATGAGGTTCTTTGATGTAATTTTCTGTAGCACCGATTGACCTTTGTTTTTTGTGATAGGAGAGTGATGCAGGTTCAGCTTTTCCCATGTTCATTTCACGTCCATATCTTGACTCATGATCGTTTATAGACATATACTGCATCTTTTGCAGAAGGGGTTGATCTGATTTTTTGGAAGTATTGTGCTCCATTTTCTATCAGCGCCCTTTGCTCATGTATTTTATAACTATCGTCACACATTCGCGCCTCACAAATAATTCATTGTGACTGAAACATACTGAAAATTCACAATTTGATTGCAGTTAAGTAAAGTTATTCACAACAAATATTGAAATATTACATGGAAATAAACTGAATTCTTTCTTTCACAAAAAAGTGTAGCACGGAGCATACAGAAATCCCATAGATTCACTGAGTGTATTAGACAAAGAAACATCCACTTCTATATTATCAAAAAAGAACCATCCATTGTAAAGAGTGCTTTTAGACCTTAGATCACATATGCTGTATGCTACGCTGAATACGGCATCGTGTAGGGCATATGTCTAGAGTGGTAGAGGTACAAAGAGAGTAAACGCAATAAGCTCTAGCCAATTCGCGCGTGTAGTGTAGTGTGTACGTCTCGCGACCAAATTTTTGTTGGTGTAAGTCAGTCTTTGGATGTCAACAAAGCGTATTATAATGTGTATAAGTATATTGCTATAAGGGCCCTTTGCGACGGCGCAACTGCTTTTTACTCGTAAGCTCAGCTTTTTACGAAGCTTGGCTTCATTCATGTCGAAACAAACGGGCATAAGTGCTTAAATATCTCCAGAATTATTTAAATAAAATGTTTGGATAAAGTTCAGTGTTAACGAAATACGCGTTACGGTTTGTTTGCCCCCAACAAAAAAATGCGGTCAAACGTATTCACTAAACGCACGTAATCTTGCAGCATTAACTCGTCATAGTGACGTACATGGACATGAGTACAGGTGGTCACGTGACATACAGAGTGGTCCAATATACAATTCAAGAGCCTGTAACTCTCAGATACCAGAGTGCGGAGTGCGCTAGTCCACCACTGTCCAGATCACCGACATAACCTTAATCTAGACCACTAGAGGTCATATCCCCACCACTCGAAAAATTCATCCAAATAGAATTTACGTGAACGTGTCTGCGCAAAGCGCAGAAAGCACAAATAATGTCATTTCAGACATTGACATCTAACGAGGAGCCATTATGTGATTTTAAATCATCACAGTCACAAAATGCGCATGCTCTAAAAGCTCTTTGATATCTCGTAATTGGATGAATTCTCAGGCTACTTTCAGACTAGGCGGAACGCGGATCGCGTAAATGTCAAATTCCTTATAATTTTTCAGCTATAAATAAAAATGCTTTCCCACTATGCGGAACCGCGAAATCAGATGTTTGGCGCTAACTACCATCGAACGTTTGAAAAGTTAACCTCTAATTAATTAAATACCGATCTCTATCCATGATGAAGTCTGATAAATTGAAATTAGTCATTGGAGCTATGTGCCTCACATTAGTCAAAATGAAAAACAGGTCTCAAAGAGCTAGAGAAATACATAGAAAAAATTTGTTGATCTACAAATTATACCTGCTGAAAATAACATTGAGGAATAGAGAAGATTTTGGGTTCAAGAGATTTTTACTGATGACATGAGAATGAAGCAAGGAGAAAGCAATAATTTGAGGAAATGAGGCTCCATAAAATTTTCAATTATATGCGTATGTCGCCTCAAATATTCGAGGAACTATTATGTATTTTAGGGCCGAATATCAATAAAAAGAATACATCTTTCAGAGAATCAATAACAGCTTCAACTCGTTTACAAATAACTATACGTTACCTTGCCGTTTACTTTCAGGTTTGCTGAATACTTCCGCCATATATAACTCCTTGTCTCTTGTTTATGCTTCCGCCAGAAAAAGTTGACTGAAATTTAACAATTTACGCTGGAATGACCTTGAGATTGAATTCCAACGTTTCCATTGACCTAAAATTAAAATTTGACATTTACGCGATCCGCGTTCCGCCTAGTCTGAAAGTAGCCTAAGGCCCAGTTGTTCCCAGTACAGAAACCAAGAGAAAAATTGTAGGTTAACTTTTTGCCATCTTCTTTTTATTTAAAAATTGGTACTTTTATAAAACTGACATTTTGAAGCTAAAGTTAACTTGACTGATAAAATTAAAGTTAACTTCATAATTTATAATACCGGCCCTTAGCCTCGGACCTTCAACTCGAGATGGGCACAGTTGCCAGATTTAAATTATGTTGTATTTGGATTTAGGACAATACTGCCAAAAAAACTTTCTAACAAAAAATTAAACCGACGAAATACGGAACTGAAAAGTAAAAAATTAAATAAATCTTCTTAGTCACAATAACTAAGCTCCTAAACTGATGTAAGTAACTAATTTTGAGTCGGCGCCAAACAAACAGGCAAATGAATTAGGTAAGGCGTAAAATGATGGCATCGAGTTGGGCGTTGACATTCTGATAATTTTTTTGAAATAATTCAATGATCTTCGTTGATTGTTTGTTTGGCGCCGACTCAAAATTAGTTACTTACATTAGTTTAGGAGCTTAGTTATTGTGACTAAGAAGGTTTATCTTATTTTTTACTTTTCAGTTCCGTATTTTGTCGGTTTAATTTTTTGTTAAAAAGTTTTTATTTTTCAATTTTTTGTGGCTGAAATCTACTAATTACTAACTGCTTGTTTTTTTATTACTTCCAAAATTCTTACCTACTTACCCACCTTACTTCAACTATTACCAGTTAAATAATATGATTATATACTTTTACTATTTGTTGTAATATAATTTATTTTTGTTGTTCTGGTTAGTTTATTTCATCACTTTGTATATCATTCCATCCTCTCATAGATTATAATGATTTGTGATAATGACACTAGCGATCTGTCATTGCCAACTACATATGTGTGCCTATGTTCACAAGTGAAAAATCAATTATCTCCTATTTTTCTACCCGTAAGGGTGGATAATTCCATTTGAAATCCAAATATGATCAACTATGATGTATACCCCCAAGTAGCACAGAGTCATAAAATTAACATAATGACTTTTTATACCGTCTTAAAGACCACGTATTTGTAAGTTGTGCGTTTTATAACCTTCAGGCGTTGCTATGACGTCGTGTAGTAGATATAACGAGAGTACAATAAAGAATTCTCGAGATGAAGTTGCACTGTGGTTTGTATGTAAATAAATCGTATGTGTCGTTAAGTAGAACTTAAGAGCAGTTGCTGTGAGGTTATTATGACAATGAACATATGTGGTTCTAATGAATAGATTTTTGAAACGTTTCTACGACTACATATTGTATCCATGTAATGTAGTTTTATCAACTGAACTTTGGCCGTAATGATTACATTATGTATCTATGGTTATATTATTTTTGTTGGATAGGTATATTGTGTTATGTATGTAGAATATTCAGTTCCGTATGAATGATTAAAATACCAAAACAAAAATCCAATGTGCCTTACAAGAGAATTGGAGCGTATAGAAAAATATAAAGAGGAAGGATGAGTGCCTACCCCAAAATTAACCTCTGAAATAATTAATCAGTCTATCGGGACACTGCAACAAAATGAAGTTCATCCAGTTTCCTTCAATTGTTTTCATAACAAGGAAAGACATAAATAATATGTATGTGCACTTCGAGTGATAAATAAAATATATTGAAATATTCAACATCAACATAACCTCTATGGTAAATGTCAGTTATTTTTAGCGTTTTCCATTAGGCGTAACTAGCGGAATACTTATGCACTCAGTGTATATATCTTCTTCTGTTTCGATAGCGTTACGACGTTAGTACAACAAAACTTGCTACTTGTGGTCATAGCGACTACATTACAACTTTTTTATGTAAGATATTGCGATGTCTTTGAGACACCCGTAAACTATTCTATGATAGTACATACCGGAGTAATTACAACTTTTCGACACTAGAAGGACGGCATCCATGTTTTTCGATTGATTGATAACATCATTCTGGTAGCCATATTGGAACAAAAATATTTAAAATGAAAAATATGGGACCCTGGGTGTTATATCAATTTAAAAATCATTGGAGATGTGCTAATCAAGTATCTTTCGTAATATGGTCTACATATTTCAACGATTAATGAGAAAAATTGATGAAATATATTTTTTCTGAAATGAAAATAAATATTTATCTCTCTTCATTTTCGAGGCGCATGAATTTTAAGTGAGTAGAATTGGATTTTGATCGTAAAAATTGATTTGCTTGGTCACTAGAGATTCAGAACAATTCTTGAAGACACATAATTGAAAATCATTTTTATCTCGATAACTATCATGGTCACAGAGTATCATGAACATGTAAAGGAAGGCTGACTTATATATTATATTGATATTATATAAAATATTTTGATATGGTATACATATTGTAATACTATATTAGAAAGATTATGACATTCATGCATAATGATTTAATGACTACACTTAGACCACAGAACGACCCTTTTGCGACTGGCTTATATAGGTCTATATTGGCAAGTCATTACCACTACTTTATAACGTCGATGTGACGTCGCAAGAGTGTGCCTTTTTGTCGTATTGGCATACATAGCGACGTCTCAGCATATTACAAGACATAAGCCATGGACTTTTGCGAAAGGTCTAGTAGACGTCTGTACAACCGAATTATGACCTCTGTGTGCTACTTGGGCCCTATCTGATAAAAGAAGAATAATCCAAATCGAAGATCCCAGTACAAAGTTATGCCTGATAGAATCGGTTAACGGACCAGAATTCAGAGGGTGAGTGATCAATATCCTTCATTTTGCTACCCTTAGGGGTGGATTCCATCTTCTAAATTCAAATGGGACCAACTTCGAAGTACACCCTATCCACTGAAAAAAGAGTTATCGGAATCGGTTACCTCAGTAAAAAGTTATGCGTGATCATACATAAAAAAAAATGATAAAAAAAATAAAATATACGCGTCGACTAGAGAACCTCTTCCTTTTTGGTTTCGTCGGTTAACAAAAGTGATAAGGTCGAAATATAGTGTTGAATGCTTGAGTTTTATGTGGATTAATATCATTTATTCCTTGAATTTCCTGATTAATTTTGAGATTTTGTGAAGTTGGAAATTCTGTCTCATAACAAACGTCATCATTCAAAATGCCGTAACCACTTGAGTTGTATATTTACAATTACCTTGATGTAGGGAAAGAAGGGCATAATAATACCGACAGTTCTCCCGGGGCATTTAACTTGGGATAGGGCTCCATCTCTCTCTAATTTGTTTGTCTTGTCTAGCCTTCTCTCCTCTGTGTAACTACTCTGTGGCGTAGTTATGGCAACCGAACATCAACCAATACATGGCATGCCTCCATTTTCGCGCATGTCCATCAATTCCAAAGAGAGTAAACGTTAACTGAGTAGGAGAGTCTATTCCCCATTAGACAATGGTGACAATAATAGAGAGAGATAAAATATAATTTGTTAGTCATAGTGACGTATATGGACATGTCATGGTCACCATTCTCTCTGGACAGTGGCGGACACCGCGCTCTGGGATCCGAGAGTTACAGGCTCTTGAATGTATATTTGACCACTCTGTATGTTACGTGGGCCACCTGTACTCATGTCCATGTACGTCAGTATGACCCGTTAATGCTACACGATTCTGATTGGCTAGAGCTTATTAGTAGCTCCTAGTCAGATAAAGTTTACTCTCTTTGCATCAATTCAATGTTGCCGATTACTCCGATTAGAAAGAATCGGAGCGATGGTCATGCTTCATTTGTTTTGGCTTCACATTTGCTGTCTTTATTATCAATATTGGTACTGAATACTCAATATTAATACATGTTTATTATAATGAATTCTTAGGTTATAGTTTATAGTAAAGGATATAAATAAATAATAATAATCAGGGCATCAGGCTATAACTGAACCATGGACCATTGTGAAGAAAATGGAAGTTGGTTGGAAAATGATGGTGCGTTTTTTATGTTTTACAAAAAATGTTTCGAAATCTTTAGTCAAAAGACCTATGGTAATGGTTATTCCTTTTTGCACAGTGAATCAAGGCACACAAAGATCTTTTTTTGGGGTATCAGGACTAGCGAACAAATAAATAAAGGTAGTAAAATGAACTTGGTCATAATTTTTGAGTAAACTAGAGATGATAATATAAAGGTCCCCACAGATGATGAAATCGGTAGCGATACATGTCGCGATACAAGTGGCGATGAGATTTGTATCAACGTCTCACACACGCTGAGACGGAATCGTGAAACAGTGATTGAGAAGGTGATACTGATACAACCACACACAATATGAAATTTGTATCGCTACTAAGGTATCATGCACCATGTAGCGATACCGATCTCATCGTCTGTGGGGGCCTTTATATAGAAAGTGACCATTTCAATCTACACACAAAAGAATTTGAATGTTTTGTTTGCATTTAGCACCTGGAAAAAATGCAGTTAAGGGAGAATCCACAGATTTGTAAAATACATTTATTTTGTAAATAAACAAGCCTTCTTAACCCAAAAAAAAAAAAATTTTCTGGCGGTCAATCATAAAAAAAAGAATTTTTTTTTAAATCCATTATTTTTACAACGGTAAATATCCAGTAAATAGACTCGCATGATTTGTGACATGCCATTTGGTGAAACTACTTATTTTTCCTTTTGCCTTCTGATCACAAATCCCAAGTCAAAATGTGGCATTCTCAAATACTTCACGAGATACGAGCTTCCAGAAGTACAAAAGGCCTTATTTTTCAGCGCTATTTTCAGCCACTGAAAACACTCACCATTCGTCCTTCTTTTAAAAAAACACCATACACACACACACCCTCTTTCACGTGTTTTAAGTACTTGTTTGTACGAAAAACTGCCATTTTCTAAAATATTGACTGTTCTTCAGACTCTTACCTTTACCCACCAGAAACATAGTAATTTTTATATTTACGATGTTGATAGCCTTAACTCTACGGTCAAAAGCTACAATAGCCGCATTTGGTTGACCTCCTTATTAGTCTATTAACTTAACTTTTGACCGAGTTTCATGATTGTGTGTTGGGCTAATTTTCAAATGGGGATGTTTGTGGATGTATATACAGCATGGGTGATAATAGTGAGCGTATATTCAGAAATTCTTCATAGTATAGTAAGCTTGTGGGATATATTTTTTTTTTTTGAAGTATTTTAATAATGCAATTTTGAAAGACAACCAGTGGTTCTAAGGCATTATTATAAAGACCACCCCACACAACAATACCATATTTTATGATAGATTCGATTAATGATTGGTAGAGAATGATTAATTATTTTTTATTTTTTGTAGCTCATAAAATTTATATATATATATAAATCTAGTAGTTTTGCTGTTAGGGTCTTAATGTGGTCTGTCCATTTAAGATGTTCATCACTAATTATACCCAGGTATTTGGTTTTATCAGTGATTTTTATTTTAAGATTTGAGCCTGCAAACTTTAATTTAGATAAGTCAGGTCTGTTTGCTTCTGTTAGAGAAAAGGCTATATACGATGTTTTGTCTACATTCATAGATTGTTAGTCTAGCCGGGTTTTAACTGTGGATATGCCATGTTGAGCCTTTTTCTTAACCGTCTGCCATGGGTTATAGATACGTGACCGCCAAGATTTTTTTTTATTTTAGCTTCTAGAGAAATGAATTATCAGATAAACCAAAAATGTTTGTGACACTCGAATTTCCCCTGAACTGCATTTCTACCCAGCTCCTTTTGAAAAAAAAATTGTTTTCAGAATTCTATGGTCAATTCCTGAATTCAAATTCCAAAAATGTACTTGTCAATTCATTAGCTATCAAAGACCAAGTGAAGAAACTTGCAGAAGGTATTGAGCTGCTCAGTCAGCAGTTACATAAACAGGTGTTGGAAAAACATGAAGATCTGCTGCAACAAGCAAGTCATGCCACAAAACTAGAAGAAGTTCTGAATACAATGAACATACATGTCCGAAATTTATTTGCTAATGCCGAACGTTTGAAAGCACAGGTGATATTTGTTCATTTGTGTACTTCAGTTTGTGAAACCTAAGGGGCCCTTGTGGTCTCTGTCTCATTTTCAGATCACCGTTCCATATAATGAACTTGAAAAACATACAAAAGTATTGAGTAGATTACATTTGGCCAGCCACATATTGAGACAAGTAAACAGACTCCAACAGCTCAGCAAGAGGTTATTGAATACAAATGATCCCGTTCAAAAAGCAACATTACTACAAGAATTGGGTGAGAAATACTCCTATTTGATATATCTAGTTCAACTTTCTTATTATTATCTCATAACTCCGTCCACTCAACAAGCAAAATTGACTATGTACACAGCAATATGCACAATAAATTCAGTTCTTGCTCGGTTATAAATGCAGGTTTGTCAGATCTTGAAGGTGTATTAAGCACTTTCAATATTTCTTATACTCATCCAAAAGCTAACAAGTATAGTCGATTATGTAGCAAAGCAAATTTTGTTGAATTCATAGAAGCTTTTCTATTCACTCTGATTGGAAATCCATCCTTGATTTGGAAAAACCATTAGAAACTTTTTATGAACATCTTGTAACTCTGTTCAATAAATACTTTCCGGTACAAAAACTCTAGAATAAAAGGAAGAAAAATCCATGGTTGACATTGGGAATAAAAACATCTAAGATGTTTGCATTACGTCAGAAAACACACATATGCACTTTTTTTTCCAAATATTTGAGTAACTATCAAGGATTTATGGAACTCTCATGTTGGGTTAATGTAAAAATCATTCATGTTTCGTCTACGTGTATTATATTCATGTATAATTCTTATGTATGTTAATTGATCTGAAAGATATTTGGAAAAGATGAACACTAACATATTATAGTTTATTCTTTGTCTAATTGACATCAGTGACAGGGTATCTAACATTTCCTTAATAGGTGTTCGCTTACTACAATTTAATATTGCTCTCATGGCCCTATTTTGTAGTTTTTGAAAGGTATTCAGTTGTTCATTATTAAGGAAAAATAAGATGGTACTACAATAATCAAAATGAGGTGCAATGACAGATTTATATATGGTGAATTTGGAGAATTCAGAGACTTTATTATTCAGCCTATAGAGGTAATATATATTTTTTGGCTACTTTCTTTTTAATATAGTTTACATTGGCATTCATGTTCAACTCCTGATCCAATATAACTCCTAGATATTTGTATTCTTTAACATGTTCAATTTTTTCCTTATTCATATGTATACACAAGTTGCTATTTTGATTTAGCTGCTTGACTTGCATTCTATTACCTAATAACATGAACTTACTTTTTTTTAAATTGATTTTCAGACTGTTGTCACATAGCCAAGTATCCAATCTTAAGAGATCAGAGTTTATGTTATGCTCTATATCTTCAGGTGTTCCCGAGTAATATAATATAGTGTCATCAGCAAAAAGTTTTATGTTGCACTTCTTTACATGTGCTGCTATGTCATTTATAAATAGGGCAAACAATATTGGACCAAGAATTGTGCCCTGTGGAACCCCATTGTTTATTTCGTTTTTTTCCGAATATTCATCATTATATCTAACAACTTGTTTCCTTTCCTTCAAAAAACTAGTGAACCATTTCAACACATTACCGGAGAGACCATATCTTTCTAGTTTTAATAACAACAAGTCCACATTGATTGTTTCAAAAGCTCTTTGAAAGTCCAAAAACACCACACCTATCAGTTTTTTATCAAAAACATCAATTTTCCACGATGATATTAATAATTGTAATGCAGTTTCGCATGAATGTGATTGTCTAAAACCTGACTGTTGTGTGATTAGTATCTTATTGTTATTAATATATATTAATAATTGTTCCGTAACTGCCATTTCTACTATTTTTTCATACACTGGCAATGTATTAATTGGCCTAAATTCTGAACATATCAGTGTTATTAATTTTCTGAATAGGAATGACTGTAGATGTCTTCCAGTCATTTGGAAATATCCGTTTACTCAAAGATAAATTTACAACATCCAAGAACCAATTTGCAACTACTTCCATAGCTATTTTAATTATATTTAAATTTATACCATCTCTATCTGATGTATTCTTTTTTAATGATAACAAAATACGTTTCAGGTCGGCCATTGTTAAGGGCACAAATTCAATGAAATTTGGCAGAATTTCTGTGATAAAACTTATAGTATAACAAGTGTCATTTATCGGTTTTATTTTTTGTATAATTTCATTTATACTTTGAACAAAGTATGTATTGAATGCATTTGCAATATCTGCACAATTTTCTTCAACCTTCAATTCAAATTGAATAGATGAAGGATTTTGAAGTTTTTTCCCATTAAGCAATTCTTTTAAGGATTTCCATAAGGCCTTTGTATCACTTTTATTCTCATCAATCTGTTGATCATAATAATTTCTTGTTTCCTGTCTTATTTTTCCTGTAACTTCTTTTCTTACCCTTCTATATTCCCTCCAATCAATTTCTGTCTTTGTAAATTTAGCTTGCCTGTATAGTCTATCTCTATATTTCAATTTTTCCATTAAGTCTTCTGTAAACCAAACATTCAATTTGAAATTATTGAATATTTTAAATTGTTTCCATGGGCAAAATATTGATATTTGAAAATTAGTTTCATCAAAATATTTGAAATCTCTTTTTATTATAGTATTTTGTTTTACTTTTGATTTATCTATTTTGTTATTCAATGAAATGAGAATATTTGAATGATCCGATATTTTTGCAACATCTGTTACTTGATGTTGTATGTTAACATCATTTGTCACTAAATAATCAATCACGGTGGCAGAATTTTTTGTTACTCGTGTATCCTGTTTCACTAATTGCTCGAGCCCCAGGTACAAGAAGAGTTCTTTGATTTTGCGACTATATATTTCATCTGATTTGAAATCAATATTGAAATCCCCTACAATTATCAGATAATACTTCTGACATATCAGTTCCTCCAATCTATCTTTCATAAACTCAATAAAATCATTATGAGATGCATTTGGCGAATGATAGATACAGCATATAATATACCAATCACAACTTACTTTGACTTTTATCGCTGCTTCTATATATTCTAATAATTTTAATATTTTTAAATTTTAACCTTTTTTAACCCCTTACATAATACTGATTTATAATTTTGAATTTGTATTTCGTGCTGCAAAATATCATCTGTAACATGAGTTTCAGATAAACAGATAATCCATGGTTGATGGCAGTGGATTCCATACATGATATTGTTGTAATTACTTAAAAGACTTTGACAATTTGCATACATAATGTGACAGACAAAATTGTTAGCATTTAGTTGGTTATTTTGTCTAAAAAATAATTTACTAGTACACCTCTTGGCCATACATTTGCTCTCAGAATTTGTTTATGTAAGTAGAAAGGAACACCTATCTTGTAAGAACTAACTGTGTGACTATTGGACAAACTCAATATTTCACAAGTGAAAGATACATTTTTATCAACTTTTTTCAATATATTCATGATATCACTTATACTTGTATCAACTTCAAAACCTGTAGCAAAAATGTATGTTTGTTTATTTACTGTTTTGATACTGTTACTTTCATCTGAGACGGTGTGACCCCGGGTCTTGTTAGATTACATATATTCCTAGATCTCGGTGGGAAGGGGGAGTGTTCTTTTCATAAACAAAAAAAAAAGAAACTAGCTTGATGAAGTCAACTATGGAAAACATCAGAACATCGTCTGAGGATGGAAAATCATTCAGAAGGAGCACATCCCAAGTAGGTAGTTAGAATCATCATCTGTACTTCCAAGAAAAGGGTTTCCGATGACAAGAATCAAGCAGAAAGTAAGTAAAACTCCTTCGATGATTTCTTTCCCCTCTCCGCCACTCAAGTTATAGAATTGTACGACAACTGATAACAAGTCTAAGACTGTATGAAGAGAACAAGGTGAGTATGAATCACTTCATAGGTATGAGGTCCATACACTTTTTATGTAACGTTGTATGTACTTCCTACGATGCAACTTCAGCACTACGCTGCCATCTCCCCATCACATTTTCCTAACCATTTGTCATCTAGAATTGAAAAACACACTCCATTGATGAATCTGAGCTACAAATATCAATCTTAGGAACAGAAAGGACAAATCTGGGAACATTATAGAGATGTGGATATTCAACTCAACTTCAACGATACCCTGTATTGTTCCAATATTTCTCTGCTGAAATGACTTCCTAGATCATAGAATACACTTTAGTAATCAAGCTGATCAATATAATAATAACTTTGCAGGTAGCAAAAACGAATCTTGGAACTTTATAAGCATGTAGGCCCAATTCGTTACCCTGCAAATTTTCAATAATGTCTATCTACTTATTTCACCCCTTAAATGAAAGAATATACTTTCTCGATAAAGCTGATAGAAAGAATAGTATCTTTAGAGTTAGTAAAACCAAATCTAGGAAATATTATGAACATATAGGATGACATTTCAACTTCTACACTACCCTGTCGTCTTCCTAGAATATTTCTCTACTAATCCAATATATCAAATGAAAGAATGCACTTTTCTCATCAAGCTGATATACTTTTTACCCACCTTACTGAGCTTGAGAGTTGAAAATAGAGTTCCAAAGAAAAATTTGTCCTGTAGCTTGAGTTATCAACAAGACGTCAAAGACGGAAGTTATGGCTAAAATTTGGTGAATGCCGTATTTATTCAGGAGAGAAACCTGGTTCCAATTGTAGAACAGATATCTTAGACGACTTTCATACAAGTTTCAGATTGCAAATCCATTCGGTAAATTCGAAAATTGGCAAATTCCAGTCGGAAAATTGGGAATTCTTAGAAACAAAATGCGTCTCCCTGGATACGATCCTTTTCCTATAAAAGCGAGCACCAAATCGATCAGAAATCACTTCCACTTGGGTCCTGGTCCTGACAACATCTCCTGCTATGGAATTACATTTAGGTATTGGGAAGAAGAGGACGGATCCAAAATGGAATTTACAAGTACAACACAATTACCTTCGGGAAGTCCAGGTCCGTAATGAATAGGAATGATAACTATCTTCAATTATTCAGGATTTTCTCCTTATTCCCTTTATTTGATATTCTCCATTCATTATCACTAACCAGTCAACTCAGTTGAATTATAGAGTCAGCATTTTCGGCCACAATTAGTCTGTGTCTTACTTATAACATCGAGTAAAATAGAGCGTTTTAGCACAACTGTGAAATAGTGGAACTGAATATGTTTATCATTGTCTCATTGTTGCTTCTTGCCATAAATAAATCCCGGTTTTACGCAACATTAGTAATACTAAAAAGTGACCGAGGAAAGTAACGGGTTTGTGGGTAGGAGTGCACTCCAAAACATTCATGTCCATCAGCGGACGATGTCCCTGCTAACTCCTTGATGTGGGGCGAGGTAAATATATTAGTGGACTATTCACACATGTTGTCGGGAGTAAATTCTATAGGAATTTGGGTAAGATATCAGACTAATGAATTTTTAGACAGTCTCACAAATTTGTATTTTGACTACCTTAATAAACAACAGTCTGTCCTCCTGGACCTCAAAGAATATTGTAAAGATAGGAAAATTGAAATTTGATAATTGTTCCTGGTTTGAATCTAGAATACTTAATGGTGGAATATATCTAGGTCATATTAGTCGAAGCCTATCAGTACCACATTAAATCCTCCAGTTATAGATATATATTGCTCTAGAATTGATTTTAGTACTTGACTACGGCTCAACACGACAACTTAATAGCTAAATTGAGAAATGTTGAAATGAGTATGTTTGTAGTGCTACAATGTTACTCTCTGCTAAGCATGGATCCCGGCTTTACGCCTAAAAACTCTATATAAAATAGAACGTACTGTAAAGAGTGGCCGAGGATGGTAACGGGTTGTCTAGTATGGGTGCACACAAAACAATCTCGGACCGGTCACTAGTCCTGTGAGTCTAGCAACTCCTTGGTTGCGTGCTGGAAATGTACTATTGTCTTCATTCTCTCAATTGGCGATAATCGATCTATGAATATACCCGTGAAAAATACCGGCAAGGTATTTTGGGCATGAAACAATGTTACAACTACAGATATATTCCTATCACCTTTATATAATCCATTTTTTATCACTTCAGAAACACTTTACATAGTAGTATCAACTCAGATTCGAAACCAGAGACGATTTTTTTATAAGCTGAACTCTTATATTATCTTTTGGAAAATGTAAAGCCTTTACGTTGAATTGTTTTCAAACAAGTGGAGATTGTAGCTCTTGGCTTTAATATATGTATTTATTTAAGTTTGTCTTTTATTTCTCTTCAGCTGAACAGAACTTTGTATCCTAAAGAACACAAAAAAAAAATATACACAACGTGGGAAAATTGAGGGTCTCTCCTTTCAAGGGTCTCCCTATATAAGGCTGTGTGCCGACAAAAAAAAATTTGCTATACAGGCTATCTTCTGAGAGTAGATGGATTGCAGATCCTGCTACCTGAGAAGTGGCGCTGACTGTCTAGACGATCACAACAAAAAAAAAAAAAAGAAGGAAAAAAAACAAAGGTTGAAAAAAATTGAAAGTCAACCAGAAAATTTACCAATCAAATAAGGCCGGGGTGGGTTCGGTTACACATCGGTTCCATAAACAGGTCCATGTTTTCTGGTGTACCTGGATTTTCTTTCTTCTCTTCCATTGTAGTATGTTGTTTTCGGTGTCCTATCTGCATTCTTATAATTGTTTTCACTTTGATTAGTTTTAGCAGACTCTAATCGTTTACTGCCTTCTGTTTGCAAATTTATTATATCCTGCATTTTATTTTCATATTCCTCTACCAATTTCGACTGTTGTTTTTTTTAAATAATCTTTTGAGGAAGCAGATGATAACCCTGGTTCCATTGTTGTAACGGTTGTTCTATTACTTCTGCTAGGTGTGCTTTTCAGGATTTTATCATAATCCTGCTCTTCTTCCCTACATGTTTCTGATATATGTTGCTTTTTTTTTAGCAAAATGATCTCATTTTCTAAAGCATCTATTTTACCAAGTTGTCTATTCAATGTCATAACTGTTTTTTCCAATAATAACATCCTTTCCTGTAGTGCCTCAATAACTCTGTTTTGTTCTTCAATAATTTTGTTTTGTTCTTTTGCAGTTGTATCTTCATTTTTTGTATTTGTCTTACTGACAATTTTATTTAACATAGCTTCCATGTCTTTTTTAACCACATTTGTACAGTGTGTATTTAAAGCTGTCTGTAGTTTCATTTCATCTAAACCACAAGATGTTTTTCCCTGATGTTTAATTTCTTCATAACATTTATTTATTTCAACATGTGATTGTTTAACGGTGTTCATCAGTAGGTTGATAGTCTCCATAATCTGTGAATATTTATGGTCCAATTTATACTCCACTTCTGCAATTGTGCTGTCCATGGGTTTATCACTAGTAAAGTAATTTTTTATGATCGGCATCATAATCTCCACACACTCTTTACACCAAAAAATTATGGCTGGACTCCTTTTTTTTAGTGCCATAGTGCGAATTTCAGTGGAATTTATGTTGGCACATTCTTTGCAAAGTTTATTGTAACACTTATCACAACTTGCTAAAGGTTCCTCTTTGGTCTCCTGCTTTCCACATTTACTACATTTATTCATTTTGTAGCTTAATCACCCTGTATTTGTGAGGAGAATCCACAATTCAGGTAAAAAAGATAATAGAACAAACAATACTAATGACCTTTGATAAGATTGGAAGAGAACATTCAAGTCACTTTATCAGTTTCTTCGAGTACACAAAGAAAAAAGGGTATCCACTCTTTTTTTACTTTGCAGTTGCTGCTACACAAATCGTTTATTATTGATTTGTCAGTGTTTCTTATGTATGATAACAGTAACAGTTCTATCAAACTGTGGCAAATCTCTCACTCAACACAATGGTACTTGTTTTAATATTTTTGTTTGAATTTTTCCAACACAATTTTCACTTATTTTAGAGAGCACAGATATACGTCTGCATTGACTGACTCATGAACTTTATACACTGATCGACAATAAATTGAAATTTGAACATGTTTGCAATTTAAATAAAAAATTCGCTTCTGGGTGTTTTGCTGTGAGATTATTGACAAAAGTATTAGGACTCTCAATAGCAAAAACAACTTACTATGCCTTATTAGAGTTCCTCCCGAGATACAGAATTCCATTTTGGGGAGTATGCAATAACAATCTCATGCAAAGCACCTTTATAATACAAAAATGGGCAATTAAATATTTATCTAATTAGCTAATATACAAATTTTACCAGCTACGACAGTTTTTAGCGAAAAATCTACTCATACTAATTTACAAATCTCTAGCTGAATCACTTTTTCGTTATGGTATTCTGGTGTGGGGGGCAATGTATAAGAATTCTTTACAAAAACTGTACACAATACAAAACTATATACTAAAAATAATTTTGAAGAAAAAAAGATCTTTCCATACAAACCTTATATATACAGAAGGCATTAGTAATATATGTACATTATATTTTCACAGTGTATGTATGTATGCATTCAAAAAGAAAATACTTCAGAATTCTGTTCCAACAGCTTATACCACTAGAAGCACTACAAACGAATTGCTACCCACTCCAAAATTCAATAAAAATATTTGTCACCGTTTCTTAACTTATACATTACCCAAAACTTGTAATATCCTACCCCTAAAGGTAAACCATATCAAAAATCATAAAACCTTCTCAAGAGAATAAAAAAAATGCATCTTTGCAAATTACTTCGAATTTATCAAAATACTAGAACATCAATAGTTACACTAACATGATATAAAACCACTAGTGAAATTCTTTACTTTCTGTACACAACTGTAATTCTAGATCAATTAGTATTACTTTGTAGCACAACACAAGTGTTAAGTCACTTAGGTGCTTTCTGTACACAATCTGTACCCTGTCCCTTATATATTGTATCAACTTTCATACTTGTTTGTTTTATTATTCTTTATTATTATGTTATTAACCTAATTTATTTTTGTATCATTCTTGGTATATATATATTTTTATTTTTTTTCTTATTCTGTATAACTTTTATCATTTTGTGTACAATAAATAAAAAAAAAAAATCTACAGTAAAGGCACGCAATCCTTGTGAACCATTGTTTGTATCCCATAAAATACACACTATGTTCGTCATTTTCATTCTTGAAACAGTAAGCTTAATCAAAAAACATTTATTAATTTCAATACTACTTCTTCCCATTACTCTATAGCAATCATAACAGTATCAACTTACCAAGACCGAATTCTTCCTTAGGATTCCTTTATTTAGAATGGTTGCAAGATGTTCAGTCATTTACCTGATTATATAAGGGTTATTAACAACTCGGATCATTTCAAATAGGCTATGCATGTGTTACTATGTGATCGACCTTATTACAGCTTGGAAGAATTGTACTATAACATATTTTAACTTCTGATGTTTCTCTTTTTAAATTTATCAATTAATGTCTCCAATATCAGCATTATGCTCATAACTTTACAATTTTATAAATGTTTTTGTTTGTGTTTTTCAGCGCCATGACCATGTTATACATAGACTAGATATAATTATAGATTTATTTAAGAGCTTCATCCATAAGTTTTTTTTTCTTTGTGACAATAAAGTATATTTTTCTCTCTCATTAGATGAGTATTACAATGATAGGTCAAGTTTATGTTTTAATGTGTTGCAAAATGTGCATCATTCCAAACTGTGATAACTATTTAAGTGTGTGTATTGTTTATGAATTTTATTGTTGTTTTTATGGCCGACTGTACATGGTGTCTCTATATTTTATATTTGTATTTTTATTTTTACCAAGTATAATGAATAATGACATTAATTTTGAAAGCTATAAAGAACTCAACTTTTTAATCGATTTTAACATTTTGTTCTTTCTCGACGATTCTATACATATTTACATGTACCATTTTATATATATTTTTTATGTGTTGTCAATGAGAATTATCTTCAGACAGTAAAGTATATTTTGATTGATTGATTGATCTTATACAGTCTGCTCTAGGACTTTTGGATCACCCTGTATAGTTCAGTTTTCTGAATGAATTTTCTTATTTTCAGAACAGCTTGCTTCGGATCCCGAGCTTAAAGACATAGATGCCGTTACGTCAGAATTGAGGAATATTAGAGCTCACCAACAAAAAGTCATACAGTTGGCTACCGGTTCTCTGAACCAAGGAATAGTCAATGAAAATATGACTCAAACAACAACAGCACTACAGGTATTTTACTTATCTCTAATTCTCGAGGAAGGTGGGAAATTTGCTTCACATTTATAGTATTCTGCAAATTAATTGAATTGAAATATTTGCAATGCCATCAAGATGAGTAGTCCTTTGCACAAAATTGTCACTGAACGTATGTGTAGTGTTAATTAATAAAGCTTTTATTCAGATACACTACACCAATAAAAAAGGAAGTTAAATGTGTTACTTATTCTGTTCTCATATTGGTGATAAGAGATTCAGAAGCTTTTACATTTTTCATTCACTGAAATAAGATCAGAACCACTTTTTTTTCCTTTTAATTAGTGCATTAATATGTCTTCATTTACTGGATTCTGATTCTTTCAGTATATTTTTTACTCATATTTACCACAAAAACAAAACTCCTCCAATACCGATTTTGAAAAGAATCGAGAGAAATTACAAATCTCGTACAAAGCTTTTTTTTTGACATTGTCAACCAGTCCATAAGGTACGAAAAATACTTTCTTTCTAGATTTTCATCAATTTGGGAACAATTGAATCAGTTACCAATGGCTTGATAGAACAAAACTTACACGAATGTCGAGAAAGTTTGAAGGCGGCATTTGGGGTTAGTTCGGGTGGTATTTCGTCAAAGTCAAAAAATGCTCCAGGTCACATTAATCTTTCGTCATCTCAAGGATTTAGGAATAAAGTTTGGCTCGAAGTGGAAAAAGTATTTTCAGAGGATTTCTACCAAATTTGTAAACAAGTGAGTTCCATCAGTTGGTTTAAAATTCCAATATAAGAAGTAAATACAAGAAGTTGAAAACTTATATATTTGAATGAACAAATACAAAGTAGAAAAAATATTGACGTAGAATTGTCTTTCAAAACGAAGCTATATTTTTAGGTAAAATTCCTGCAGACCACAATAAACAATATACATATTACGAATGGAGAATTTAACATAGCTTTGAAATTTTGGAATGATTTTGGAAAATTATTACAAGAGGAGATTCAAAAATCCTCATCAGCTGTTAAACAAATGTTGGAAGAAGATTATCCAAAATTGTTGAAGTGTTACTTTGAGTTAACCACAAAGATGCAGTACAATCTCTTTATATTTGAGTGAGTTTCAAGAATTTTTCACCTCTTCTAACGATTCGAACTCAATATCGTGTATTTTGCAGCCGAAATGTATTGAAGAAACTCGAAAACTCCTATTTGTCCATGTCTTTGACTAGGATGCTAGACCCAACTCAGGCTATGTTCAATGCTGAAAATTCTGCACCAACACATGATCAAGTTGATGCACTGATACGTGTTATCACAAGGTAATTTTTCATGAATAATTGAAGGACTGATGAGAAAGCATTTTGAATTTTTCCAGTGAATTGAGTGTGGCTCTGATAGAAGAAAATTTAAGTGAACAAATATCCAAGAGTGTCATAAAATGTATAAAAATGTTCGCAGTTAAGACAGAGCAACAGTTAGAAACAGGACCCGATGCTGCCCAAGTGATAGGTAAAAGTATATTGTTTTTGTAAGGTATAACAAAAAACTGGGGTTCGTTTATTGCAATCAAAAATAATATTCCAATAAATTCAATGTCCGTTTATTCCAATTTGAACACAACAAAATAATCACTATTCCAAACATGCGCTTTACACTGTACTATCTTACTGATCACACAATTGACATCAATGAATAAACTGAATGTCTAGAATTTTCAGGGTCATTTTCGGAATTATCTGGTTTCCTCTCTTAGATTTGGCAGGCTTACTAATTCTGTAACAATATTATTTACAGGGGGAACACCAAATGCTGGACAACAGAAAAATGTAAATCTCGCAAATGCCTTGTACTATCTCAGAACACAAATACAAAGAATGCTGACCAATATGAAGGAAAGTCTGACAGATTCTTGTCACAAAATCATCAGTGAAAGCTTGCAGAGTCTCGACAATCTAGTTGCAGCTATAATACAACCTTTAATGGGTAAAAATAAAATCAATACTCCGCCATCTTTCCATTAGACATGTGTTTAAGTTCATCCTTATTTCAGTGTCAGTTTTCTCGGTTGTTGAAACGATTGTAATTACGTTACACTTGGAATCTGGTTGGACCAAACAACTCCCAAGTAAAAACCAGCAGTCCTGCTCTCCCTATATGAGAGAATTGAATCAATTCATAACCAGAGTTTACCAAACTTACTTTGATTCTTTCAAGAATAAGGAGGTGTTGTCAACAAAGTGAGTAATTAATGAATTTTCTGTTCATTTTAAAATGTTCGTTTTATGCATATCGATTTTCTTCTCATCTTAACTCATGTTTGCAAATATACTTTTAGATCAACAAGTATTCCATATCAGCATCGAAATCAGTATAGGGAGAGCGAATCTGGTGATACTGTCGGCCATTTTTTGTACTGTATCACCTTATTATTTTCTGTTTATCTCAGTTGTACTGGAAAAGGTTAACTTCTTTATTTTACCTGGATCAAACTTCTGTTCCACATTTAATTAATTTGCCGGGACCATTTTCAAAGTTATCTTTTATTTTTCAGATGCACCGAAATTGCTATAAGAACAATTGAACTGTTCGTACGACACACTTCTCTGTTGAGACCTTTATCGCAAGGTGGCCGTCTAAGGCTACAAGCCGATTATCAACACCTCGAAAATTCCCTGAAGGTCATCTGTCCACAACTTTCAGATTTGGGTCGACCTTATCGACTACTGAAATCCATGGCCTCCTTAATAGTCACGACTCCGGAAGAAATACTGGCAGGTCAATCTTTGGGTAGTTCGGTACCTTACAGTACCACTCTTTTGATGCTATTCGCTTATGCAGATCCAGAACTGAGCAGTCCACATCAGAATACCGCTTGGTCATTACCTAAACTTTCTGCCTGGTTAGATGAGCACACAAGTGAGTTAGACAGGTTGGATTTGGTTGCTGGGGCTCTGCAGAAGTACGAGAGTTTGGTGAGGCAAAAGAACTCTGCGAACTATGATCCGGTCTATCCTGTGATGTCACAGTTTTTGGAAAGGGCACTGAAGGAAGTTAACCAGGGTACTGTTTAAAAAGATAAGATATAAAAATGTATTTTTATTATATTATTTGTTAATTATTATATCTTTTTTTTTATTAAGAAATAACCCCCATATTCTGCTGTTATGTATCTATTTGGGCACTAGGAATAAATAAAACACATCACTACAATCACAGTGCGTAGTCATTTGTTTACATTCTATCCAAGATGGCCGCGAATGACAATGTCTGTGTGGAAGTACTGCTATTTCTGGACTAGTGTGATGCACATCAGTGTACCACAAAGCATGTGCCAACAGATCCAAAACCAGCTGTGATATAAATACATATTTGACTCCTGCATGACAGTATTTAACTGAAGAGAATGCTCTACTGAAGCAAATTATCATTGACAAAGGCACTATCATTGATATTATATGAGAAAACAGGATTTCTAGAAGATAAGCTGCAAATATACCAAAACAAAAACGAATTTATCCCAAACATGTTGCCAACTACAAAACCAAGTGAAAAAACGGACAAAACTATTGAAAAAATCAAGTATTCAAAAAAAGATGAGGTTACAAAAACTCACCTTAGACCAAAAACGTGTTTGAATGAACATTTCCAACGCTCTGTTGTCGCAGTTTAGTTGCAATAAATCAGTGATTCGGCGCCGATTAATTACTGTAGATGTAACTTGGATACACCATTATACCCCAGAAACAAAAATACAGTGTAAACAGTGGACTGCGAAGGGAGAATCTGCTCCAAAAAAAAATAAAAACAGTTTTTTTCAACTGGGAAAGTGATGGCGACAGAGCGCAAATATATATATATATATATATATATATATATCCAGTGATATATATCCGGATATTTATCTAATAAATAGCAAGATATATATGTATCAATAGCCTCTATGGGTGGGATTGAGTGATGTTTCTCCAGCTTTGAAGTTGTGCATTCTAAATTAAAAAATAATCTAGAAACGGAAAAGGCCAGCAGCCAACTAGTGTTTTTATTCAAATATTAAAATAAACGATTCAATCTCAAAACAAAAACATGATGATTTGAAATGGATTATTTGGGAACCCGAAAATAAATAAATTAAACAGGCTAGACTTTAATCCTTTTCTACTTTTAAGTTGATTTATTGAAGATTAATGAGTATATCAATGTATTTAAGAATGAATTTATGTTTTGTTTAACAGGTTATTTTATTTTGTATTCCTTAGCTATTAGCATAATTTGGTTTTTCGCTTTAACATAATATCTTATCTTTTCACATTTAACTAGCATACTTTATTTTTTGTTTAGTTTTGCGTGTTTTTCATATTTATTTTTAAATAAACTTATTATTTCTGCTTGTTTTCCATTTTGTAACTTTTTTTGAAAATATCAAATAAATATTACATTTGGATATATATCAAATATATCTGATATTTTGATATTTCTATAAAATATCATATTTGTGCACTCTGGATGGCGACTGTTTTTTGGGATAGTCATGGAGTTATCTTAATCGATTATCTCCAAAAAGGAAAAACCATTACAGGAGCATACTATGCATCATTACTTAACAAGGCAAAGGCAGAAATTGCGGAAAAACGGCTACATTTGCAGAAAAAATGAATGTTCACCAAGACAATGCGCCGTCTCACACCTCAGCAGTTGCCGTGGCGAAAATTCATGAATTACAGTTTGAACTTCTTACTCACCAGATCTAGCCTCAAGCGACTTTTTTCTGTTCCCTAAGCTGAAAGTTGCGCACGGAAGACATATTTTATAAATTTGTCTTCACCTCTTTGTTTGCCTTCCTCCAGTTGTGATTTTATCTTATTAAAATATTCACGTTGTGATTTGGTTTGATCAGCAAACATTTTCACATTTGTCACCGTAGCAGACTTCTTATTTTTTAAAACCATAAGAGCATCATTACTTGATGAGAAGCAGACTTTCAGAGGTCTTACTTTGTTTGGCTGAAATGTACCGAGTCTAAACACATTGATATTTCCTAATGGCACCTCAATATTCTGCAAAACTTCCTTCGCAGCGTTTTTATCTACAATAACTCTTTGAGAATGGACAGTTTCATTAGACTCGTTCACATTTAACATTATTACATTGGCTGCCCTTTTTTGTCTTTCATTCATTTCATTCACGATATATTCAATATCCACATTGTCAGGAGTTCCCCTCTCTGTTACTAGCTCGTTTGATTTAAGATGTTCCTCGATCTTCACTATCCTTTCTTCAAGTTTCTTATTCGATTCAAGTGTATGCTCCATCTTCAATATTCTTTGTTCAAGAGTGACGAGTTTGCCGTTTAAATTAGATGAATTATTTTGAATTTCCTCTTCAAGTTTATTTATTCTGAGACCCAAAGATGTGATGCTATTTATCCTACATGGCGGGCAATAGAAAGGCATTACTCTAGTAGGGATCACTACTGCTCTCACTTCCGAAGCTGACAGTTCTGCACAATTTTTACATATAATTCGTTTACATTGATCGCATGGGCATCCGAAAATGTCGGTCTTATCTTTCAAAACACAATCCGTTTTACATTCAAAGCATTTCCCCGACATTTTAAAGTTTCAGTTTGTACGCCACTGGTAGGATTTCTTTCCGTTGAACTTCACCTTTATTAGTTCTAGTTTTTGTACAGAACAGCTTTTTTGGCACAGGTTTAGTAAAAACTTTGTTTGTAAAAAAACTTTTAGATCTCTTGCACTCGAGTATAAATGCACAAATTGCAGGGCTGATCTTTCAAGTTTTTCCTTTCACTTCACTTCAAATTTACGGAGAACTTAAGCTGCATATTCTGATATAACTTTCAATAATATTTGTACACTAAAACTGCAGAAACACAGTCCTGTGTGAGAAGAAATAAGCTGTCAAATATAGTACATTCTATTCTATTCTAAGAGAATAGATAAATGAAATGTTTCACTACCAGGGAAAGAAAACCCATAATCTTAACGAGTATTAAATTTTAAACAGTTTATGAATTAATTAGAAAAATTTAAATGATTTTTGTTATTATTTTGGAACCAACTTGAAAAAACTTTAAACATCATTAATACATTACTTTTAATGAAGTATGTTCTTTTTAAAATGAACTCGAAGTATATTTCATAAGTTCACTTTAGATCTATGTTTTCACATTAAAAAAAACTAATATGTTCTTTTTGGTGCTACTTCTACTCCTTTCAACACAATATACTGATATCCTTTCAGTATATCTTTGAAGTTGTTATTTATTCTACAAGTTATTTATATCTCAAATCGGAGTTGAAAGAATATGAAGAATAAATTGATTTGTTGAAAATATGAACAGGATGTTAATTAAATCAGATGTGGAATCATCTGCGACTGAAAGATAAACTTTAGTCACTATCTTCCATCGTCAATATAACCTCTTGTGGGATATTCATGTTGAAAAGGGAAACATTCTCAATTGAATAGAAAGATTTTTCTGTGAATTGAAAAATCCACGATAAAATTAAGTTATTTTGTGAATGTCACAGAAAACAACTACTTCTGGTAAAGTTACGCTGGATATTGAATACATCTGATAGATATTTCGAAAGACCTAACTAAAGAAATCTGAAATAAATTTGATTTCATTCAGATAGTTATTTGATTTTCTATTCCAGTCTTAATTAAGAACTCTTGAAGATGAATGAGGCAAAGAAGAATGTTTTTCAAAAGAGAGTACTCACCAGAAATCGTTCGTAACATTGACGCAAGAGAGGCATCGCATTCACAGGTCTCTTGCGTCAATGTTACTAATAACATTCTTCTTTGCCTCATTCATCTTAAGAGTTCTTAATTAAGACTGGAATAATCAAATAACTATCTGAATGAAAATGTAAATTTTTTATTTCAGATTTTTTTTTTTGAGTTAGGGTCTTTTCAGAATATCTATCAGATGTAGTTCAATGTCCAGTGTGGCTTTAGCCGGGGAAGTAGTTGTTTTCTGTTAGACATTCACAAAAAATAACTTCATTTTTATCGTGAATTTTTCAATTCACAGAAAAATATTTCTATTCAATTGAGAATGTTTCCCTTGTCAAAATGAAGAATAAAATTATTGAATTGCATTTTTGGCAGGTTTTTGGTGAATTAAAAAAACAACTAGGAATTTTTTCACACCTTTATCAGAAACAAGGGGAAAACAAACATTACAATTATTGCACACTCGTCTTTGTATGTTACTACTTTTTACTACACATAAACCTGTTATGTCAAACAACTAAGTGTTGTCTGAACTTGTTGCTCTAGTTCTTCACTTGTCAGAACTTCATAAGATGTTTTTCCTTCCACACATAATTTATTGAATACGCTCTTCGAAGATTCCCAGGCAATAATATTCCTTTTTATTGAGTCTACCAATACTTTAGATACAGGGAACAGCGTTGCCAATATTCTGTAACAAAAATTATAGCAATTAATGGTTATGACTTCTAATTAAATACATCCCAATGCCATGCCTTTCAAAATTATTTACCTAAATATACAAATACAACATTCACTAAGAAATTCCAGCTGATGGTCAGGTATAGAGGCTTTTTCTCTATCCATCATATGTTCAGGTTGTTTACCCATTTTCTTTTCTAAATCGCCCTGCATGAAGAACTCTGTATATATCAATTGCGCCACTTTCTTCGTTTCTGACCAGTCCTAAAAAAAGTTATAAAATTAATCAAGGGAAAAATACTATTTCCACAATCATTACTTTTGTTTGGTCCGATAAATCAGCGCAGGTCATTAGGAGACTACACAAGTAATACCTGTGCTCTGGATTGGTTTTATTGTATCCCTCCTAAAATTCATGTACAACAGAAAAGTCAAGTACAACAGAAAAATAAGTGAATATCCGTAAAATGGGTGTGATGTGAACTGAAATGTCAAATATACAATTGATTTTTTTTAGAAATAATTTCTACATTTCATTAGCTTTGATAAATCACACGCTTATTATGTCACAACTCAAGGAGAATGTAAAAGTTTTTACTTCGTGCAATTTTTATTTAATGGAATATTATAATAACCAGTTTATTTTGAATAATATTTTAATGTACTTTCTGTGGAAAATTAGTGCAATCACGAAAAAAATTGAGTTTGAAGCACGTTCATCTTTCAACAAAAAAAAACGGCTGATGCGAAATTATTGAATTAAAATTTTTCATTCTGCAACTACTTTTTTATTTTTTTGCGCATATATCGAATTATTTCACCTAGTTGTTAGTTTTGGGAGAATACAATTTGTTTTACAAAAATAGAGTTTAGAGTATTTAAAGATAAAGCCTAAGGCATTCACAAATCAAATTCATCACAGTAAAATAAGGTCAGTATTCAGGAACTCCTGGAGCGAATAAAAGTCCATACTAGATAAAAATTCTTTAAATTTATTTCTTAGATGAGCAAAAGGCAAATTTCTTAAATTAATAGGAATTTTATTCCAGATCTTTTTTATTGAGAATTTAACATTTTTTAAATTGTCTTTATGTCTTGTGGTGTATTGATGTTGAAATAAATTATCATTTTGAAACAAATCCTGATTTTTCTTGACAAACATTACCGATTCCAAAATGTATAGGCTTACTGCCGTCAGTATCTTATATTCCACGAATATGTTTTTGCAAGTATCAAGAGGCCCGAGACCAAAGATACGCCTTAAACATCTCTGTTGAAATCCACAGAAATACCCCAAAATATAATTCCATAAACAATTCTGGATTGCCTATAAGTGTGATAAGCCATCAGTGCAGTCTCCTTGACAATACCCTCAGGGCATAGCTTTATCTAGACAAGTTTCGTGATAGGGTGTCTTTGTGGTCGCTCCAGTCAAGTTTGCTGTCCAACTCTATTCCCAGAAATGAGACCTGTTAGCTGGTTGAAAGCTGTTTTGAATTGTAGTCTACATGGAAATCACCAGACTGTTGGTTGAAAGATATGATTTGGGTTTTTTCTACATTTAATATTAAGTTGTTTCTTAAGAACCAATTACTGAAAGAATTGCACAAATGCTTTCTTACATTCATACTGGGAATTTTCGCTACATATCAGTGAGGTGTCGTCCGCATACAAGACCATGCCCATTTGAGGCATAATATTTGGTAGTTCGATGACATACAATAGGTAAAGCAATGGTCCAAGTACAGACCCTTGAGGGACACCCCTGAACACATGTCCCAAGTCCGACCTCACCATGGTGCCATCAATGCTTTATTTCACTGTGTAGCTGCCTATCAGCCAAGTATGATTCCATTAAAAACAGAGTCACACCACTAAAACCATACATTCCGAGTTTTCTCTGTGATCAACACATAGGGCCACAGTTTGTTTTTTATTATTTAAGGAGTTAAAAATATCTCAACTAGTGCCTGATAGATTGCCCGAATTGTACTCTTTCCCTTTCTTTTCCTTAGTGCATGTCCCTCAAGAAACACAAGTATTCTATCATACATAAATTTTTCGACTATTTTGTTCTCCTTTTTTATAGATGGGTTTTACATTTGCTAATTTTAATTTTTTGGGATAGATCCCCGTGCAGAAGACAAGATTAATAATATGTGCAAGTGGTGCGGTTTTTCTTTGTGTTGTTCCATCTAGGTTATGCCTCTGACTTTGCCCACTCCGTGTTCAAATATCTGTGTATATCAATTTTCATGGCGATCGGTTGAACGGTATAGAAGTTGATGTGCTGCAGTGCCATCTAGTGGTGAGTAAAATGGATAGCATGAAAACCTTGTAGATTGTAGGGGGTCGACATGGCTCTTCAGCCTCTCTGTACCTCGACCTATAAGGTCTTTTGTACATTACCCTTCATCTATTCAAGACTCGGGATTCTGAGAGTCCTTGTGAAGCGTATCAGTTCCCTGGGAGCGAAGTTCCTGATGTCTGAGCGCGTTAATGAAACCTCTTCGAGGGACTTGAGGCTTTTGCAAAACAGCGCTTGGCAGTCGAAAAGCAGGTGTTCTGCAGTTTCAGCGAAGTTCTTGAAGTAGCGGCACAGTTCACTGTCTGATCTATAAAATTTTTTGCAGTGATACCTCAGAGGACAATGTCCGGTGAGCAGTCCCGTTACCAATTTCAAGTATTTCTGTCTGTTTAGCTTTCTTTGGCGATCGGCTCAGAAGAAGAAAAAGCGCGGGAACAGTAAGTAATTGTTTTTGTTCAAGATTAGAAGTAATTCAAATACAGTGTAATGCGAGATATTGTACTAGTGAATTGTGATTGATTTATTTAATTGTCAGAGTGCATTTATTGTGTTGTGAATTGTAAATAAACGGACGATGATTATTTCGGTACTTTAATAGACACAAACCCCAGATCCGTAACAGTATTTTTTTTTGTGGTTAAAATAAATGAAATGAGACATGTTTATAACATTAGTTGCAAGTGCGATGTGACCGGCGATACGTATTTAAACCATAACTTGAGATAAATATCAACCGGCTTCTTTATTTATTGAATGTTTATGTTTTTCTTGTCTTTAAAATTGTATCTCTGCAAAAACGTCAATTTTTCAGCATGTGTGAAAACAAAGTACTTACGAACCTAGAATGTATGACTAACTTGCGGTTCTTATTAACGAATGACAATTAACAAATTAAATGATACCTTATAGGTTATTATCAAAGCTGTGTAGATAAAATCAATCAACACAATTAAAAAACACGACATAATGATCAAAAAGTAATGTAGATACATGCCGAACACAGTGAAAGGGTTAAACAGTCACACAATCTCGTAGATGTTAGTGGAAGATCACTTGAGCTAATGAAATGTGGATCTTTCTCTATTTCCTCCTAAATAGCATCAATCACCTGAGCCATGGACAATTGCCTGGTATGGATCCTGTAATGTGCGGCGAGATCCGTAGCAAGAATCATATTTTTTATGAGATCTAGGCATTTGATGTAATCGTCTCGGTTCAGAGATTCCAAAAAGTTACAGCCCTAAAATCATATCACAATAATGACCTCTAATTTCTCACAATAAAATGTATTTACTTTAGTGTTCAGTATGCAAAGGGTCTGCGACAAATGATGTCTCTCCATGACAGATCCCTCACTGGAATACAAACTAGCCAAAACACTATTGGACTGCTGCTGGAAGGTATTTGTTGTTCCTCTGTGGTCGATGTCATGGCACAAACACGATACGAGATAAGCTAGAGCCTCCAATTTTCTGAAAACCAATGTCCAGGAAAGATAAATAATTCATTTGGGACTAACAATTCATAATCTGGGAGGAAAAAAAACACTTACGATAAATAACCGTTTTCAACCAACTGAAAATTCCTCAAAGCCAAATATGCAAAATGGGCGACTGAAAAAGCGTGTAGCCAATTGTGATATGGTAAAGCCCTGTATCCTTTTTTCACAAATAATACGAATCTTATCAACGTTTCTCTGCGAATTCGGAAGTGATTTATGAAATCCAGATTTTCAAACATCTTCAAAATGAAGCATGGCATTTCTTTCTGAAAAACTTTTCTCGGTATGAAACAGAACTCCTCAAAGTGGGTGAAATCATGCAAATTCGAACACATCACCACATCAGCTACATCCTGATCAATGACCTGCAAAAAATAAAACCATATTCTTTAATACTATTGCTGTCTATTGAAACCCCTGCTTGAAACGTGTATACCAAAAAAGTTTCAACAGAAACGATAACATGACGAGGAATAACATTTCCCCCAGTACAGAGTAGGTTGAAAAGTAGTCCTTTCGCAAAACAAATTCTAAACATTTTTGGATCAACTAGTAGTCCCAAGCAGAATATTGTGTTCCATTTGTGGGGAAGATCAATGACATTCAACCAACCTGCATGTGATATATCATTAATTCATTGGACAGCTGGCTTCTAGCTTGGGCGTCCTGTATTTTCTTGTACACCAAACTATGCATTATGGATATGCCACAATATATACTAAAAGCATTGGCTACTTGTTCATCGAAATAGTCAAAATGCTGTCCGTCGATTTTATTACATAGTTGGGCAACGCCAACGATCGTGTCTTCATCCCTTATAGGGAAACACAGTATATTTCTCGTTTTAAATCCAGTAGCTTGGTCTATCCCCTTGTAGAATAAAGGATGTTTATAGGCATTTTTTATGTTAAGGATATTACCAGTAGCTGCAACGTGTCCTGGAACAAGGAAAAAGTAATTGTTTTCACAGTAAATAAATTTACAAACAATGGAAACCTGTCCGATTTGTAGTGAAGAACATAAAATGAATGACTGTCCTGAAAATGCAAAAATGTGTTGTAACGGCCTGAAATCTAATATACAATTCAAACATTTGGACTATGATACAAACCATGAGGCAAATAATCAGGAATGCCCATCATACACATATTATCTTCAAAGATTAATAAATAAGGCTTCCTGATGAAATAAAACTAGGTCACAATTATATCATGTTTAAGAAAAACGCCAAAGAGATATATTACTAAAACAAACTGTATTTTAAATCAATCATTCCATTATTATATAATAAATTTTGCTTCTAGTTCTAATGATCCCAAGACCAGCACTAACTGATTGGGGATGTTTGTTTATTAACATTTATTTTTATACCAATGTTTTAACTTATAAGTAATTATTCTGTCAGAGTGAACATGTTAATAAATATTTGAAAAAATAAAAACTTTTTAACAAAAAATTAAACCGACGAAAATATCAACTGAAAAGCAAAAAATAAAATAAACCTTCTTAGTCTAAATGATAATTGAGCTCCTTAACTAATGTGAGTAACTGATTTTGAGTCGGCGCCAAACAAACAATTATCGAAGATCATTATATTACTTTGAAAGAAGTAATCAAAACGCAGCCGTGTATCTCGCTGCCATCATTTTACGCTTTACCTAATTCAATTGCTAGTTTGTTTGGCGCCGACTCAAAATCAGTTACTCACATTAGTTAAGGAGCTCAATTATCATTTAAACTAAGAAGGTTTATTTTATTTTTTGCTTTTCAGTTGATTTTTTCGTCAGTTTAAGTTTTTGTTAAAAAGTTTTTATTTTTCAATTTTTTGTTGCTGAAATCTACTAATTACTACCTACTTAATTTATGATTACTTCCAAAATAAGTTACTAGCTTACTTCAACTATTAACTATTAAATAATATGATTTTCTATTTTAACTATTTATTGTTATATAATATCAATTAATTTGGAAAGTTCTGGTTAGTTGATCATCACTTTGTATATAATTCCTTCCTTTCATAGAATGTAATCATTTTGACGGATGTAGGAGGGTCTGTCAATGTCAAAGTTCACAAGTGAAAAATCAATCATCCCCTATTTTTCTACCCCTAGGGGTGGATCATTTCATTCTAAATTGGAATATGATCAACTATGAGGTATACCCTTTCTAATAAAAAAAGAATCATTCAAATCGGAGAACCCACTACAAAGTTATGCCTGATAGAATTGGTTAACGGACCAAAATTCAGAGGACCTTCATTTTACTACCCTTAGGGATGAATTTTGTTTTCAAATTGAAATGGGACCAACTTTGAAGTACACCCTATCCAATGAAAAAAGAATCATCGAAATCGAACCTCCTCCTTTTTGATTTCGTCGGTTAAAAAATTAAAAAATGATTATGATACTAAATGAGAAACGCATAAATTTCCCCTCATATATTTAATCTGCCATTTGTTTTTATTTTTCGTTCTTCTATTTGTGTACTTATGGATAATTTGGAAACCAAAATAAATATCGAGCAGCATAAAATAAAAATATATGACATTGAGAAATTCAATATGAAAAAAATAAATAGTAACACTAAAAAAATACAAATATTACACTTTAATGAATGAAGTATTACTAAACATTTTGATGAGCTCTTAGTTTTTTTGGAGTCGTGTAGTTTTCATAATGTTGACATATTAGTACTGGGCGAGACAAGAAATAACTATGTACTTGAACAGATCTATATACCTGGTTTCACAGCAATCTTTAATAACAGTACCATCAATCAGAATGACGGTCTTGTAGTATACATCAACGAGCTTATCAACTATGGAATTAAATACACTACCCGTACCCTTAACATCTATAACTGTATCAAATATTAGATTCAAAATTCACAACCTCAACTACATCATGCCTTGCCATCTGTCTCAGAAAAACAATTTATTGATGATTTGGAAATGTTCTTAGCGGAAACTTCAAAAGATAATATTGACATATTAATGGAGACTTTAATTATGACATAGTAAGTCCCAGATGATCTAAAAAATGAAAAGTCATACCTATATATAAGCAGGCGGGAAATAAAAATTACATTTGTAATTATAGACCAATAAGTCTAATTAGTTCATTTCCTAAAATATTTGAAAAATGTCTAAAAATTCGGATTAACGATTACCTCATAGTTGAGAATATTCTCAATAAAAATCAGTATGGTCTTTTTAAGGGGACAAGTACCAATGATGCAATGTTTAACCTAGTTGAAAGTTGAAAATATAAAAAACAATTTGGATAAAAAAAAAATTATAGAAATCTTTATTGATTTAGCAGAGGCTTTCGACACAGTGCACCATAAAAATATTCTAGAAGTTCTCTCCCATTATGGAATAAGGGGTACTGTGTTGGAGGTCTTTGAAAAATTGTTTGTCAAACAGATCAGAGCAAGTCGAAATTAATATATCCAAAACTATCCACAAGGCATACATAACTTATGAACCTTTTTCCAAAATAAAAATTAATCTAGTCAGGAACCTTTTTATCTTTATCGGTGGATTGGAATGTCATTGGTTGCAGCTGCAGTATTTTGTGATTTGACAAAAGCATTCTAATGCGTCAAGCACAATATATTGCTGCAAAAGCTCGAAATTTATGGTTTTAGAGGAAACCTTCTCTATGGTTCAATTCTTACTTATCAGGTCGTGTGCAAAAGGTGACATACAATGGTGAAACATCTGCTGAACAGGAAATAAAATACGGGGTACCACAGGGGTCTGTTCTCGGTCCTCATTTGTTTTTAATATATATAAACAATTTAGCCGATTTACCCATTAATGGGAAATTTACTATCTTTGCAGATGATACATCCATACTATGGCACAATAACAGCATGGTCACGTTACAAAATAATTTAGAAAATGATCTGGAAAAAGTCAACAGTGGTGCAGCGCAAACTTATTAACGTTCAATGTTTCTAAAACGAATATTTTAACATTCAAATGTATTATAGATGATTATGTCTCGCTCAATGAACAAACAATTGAGCCCAAAGCTGAGATTAAATTCTTAGGGCTACATATTGACAATAAATTGAGATTTGAAGACCATATCAGCAAACTATGCAGGAAATTATCCTCAAGTTGCTATGCCTTAAGGACAATATTATCCAACATGGATTCTCTATCAGCAAGAAACGCATACTTTGCGCTTTGTGAGTCTCACTTGCGCTATGGAATTTGTTTCTGGGGTGCAAGTTCTCAAACTTTAACCAACTCAGTTTTTATGCTCCAAAAAAGGGCGCCGAGATATATATGTCAAGCAAAAATAAGTGATTCCTGTAGACCTCTTTTTTTATCACAACAAATTTTACCCCTTGCCTGCCTCTTTATTTCAGAATCAGTTTGTCTAATTCATAAGAACTACAAGGAGAACATTATGCCTCATCAATCGAACTACGAAACCAGACTCATATATAACGTCAGTCTTCCTATTCCCTCAACTTCTCAAATCAAATCCTCCATATTTTATAATGGAAAGAAACTGTCCAACCATCTTCCTCTTCCCATCAGGAAAGTAAATAATAATTACAAATTTCGTAAAGAGGTTAAAAAACTCCTTTGTCTAGGAGTCTATTACAATGCAGATGAATTCCTCATTGACAATTTCACAACTTACAATAAAAATTCCTAAGAGGATAGTTACATTGTGGATGCTCGAATATACTTTTTTACCTTTTAAATTCATACATATATATATTTTAATGTTGTCTAAACTTTGTGACTGTATTTATATTATTTATTTATTTATTTATTTAAACTTATACAATGTGCTGTTTTTTAAAAATGTCTATGTAGTAACTTTTATCTTAGGTTTAAGTAGCTTTGTCAACAAAATTAATGTTTTAATGACAATAAAGCATTTCTGATTTCATTGTTTATTAATGTTAGTGCCGTTATGTTTAGTTTGTGATTATTTTTGTAATTGACAATCCTGAATTTTTAATGTAAAGATGGCAAGATAGCTTTTTGAAATGCATTGCCAATTTCTTTTATAAAAATGAATGCCATTTACTGGGGAGCAGACTCTCTTCTACTCAATTAACTAATGATATGAACTATTTCAAAAAAATTGAGATATAATCCTCATGTTACTATTTTTTTTAAACAAGTTAGCATCACTTGTAGTCATCATTGTGTCATCGGCAAAAAGATTAAGGAATTCACAGTCTTGGATTTAATTCACATCATTTATGTGTAAAGTATATAGAAGAGGTCCCAGAACACTTCCCTGTGGTAACCTGGGTATTACTGAAGAAAACAATTTCGATTTTTGTGCATTGTTAACTACATTCATCATACCCATCCCTCACTTGTGCATTTCTTATTTAATTTGACAATCATTAAAAAAAAAAAGTTGTTATAAAGAAATATATTGTGTTAGAATGAAGCTCCAAACAAATTAAATAGAACATTAAACATAATCAAATAAATTGCAATAAAAATGTAACTGTACCTGAACTTCCTACTCAAAAAAATTAAAAACATAATTTTTAAGTTATTACATATTTTGGCCAACATGCTGAAAAAATGTTTACTTCACAAAGATATCAATATTGTAATTAATTGGGCAATTAAAATAAAACTGAGACATCTGGAGTATATAAATGAACTTGTTCTTGAGCAAATTTTTACATATGCCAACTAGGCAGAACAAAACAAATATCTGAACATAGAAACGGTTTTGTCAATGGTAAAAGAAATTGAATTTTTGCTACTCACCTCTTGTCTGAAAAACTGTTTTGCTAACGAGTTTACAGGTAATCGGATATAATTCCTGTTCTATTTAATCACCTATAGGATTATCCTTAATTACATTTCTTGACTAATGCTACATGCTCTGCATATTTTAAATGAAACACTATTGTATAGCAAAACACAGCCTGTAGAAGCTATTGTATAGCAAAACACAGCCTGAAGAAGCTATTGTATAGCAAAACACAAGTCTTAGTTTTATAAACGCAATTTAATGAAAAAAATTTAGTGAAGTGTCTTGTTTACTAAAATAGAATTTGTTAAAATATTTAAAAAAATGTAGTAACGTAAATTATTGAAATAATATTAAAATAACCGTTAATGAACTAATGCTGAAAAACTACTATTGTTTTTTCTATGGATATAAGCAATACACAAATAGATGTTAATATTAAAAATGTAATTCCTCAAAACAGGTACACCTTGATTTGTTTGAAAATATGAACAGGACGTTCTTAAGATCAGATGTGGAATCATCTGACTGACTGACTGAAAGATAAACTTTAGTCACTATCTTCCATCATTCAAGATAACCTCTTGTGGGGTATTCATGTTGAAAAAGGAAACATTCTCAATTGAACAGAAATATTTTTCTGTGAATTGAAAAACCCACAATAAAAATGAAGTTATTGTTTGTGAATATATAACAGAAAACAACTACTTCCCCGGCTAAAGCAACGCTGGGCATTGAACTACATCTGATAGATGAAAAAGGACCCTAACTCAAAAGAAAAAATCTGAAAGTGAAAATTTTCATTCACATATTATAGATATTTGATTTTCTATTCCAGTCTTCATTAGGAACTCGTATAGATGAATGAGGCAAAGAAGAATGCATATAAACAATTTTAGTAAATATTAAACTCCAAACCTTTTAATTATTGTAAAGGAAACATGTAAAATGCACATTTTCACAAGTTCAAGTATTCACCTAGCTGTTAACGTTTTATTCTTCATTGAATACAATGAAAACATCAACTGAAAATGCAAGTTGATTGTACTAATTGATACTAAGTGCACATTTTTATGCAAACAAGATTACATAGATAAGTTTTATTTATGAAGCATACTGTTGCTGAACATGAACATTTATCGGAGATTTACGTCATGCATTTATGGCGTTTAATCAAATCATTAGAACAAGAGTTATAAACATTTAACTTTATCTAAAAAATTACTAATTATTCAAAAATTACGTCGAGGCAACGAAGTAGTTTTACATCCTATCCATGAATATATTAATATTTTATGATTATCAATACAAGAGAATCATATATAAAAAATTTGTGTATCAAAAGAACTGGGAGTCTTAAGCATATATAAACATTGCAACAAAGCAACAATATTATATATTTGTGCTGCATTAGTAATATCTCAATCACAACTCCCCAGGTAAAAAGATACGTAAAAAATAATAAATAAAAAAAAAGATACCCTACCTTACCTGCAATGCCTTGATCTTTGGCAATTCGGACTTCGGTTCTCTTCTCTGCTGGACTGACTCCATCAAAAACTTTAGCGACTAAATGCATATGATCGGGATCCAACAGAAACAACGAACACCTTTCGGCGTTTGTCAATCTTCTTGCCTCAGACATAATCTCTTTCAGAAGATCGCTGAGATCTCCCAGGTGTGAAAATAGTTTTCTCGCAACTAAGAGTAGAGACTGGCATTGTTGTTTGAGTCTCCTCTCCTCCTCACACTCTCTCGTGTTGAGCAATAGAGTTATACAGTATCTGAAGGTTTCGTTGACTAGACGTGTAATGTAAGAATTGTCTTTCGAAGGGTTTATAAAACAGATCAAATACACGGGAGTAATAATTTTCTTCTTAGGCATGTTTGCTGAAAAAAAAAGAACAATTCAGATAAGTTAGATTCACCTGAAACCAGTACATCGTCTTTTAAATCTGAAGAGAAAAATAAATTCATTGAAATCTACCAAGCAAGGAAAGCAGTTGCTTTAATATTTTAATCAGTTTGTATTGTTGTATTATCTATCATCAAATTTCATCAGAATAATTTTTGTTTTTGCTTAACCCTGTGGGTTTTTAAGAATAATAATAATAATAATAAATGCTTTTATTGAAGGTACAGCAGTTAGCTTATATCCTAACAAAAGGCAGGATTCAATGCCTGCACATGATTGCTCATGGCAGGAATTGCTCTTCCATCCAACCAGTATCTTCCATCCAACCAGTAATAATAACATCATGACTGTTTATGCTCTGTACATTTTTGAATGTTTGATGTATTTGTTTAAAAATAGAGAACTTTTTAATCTAAATGCCACAGAACACGAATATAACCCTATGAGGCACGACTTCATCTATCCATATCATACATTAAGACTTACTGAAAAATCTCCCTATTATATAGCAATGAAATTTTACAATAAGTTACCAGTACTTGTAAGACGTTCTGCTAGTAGCAATCAATTTAAGAAAAACATCAAAAAGATACTTGTAGATCTAGAACCCTATTGTGTTGAGGATTTTTTAAAACATCAGTTTTGAAATATCATTGTGTGTGACGTCATTTTATTACATGTTGTAATTGTTTTTTATACAAATAATTGTAGCATTTTTTTAAATAAACATTATTATTATTATTATAAGTGTGTATATTTTGGCAGTGGGGGGAGATGGCAATCCGCCACTCCATGTAGCTCAATATTTTGCAATGCGGGTCAGTTTTCATCGAGCCTGCGCAGGCCTACTGATGCCATAGAAATTAGAGCATACATAGGCCTGGTATATTTGATGGGCTTTCATATCAATAGTAAATTGAACACAAAAGACTTGTGGGCTACAGATGGATCTGGTGTTGAATTATTCCGTCTAACGATGTCCCGCAAACGTTTCCACTTCTTACAACAGTACATTCGTTTTGACGATAAAACGACAAGAAACGAACGCAAGGCTTATGATAAATTAGCTGCTATTCGGCAAATAGTTGATATATTTGTTAGGTCTTGTAAACAGCATTTTTCGGTGGGAAAGTTTCTCACAATCGACTAGATGCTGCCAGCTTTCCGTGGAAGATGTTCCTTCCGCCAATATATCCGTAATAAACCCAATAGGTATGGAATAAAAGTTTTCGCGCTAGTTGATGCCAAGTCGTGGTATACCTTGAATCTCAAAATCTAAGTAGGCTGCCAACCTGAGGGACCGTTTGCAGCTTCCAATACCCCATATAATGTAGTAAAAAGGTTGTGTACCGCAGTGAATGGAAGTGGTAGGAATATTACAGGCGACAATTGGTTCACAAGCATTGACTTAGTAACTGATCTTTTGAAAAACCACGTACATTGGCACAATAAGAAAAAACAAGTGAGAGTTGCCAATTTCTTTAGTAGCAGTGCGCAGAAGAGACCAATACTCTCGTATCTTACATACCAAAAAAAGGTAAAAATGTTTTACTCTGCTCCACCATGCATCATGATGACGCAATAGATGACGAGATGGGGATAGCACAAAATCCCGAAATTATTACATTTTATAATTCTACTAAATCTGGTGTTGATATAGTAGATCAGCTGTGTGCTATCTATTCAGTGGCACGTAAAACAAACCGCTGGCCAATGGTCATACTTTATCACATGCTGAATATAGAAGCAATAAATGCTCAGATAATATATAAGGAAAATAATGATGATCCCAACTAACATTTTCCGACTCATTTTGGCCAAAGTGTCGACACTGTAATTTGGACACGACACATTTTTGAGACACATTGTCGACTGCTGGACCATTACGAGTGGGAAATGTGACCAAAATGGTGACTAAGGTAGTTGTCGTAAAATCCATTTCCAATCAAATTTCGTTTATATTCATACCACTTTTAGTTAACATTACTACCTGTATCATATTAAATTTTTTGAAAGATTTACCACATTGAAAGCGAGATATGAGGCTTCAAAGTTGCAACGTTTAACACGTAATCCCTATAGTGAGCTACCGCGGACACGACATTTTAAGGCATAACTAAAAACCCTCCATTCAGATCTTTTTGAAAAACTAGTATATTATAAAAAAGTAAATAACAAATTTTATAAAAAAAATAAAGACGTGTAGCCATACAGTTATTTAGTTGTTGCCATAAGAAGTTACAAAATTATTGCGTATAAGAAGTGCAAGAGAGGGAAGCCTGAGAATCGTGGCAACGCCTCAAGCGAGCGCTCGTGATTCAAATAAGCGAGAACGCGAGGGTCTTGCTGTTTTGAATTGAACTGTGTTTTGAAATGTACATGAATAATAATTGTGAATAATTGCGTTAAATACTGATGCTTTTTAAACATATTAAAATAGGAATAGATATAAAATAAAATGTAGTTTTAGCGAGTAACGGCAAACAATAGTGCATAAAATTTATTTTATTTATACATTTGTACATCACATGTTCGTATAACATAATTCGAATATTTTTAAACTTAAACAAATAAAATATAACGTCAATATAAAAAACAATGAATGTAATATTATTTATTATCTCACTATTATACTAAATAATCATTTGATGTTCGACTAAACATTTATTTTTAAATCATTAATGATTTTAGTTAATGCTTCCCTATTTTTAGTAACGGTAGGTTTTTCATTCTCCAATTTTTCAGTTAGGTGATTAATCACAGCTTATTCTCCTTCATCGTGATACATATTTGTTTCAGAAAATCGTATGTTATATTTTGTTGCGCAATTTTTTTCAATAAATCTCGTGATATAAATTTTTTTAATGCATTAAAATTAGGTAAATTACAAGATATTCTTTCGTTTTCAGGTCGCTCTGAAATTCATTCTTTATATGATTTCATGTATGTTGATAATTCTGACTCTTTACCAATGAAACGAACAAATTTTTGCAAAATTTGTACATCATACATTGCTTGGTGGAAATTATCTGATGTTTCGTTTTGTATTGAATCTTTGGCTAATTTTGATAGCTGGAACATTCTTGTCCCTTTTCGATCTGGGAAGGTTTTTCTAAAAATAATTAAGCTATCCACAAATCCTGCTATTATGGTAAAAGTTCTATTAAATTTTAATTCTCTTAGAATCTAGGCACATCGCATCTTGCATTATGCGCAACGAGTAAATTTGGAGTTGAAGATAAATTTAAAAATTCTTTAAATGCTACCAAACAGTCTACTGAATTCAGTGAATCTACTACATCATTCAAATATGTACTCAATCCCGTTATTTTTGTCCCCACAGGATTGATGCTTCGTAGTGCTAACATATAAATTAAATTCTCTATTTTCACATTTGGCGGCGATTTGTAAAATGTTATCAGTCATGCACAATCCAGATGTTTCTAAATCAAAATAAACTATGGAATAATTTAGTGATATTGATTCGATGTTTTTTAATAATAGTGATGATGCTCTTGATTCGTTAATTCCAACATTTGGTTGATATGTTACACCTTCTGACTTTTTCTTCGATTTACCTTTTTTTGGTCAATTCAACTCTGTGCAACTTTTCTTCTCTTGATGTTAGCATCAGTCTTCTTTTTTTCTTATCAGAATAGTAGCTTTGAGCATATGTAGCTGTCTTTATGACTACCTGGTTCCAAATTATTTTTTTTTCTTATATTCAATAACGATACCTCGCCAATGTTTTTAGGGCAAACTGCACTGTATCTTGAACAACTAAATGCGAGCGATCGTTGGATTGCGACGTTGCCAACAGTCCAGTTATGGCTTATTTGCTGTATCTCGCATGCTAGTTACGTTTCTGAGTGTACAGTTCACTTAAAAAAGATCCCTCTAATTCTGGGTTTGAACATGTATCGCATCGCGCTACAAGCGAGCCTAATTTTTGAAACTGTTTGTAGCCCGACAACTACCTTAAAATGTGTACTAAATATGGCCTGAAATTTGACCAATAGTGAGTCTAAAATATACCTGAAATATTTCGAAAATGGGTCTTGATTGTGCTTTTCCTTTCCAATATGTACCAAAAATTGAACCTTGATGTGTCCACAATGTGTCTATTTTGTTTCTAACTTGACAAATATATGTGTCGATTATGTGTCCAAGATGTAATTTGCATGTGGTAACGTTATTTCTAAAATGTGTTCGTTATTGTGCTCTAATGAAATCCACAAAATTGACACATGGTGTTCTAAATTTTACCGAAATTATTATCTTCTATATATTGTGTACCAAAATAAATCCAAATAGACACAAATCATATTCCTTCTCGATACATTCTGGATATTCATGATCATAAAATTGAAGAAGTTTACTTTTAAGCAGTCATCTACTTAGAAAATATTTTATTTTATCTTGAGTATTTTTCAATTTCTCGCGTAGGTAAACTTGCCAACTGAAGATTACTAATAATAGTTGACATGGTACTTCTAAAAATTAAACGCGCCTTGAAAATAGCAAAAAAATTATAATTAGCCGATTTTTTTTCTTTTTTGGTTTTTATTTTTTTTTATTTTTCATAAAATTAGTAACCGATGATATTTTATTATTCAGGACAATATATTTAGTACATTTGTGCCTTAAATAGTAACAAAAGCCTTAAATTACAATAATATTTAAAAAAGTGCATTCATGTCGAAGTACTTGTTGAAATATGGCGTACTTATAGATGGTGCCCAAACAGGACCATGTTTCCGTAATGTGAATGAAATTTGCCTGTAAAGTGCCCATCCCGACACATTTGAAAATAGAAGAAACAATTTAAAGTAATGTTTCTAAATATATACCAAAAATTCACTCAAATGTGACTAAAAGGTCATACAGACACATTTCAGTAATCTATAAGAAGCTTTTTACATAACGCTTCTTTATCATTACAACTGCTCGTTTCCTATAAGGAAAGTTAAGATGAAGAAAACATCAAAAAAGGGGTTTTCACCTCATATATAAAACATGCATAGCCAGCTGTGTGAAATGAAAAAAATGTAAAAGCAAATAAATAATGAGTCCTATAACTCTAAATATAAGGAATTCAAAAGAAGGTATAAAGAGACTGAAAATATATCATAAACAGATCAATTCCCCAAAATATCTGGGTATTAAATGCTTCAATACGATAAAATCGTTTATAGGGATCAATAAAACTAGAACTGTATTAAGAAATTAAGTATATGGGTTCTTGTTAGATAGTTGTTTCTACAGTATGGATGAATTTCTTGCTTTCAGTGTTTAGAATCACTTTGAAACTATGTGTTTTTCTTCTTTGACTAGTCCAATAAGTTTTCTCATGTATTCAATTGTGTAATTGTGTATATGTGAAAATTTTAGTGATGAATAAATTATTTATCTATCTATTTTATTCCTAAAGTTTTACATATGTAAATTTTCCTGTTTGAAATAATAATTGAAAAGTTGGTCAAATTTTGAATATTACCAAAAACAAAATTTCTAATCACAACTATCTATATTATTTTAAATGGAAAAAACAAATCCTTTGACTAAGCACATTTTATTGCCTTTTTGAAAATGACATTTCTAGGTTTTCCAAAAAAATTAGATTTTAAATGACCGTGTAGGATTTTGAAATTGTTTACAATCAGGTCGAATCTACTATTTAAATGATATATCATATAGTGTGTTGGCTTTAAATAATCCCTCTCCATTAAAAACTGAGGTTTTGACAATCAATAATAAAAAATATTAGTAGTCCACTATTTTAAGAGTATGTTGATGGTTTTAGGAAATGAGTCAAACTATAACAAATAATTTGATACCAAACGATAACTTTCTTTTTCTCAGAATCAATATATCCCGGATATCCCCATAATACGGTACACAACTTGTTTTTCAATAATGGTCCAGTGTTTTGAATGTAATAACAATAAGGAGTCGTAAATAACATATAAACTTGACTACTTATCTAACTGAAAGTAACTTATATTAGTTTTCTTAATTAATAGTTAAAAAATGAAAATGGTCATACCTTTTCTTTCATTTGATAGAATAGGAATAATAATGAGTTCCCCAGAGCCCTTTGGGATTACTTCGTCTATTAATGCCTGAATTTTTGGATCGAGATTTTCTGCGCATTTCAAGCCGTCATCTTTATATTCCACTATATTACTAATGACATCTTCCAAAAGCGAGGTGCGAATATTGGATTCTAATATCTTCTCATCCACCACTTGAATGAATGCCTCTTCGGAAATACTTAATAAATTTATGAAAAAGACGGTCTGTGACTTGCTTTCCGATTTCAACTGAAGAAAAACAATACATCAATATGTAATAATAATACTAGGGCCGATTGTGAACTGATGTATAAATGTTTCTAACTAGCATTGTTCCCAAGTGAAACAATAATCGGTTCAAAGTCAACTTATCTATGGTAGTTTTTTTGGTTGGTGAAATCTCACACCCATCAAAATGAATTTATATATTAACACGTTCGTGCCGACATGGTGGGACATTGTATTTCTCGACAGGACCCATCGTGGTCCATGGGTGACCCATCGGTCGGAATATTTTGTATGATGCCTGGAATCTTACGCTTATTAGGTAGGTCTTTTGTATTTGCTTTACGGATGAAGTATAGATATAGTGTTCTGGTTAGGTTAGGTTAGGTTCGGTTCCAGAATATTTGGGAAGTGAACCTGCAGTCGAAAGGGGACATAAATGTCTTTAAAAATTACAAATTTAAGTGTATCATTTTAATATATACAAATATCTGTCCTAAAGTCCTTGTATTGTTCTTGTATTTTGCCGGACACTATTTTCTTTAATTTTAGTCACTGTGATAAATATGTGGGTTTAAAATGTAATGTTCCTGTGATTGTCATTCCTGAAAATAAAATATATTCCATTCTATTTGTGCACTTGTCAATAAAAGAGGAAGTTATCGAGTGATGAACTCGTGAAGTAGCAGAAGTGAACGGAACTTTATTCTACTGAAGAAAACATTATTCAAATAATTCATAATATAGGATTAAGTAAATAAAATATGATTCTGTTGATGAGCATAAGAACCTAAAAAAATTATTTGTTTATGGTTGAAACATTCCAAATACATGTTCGGTATGTACCATTTTATTGTTTTCTTGTGGGAAGTGTAGTAAGACGACATTTTATCTAAAACGTCCACCTTTTTTGGCTTTGTTGTATGATACAACAGTTGGAGGTTTCAGTACGTCTTCCTCATGCCGGTTTTTGGCTCCGATAGCTTTCAGTTCTGGTCTGTGATCGGGCACCGTACTAATAATCAGAACTGAACATTTGTCAATCCATATTATTGCTCAAATTCCATCCTAATTTTACTTTCCAACGATTTGACCTGTTTTCAATTTTTCTCGGCATAATTCTTTCGGATTTTGGGATTTTCCTTTCTCTTGCTGCTGAGGGTGCTACAAACATATGTTCTAGAAGTCAAGAGCTCTTTGCACAGCTTCACACTTGTGCGATAACTATCAATGTATAAAGGTCTTCCTTCGTTTACAAGTCCTTTCAGTTATAAGTATGACCGTGATCATTTCCAGGTGCATTTTGGGCATTCCTACCAGCATAAATCTTCAAGTTGTATGTGTAACCTTCCGTAGTGCAGATTTTGTATATTTGTGAGTCTTGGAAGGAAGGTGAATCTTCCTCTCCAAGGAACCATTGTCTCATCTATTACAATACTTTCTACAGGAGATAGGGTTTCCTGGAATTGGTGACAGATTAGCTGTGTTACCTTTTTTTCAAGTCGATCAGCATTTGCATAAGGGTTGTCATTATTTGCAAAGTGTAAGAATTTCAGCAAACAGTTGAATCTATCTCGTTTGTTGGTCCAATATTTTCAATTCACTGGGATCAGTGGGTGCCCACTTCTGAAGAACAGATCTAAGGCGGAGTTGATGCGACTGAATGTATTGTTCAGCATACCTAGTTTTCTCAGCATACCTAGTTTATCGAGAATTTTGTCGGTAAGCCGCTGTCTATAGATGCATATACATTTGCCAAGTCTATACTTTTCACTCCACTTTGTCCAGAAAATTTGAAATTTTGAATCGAATTAGTACATTGCACGCACTAATCCAAAAAGGTATATCTTCTACATTATAACTGGGGGGAACCCGTCTCAGAAGGTGTATGATTCCCCTGTTTCTCGAAATGGCACAGAAGATAGAGCGGCTGAGGGTGATGGCGAATTTGAAGAAGTTTAGAGTTGTTGGATCGGTGGATTTTCCAAAGTTGAAACTTCAGGGGCATTCGAAGAGGGAGATGATGTAGGTTGATAGTCCGAAGTTGAAGCTGCGGGAAAATACGAAATGGGTTCCGACATAAGTGAAGAATCTGATTTTGTGGTAGTAACTTCATCGATTTGGGCTCGAGCAAAAATTATATTTTTCTGCTTCTAAAATTCATTATGTACTTCAGTTCCAAATTAGACACAAACAGGAGCTAATATGAAGCATGTGCACGAATGCAAACGTTCAAACAGATTTGATCCTGACATCGATGCACGGCAAACTGATTTCGGTTATATGATGCGCGATTCAGACAGTACGAACTCCATATGATGCGATCGGACTAGTGCCTCATTTGTTTGTCTTCGCCTTGCTTTGTTCTAGTTTGTGCTCAGATGAATACACGGCTTTACAGAAATCAGCCCAGTGGGTCACCGGTGGCCCACTACAGCCAAAAGCAATATTTCTTCATTGGGGCTGTTGTGTCCCACCGGTAACCCATTCTGAAAAAAAATGATGTTTTGATAGATAACACATGATTGGGATAACAAAACTAATATTGTCTGAAAATGAAAAACAAACATTTTTTCCTGAGGTAGATATGCCATTTACATAATCGGCGCGAACGTGTTAAAGTGATTGGATGTGAGGAATTACTTACGTATCTGTTTATTTTCACTTCAAGCTTTTTCGTCGTCCTATCAGTGAGGTTTTCACAGAGATGTAATATTTTTCCAGGATCGGACACTTCAATCTTTGTTACAGAAAAACCTTCGGTGTACACATCTTCTGAATTCAGTTTTTTACAGTAAGGTGGTGGCAAAAATAGTTCATTTGTCTCGGAGGTCATATTTATGCTTTATTTTGTCTAATATATTCACGAAAAAATTTAATTACGATAAATTTAGATAGAAAGCCTAATAGAATTCACTCCATGTACAGATTAGATAAGTAATATTTTGTTATTGATAATGTCATGGTGATATCATATAATCATTTACCAAATGGTTCAGTTTACTTAATCCGGATACTTTTATTGCTCCATTAAATTAATTAAATCCATTAAACATAATTGAAGTATCATTTACAACCCACTTTGGATATGGGGATGATACACAGCTTTGGACATAATAGTGTTGTTTACATTAATCCCACTGTTCCTCCTCTAATTAATAATGCACTGTATATACGAGGGCGTATTGCAGATTACAAAGTCAGTGACTCGCAAATATAAATCCAAAAATATAATTTGTTTGTGGTGATATGATATATGATGCGATGTAGATAATGTAAATGTATCAGTTGTTGTTTATACTAGTCTAGTCACCATATTAGAAGATCAGTCACAGTCATGTCACATGTCGTACTGTGCCACAGTAGAATGCTCTATGTTCTTTCAGCAATTCTACTGTGACTGTGCCACAGTTTATAGCTATAAACTGTGACTGTGCTTTGTTTCCATCAGCGTTGTTTCTGTCAGTACCTTCGTTCCAGATCTAGTACTTTTTGATAGTATATAGTACCTTCGTACGTTTATGGGGAAACCTAGTACTTTTTGGACAAAAGCAAACCTCAGACAGAATATAAACACATAGAGGAGAAGGCTAAACAAGACGAACATAATTAGAAAGAAATGGGATTCTATCACAAGTTAAATGCCCTGGGAGGACAAAGAGAGTAAACGTTATAGGAGAGTCTATTCCCCATAAGACAATGGTGACACTAATAGTAAGAGATGAAAGATCATTTGTGAGTCATAGTGACGTATATGGTAATGTCATGGCCACCATTCACTCTGGACAGTGGCGGACTAGCGCATTCCGCACTCTGGTATCTGAGAGTTACATGCTCTTGAATGTATATTGGACCACTCTGTATGTTACGTGGGCCACCTGCACTCATGTCTAAGTACGTCACTATGATGCATTAATGCTACAAGATTCTGATTGGCTAGAGCTTATTAGTGCCTCCTATTCAGTTTACTCTCTTTGCTGGGAGGACAGTTAAGCCAAAGATTAGAGATTGTACTACAATAACGTTCGTACTGTAACGAACCTAGGCCGGACCTGTCGCCTCGCGCGTTGCCGTCGACAGCGATGAGATCATCCCCGGAGATATTCGAGAACCATCCAGTCGCTCTGCCACGGAAAACAACGGTCAATATTGGAAACAATTGGAACATGCCGTCGCCAACTGCCGGAATTCGAAAGATCGGGAATTCTGTGACGGAGATAAATAGGTAGCCCTCAAGATGGCACGAACAGTCTGAACGAGCCCATACGATCGAGCTATACAGTGGAGTTAGTAATATAAATTAAGTTGTATATTTAAGTGTTAAATAAATTAGTTTAACCAAGTTAAGTTTATTTACGTTACAATTGGTGTCGGAAGTGAGATTTTGAAAATAAACAAGTGATCGTGGAGTGGATAGTCAGAAAAATAAATTGATAGACCTTTCTGTACGCCCAAAATAGACAGTGGCCCGGTTTTCGCGAAGTGGACAATTGTGCGTGGGAATATAAACTGATACGCTGTTCGCGTGAAACAGAAAATAGACAGTGGCCCGGTTTTCGCGAAGTGGACAATTGTGCGTGGGAATATAAACTGATACACTCTTCGCGTGAAACAGACAATAGACTGGTGGCCCGTGGAAAAGAATTCGCGAAGTGAATTTTTAACAAACTGATAACTTTTCGTGTAAAACAGACTGATACCTCGTCAAAGACAAAATGTGTTCAAGAAAAGTGCGCCTTGCGGATTTGAAGGTAGCGGAATTGAAACAGGAATTGGAGGAAAGGGAACTGGAAACAACAGGTAAAAAGCAAGTACTCCAGGAAAGACTTGCAGAAGGACTTATACAAGAAGGTGAGGACCCCGAAACATTTTTATTCGAAGTTCCCGGAGGTGATTTAAGTTTGGTAATGAATAAACTCGAAGAAACTACTAAATCCGTGAAAGAAGAACTGCAACAAAATTCGAGGACTTTGGAAGAAAATGCTAGAAATCTGGAAGAGAAGCTTCAAGAAAATTCTATAAATCTGGGAGAGAAGCTTTCTAGAAATCTGGAAGAGAAGCTTCAAGAAAATTCTAGAAATCTGGAAGAGAAGCTTCTAGAAAATTCAAGAAGCCTGGAAAGAAGTTCCTGGAAAACAAGAAGGCCTAAAAAATGGGAACCGTTGAGACAGAGATAGATAAAATTAGGGAGCAAATGAACACGGAGGTAGATAAAATCAAAGATGGGGTCGAGGCAGAAATGGACAAAATAAAGGAAACGATCAGTAAGCTGGAAAAACAAATTAATAGTGCGTCCTCCACAGAGATGGTTAACGAAAATGCAATGCTGAACTTGAGTTTGAACGTGGATAAAGTTCAAGAGGGTATAAAAGATGTCAAGGTCATTTCAGAAATAGGGAAGCTTTCCATGAAGCCGCCTCAGTTCGACGGAAAAACTCCATGGGCAAATTACCGCCGGCAGTTTGAAGCAGCGGCCAAAGCAAACGGATGGAATGCAGGGGAAAGAGCTGTAGCACTGACACTTGCATTACGTGGAGAAGCGACAAATATTCTACAAACTCTCACCGCCCAAGAACAGGAGGACTATGATCAGCTGATTAAACATCTAGAATTACGATATGGCCAGCCGATTTGGAACACGTATACCACTCCCAACTGAAAAATCGCTGCCAGAAATCGGGCGAATCCTTACAAGAATTCGAAGCTGACATTGCACGCTTGGTTCGTCTCGCATATCCAGCCACACCGGAGAATGTAATGGAGCGATTAGCGGTTCAGGCATTCTTGGATGGACTCCGTGACCAAGAAACCAGACAAGCGTTGACACTAGCTCGTCCAACACATCTTGTAGACGCACTGGCACACGCTTTGGAATTTGAGGCAGCAAAGCAATCCTGCAAAAACCAAAGTAAAGTTCGAAGTATTGAAGAAGACTCACAGGAGCATGCTGACTTGGAAGCTGCCATAAGAAAAGTGATGAAGGAAGTTTTGCCGGAGAAAAGACAGATAAGATGCTGGAATTGTGGCAAAATTGGACATGTGCGTAGCAAATGTCCAACATTCAAACACGACTCCGATGCAGGAAAACTAAAGAAGGTCGACGAGAAGGGCAATCGTCGGCCTGTGTCAGCAAGCCCCGGTTAACAACGCATATGTCGCTATCCTGAAACGACAGAACAGAGGTGTTTTCGTAGACGGTCTCATCAATAACGAGCCTTGCACCATGCTGCTAGATACAGGTGCGACTAGGACAATTCTCGGACCTTCCTTTGCCAGAACACCGGAACGAATTGAACCGACAACTTGGAAGCTACGCACAGCAACAGGGGAGCCAGCTACTGTATATGGCGAGCTACCGATTGAAATAATTTTGGGCAGCACTAAAGTGAAACATCAGGCACTTGTAGCGGACATCGAAGACGATGCAATCATCGGAATGGACATCATGAATTCCAGAGGGTTTGAATTGGATTTCAAAGACGGCGTCCTACGTGTCAACGGAGAAGAGCTGGTACTTCATGGGAGAAGTGAAGAGTTGATCCGTGTGCTGTTGGCTGAAGATGTAAGCGTACCTGAGAGGGCTGAAACCATCCTGGAGGCTCGCCTGGACGGGAGTGCGAGCAGTGGAGACGTGATGATGTTCGAGCCCAAACTTCATGATGAGAAAATTGGACGAGGATTGCCTAGGGAAAACCCTGTTACGTGCTGAAAATTTGTACCGGTAAGGGTCATGAATGTAAATTACCTTCCAGTGACCTTAAAGAAAGGAACAATTTTAGGGCACTGCTCGTCAGTTTCATCTGTGATCCGGGGCGTACGAGGTACGATTAGCCAACCCAACAACTTGCCCACAGAACTAGAAAAATTAGTTGCCATCTCTTCCAAAGACATAAAACCAGCTCAACAGCCCAAACTAAGAGATTTAGTCAAAAAGTACCAAGACATCTTCGATACCGGACAAGGAAAAGGAGGTCGAACTAATGTGGTCCAGCACAAGATTGATACTGGGGGTGCCCGACCGATCCGGCAATCAGCAAGAAGACTTCCTCTTGCCAAGAAGGAAGAGGCTGACAAAATAGTCAGCGATATGGGAAAAGAAGGAGTTATCGAACCATCTGACAGTCCCTGGTCCTCTCCAGTCGTACTGGTGAAGAAAAAGGATGGATCGACACGCTTTTGTAGACTATCGCCAACTTAATAATGTCACGAAGAAGGACAGTTACCCTCTCCCGAGAATAGATGACACCCTAGACACGTTGGCTGGTTCCACGATTTTCTCGACCCTTGATCTGAAGAGTGGATACTGGCAAGTAGAACTCGCTCAGGAAGATCGAGAAAAGACTGCTTTACCATCGGCTCAGGATTGTGGCAGTTCACCGTTATGCCATTCGGGCTCTGTAATGCTCCCGCCACATTCGAAAGATTGATGGAGACAGTGCTGAAAGGACTCTCATGGAACACGTGTCTAGTGTATCTCGACGACATAATTGTGGTCGGCAGATCGTTTGAGGACCACGTGAAAAACTTGGAGGAAGTATTCCTGCGACTGAGGAACTCCGGATTGAAGCTGAGCCCTAAGAAATGCCATCTGTTCCAAAGAAGTACGATACCTCGGCCACGTTGTCTCTGGAGAAGGAGTAGCAGTGGATGACCAGAAGATCAAAGCTGTTAAGGATTGGCCCATCCCAAAAGACATTCACCAACCTCGAAGTTTCCTTGGTGTATGCACAAACTATCGCGCGATACGTGCAGGGATTCGCCAACATCGCTAAACAACTGACCACGCTCACGGAAGGCCAAACAAAGTTCCAGTGGTCCGAAGAATGTCAAGATTCATTCAGGAAGCTGAAAGGAGCTTTGATCAACGCACCTATACTGAGCTATCCCTACCCAAAGGGAAATTCATTTTGGATACGGACGCCAGCAACGTGGGACTTGGAGCTGTCCTATCTCAGATCCAGGAGGGACAGGAGAAGGTCATTGGTTATTTCAGCAAGACGCTTAGCAAACCAGAGCGCAATTACTGTGTCACCAGGCGAGAGCTGTTAGCTGTTGTAAAGGGAGTGGAACACTTCTACAAGTACGTGTATGGAAGAAGATTCCTGTTGAGAACTGACCATGCAGCTCTCAAATGGCTCTTACAGTTCAAAAATCCTGAGGGTCAAGTAGCACGTTGGATCGAAGTTTTTAAGAGCCGGAACTAGCCATAAGAATGCAGATGCCTTGTCGCGAAGACCATGTCCAGATGATTGCTCACATTGCCGACGAGCAGAAGAGAAAGAAGCAACACTTTGTAGAACCGCGGCAATGGATGACAACTGGAATGACAGCAAGATCCAGAAAGACCAAGAGAGAGACCCCCACCTTGGCTTAGTCGTCAGCTGGAAGAAGGGCAATCGAAGACCATCATGGCAGGAAGTCGCAGGTTACTCGCCGGCTGTTAAGTCCTATTGGGCACAATGGAACTCTCTTATTCTGGACAATGGGATCCTGAAACGTGTGTTGGAGGCCGATATTGGTGGGTAAGACAGACGCCAAATAATTGTTCCCAGGAACAGAAGAGAGGAAGGGCTGCAGGAAATCCATGATGGAGTCGCCGGAGGACATCGGGGAGTGACGAAGACACTGCAGAAAGTGAGGCAACGGTTTTACTGGGCCAATTGTCAAGCTGACGTCCAGGACTGGTGCAGGAAGTGCGCTGTATGCGCTGCTAGCAATGGACCTCGAATACGACCCAAGGCCCCGATGCGTCAGTACAACGTAGGCAGCCCGTTCGAGAGAATCGCCATTGACATCGCCGGCCCGTTTCCCGTATCCGACCACGGGAATAAATACATCCTTGTGGCAATGGACTACTTCAGTAAGTGGGCGGAAGCCTATGCCCTGCCCAACCAGGAAGCCATCACCGTCGCCGACGTCTTGGTGAAAGAGTGGATATGTCGATTCGGTATTCCAATGGAGCTGCACTCGGATCAAGGCAGAAATTTCGAATCCAACCTTTTCCAAGAAATATGTCTACTGCTGAACATCCGCAAGACAAGAACCACGGCCCTACATCCGCAGTCCGATGGAATGGTGGAACGGATGAACAGGACGATCAACCGCCACTTGTCCAAGGTTGTCTCTGACCATCAAAGAGACTGGGACCAGTATCTTCATTTGTTCCTGATGGCCTATCGATCCGCAGTACACGAGTCAACCGGTCAAACTCCTGCTAGTATTATAATGGGCCGAGAACTGCGACTGCCTTGTGACCTGAAGTTTGGGATACCGCCAGGACAAGCACTGGCGGGAGAGGACTACGTCAGCAAACTTCGGCAGAGAATGGACGACATCCACGAACGAGTCCGGTTGAACATCCAGAGTGCCAGCGATAAAATGAAGAAGACCTATGACATCAAGGCCGACGCTGGAGGATTTAAGGTTGATGACCTGGTTTGGCTGTACAACCCCAAACGTCGTCGTGGACTATCACCAAAGTTGGGAACTCGGGAAGGCCCGTATAAAATCGTGAAAAGGATAAACGACCTTGTGTACCGAATCCATAAGCCACCCCGAGGGAAACCAAGGGTCGTCCATTTCAACAGGTTGGCCCCTTACGCTGGAAACCATGACCAAGTTCGCACCCTCAAGCCACCGGAGGATGATATGACGTTCGAGAAGTTTATGTCCTTGTATTCAAACGGGCAGAAAGTTCTACATGGGGTTACTAGAGAGGAGTCACGAGACCTTTTCGAGGTGCCTGCTGACTACGCACTAGCGCACTGTGTGGCAAAAGATCTTCGAATGTCCAGGGGCATCGCCGTAGTGTTTCCAAGAAATTTGATCAACTCCAAACACTGCGGGAGCAGAATCCAGAAGTTGGTGGGGTGCTACAGTTGAAGAAAGGCCAGAGAAACATCTACTACCTAGTTACCAAGAGGCATTCCCAAGATAAACCGTCCTATGAAGATGTCTGGAAGAGTCTCACCAAACTAAGAGATACTATGGTGGACCAGAATCTGGTGGATCTAGCAATTCCAAAATTGTCCTGTGGTATTGATGGGTTGGACTGGAGAGTCCTAAGAAGTATGCTGGAGGCGATATTCAGATCCAGCGGCGTCAAGATTTTGGTTTGCTGTAACCCTCTTCCACGACCGATCATGAAGACCGTGGAGTGTTACTTCCATCGAACTTCACGGTGCAGATATGGGGAGTCATGCAGATATCGTCACACACCAAGGATGAAATTTCGGGACGAAATGTCTTTAAGAAGGGGGCAATGTAACGAACCTAGGCCGGACCTGTCGCCTCGCGCGTTGCCGTCGACAGCGATGAGATCATCCCCGGAGATATTCGAGAACCATCCAGTCGCTCTGCCACGGAAAACAACGGTCAATATTGGAAACAATTGGAACATGCCGTCGCCAACTGCCGGAATTCGAAAGATCGGGAATTCTGTGACGGAGATAAATAGGTAGCCCTCAAGATGGCACGAACAGTCTGAACGAGCCCATACGATCGAGCTATACAGTGGAGTTAGTAATATAAATTAAGTTGTATATTTAAGTGTTAAATAAATTAGTTTAACCAAGTTGAGTTTATTTACGTTACAGTACGATGCGAACGCAGAATTCAAATACAATTATTTTGTTTTAACCTGATGATGACAAATACCATGTCGAAACGTAGTTGAGAGAAATTATATGAATTGACTGAATCAGACCTTTATTCCGAGAAATTGAAGAATGTGGTCAAGAAACTGAAGAAAAAATAAAATAAATATATATATATATATATATATATATATATATATATATATATATATATAAAATATATATATATATATAAAAATATATAAAATATATATATATATATATATATATATATATATATATATATATATATATTATATATATATATATATATATATATATATATATATATATATATATATATATATATATACAGGGTGTTTCAAAATTCAGTATCAAGATTTCAGGGCCGTATTTTTCAGGTCAAAATAAGACTTTTTTTTACATAAACATGTGTCCGCAAACGCTTCATTACCGATCTACAGAGCGTTAAAGTTTCAAGATTTTTTATTATTTCCTTCATATCACTTTTAGTTTTTGCGATATTAGGATAAAATTTGAAACATAGGTTACGTTTTAGGGTTTACATCATCCAGTATGCCGAGTGATTGTAAGAATCTACAAGGAGATATTTTTTCAGGGGTCAAGCCCTTTTTCGCTCCGTAAACTTTTTTGTAGTGCGCCGTTGGTGGATTCTAACATATGCAATGAATTCTTTGTTTTGTTTCTAATTTTTACTCATCTGCGACCGTTATCGAGAAAAAAAGTAAAATCATTTTTTGTAATTCGCTACATTTAATTAAAACTTTTAACAAAAGGGGGACAATGGAAACAAAAAACGTTACTTATTTGGTTTGTGATCTAAATTGCAAGTTTACTTAAACATTACCTAAAAAATAAGAAACCTAACGAACCTTGACTTCTAAAAGGTGCTGGAAATGCCCTCCTTCTGCGATACAACCTTCCACTCTTCTTCTCCTGGACTGACGTACGCGTTCTAAAATTCCGGGGGTGTTTCTTACGGTGTGGAAGGCATCCATAATTCGTTCGGTAAGAACTTCTATGGAAGGCACTAGTTCTGCACCATAAACTAGGCCCTTTACATGTCCTCATAAAAAGAAGTCCAGCGGGTTGCAATCTGGGGACCGTGGGGGCCAAGCAATTGAACTTGCTCTGCCAATCCACCGATTGGGAAATACTGTATCTAAATAATCGCGGACGATGACTCAAAAATGAGGGGGGAAGCCATCGTGCATAAACCACATTTTTTGACTAATGCAGGCTATTCGTTCTGTAGGAAGTTTAAATATGTGGCACCATTTAAAATTCGCGGTAAAATAAAAGGACCAATTAAAGTATCTCCTACTATTCCTGTCCATATGTTTACGCTGAACTGTTCCTGGAGTCGAGATTGTCTGATCATGTGTGGATTTTCTAGTGCCCAAATATGAACGTTATGGTAATTCACTACTCCGTCGCGTGTAAAGTGAGCTTCATCGGTAAAAAGGATACGAGATAAAAATGCAGGATCCCTAGTAGATTTGCGCGGTATCCATCGGAAGAACTGCAAGCGCCGTGGAAAATCTCGCGGAAGCAGACCTTGGATGCGCTGGATATGATATGGGTATAGCATGTTTTCGTGTAAAACCCTCCAGACAGTTGAATGGGAAACATCCAAATCCCGTGCTATTTGTCGAGTACTCACCAAGATTTTCGTCGATAACATTTAAAATCTCTTCATCTCTCACTGGGTTGCGTGCTTGTCGCGGTCTGCCAGCCTCGTAGTCTGAAATCTGCCGTATTCCCGAAGGTGCTGATGGGAATTTATAAAAGTTCTATAGTTGAGAAGCCGGCGATTAGGAAATCTTAGCGCGTACAACCTCTGAGCTTCAAGTCCGTTACAATTAGCCAGACCATGAACAAAATGGATGTCAGCCAGATATGTTCAAATGAATATGGTTCATTTTCCATTTTAAAACATTCAAATAATGTCACATGCTTCAAAACAAACCTAAACGTCAAAATGAAAATAGCAGTCAAAGCCCCCCAATTCTCTTTTTCATTGTTTCGTTAAAAAATTTAATTAACTCTAGTGAATTACAAAAAATGATTTTACTTTTTTCTCGATTACGGTCGCAGATGCGTAAAAATTACAAAAGACAAAAAAATTTATAAACAAAACAAAGAATTTATTTCATTAGAATACACCAGCGGTGCACTACAAACCCCTGAAAAAATATCACCCTGTGGATTCTTACAATCACTCGGCATTCTGGATGATGTAAACCCTAAAACGTAACCTATGTTTCAAATTTGATCCTAATATCGCAAAAACGAAAAGAGCTATGGAGAAAAAAATCTTGAAACTTTAACGCTCTATAGATCGGTAACGAAGTGTTTGCAGACATATGTTTTTTGGAAAAAAAGTTTTAATTTGACCTGAAAAATACGCCCCTGAAATTTTGATACTGAATTTTGATACATCCTGTATAATATATATTTATATATATATATACAAACTTTGTAGCTCCATAAACATTCAGAGAGATCCAAGTTATACCAAAATGATAAATATGGTCAAGGTCATTTATCTTACACATTTTACTATTAATCTAGTACTACTCTTCACTGAGAGAGTTTAGTACGAAAATTTTACCCCACGAACAACGCTGGTTGCCATGAACCATGAATGACGCACATTGTCGTTGACATACATGTTGTTCCTAACAAAAGACATTGGTGACACTAATAGGGAGAGATGAAAGATCATTTGTGAGTCTATAGTGACGTATATTAGGCAATCCATCACCTGTCAAAACGAAAGCAATATGGCGGCTGTTGGTAAACATTGTAATTCGTCATAAGAAGCGACCATAGTGGTAAAAGTGTTTATTTTGTGATTTTCCGTGCGAATTTGAGTAGTTTTTTCAATTTTAGATCATAATTCGTGCTTCAACTGAAGAAAAATGCCCCTTATTTGCATTGTAGTTAACTGTGTTAACGACAGGGATAGAGTCGGGTTTCACTCGGTGTCTACAGTTTCAAATCATAAGTTTTTGACCAGTTAAAATAACTTATTGATTGAGGAGGAGAAGAGCTCTATGGTTAGCTGCAATCAACCTAGAAGATCTTACGGATTCGAAAATCAAGTATCAGAGAGGCTGCAGCGACACCCTGTGTGCACATTCGTGATAATATCCTTCTATTTTGAAAAATGCCTCTGGCGCAAAAGTTTCTTTTTTGTTTATTTCTCATTTTCTATATAAAATGAAAATTATTAGTTTTCAAAATTTGAATTTCATATATTTTGCTGATATTTATTTTAATTTGGAGTATCATGATCCGAAAAAGGAGAAGATGATTATCGGTAAAAGTTAAAAACATTTCAACTTAGACGATGTTCGAATGAAAGTTAAATTGTTTCGGACAGAAATTAGTACGAAAACAATTCTACCAATAAAATAAGAACACTTTCGTGGGCCCCCCTGCTCAGTTGGTCAGATTGACCGAAATCTATCGATATCTGGAATCCAGCAACGCTGACCGCAGATAGTACCTCTGGTTGAAAACACCAGAGGATTTATCAAAATTATCGATTGGAAGAAGTATGCTGGGCGTGCCGTTGGATCATCGGATTTCGTAAGCATTAAAATCCGCCCTATAAATAACCGGCATAAGTTATTAATAGAGAATTGCTGTGTCAAATTTTGTGTTGCGCTATTAAAGCATACGTTATATTGACATGTGTGCATGCGCAGATTGAGTTCAAGGCAGACGCTGCGGTAATACCGTTAGCGCACGACGTTATTTACGGGATATTACACCATACGTTAACCGTTGCGCTATCCTATATCGGAAGGATTCGGAATCCGATCAGCCATGGCACCTGTTGCTGGTTGCTTGTTAAGTTTGATTATCATAGGGTTTGTGGTTATTTTTGTTATGTTCAAGATTTTTTTATTATGGAGCTACTCAAAAAGTTGCGATTTAATTCGAACCATGATTTGTGCTTACTACGTGAAGTTGTTGGTCAAAATCCAGAAAAGTGGAACATAGTACAGGTTAAGTACAGGCTAACATTAGGTCTGTTATAGGAAAGGAATTCATTATACGAACCACTGAAAGGCCATTTGATGCTTCTTCTGACACTGTTCAAGAAAAAATAATTCTGAAAAAGAATTAAATTGAAGTAATTCATAAACGAATACATAAACGCAAAACCGTTCTCGTTAGAGGTTTATCATGGGTTCGTTTATCATATAACAATCTCCCCTCACCTATCTGACCCCATCAATCAATGACAGTGCGTTAAGGCATGATGGCAGTACCTGTACATTCGGAACAAATGTTAAACATAGACGTTATATTTAGCGCAAGAATTAACACGCAGCATGCTGTATTTTCTGAGTTGCAATATCTCTCTAATAATAGTAATCTGAACACAGAATAGGGAACACGCATGATTTTATTTTTTCTTTGTCTCAGTTAGGCCCTCAGAAATGACATTTTTTCAAATTATTTCTCAAATCCTGATTTGTTTTCGAAATTTTCAAATTTAGAGGTGCTCCTCGATTTGACCTTCACTTGAATAACTTCCCCCAAACACTAGCGCCAATTGTGGTTGTTTCAGAAATATTGATAGGCAATACTATTTCTGACAACCTATTCACAAATTCCACTCACTTTTAGTAAGATGTTTCATTAACGTACGTTTCATTAATGTACGTTTCATTGGGAGTACGTTTATTATAAGCTTGTTGCTGAGCTTTCTAGGTGGTAATCTTTATGTGCAAATGAAAATATTCTAGAAAAGGGGCACATGCCTGTTCCCTATTTCTTCGAGCAGGACTGCTGTCTTCAACGGACGAAGCCTCCATTGCGTAAGAGATTATGTAAGAGAGTGCTGGAAAGGTGCACCAATAGGAAGCAAGGTCCAAGAAAAAACAGTCCGAGAGAGAAACACAGCTAAAATATTATGATTATTTTAACCTAACTTTGTCATTGAAAAATATTTTTGTTTGTTTCAAATGTCTGATAATGTTCCTTTTTCAGGTTATATATTCATTTTAACAATTTCTAAACTAGCATGAGACATGATCACCAGAAGTTTTACTCGATTGCTGGATTCTGTTTTTCTCTTTCATATTTCAAGAACCCAGAAACCCGTAAATTACTCAACACTGCGGCCACCCTCTGGAATCTTGGTGAAATCTGGAATACCGATATATGTCAAGAAAGATGAACATTACAAAATTTGTAAAAAAAATGCGATCAAGAAACTGCAGGAACTTTTCAATTTCCGGCCATTCGAAGCCAGCGAAATAGTATCTAGAAATGATAAATTTTTCAAGATTCCTACTTACAATATCGGTGAAAACTACTATTCATGTGTCAATCAAGGGATAACCAAATATACCATGATGAAATATCCTGGAATATTAGCAGAGTCTGATGTGCCAGCCAAAATCAAAACTCTGAAATCACTACCGTTGGATATAAATTCAACTGCTCCTCTAATTTTATTGAATGCTAGCACATTAATAAACTTTATAGCGAAGGAAGTTATTGTAGGAAGAATTGAAATTATCGCCAAATTACTAGAGGTAATTTTTTTTAATCTCATATTTTAGATGACATATTCTCAAAATTAAACTTGAAAAATTCGTGCATGATAGCTAGAACTGATTTTTCATTTTATTTTCAGGTTGAAAAAAGTGAAGTTTGTGAGATGATGGCAAGAAAACCCTTTCTTGTTTCTCTCGATATAAATAATCTGACTACAAATTTAGAGCTGTTATTAGGTGAGGCTAATATTCAGTCTAGCCCTATTTCAATCACAACACATAAGCGGAGAGTCCGTGACTTCGAAAGTACTGTCATCGCTGATTTGATTTTTGTTGTGAAAATTGACTGTAGAAAACCATACAAACAAAATGGGCCCGGTGCGACAAGGTTTTTCTTGCCCGGAGTATTTTCAATAAAATTGAAATGCATCCACAAAACAATGTTTTGCACACAAAAACACCCTGTCACATAAACGTGCGCAAAAAGCTGAAACAACATACATTTTACGCTCAAAACCAACCACATACATAATTCCTCCACAAACCATTTTTCTACTCAAAACACTCTCGCACATAAAACAAACCCCTTATAAACCTTCACAACCATGAAACACCACAACCATCCAACGTTTATTAATTGAATCAAAAACGGCAAAACTTTGTTACCTGTCACCTTCTTCAAATAGGTATGACATACATTTTTGGCAGAGTTGAGGTTGTCATACCAAGTTTTTCTGAAAGAGCATGAAATTTCATATACATTTTTCTAATGAAAATAAATTTCCGCGATAACGGTAAAACATTATTGTTCGTAAGAAAAACCTCGTCACATTTTGTTCGTATGGTACAGTCCATTTTCACTTGAATTTTTCGAATCAGCGTTGACAGTACTTTCGATATCATGGCCTCCCGGACTATCATTTAAATGCAGGGCGAAAGTGATATAAGCTGAAATTAATCTGAAAGGATACAAGCTTGAGATGTTTGTTATATTTGAGCATAATGAAAGAAAATGTGAACACCATGTTCCAGAAGCATACTTAAATATTTATCTGCATCCTTTCAAGTTTTATTACCTAATTTTTTTTCATTTACTGAATATTAAAAACAAAAGTATTTAACAAGTAACAGGAGTTTTTAAGCAAATCTCTGAAAGCATCTATCTAAAATTCAGAGTTGATGCCTCTCGTGTAAAACAAAGAATACTAGTGAATTTATTAACGCACTTTTTTCAGAATCTGGTGTAACAAATGAAGATGTCATCAAAGATCTTTGGGTATTAAAGTATAGGCCTGCATTGATTGAAGAGAGAATAAAATTAGCTAAAAGTAATAATATTGAAACTATCAAGACATGGATGGTGAGAGCTCAAAGTGATATTTTCAATAAGTGAGTGATGTTTGCTTCCTTTTTTTTATACTTAAGTTATTCGTCCAACCTATATGCTGCATTCATCATTTTTTTCAGTTACGTCAAAAGAAGAACTGACAACAAATCAATATTAGGTAACAACTCATTAGTGGAGTATCTATCAGAAAGACTGGAATGTACCGAAGAAGTTGCCAAGTATATTATTACAAAGCAGCCAGCATTGCAGAATAAAAGATTGAAGAAAATGAATGAAATTATTGACTTTCTACTTCTATATGGATTCAAACCTATACAAATCTGCAGAACACCAAAAATTCTATTACATAGTGTAGAGACTATTAAAAAGAGACTCAAAGAGATGGAAGCTCTTGGAATGCAACTTGATACTTTGTATGTTCTCACAAAAAGTCAAAAACAGTACAATCAAGTTTTAGAAACACTGATAGCTAATAAAAGTAAAATAAAAAATTGACATTCTAGAATCATTTCACAATAAAGTACCGCAGCTGGAGTGGGTCATCTGAGAGACCGAAAGGATGAGTGAAATGTATACAGATTCGGAAATAAAATCACTGACTATAGGATTAACCATTGGTATATCTGTTATATTTTCTGGTAGTCCTCTGGCTCGAACAGCTCTCGTTCTAACCTACGGTAAATCCTATAGTCCGCGATTTTATTTCCGGATTTGTATGACAGAAACACTCCATTTCTGAAGTTGTCTGAAACATTTCAGATCTAACAAATTATCGAAGAATATTTCAGTCGAATAAACATTTTATTGGTAACTCTCTATATGGTCATTATGGATTTTATTATATTATCAGAAAAGTGGAACAAGTTTATATCCGGAATTTTGACTTGACATCTATTCATATACCGGGTGACACAGGATATCGGGCCACCCCTGTAACTTCTGCATTCGTGAACGGATTTTTCTGAAATTCGTTACAGTTATATAAGCAACCATTTCGGATTTGATCACATTACAATCCAATATGGCGGACTTCCGGTTTTTCTGGAAATGCCAGCAACTTTGTTTTTTCAAATGGAACACCCTGTATATTTTTACATATTCAAGTTCAACAGGTCATAACAAGTCCAAACATGTCAAATGTAATTTTTTTCAAACAATTGAAATTAAAATTGTTTTTTTATTTTACCTTGTGGATAAATGAGATTTGGTCGAAGCTATTCACAATGAGTCGCAAATAACAGAAAAACTTATTTTTTTCTGAAAAATTATTTTTTGTGTCTTTTACTGGTTAATCAATTCAGTCACATCACATTTTGATCAAAAATTCATTTTTTTCAAATGGAACCCCCTCTCTCTCTAGAACATACATTAAGGAAAAAAATTACATCATTTTTGTATTTCGGTGCAGTAACAAATTGTATAAATTCAAAAATCTACAACTAGTTCATGAGTTTTCTGGCAGTTCGAATAATTTTTCAACTGTGGAAAACAACATTTCTGAATCTTGTCAACTAATTGTGTAAGTTATACTTATAAGCACGATAATGGTGTTTTTTTTAAATTTTTCTAGCGTTTTCTCGACTGACATTGCATTGGTATTCCAATTCCCGCGTCGAAGCGGTTGGATCAAAATCGACATAAGCAAAACATTCATTTCTGCCTCCTCACGATCATCTTCTCCATTGTTGGGTTCTTTTCGGAATCTTCTCTCCACATTTTTGAAAAAGGTTCTTTGTGGGTGTCGTTCAGCGTATAACTGACAAGCGGCGACAATGTTTTCAAGATATTCTCCGTAAATTAATAACATATCAACCTGTTTACTTCTTGTGAACCTATAATTTTGATTTTACATTTCTACTAAACTAATTCCCGGAAGTTAACTAATTTTCGAGAGTTGAGATGAAAGATGACAGTGAAACACAATTAGTTGACAAGATTCAGAAATGTTGTTTTCCACAGCTTACTAAGTTGAAAAATTATTCGAATTGCAAAGAAACTCATGAACTAGTTGTAGATTTTTGAATGTATACAATTTGTTACTGCCTCGAAATACAAAAATGATATTTCATTTTTTTCCTTAATGAATGTACTAGAGACAGGTAGGTGGCCCATAGAGGTTTCATTTGAAAAAAAATAATGTTTGATCAAAATGTGATGTGACTGAATTAATTCATCAATAAATGACACAAAAAATAATTTTTCAGAAGAAATTATGTTTTTCTGTTATGTGCGACTCATTGTGAATAGCCTTGACCAAATCTCTTTCATCCACGAGGTAAAATAAAAAAAAAAAAATTCAATTGTTTCAAAAAAATGACATTTGACATAAGGTTTGGACTTGTTTTGACCTGTTGAACTTGAATATGTAAAAATATACAGGGTGTTCCATTTGAAAAAACAAAGTTGCTGGCATTTGCAGAAAAACCGGAAGTCCGCCATATTGGATTGTAATGTGATAAAATCCGAAATGGTTGCTTATATAACTGTACTGAATTTCAGAAAAATCCGTACACGAATGCAGAAGTTACAGGGGTGGCCCGATATCCTGTGTCACCCGGTATAATTGTAAATAAGAATGTATTAAATATTTAATTAACTTTTTTGTTTCATACATTACCTCATCCATCATTCGATTTTTATTGTCCTTCAACAGCCAAGAAGAACTTGTCTGAAATATTCCAGATCTAACAAAATATCATAATCATGGAATAATATTTCAGTCAAATAAACATTTTATTGGTAACTCTCTATAGTCAGTATATGGATTCTGTTATGTAACCAGAAAAAATTACTATGAGTGTAATAAGAAAAGTGGAACAAGTTTATACCCTTAATAACATAAATTTTGAATTGACATCTATTCATATACAGTTGGAAAAAAGATTTTATGAAGTTTTTTGTTTTCACTCATTACCTCGTTCATCATGCTATTTTTATTGCAATATTTGATAGGCCAGAAAATGTATGGCATCAAAATACAGTTAAATATTTTTTGCTGTCAGTATTCCTGGGAAATAGTGTAATTGGTTGTATCAATTATATTTTAAAATGTTAGAAGACCTATTTTGTAACATTGGAAGGACTGTATCATGACCAGCCTTTGGGAAGTGGTAATTAAGTTCATGGGATATAGAAAATTATTTTTATAAAATAGTTCTTAACCTATTGTTTTTGACTGTATTTTATCAGACTGCGAATTAAAATAAATGAACATAACTGCTGACGATAATCTAGCTTGAAGAATCTGTTGACTGAGATCATGTGCCCATTCTACCCTACCCCAATGTCCAGTTTGATATTCTTCCTCCAAACGAGACAATAACACAGCTTTTTCAGGCGTTATAAATCTTTCGGTACAAGCCAAAGTTAGAATAGCAGACTTTAACGTGTCAACCGCATACACAAAACCTGGAAATTAAGGAAATAATTGTAGAACTGCGTTTTTGTAAAATGTGAGGTTTTCTTTTACCATTCACTGAAGCAAAGTTGTACGACATCAAATGTTTGGTTAACAAAATTTTATCTTGATCGCTAACTGGAGGTATGTCCATTCGAATGGATTTTTTCAAATGTGTGTTGAACCTTTCATTAAACCAGTCTATTATTGGGTCCCACTGGTTTACTTGGAATTTAAAAAGCTCTTCATCCTCCTAAAAATAGAAATTCATATACGAAGAATCGAACAGTGACTTTGATTACTTACATTGGCTTGGAATAGAACTGTGTCAGTATCTAGGTAATTTACTATATAATTTACAATATCGTGTTTACTCAAGTGATTTGGATTATCTATTACTGTGTTGCATAAAGTTGTCTAAAAAAAAACAATCAATCCTAGTTGTCACAAAACATAGTAACTATCAATTGTGAAATATCTTCTGGATTGACAGTTGCAATTCTCCCAAAAATAATTGTATTTAATTTTGTCTTTGCACTTGTTATCATTTACCCATTTCAATTTTTGAAACAGACTTCGAAAAATTGCCTTACCAGATGCATTTTGGTTTGAAGAATTTTATCTTTCTGCGAATGCCACTCTGTTGCAACTGCCAATGCCAGGGGTTCACTCTCAACAGCAAAAACATTCCCCATGGGAGTTTTTAATTTCCTCTGATCCAGAGTCACTTCGAATTTGCCTTCACTTCGTAAAATACTAGTGTTTTTGTAAAATCTCTTCGGTGGACTAGCTGTAATTCATTATATAATGATACTCTAACAAAATCGGAATTGCTTACTTACCATAACCCCGTATTTGTCTAATCCAAACACCATTCTTATCAAATATTCCCTTATTTGGCAAATTTAACCTGACAACGCCGAATAAACTCCCAATGGTTTTATTCATCATTGGAAACAAATAACGAAATGTGAATTTTTGAAAAAATAAAGGTTAGTTGAAGATTTGAAAGTAGACCTAACCTAACCTAACCCTTCCAACATTTGAACTACTCCAATGACAGTTGACAATTTTCCTATTACAGTGGTGTGCGCAAGAAGATATAGAAAGGAGCTGAATAGGAGGTCGGACGTACTCGGCTATCCGAGTGATTTGGCCCCGGAGCTACGTCACACTAGCGCGAAATTCAAATACTTGCAGATGTGATGAAAAATTCATAATTTTTGTAATTACATTATAATATATAAATATTCGTTTACTAGCCCAGTCACATTTATATTAATTGGAACTATAGGAATTTACATCTGCCCAGCAGATTATGAGATCAGATGTTATGTTTGGAAGATGTAACTTTTTGAATCTTTTGATTTTCCGTAGTACCATTTTTAAATTCATCCCTGAATGATCGTAATCGAATAGTTCGTAATGAGATTGAGATACATATAATCATTGGAATGTATGCTGTTCACTTCTTTCTTGCAAATCACCGTGTCTTCTATTTCTTTGTGGCTTTGTGGAAGTTTCTGCATACTTCCAGACAATAACATTATTTTTGGAACAGCTGAAGATTTGAGACATTTCCTGCTTCTCTTGTCCCTCAATAATTCAGAAGACAGGTATCTTTCGTAATCATCCGACTCAAAAGGAACACTACACACACCTTCATAACTGAGGCCTTCAAATCATCTCTAGCCAAATTATATATATTATTTCGTCCCTAGGAAACTGGTGAAATATAATGTCTTTAATTATACGGCCTAGGTACATTGGAGCAGTTTCAAAAAACATATTTGTTTCCAGGCATCTTATGATTTTAAACCTAAAAATATTTCAGCTTCATTTTAAATCATTTCGAATTTCAATACGCCAATTTACAATTATGATCTCCAAAGATATAAGGGTTTGAATAATTATTAATTATTGACTCAAAATTCAAATTCTAGTTTTCAAAATCTTCAAGCGGTAAAGCGAACCAAACAATTGGCGCGTTCCGATACTACAAGTTGTTGTATGTACTAACTGTTCATAAATGCACAAAATAATTCATAAAATATTTAATTTCCACCCATAAACTCGTGAAAGTCTTTTCAGCATTCCCAGTTGACTTATTAATGACATAAACAACTTTTTCGGACAAAAGTTAAAAATATTTTAATTTTCGCGCCTGGTTCTCAAAATAACCACGACCTTGCCCTGGAGTTACGTCATATTTCTGCCAACAGGCGCTTATGGACATTTCGCCTCCTTTCTATATCTTCTTGGGTGTGTGTACCCAACGAGAGTAAACGTTATCTGAGTAGGAGAGTCTATTTCATAAGACAATGGTGACACTAATAGAAAGAGATGAAAGATCATTTGCGAGTCATAGTGACGTATATGTCATGGCCACCATTCTCTCTGGACAGTGGCGGACTAACGCACTCTGGTATCTGAGAGTTACATGCTCTTGAATGTATATTGGACACGTGTACTCATATCCATGTACGTCACTATGACGGATTAAAGCTGGATTTATAGTTAGACGGACTGTAAAATATTATTAAATTTATAAATCGACGGAACGGAATTTTTGCGCATGGGTAGAAGTGATAGTGACCTACACATTATACGAATCATAAACAGCCTGTGTTGGTTTGGATTTGAATTATATTCTAAATATTCATCTATGCTTCGTTTTCTGTGTCTATATACATCTTATCTGTGTCACAATGGATTATGAAATACATGAAGGTATGCTTCGTGGTGCCGTGGGACTATTGTTGTGAGCAGTAGCATTGGAAAAGTGTCGACAAACTCGAAGAACAATAATTATGCGACTAAGGGCGGGTTGTAACACAGCTAGTCATCCTTTGGTAAAGTTTATCCACACATTTTCTCTCTTTCTATATCAAGACGATAAAAAGAGAGAGAACCTGCAGTTTGCAAAACCAAAGATGACCAGAGGTGATACAACCCGCCCTAAGACGTTAGAAAACAAGACCCATAAACCGTAATAGAAAAGTAGAGAATGCCTTCAATAATTTTTTAAAGATGAAGACTGTTGATCCTGATCAATTCTTTGAGTATACGTGAATGACTGTTCCAGTATTTAATGAATAATTAGGTCTTGTAAAAAACATCACACATAATTCTTTATTTTGATTGGCCGGACGCAAGAAACGTAGTATAAGAGATGAAAGTTGGCCAACTCTTCCGTTCCAGTCCGTTTCACTCACGTTACGTCATGCGTTTACGTTCATTTATAAACAAGAGTACATAAATTATATAGTTGATCTTTTTGCAGTGCGTCTACATTTACAGTCCGTCTAACTATAAATCCAGCTTTATGCTACAAGATTCCGATTACCTAGAGCTTTGATATATCAAATTGGAAAGTTTCCAAACAACCAAAGTCAAACAATTGCCATTGGAGAGGCAGAACTTTTGAAGGTTATTTTAAGTTGGCAACTTGTGCGGCACTCCCTTATTGAACTTGAAATAAATTTATATGACAATGACAGTTGGTTGATGCGTTTTTAATCAACCCCCAATATTTGGCTTGTCGTGTTGCTAAGTTTTGGTGTTTGTAAATAAAGTACGTTGTTTTTATTGATTTTCAACTTGTATTGTTATAAACCTTTCAAAAAACTTTTTCATATCGGTTTTTGATAACTGTTGATTTGGAAATTTGAAATGTATTTTATATGCAGTTTGAATTTACCACTCAGAAATAACATTATACACACCAAGCACAAAACCAAGGTTCCCGAAATTTTACCTCAAAAGATCAAAGTGCCGACTTTTGATGTCGTTTCTGTGTAGTTAGGGTGTTCTGTGACTGAACCACAAATAGGAAGCTCCGCCCATTTCCTCTGTGGTTTGATTTGCCACTCCATTGGCCTCGGACCTTTAACTCAAGATAGGTACAGTTGCCAGTTCTAAATTATGTTTTATTTGGAATTAGGTCAATACTGCCAACAAAAGTGATAAAATCGAACAAATGTTTGAAAAATGAATAGTTAATTGATAACTCTCTTTCGAAATCGTATATAGTGTTGATTGCTTGAGTTTTATTTAGAATAATATCATTTATTCCTTGAATTCCCTGTTTAATTTAGAGATTTTGTGAAGTTGGCAATCCTGTGTCATAACAAACGTCATCATTAAAAAAGGGAAGTATTACCGTAATCCCTTCAGTTGAATATTTACAAGTACCTTGATGTAGGTAAAGAAGGGCATCATATCGAGTTTTCCCGGGGCCTTTAACTTGAGATAGGACTCCTCTCTTTAATTTTGTTTGTTTTGTCTAGCCTTCTCCTCTGTGACTGAACTTTTTGAAAACAGGCGAAGCCAACCTTCTGCTTTTGGTAGAAATGATCGTCGAAGTTTTCGAAAATCACTCATAAAGATCAAAGGTTTCCATTATGACTGCACTCTTACTATTCTGCGATTATAAAGGGCTTTTACCTTGTAGATATACTGATTCGATATTGCTTAGTGTGGATTCATGCAGCACAAAATAACAATTAGCAAATAACAAATAAGAAAACATTTAGCAATATAAGTTGAACTCTTAGTTTTCAATGACTATGTTCATGCAGACAAATAACAATTATCATTTAAGAAATAACAAGTAGAAGTTGGCCAACTTTCATCTTTTTACATTATTTGAACGAGATATTCTTCTAGTGCGCAACTAGTACGCAGATGACCGCGGATTGGTCAAACTGATGATGAAAAAAACCTCACTTTTTCTAATATTTGAGGTATTGTTTTTGGTTAGCATCAGTAACAAGTACAATGATCAGTGATGCCAATTTGCGAGTAATTACTGTATTTTCATGGACTTGCAGTAAAAGTGCAAGTAATGGCATTTTGTGAGGATTTACTAGTTTTAGTGAGGATTTTGAGAGTAATTTCTGCAATTGACAATGCTGTTGATATTGTGTAGTTTGGCAGAGTGGGGCGCCAATGAAAAATTGTTTCGTTTTCGTGGACCCCGTGGTAAATAGATGTTCTCTGCTACTGACACATTGGACGTTTAATGTTATCTACGCATGACACATTTGTTGTGACATTTGATGCTTTGTTTTTTTGGCTGAATGCGCCAAAAGAAAGCAAAAGCCAATAAAATATAGAGAGAGATGCTTTGTTTTTGGTGCTTTGCTGCTTAGTGATTATTGGTTGGACAATTTTTATTGATAATTGAATATGGACAAGTGGGTGGTAAGAAGAAGAAAAACTAGTTCAGTAATTGTGTATATTAGGGGTAACCTTGATCCAAACCATAGAATGCTTTGCCTCAGTTCGGTCCTCAAAAATTACATTTTATGAAAATCATTTCTCAAATTAATTTTTTTTTTAATTTTCATGTTTATAAGTGCTATTCAATTCAAACTCAACTTGACCTTCACTTGAGTAACTTCCCCCAAGTACTAGCGCCAGTTGTGGTTGTTTCAGGAATATTGATACTTCTTATAACTCAAACATTAATTCAAGCTCAATTTAATGTGATGTTTCACTAAGAATTGAAAATACTTTGATGATAAAAAATATTAGTACAACATATAAAAAATGAAATTATAGTTGACAGTTCCGAGCAACAAGCGGTAAAAAATTGAACTATGTGAAGTACCGATGCATACGTCCATCAGAGGCGCTAGGAGTACGTTTTCAAATATGATGAAAAAATTGATGATTTCAATTTAAGAAAAACATTATACATTTTTTCAATTTCTAAGTTTGTTGCCGAACTTTCTAGGTGGTAATCTTTATGTGCAAATCAAAATATTCTAGAAAAGGGGCACATGCTTGTATCCTATGGTAATTATAAAATATACTCTATATTATCATTACAATTCTATGGTCCAAACCGCAACACAAAATTGATAATATAAATTATAAATCAAGTTGTTTATCAATTCAGTATATTATAAAAAATGCGAGGATTTTCATTATTTTGCGAGTAAAATTCGAGTATTTTGTTCCACGCTTTCGAGTATTTTGTGCAATTTCCATTGGCAACACTGACAATGATTCGGCCTCTTCTAATTACATTGGGCATTTTGAATTTTCACTTGTTTTTTATTATCGAGGGGACATCAAATTTCGGAAAAGTAGGGTTACCTAATTTAAATGCCTCGGATCTCCGTCTTGTGCGCAAGCTTACTTTTCCTTTCTTAATTGTTATTTTGAGTGCATGAATTATACATTTTAATTCTTGATAATTGTTATTTCTTATTTGATAATTGTTATTTTGTGCTGCATGAATCCACACAGACTTTTGAAGGGGGTACCAAATTCCTTTCCTTTAATTTAAACAATTGAAAAAGATACATTACATTTATAATTATGATTACATCAATCGTTTCCATTTCATTGCTTTTTTAGATATACACCTAGGTGTCAGCACACCTTATGTGTATTTTTCTATTCTACTTATTCACTAATATAATACGTTATACCTACAGTATATACTAACATATATCATTATTATATATACTTACATACTAAGTTAATATCTCTTGTATGAAATCAGATTACTAGTTTTGGTATTATAAGATATTCATATATTCTATAATGTTGTTTGTAATATAATGTTTGCATTTTTTTGAAAATAGTTTAGAGTTTTTTATGTTCCTAATATCCAGCGGTAGAGTATTGAAAATTTTTGGTGCAATGGTTGTTGTGAACCTGTAGCTTGCATCTTTATGACAGTTTGGTGTCGTCAGTAGTTTGTTTGTAATTTGCCGAGTATTATATGAGTGGGCAGGGTAGTTTTTAAGCTGAGGGTTCTTGGTTATGAAAACACAATTTGCATGAAAGTATAGCATTCTAACATTTAGAATTTCGCTACTGTATAATTGAGTTGTTGGATACTGTCTGTCTTTATGTGAAATGACTCGTAGTATGAAATTTTGAACAACATTCAACGGGTTTAATGCGTTGTTATAAAGTCCTCCCCATACTAGAATTCCATATTTTATTATTGATTCAACTAATGTCTTGTATATTATCAGAAGTGTCTTTTTATTCATGAATTTTCTTAATTCGAAAAAATTTGTGAATCAATCTGCATACTCGATTTGTGAGGTAATTTACATGGTCTGTCCATTTAAGATTTTTGTCGATTATTATACCCAAGTATTTAACTTTTTCAGTTTCCATTATTTCTAGTGTAGTGTTCGGGATCTTTAGTGTATTAAAGTTTGGTCGATTTGCATCTGTGAGTGAGAATGCTATATAAGAAGTTTTGTTTATATTTAAGGACAGCTTGTTGTGATCTAACCAATGTTTAACTATAGCTCACTGCTTCAGCTTTTACGTAGTTGATTCCAGGTACTATCCTCAAAATGAGGACTGTGTCATCAGCATATGATATTACTGTGCGTCTATTTGAGTTTTGAGCAGAGAGTTAATGTAGGCCACAAATAAAATTGGTCCAAGCACAGTTCCATAATGTTCAAGTACATCGAGAAGCTTGAGATTACTATATACATTTTTTATTTTTGTTTTCTGCTGTCTGTTGAACAGATAATTTTGAAAAACTCTCAGCACAGTGCCCCGTATTCCATAATGTTCAAGTACATCGAGAAGCTTTGTATGAGGCACTGTGTCAAAGGCTTTTGCTAAGTCAACAAATACTCCAATACATTTCTTATTATCATCCATATTTTGTTTGATGAAGATTGAACATTGCATCTGTCGTGCTTACACCTTGTTTAAACCCATATTGCTTGTTGCTCAAAATGTTGTTTGCTGTAAAGTAGTCATTTAACAAATAATTTCACAAATAATTTGGCAAAAGTATTGATTAAGCTAATGGGTCTAAAGTTTTGAATGTTTGTTTTGTCTCCTGATTTGAATATTGGGGTTATTGCTGATATTTTGAAGTCATTAGGTATTTCTCCATTGACAAAAATGAGGTTTATAATGTGTATCAGAGGATCAAGTATATAGACATGGCATTTTTTTAGTAGTTTAGCAGTGATACCATCTATTCCTGGGGAACTGTTACTTTTCAAGGTTTTTATGTGGTTTATTATTTCATTTCTATCGACTGGTTTAAGGAACATTGAGTTTTTGATGTTAGGAAAGCTATTCTCAAAGTTCTGGGGTGGGTTGTCTATTTTTCTTGCCATGATTTGTCCAGCATTTGCATAATAATTATTGCAGTAATCAGCCAGTTGTTTATCGTCCTGAAAGGGTTTGTTGTTTTCATCAGTTATATTTGATATGTCATTATTAGTTTTCCTTATACTATTATTTGTGGCTTCATTGATAATTTCGTATAACTTTTTCATATTGTTATTAGTAGCAATTTGTTCAGAGTAATATTTACTTTTTGCTTCTTTAATGACTTTGTTAAGTTTATTTCTATAGTTCTTGAAGCTCACTTGTAGTTCTAAGTTTTTTTTTTTTGTTTTTTTTGAGATTGTCTCTATGTTTTATTGATTCAACTATTGCATTAGTTATCCATGGCTTAAGTTTTTTATGTTCTTTTATTGTTATTGTTTTAATCGTTGTGCATTCTTTATATGTATTGCTGAAAGTGCTCATGAATTGTGTCCAGGCCTTTTGTGGTTTTGTATTAATATAACCTCTTCCCACTTGATGTCTTTGATCAGTTCCATGAATTTATCTTCATTGAACTTTGTTATTACTTTCGTTGTTTTTGTTAGTTTTGAAACATAATTTTCGCTACTGGTTATGTGCAGGAATATTGGGAGATGATCAGTGGTGTTATAGTTAATAATGTGGATTATTAAACTGTGCACTAAAATAAAAATCAATCCCTATGTAGTTATTGGTTGTGCCTGATTTTCTTATACTCTGTTTATTCTACAAATACCAACGATGTTAACATTACGATTACACGCTGGTCGTATTATCTTCTGAATCCAGCGATTGCACTTGGCTGAACTGATATAAAATCTACGGATTGGCCAATACGGATATATTGTATTATTCACATTCGTACCCTTCCAGATATGTACAAAGGGTTGCGTTTGTTGTTGAATGGACTGCACTAAGTTCATATTTTTAATTAGTCCTGGAAGTTCTCTTCTACATAGCTTTCTGCCTCTGGGTATTTCAGGCCCGGTGCATTTGCATAGAATTCGGGAGCAAGCCTCCTCCTTTGTCTGGCAGTACCTGCTTGTGGTTTCATCTACCAGACATATATTTATTGAGCTTGCAGTGTCCCGTTAGCAGACCACTACCGTTTCAATAATTTCTGTCCTTGCTTAGGTAGGTCTGCGTGAGTGAGTTCTGGCGATGGTCTTTAAGGAACCCTCTCGGAGTACAGCCAGAATTTAACCTTAGTGTAAAACCTGGACAGTACGCCACAATATTCCAGGCAGAAGTCCATGCAATTGAACTCTGCCTGCAAGAAATACTGAACAGAAACTGTAAAAATCATATCAAAGAGCATAGCCAAAGAAGTGTTTTCAGACTGGACCGAGCGAAAAAAACGTGAGAACTGGTATGAAACAGTGGGGCAAGCCCATTCGAAGGCATTTATACCAAACCCACCGAAAAGAAGAACAGCAGCCCTGTTAGAACTGAATAGGAAAAAACCTGAGGTCATACAGGTCACTGTAGACTGCGAAAGAATCTCCAAAAAATCACTTGCAGCGAGCACAGAGTTTCGCTTTTGCCAGAGCACATCTTGTGCAGATGCAATAGTCTGGAACGAATAAGATTCTACCGTATGTTTACACAGTACATTTTTACACAGATAATATTTTTGAGTACTTTATAGTAATGCTACTACAGTATTAAAGTTTTCATTAATGAACACTTTTGTTGCCTTAAAAAAGGTTTTAAATATTTTTGATTTGTTTAATAAATAAATAAATATTGTAAGTTGTTGGCCCTATCACAGAAATAAACCATTGGTTTCCATCATATTTACAAAAAGGTATATTTTGTTTTGTTGTCTACAAGTGGTTAATATAATTTTTATTTTTCAGTTTGAAATAGAACATACAACTTGCATGGAAATACAGAAAGTATTATTATTTTTAAGATACAATTTTGAATTATGCTTAGTTGTTGAAGTGTTTTTTTGTAAAGCCTTCCCCATACAATTATGCCATTAAGTATTAGAGACTCGACAAGGGACCGGTAGACTATTTTGTTAGTAGTTTTTTGTTCAGGATATTTTTAAGTAGAATTTATATACTAATTTTATTATTTTATTGGTCAGATACTGAATTTGGGTAGCCACTTTAGTTTTTTATCAATAAGTATTCCCAGGTATTTATCCCACTATCTGAATCAGAGTAAAAGCAATGTAAAGAGTTGATATGTTCAAAGATAGCTTGTTGAAATCTAACCAGTTTTTGTTCATTTTTATTAACCCTTTATATGACCATATGCTGTATTTCCTTCAAAGATTATCAATGTATCGTCTGCATAAGATATTGACATGATATAGATGATAAATAGTATAGGGCCGAGAACTGTCCTTTGAGGGACACCCATTTTTATTGTTTGAGTGTCACTAAACTCATTTCTGATTTTTACAATTTGTTTCATTTCTCGAAGGCAGTTTTCAAAGACTTCCAAAACTGCCCTTACTCCATATATTCCATAACATTTAGTAGCTCTTTATGAGGTACAGTGTCGAAAGCCTTTCTTAATGTTTGATATTAGTTCGTAAAGCTCGTCCAGTATTGAAACGACCGTTTGGTAGGTAGAGAGGGGGAAAACACGATTTGCTGTGCTACGGCGCATCTTCACCAGTGTCTTGGCATGCAGTGTTTGAAAGGTTAGGTTTGTTTGATTAATAAATAGGTAGTGCAGCTATTCATTCAACTTTGCAATAGTTTACTCGTTACCTTGCCAAAATGTCCAGTGGTAAGTACTATTCAGTAGCGGAAAAAGAAATAGGAATGTTAGGAAAGTTATAGGAGTGTAAGTTCTCCACGTCTCGTGAATCGCCTATACCAAATAATTTGATACGCCTATGGAATTTCTATTAATAGCCACACTTAGACAATGGTTCGGAAATCTTAGAGAAAAATTGGTTGTTAAGTAGGGGAAGGCCAAAGTGGTCGTTTCAAAACTATACAAACCGAATTGCTTTTCATTCAGAATGTAAAACTGAACCATCATACAACTTTTTTTTCAGACATTTTTCCAAAATTTCAGCAAAATTTGTTGTGAGGCTAATTGGTCTATAATTAGTTATCTCTTTTTTCAAGCTTTTATTTAGTTTCACTTGTTAGTTAGTTAGGGTCAAATTTTGCACGTGAATTTTGACTGACTTTTAGTCGTCCGAATAATTTGAAATTTGGCAGGAGTTCATAATTCCGTTGACAATGCATTATGGAATTTTTGTTAGAGAAAAAAAACAAGATGGCGGACGAGTATTGTGATTATGGTTTGATTAGATTCAAAATTGGTATGTGGGGGTTTTCGGGGTCAGAGATTATGAAACTTTTGTCAAAATTCATAAAAAGATGGCGGCCCCAAGATGTAGGGCGAGTTATGTGATTATGGTCCAATTCGATTCAAAATTGGTATGTGGGGGTTTTCGGGGTCAGAGATTATGAATTTTTTTAAAAATTCATAAATTCAAGATGGCGGCCGCAAGATGGAGGACGATTTTTGTGATTATGGTCCGATTTGATTCAAAATTGGTATGTGGGGGTTTTTGGGGTCAGAGATTATAAATTTTTTTGTCAAAATTCATAAAAAGATGGCGGCCCCAAGATGGAGGACGAGTTTTGTGATTATGGTCCAATTCGATTCAAAATTGATATGCGGCGGTTTTCACGGTCGGAAATTTTGAATTTTTTGTCAAAATTTATAAATTCAAGATGTCGGCCCCAAGATGGAGGATGAGTTTTCTGATTATGGTAATATTTTATTCAAAATTGGTATGTGGGGGTTTTTAGGTTCGGAGATTATGAATTTTTTGTCAAAATCTATAAATTCAATATGGCGGCCGAGTTTTGTGATTATGGTAAGATTCTATTCAAAATTGGTGTGTGGGAGTTTTTGGGGTCGGAGATCATGATTTCTTTCAGTTCAAAACGTACAGGGAAGATACCTTGTAATAACGATGCTCTATTAGAAATGAACACATTGAGGTAAACTTACTAAAAATCAAAAAATAAAATACCTTCATTGTCCAATGAAATTAATTGGTACCTACTTTTATGAACACTTCGCACAACAAGCTTTTTGATACCAAATAATTCAACAAAAAATAATTAAATCATTGTCAGTGATGACTTAAAACTTATTTTATGCGTTTCAGTACACGGCTTAAATAAAATTTTTTAAAAAGGTTTTTTATTAGTTATTTTTTTGAACCATTTTTAAAGATTGGGGTTACTATTGAAATTTTTAAATTCTTGGTTCCCTTTAAAAATCAGATTTATTATATGAACAATGGGCTCAAGTATGTGTTCATGGATTTCTTTTATCACTTTCAAATGTATTCCATCAATTCTAGAGGAGCTGTTAATTTTTAAAGATTTTATGTTCCAATTATTTAATTTTCATTGATATGGTATAGCACCATTGAGTTTACTAGTGCATTCACTAGTATGTTTCTTTCATTATCTAATGGTTTTAGAATACTTTTCACATTTTATCGTTTATGTAGTGTATATACAGGGTGTAATCTAACCTATTGTATACCCGTGAATGACCAGTGTATAATGCCATTTTATATAGAATTACAGTGGTTAAAAATCTGAAAAAAATATTGAAAACATGTTTTGTTCTTTGTAAAATTCGACAAAATTTTGTGTAGCGCCTCCCGCCTCATTTCAGGTGACCTCAGAGGAAAACTTCGGCCACTTCCGAATGCAATAAACATTTAACTTGGCATTTGAATAAGGTAGAATGTTGTGTTTTTAAATTGTTGTTTTTAAATTTTATAATGTGATGAGTTAGTACTACCTTGTTTGTTTGTATGTATCTCATGCTATGTCTTAGTTTTAGGTAAGCTTTGTCGACACAATTAATGTTCTATGACAATAAAGCATTTCTGATTCTGATGTTGAACTGATTGTGTGGTAAATGTACACATTGCAGGCTGCCCGAGATAGATATTCAATTGAAGAAAACAACTAACCTTGTTATATCCAAACTGGTGATAAAGTCAGAACTAGTTGACTTCATACTCTGCTTTGAGGCACTTATCATAATTATCAGTCACTTGTAAGAAACAAACAACACAAAGACTATTGAAAAGGGAAACATTCGCAATTGAATACTGTAGAATCTAACAAACTTTTGCGAGAATCTTGTTTGACAACAGTGTTCAGTTCACATTTATTTTTCAAAACAATATTCAATTGGGAATGTTTCCCTTTTCAATACTGTTTGTGTCGTTTGTTTCTTACCAGTGACTGTGAATTATATGTGCCTCAAAGCAGAGTATGAAGTCAACGAGTTCTGATTTTATCACCAGTTCGGATAAAACAAGGTTAGTTGTTATCTTCACTTTGAATATGAATATTTATCTCAGGCAGCCTGCAATGTATACATTTACCACACAATCAATTCAACGTTCTATATTGTTCAAATGTCAAGTTAATTGTTTAATGCATTCAGCAATTGCCAAAGTTTTCCTCTGAGTAGGTCACCTGAAATTAGGCGGGTGACGCTACCCAAAATTTTGTCGAATTTTACAAAAACAAAACATGTTTAAAAAAAACAGATTTTTAACCACTGTAATTTGTTATAAAATGGCATTATACACTCGTCATTTACGGGTGTGCAAGAGGTTAGATTACACCCTGTAACAGTCAACCATTTACTAACTTCAAAGTAAAATACAAATCAATTTTGAATGTTTCCCTTTTCAATACTCTTTGTGTCGTTTGTTTCTTACAAGTGACTGTGATAATTATGACTTTATCACCAGTTTGGATATAACAAGGTTTGTTGTTATCTTTACTTTGAAATTGAATATCTATTTCAGGCAGCCTGCAATGTATAATTTACCACACAATCAATTCAACATTCTATATTATTCAAATGTCGAGTTAATTGTTTAATGCAATTGCCAAAGTTTTCCTCTGAGTAGGTAACCTGAAATTTGGCGGGTGAATTTTACAAATAACAAAACATGTTTTTTTTTCCAGATTTTCCACCACTGTAATTTGTTATAATGTAAACATGGAACTAATATGTAGAAAATTGATAGGCACGAATTATTTACTTGACTGTGTCGATGTTGATATATTCTATGATGATTTTAATAAAAAAACAGAACAAATTGTTAATCAACTAGCACCAATTAAATCATACCATTGTGACCAGAATAGCCTACCTTGGTTTGACTACGAAGTAAGGAATGCAACCAAGGCAAGAGATACAGCTTATCAAATATTTAAAAACACTAGAAATGAAAAAAACTGGCAAGACTATAAAAGACTAAGGAATGATGCAGTTAATTTACTTAAAATAAAGAAAAAACAATACTATTACAATAAAATTGACCTAAGTTGAAAAAATCCACAACTAATGTGGAAAACTATCAAATCACTAATGGATACTAAATTGAAAGAATGTGATTGGAACAATATAAAATTTGAAAGAAATGACGATATAATTAAATATAAGAACAAAAAGGAAATTGCTGAAAATTTTAATACATTTTTTGAAACCAGCCTAGAAAAAATTGTAGACTCGATTCAAACTCCTATAACCTGGCAGAGTGGAAACATTACTGAAACCACCTTTACTGTTTTCAAACAACTGCAATTGAAAGATCTAGCACAAATAATTAATAAATTAGAAAATAAGTCAAGTTATGAAATTCTAGATATAAAATTAATTAAAAACGTTTGGAATAATAGGACATGTTATGTTACATTTCATTAATATTTCGTTGGAAAAAGGTAAGTGCCCAGAACAGCTAAAAACCAGTACTATCATACCAGTACGTAAGATAAAAAACACTCAAAAAGCGAGTGAATTTCGACCAGTCAACACACTGCCAGGCATGGAGAAAGTTCTTGAAATGGCTGTATATAAACAACTTTTAGAATATGTGGAAACTAATAAGATAATCATGGATAATCAATCTGGGTTTCGACAGAATCACTCTTGTGAATCGGCTATACAGCTGACTATCACTAAGTGGACTCAATCTATTGACAAGGGTGAATATGTCGTTACAGTTTTCTTAGACTTAAGAAGGGCATTTGAAACCATAGACCATGAAATTTTGATACAAAAATTAGAAACCATAGGGATTAATGGAACTGTATTGCATTGGTTTAAAGATTACCTGAATGGGAGGAAACAAATAACAAAATAGATAATGCATTATCCAATCCCATTGATACTAAATACGGTGTACCACAGGGAAGCGTGCTGGGACCTCTGCTGTTCTTGATATATATAAATGATATGAACACAATGATCAACTGTGATTTTATCAACCTATTTGCTGATGACACGTTAATATCTATTTATGACAAGGATTTAAATATGGCAATAACAAAAATGAACCTATGTATGCAACAAGTCCAAGATTACTTAAATATAAATAAATTGAAACTAAATATATCAAAAACAAAAGCAATGATAGTAACAACAGCCCATAAATATAAACAGTTGAACCTGAATTTCGTTACCATAAACATAAACAAAGAAAAAATCGATTTAGTAAAGGAGTTCAAATACCTTGGATTTATGCTAGATAACACTCTTAACATGGATGCACACTTTAAGTATATGTCTAAGAAAATTGCAAAAAAACTCTACTTCTTCACACGAATATCTAGCCACTTGTCAACTTTTGCTAAAATTACCATCTATAACACTATAATTCAACCACATTTCGATTACTGTAGTACTCTATTGTATGGATGGGAAAAGGTAAAATTATGGCATTGCAAAAATTGCAAAACCGAGGAATGAGAGTGATTCTGAAATGTAACCAGTATACTAGTATAATGTTAATGCTAGATACATTAAGGTGGATATCTATAAAGGACAGATTTTATAGAACATCTATGATATTTATATTTAAAATCATTAATAATATGCTACCAAGTTACTTTAACGAATTCATAATATACCGTAGTAATACACACGACTATGAAACAAGACAAAACAATAACTTTCACCTACCTAAATGCAGGATATCAAACTCTATGAAAATATTATTATATAAAGGTCTAAGTCAATATAATGAATTACCTCAAGTAATAAAAGAGGTCAATAATATTCATGAATTTAAATCAAAACTAACTGAACATATGAAAAATAATTAAGATATTAAATAACCAATATATATACTTGTAACTATTATACTTGTAACTATTAGTCATAAGTTGTAAATCACTGTGCAAGGAAGAAATGTAAAATATTAGGATGTATACCTATATAAACAATAAACTCATTCATTCATTCATAAAATGGCATTATACACACATCATTCACGGGTGTGCTAGAGGTTAGATAACATCCTGTATGTTTGGATCTTACGTTGAATGCTAAAATGTCTATGGTACGTGCAATTATTTATTGACGTTTTCACCGAAGTAATCCAATAAATTTTACACTGTATTATTATAGACAATGAAATTATCTATCTATCTTGACGATGAAAGGGGTAAATTACAATTTATTAAAGCTCGACATCCAACATATATTGACTAACTATATGCATATAATTCTCAGAGAAGCTATCATTAACAAACCTAATTTTAACAGAAAAAACAGCCATCTTTTGTAAAAATAATATTTCAAAAATGACATCTAAACTAAAAATAAAATACATAAATATAATCGATTTCATAATAGAGACCTAAATTGAGTGAAATGACTATCGGTTCTTAAGTAAGTTAACAATATACCTCATTTGTGTAGGTAATGCGGTGCTAGAACCCGAGTCCTTATTCAAAGTTTCCAACGTTTCCTCCAGCATAAACAATAACGTTGCCGAATCGGCGGGACCGGTCTGTTGATTCAGCAAATTACTGAAGAACATATTCCACAGATCTACTTTGAAGTATCTATTGAAGCGTTGAACTATGGACCATAATCCGTCTTGTTTCTTCAATTTAATGTACGAGTCAAACAGCAATACATGCGTAGTAGCTGCAACACAAAACAAATCCGTGTGGTAGTTCCAGGTCCTTCCATCCATCATTTCGCAGCAAATAAAGTCTTCCGTGGTCACTCTTCTGGTGAAAGCAGCTTTCGGAGGAAACAGAGTCATATCGATGCTGCACCCAAAATCTATGAGTTGCAAGCCGACCGAATTATCAGGTAAAACAAAAACCAGAAAGTTATCCGGTTTGATATCGGCATGGATTATTTTGACTTCATGCATAGCTTGTATTATTCGAAGCATTTGGATACAAAAGTAAATGACAAGAGATTCTTTCATGGGTTTTCCAGATTTCTGTTTATGTAAGTTTGCTATATCCAGCAACGATCCTCCAGCCATATATTCCGATATCAGAATAGACGCCTGATCTCCTGCAAATAATTTTTTCTTTCTTTTACAATTTGTTTTCAGAATCATAAATCGAATTCGAGTTTCAAGGATAATATTGATGACATCAAGCAAAAATATCAAAGACATAAACGGTGATTTGAGAGTGATTACATTGTGAATACAATAGTAGAAAAATCTCACCAAAGTACGCTAACGGAATATCCATAAATCTATCTCTGAGAGGGTGCTCGGCTAATCTTGCTTGTAGTTCCCGACATATATAGAACTCCCATTTATTTGCCGGTTTCTGGAACTTCAATGCCACTGTGGTATTACTGTCTAAATCGAGAGCCTTGAAAACTGTCCCGAAAGTGCCTTTGCCCAACTGCTTCTCCAAAATGTATTTCTCCCCACCTGAAACGGAGAAATGAATAAAAATTCCAGATGTCCAAAAACCCAACTAAGGCTGCTGTAGTGATAGAAACAAAAATTATATAAGATCAAATTGTAACTGGAACCTGTCCGAGGGCAAGTTATAATAATAGCTTTCTAAGCATCACAGCCGGAAAAAATTAAGAATAACAATTGTGAGGGAGACTAATTGAAAATAATCATGAATTTGATAAAGATGTGACACCTTCTACAAAATAAGAAGAAATTATGAAGTTAAAAGCTTTACCACATATTGAGCCAATAATTAACAGAGTAATTATCTCATTAGAAATGTCAGACTCAAGTGAATCTTTGGGGGGGTAGACCAATTAGGTATTTCGCCCTTCATTATTTTGAAACTTGACTTATGATAAACATTTCAGGACGTCATTGATAAACTTTTATCCAGCACAAACGGCTATAAAAATTAATGTGTACATAATTAAAGGGTTAAAAATGTCCAGGCCATAAACATAAGTGTTTTGGAACTTTGATCTCCCACAACACGTTCAGGGGAGAGTTTACTATATAAGAAAAATACCAACAACAGGACATAATCATAATTCGAGTTGAACTCTTCAAGGCACCAGTAGCCATTAAAAATTACATCTTTTGTACACAATCATATACAGTTAATAAATAATAGTTTAAAAACTAAAAAACACGCTTTAATAGAAAACTAAACTAAAAAGTAGAAAATAAGTTTAAATGAGTTTGAAATAAGAATACAGTGATTAACAACAAATGTATTTCATCGTAAAAAAGCGTGGGGTGCTTGATGTCAATTGTTGTTGATATTTCATGGACAGATATTGGTAAAAGAGAATCATTATGAAAATATATTAAAAAGCACCACACGCTTTTTTACGATGAAATAAATTTGTCGTTAATCACTGTATTCTTATTTCAAACTCATTTAAAATTATTTTCTACTTTTTAGTTTAGTTTTCTATTAAAGCGTGTTCTTTAGTTTTTAAACTATTATTTATTTTCAACTTTTTAGTTTTGTTTTCTATTAAAGCGTGTTTTTTAGTTTTTCAAACTATTATTATTATTTAAATTTTTTTAACTATTATTCTCCAATTTTGAATAGAATCGGACCATAATCACAAAACTCGTCCGCCATTTTGGAGCCGCCATCTTGAATCCTTCAATTATGACAAAATAATCATAATCTCCAACCCCAAAACCCCCACATACCAATTTTGAATAGAATTGGACAATAATCACAAACTCGTCCGCCATTTTGGAGCCGCCATCTAGAATTTTTCAATTTTTACAAAATAATCATAATATTGGACCCCAAAACCCCACATACCAATTTTGAATAGAATCAGACCATAATCATAAAACTCGTCCACCATTTTGGAGCCACCATCTTGAATTTTTCAATTTTGAAGCGAATCGGACCATAATCACAAAACTCGTACGCCATATTGGAGCCGCCATTTTGTTTTTTTTTCACACAAAAATTTCTCAATGCATTGTTACCTGCCAAATTTCAAATCATTCGGACGTCTGGAAGTGGGTCAAAATCGCGCCCAAAGGAGTCGGTTACAAACAAACATACAAGTGAAGCTGATATAAAGCGCGTAAAAATAATGGTAATCTCACCTATATAAACCGGTTCCTTCTTAATACAAATCCTAGGTACAGATGCTATTTCTTTATATCCATACGAATGAGGTCCTGGAAAGCTAACTCTTTCCAACAATTGATTGATCAAACTCCCTTTGAATGGATCTGAAGGTACAAAATCCAACGGCATCACATTGGCGGGAGCAGGAAACGTCCTCACAGGACTTGCGACAGGACTTCCCTGCATCGGAATGGTGACCTCATTCACTGTTACTGGCAAGCTTGGAGCAATTTCGTCATCTTCTATGACTATGGGCTGGGTGGGATCGTAATCCATGAGGTTTGCCAGGAGGCTGGAACGTAGGGCAGCATTTGCTTGGAGATTTTGTGCCAAGTAGCTGTTGTGCTCTTCGGAAATAATGCCCATTTTGTTCGTGTGGTTATTGAATATCGAAGACTTTGTTGTAGCGCCACTTGAACTTGAAGTTGATCTTGACAGAAAACATTCATTTTTTTTTTCAATCAAATACAGCAGTAATTTTTTTATTCTATTCGTGAAATGTTTGAAAACAAATAATTACAGCTGATGTATTGAATTGACTGATTTTTTATTTGATTTAATCACAGACTAACATATGTAAGATTCTATGAGTATTCCGGATATCTTTCCAAATTTAGAAAATCAATGAAAAATTATAGTATTTTGATTTCTTAGATCTCTGCATTGTGTATGGCAGTCTGCATTTTGTTAGGACTATCATATAAAGGCAATTGTTATCATTACACCCATGACACAAATTTAAAATTTCCACAACTTTTCCAGCTATCCATTTATTTTTATTAATGTTATTCACTTTTTCCATATGGTTAAATTACAAGCAGGTCAAAAACAGCAATTACTCCATCACTAACATTTCTACAGTGATTTTTTTGTAAATGACATCTTGAGAACTCACCCATAACTTTTTGTTTCTTCAAAAATGGTACTGAGAGCTTTATCCTTCTCCATGATCTTTGGCTCTGTGAACAGCTGCTTCTTGATATTCCCAAACTCCTCTTCGGTGGTGATGGTACTTAAAACCGGTCTTTTGTTCTGGGGAGTACTAACTTTCATGGCATTGAGGTTGAAATTGAACGCGTAAGTGTTGCATGAATCGTCGAATTCCCGGTTCTGCTCCTGATTGGGAATTTCTTCGAAAGAAGAAGAGCTATTGTCACTGAATAGGGGCATTGGTTTGGCGCTGTCGGCCGCCTGAGCGGTATCTGCTATGTCCATGCCTCCACGAGATCCTGTTTCAGCTAGTTCATCAGCATTTAAAACTTTGAAAGCAGTTTTCATTGTACTCCCTGCAATAATGGAGTTAGAATTTCGTGTGATTACTTTTAATTATGGGAAAGTACTTTTCCTACGGTAAATTACAATAATGAGTCCTTTCAAAGCAACACAGTTTAAAATGCTGTAAAAGTCAAGTTTATAAGAACTACAAAGAAACTGTAAACAGCGGTAATCATGCATCAAGCACAAGTGAATCCAGCTTAATATTTTTATTGCTATACAGAGCTCTGCACCCTTTTTAAATAAAGCTGATCTGTGCTTCGGTATTCCCAAATGGACCTTTCCATTTAGGAAAAAAAAAATCCAAAACATATATAGGTCGATTGTATTTCATATGAAACGTCCAATTGACTTAGAATGCCATCATATATTTTTTATTTCGAAAAGATATTGCGTTTGAAAGAGTACCCGTGACGTCACGTTCATTGAAATCTACCCCCTCCATAATCCACGTTCAGAAACACGCATTACTGTTCTTGTCAAAAATATAGCTCACTGCTTGATATACACCATTAATATATAATTGAACTCTGTTTATTGATAGACTCATAAAAAAAAATCTCATTTCAACAACGGTTTTCTTTATTTAAAACATTCAAAGTTTCTGAACGGGCCTTCCTTTTGATGAAGAGCGATCATTGGCAATACCGCAAATGTTACAGACAGTTCCCAGTTCCCATGAAAATAATATTGAGATTTGAGGTTAACCATTAATGTTTATTTTTATCAACTTATTAATTTCTTAATATCATAAACGATTTGGTGTGTTTATAATGAAACAAGACTTCGTAAAAGCAGGTTCGTAAAATTTGCCCAGGGTGGATTATGAGATGATTGACTCTTTTTATTTAACAAACATGACTTTTTTGAGTGCTGAAATGAAAAATGTGAAAACGAAAAACAGTAAGTAATTTGTGTTAGGTATATAGCAAAAATGAATATCGAGATCATTTTCAACTGACTTATTCGCATCAAAAAGGTAAATCAACACATGTTATCTTTTTACAGATCTACCAGTGACTCCAGTGGTGATAATGCTGTTGGCTGCATACAGTTGAAACGCCAAGAAAACGTCTGCAATGTGAAAGCAAAGCTCACACCGGAACAAAAAATCCACAATTTTTTTAATAATTGTTTGGTGCAGGTAGACGAAGGAGCAATGTCCTAGAATGTCCGTGTTTAGACTGTTCGACCTCTGAAGGTATGTGTATATTGAAAAAATGTTTTGACAATTCAGATGAGATCAAATATATTTGGTATTCATATAACATCAAGAATGCCCAAGGCCAATTTGAAGAATTTGTTGGGACAAAAAAGTTAGAACAAAAAAACTCTTGAAATTTTGGGAAGATGCATAATTTTTTTTTCTAAAACTGAATCTGAGAATATGTGTTTCATACAATGCATTGTGTTTTCCAGGTGGATGTAAACATGGACTGGCATTTTTGATGTGGCTCCATAGAAGAAGTGAAGAACCCTCTGTAACTTCACAGATATGCTACTGGAAACAATCAACATTGGGGAAAGAGTATAAAATTATTGAATTGAAGGCTCTAATGAACAGAGAAATTCCTGAATTAAGAAACAGTCAAGGATAATTTCTGAATAAAGTGAAGAGTTTATCAGGAACTGGGGGAATATTTTCATTTTTCGAAAATAAACCATTTGAAAATCTAGCCATATACCGATGGGCCCTCAATTTTCAAAACAAAAATTCTAATGGCACTGCAGATTTAAGTTTATGACTGATTCGGCTTGTGAATTGGCTGAACAAATAACGAGAAACCAGTCGAAATGTTCTACTTGGTATGAGTTATGGTTTGGAAGAGTAACAGCTTCTAGGACATATGAAACCGCAAAATGTAAAACTTAGGAAGGAATTCTGTCTGAAAGATGGGGTAAGCATAAACTTTCATTAAGAGAATCCATCATTTTTACATTCATTAAATTAAAAACAGATATGAGGTATGTTATCCTATCAGTTCTTTTCAACATAAGTAAGCCAATATGTAGAATTATATTACATGAAACGTTGATTATATTGGCAACAATTACTTGGCCAACAAAGGATGAGATATCAGAAAATATGCCAAAATGTTTCGCTCCTTTTCAGAATGTCAGAGCAGTTATTGACTGTACCGTGATACCAGTTGAACAGAGTGCTTTGTGTTGTAGATTGAGAACTTATTCTCTATATAAAAAGAGGCATTCTTTTAAAATCATGACAGCAGTCACTCCTGGTGGTCTCATTACATATATTAGTAAAGCTTATGGTGGAAGGAGTTCTGATAAGGAAATATTTAGACAAAGTAGAATAGTTGAGAAGTTGGAAGCTTTTAAAGATCACTTAATGAAAGACAAAGGTTTTATAATAACAGATATTACAGATGAATGTGGCATGAGGATCATTCAGCTACCTTTTCTAAAGAATAAATCACAATTTTTCAAAGAAGGAGCTTTATTAAACACCAAAATTGCAAGGGCAAGAGTTCACATTGAAATAGTCAATCAGCGAATAAAAACTTGAGATTTTCGGCAATAGTATGTGCTGTAGTCAATTTATCAAAACCCATATTTAGTGATGACAAATTTGTTTCGTAAATTTATCCATGAATTAGCTTTATACATTTGTATTTTCATTTTAGGGCAGTATTTCTGATTGCCAATTAAGTTTGTATTGCAGATTATTCAAGTTTGTATTGCAGATTCGATAAAGTGTAGTAATTATTGCTCCTAAACTGCTCAATTTGAAAAAAATCTTCAAGCGCAGGAATACTTCATTAGGAAAGCATATTCAGAAATCATTTTGAAAAAACCGGATATTCTGGCTCTAACAGAAACACAAGTAAACTCGTCCACTAACAAGGTCCATATGCTTTGTCCTGGTTACGAACTCCATTCTCGATTCAGGTTCAAAGGTGGAGTCTGCCTTTACGCTAAGGCTAACCTTTCATGCCAGCGTGAAGAGAGTTTGGAACCGAAAGACTTTGATGTGATGTGGTTCAAGCTATCTGATACCAAACTGACTAAGTTCCTCTGCTGCCTTTACCTATCACCTAATGAACCTTCATATAACGACCTCTTTGAGTTCTTATCACTCAAACTGGACTACATTCAGGAGAACCATCCAACAGCTGAAACCATAATCATGGGAGACTTTAATGTACATAACGCTGCCTGGCTCAAATTCTCTAACAAAACAGATGATGCAGGTCGTCAAGCCGAGGCCTTCGCCATCACTCATGGTCTAGAACAACTGGTCGAGCTACCAACCCGCATCCCTGATGTCAACAACCAGTCTGCCAATACACTAGATCTTTTCCTCACCACCAATCCTGACCCGTATAGAATAGAAGTTTGTGCCCCACTTGGAAACTCTGATCACACCCTCATCTCCACAACATGCTCTTTCCATTTACCATCGAGCTGCACAATACCACCCCGCCTCATGTGGCATTACAATTCGGCCGACTGGGAAGGTCTTCGTATGTTTTCTCTAGCGTTTCCATGGAAGAGAGTTTGTTTCTCTTCAGTAGATCCAACACGATGTGCTGAGACAATTTCTGAAATCATCATGTTGGGGATGCAAACTTACATACCGAATACCGAAAGAAGAACATCATCCGATAAGACCTATTTTAACAGAAACTGCTCTAGAGCTGTGGCTTCCAAACAGGCAGCATACCATCGATGGCTAAAACATCCGGGCCCTGAGACCAGAGCAGCATATGTCGAGGCTAGAGGCATATGCAAAGAGACAATAGAATGCTCAAAAGACGCCCACAATGCCAAAATAAGATCAAAACTTGTTGAATGTCCTAACGGATCCCGTTCATTTTGGTCTTTCGCCAAAGCTGTGGGAAGAAACTTCACTTCCAGCTCATTTCCTCCTCTAACCAAAGAAGATGGAACACTAGCAACGACTGCCCAGGAAAAGCCAATATCTTTGCGCACCTATTTGCTGGAAATTCCACTCTGGATTCATCGGAAAACAACCCCAACATTACACCTATTGACAGTCACATGCCCGAGATCACCTTTCGCCAACGACTATCAGAAAGATTTTGCTGGGTCTCAACACCAACAAAGCCTGTGGATCTGACGGAATCCCGCCGATTGTTCTCAAGAAATGTGCCCCGAACTAACACCTGTTCTTTGCAAGTTGTTCAACCACTCTTACAATTTGGGGTATTTCCGTCCAATTGGAAAATTGCAAGAGTACAGCCAGTCCCTAAAAAGGCAAAAGGCCCTACCTAGCAACTACAGACCTATCGCACTGCTATCTATTATTTCAAAGGTCATGGAAAAAGCCATCAACATCGAGCTCATGAAATATCTGGAAGACTCCAGGAATTGTCAACGATAGGCAATATGGCTTCCGCCATCAGAGATCAACTGGTGACCTGCTCGCTACGCTCACATATATGGCAGCTATCTATTGAAAAGTATGGAGAAACTTTAGCTGTGGCATTAGATATCTCCAAGCTCGATCGAGTTTGGCACCAGGGACTCCTCGCCAAGCTTCCGGCCCTATGGCTTGCCCCTCAGCTGTGTTCTCTGCTTGCTAGTTTCTCTCAAACAGGTCTCTCCATGTAGTGGTCGATGGAGTTTCATCTGACACTCTACTCATAAATGCTGGTGTTCCGCAAGGATCTATTCTCGCACCAACACTATTTCTACTTCACATCAACGACCTGTTGAAAGCAACTTCATGTCCAGTACACAGCTTTGCCGATGATAGTACTCCTCCATACCGCTTTCTTCCAGGGCCCCTATATCAGCCCGAGAAACCAGAAATGAACGAGGAAGAAATGTTGATAATATAAATATGGACTTAGCAACAATTCTCGAATGGGGATCTAATAACTTGGTAGAATTCAATGCAAACAAAACACAAGCATGTCTTTTCTCTAGAAAAGCCGATCTCACTGTGCCTAACATAACTTTGTCAGGAGTAACCATACCACTGAAGTCATCCATATCGATGCTTGGTATTACTATCAGCAATAACCTTTCCTGGGAAAATCACGTGAGGTCCATTGCCAAAAGTGCATCCCAAAACTTGGTTTTGTTTCGTGCCAAGAGCTATTTCACCCCCAGTCAGCTGCTTATGATCTATAAGGCACAGATCCGACCTGTCCTGGAATACTGTTCCCATATTTGGAGTGCGGCACCTAAACATATCCTGAGGCTATTGGATTCTGTCCAAAAGGGCAATTGTCTCGTCGGTGATGCTCGCTACAAACTCGCTCACTTGTCTGGAACACCGTAGAAAAGTTGGCGATTTGTCTCTATTTTATAGATATTTTCATGGGCATGCTCTTCTGAAATATCAACAATCGCTCCTGCTTTGGCAGTCTCTTCGAGATTAACCCGCAAGTTCAGTCATCACACCCTTCGTGGTCACTTTGGAGACCTGCAGAACATCACTTTCCAAAGACTCGTTCATCCAACGAACAGCGAGGCTTTGGAACTCATTGCCTAGGGAGGTGTTCCCCGAGGCATACAACCTTCAGAAATTTAAGAAGAACACCAACTCCTACCTTCTTTCCCTTGGTTCCCACGATGTTCTCTGAAATTACAGGATATCCCTTTTCGTGGGAACCAGAACATAAAAAAAAAAAAAAAAATTAGCTGAAGTCATGAAAACTGGTATTTGAGCTTTTCTTTTTGAAATTCACCCCCTAAAGGGGTCAAATGAGGGGTACATTTTTTTATGGGGTTTGGTTAGTTTTTGAGTTACGGTCATGAACATTGGTGTTTTGGCTCTCTATTACAAATGAAGAATTCGTGTGTAACCTAACTTGAAAATTACTTTTGCTGTAAAATCAATTATGGCACCCAAACGAGATAATGGGAAACGGGAAGCCACAGGCACATGCACAGAATATATCAAAGAACTGTGTAATCCCTGAGATCGCAAGCTCCTTTGATTGGCCCAGTGGAGCATTTGCCAATGAAGGTGAGGATTATTTTATTTAGTTATTTCAAGTTTGTCAAAATTACTCCTAATATATTGGTTAAATGATACTTTATATCAAAATTGAACATGGGATACTTCACAACCTCTGGTTATTTCATAAGAAATATAAAGTGAAAATGCTTGTTTTTTTTTCTAATTTATATTTGAAACCACTTTGATTTTTCATTAAAAAAGTTATTGTTTATCCTTTGAAAAAAATATCAAGCTTTTTTTTCATTAGTAGAAAAAATGAAGTCTGCTCCACAGTAAAAAGCATTTATTTCTAGGGAAGTAATTTAAATTATTTGGTAAGTATTTTCAGTTATCTAAAATATACATAAAAAAGATACAAGAGTGACCATTGTAAAAGTTGATAGAAGAATTACCACAAAAATAAACATAACATCACTGATTTACACAAACATTGAAGTTAAAATGTCAACTGATTAATATAACATAGGTTAATGAGTTGACATTTTAAATTCAATGTTTGTTTAAGTCGGTGATGTTATGTTTATTTTAGTCTTCTACCAATTTTAACAATGTTCACCCTTGTATCGTTTCTATGTATATTTTAGAGAGCCTGAAGATGGCAAAATACTTTGCCGAAATGCATCGCTATTTTCTTTCCTAGAAATAAATGCTTCTTACTGTAGAGCAGACTTGATTTTTTCTACTAATTAATTAGAACTCCACCTGACATGGACTACCTTCATAATATTTTTTTTTTCATGTTCATCTAGTATCTGTACAGTTTACACAGAATGGATCAAGCAATGGATGAATTCTTCAAAATGAAGTGGGGATTTAAGCTTCTGTTGAACTTACCTTCCTCCATTAGGGTATTCGCCGAATTATTTTTCATCAGTAATGTATTGAATGGATAATTTATTGCATGTACCAATAGATGTTCCAAATATTACTGTATTGATACTTTTATTTATGTTGTATATATTCTCGATGTTGGAATTTATCGAATGGATTATTGCATTTACCAAATATCAATACTTGTTTTAACGAAATTTAAGATATAGATATTCTTGATATTACGATTCATCATGAATGTATTATTGCATGTACCAATAAATGTTCCAAATATTGTAACAAAACTTTTATTTAATCTTTTTTACAAAATGTACAATTAGATATTCTCGATTTCTGTTTTGTATTTTATTTATGTTGTAGATATTCTCGATGTTGGAATTTATCGAATGGATTATTGCATTTACCAAATATTACTTAATGTATCGATATTTTTATTCAAGCTTTTCTGACTAGATTTATGATGTTGAAATTTATCATTAATGTATTGAATGGATCATTGCATAATAGATGTTCCAAATATTACTGTATCAATACTTGTTTTAACGAAATTTAAGATGTAGATATTCTTGATATTACGATTCATCATGAATGTATTATTGCATGTACCAATAAATGTTCCAAATATTATTGTAACAATACTTTTATTTAAACTTTTTTACAAAATGTACAAGGTAGATATTCTCGATGTTTTGTGATTGTTTAGATATAATCAATCATAAATGCATTATACTGTGAATATATATGTAGGCTTTGTCTGTTTGTATTATAATATAAATAAATTCATATTCGGTACCTGTTAGTGTTTCCTTCATGTGATGAGTCAAATATTTATTAAGTTTGAACTACTGAAAATATAATTAATAATTTAGAATGAATAGACTTGAAATATGTTCATACAAATTACGTAAATTTTTTGCATAATTATTTACTTATTTCACACCAATTATTTGTTGAGGGATACTAATTCAAAGGTAAAGACGTTTACTCATCTATTTTTTACAAATACAGGCTTACATTTTCTATGGTAAAAAATTTCCCTATGGTTACAAAGCTAGAGAAAAAAAAATTATTTCTGAAGATATTGGCATTCATGAAGAGAATGTGACAACAAACCTTAGAAAACTGCACACATTCTAGTTATTTAAAGTATTTTTGAATTTCAATCAATCAATATAGAATAAATGAATCTTATCGACAAAGTTGTTAAAGAATTCGTCCACCGTATGCTCCTGAAATAAATTTCAATTGTATTGTGCCATTTGGAGTAGCAGATATTAAAAATTTTACAGTATTGCATTTTTTCTATTCTGACCAAGTCATGGACAGACGAACAGGATCAGAGGGTTTTTCAATTTCCAGACAATTAATAATTGAATTAACTTTCTTATAGCGAGCTCTGAAAGGGATCTGCAAATTTCTTTCAATTTCAGATATGTCAGGCCAATATATAAGCTCTTGTAAACAATTTGCCATCATAGGCACAGCTTTTGTGAAAATCTTGTGAACACTTGATTTACTCAAATCAAAGTCATCAGCCAATCAAGAGTATACATCCCCAACCCGTATCTTTTTTAAACTTATCAGAACATCCATATATTTAATTTCTTCAATTTTGATAATGTATTTCACAATGTGGTAAACATTTTCAGGGAGCCCCAAATAAAATTACTCTTCTTTTCTATAAGTGCAATAGATAAGCGCTGGCGCTGCTGTCCTTCGATATTTTCATAATCAGGATCGGATGAAGACTGACTAGGAATATACTCAGAATTTTTTTTGGTGGTGTTATTTTGGTGAATCGGATAATGTACTAGCTTGGCTACTGCTAGGAGAAGAACTATTTGAAACTCTTGAGTAAATATTTCCCATGGATGTAATGTCACTCAACACAGTTTTACTAGCTGAAGGAGTGATGTTTTCATTTGGTTTGGGTTTCTTCATCGTTGGTAGGTCATGTACTTATGATGAAACATTGTCAGACCAATGTCGTTTCAGGTTGATATGTGGACAGACATCTTTCTTCAACATAAATTTGGATCCCCTTGTTCTAGCGTATTCCCAATTCGTAGTATCTTCTTTCAGCTGGAACCAAAGAACAATATGTTTATAGGACTGGATATAAAATACAGTACTGATCGATGATTTTGCAAACTTGCATTGAGTGAAATTAAAGATCGTTCCTTGATGTACTCACCTGGAAATGTTCTGCACAAAAGCATATATTTCCGCTTTTTACAAAAGTTTGATTCACTTTCACTGGTGTTCAGACAACCGGGCACATAGCACTTTTTAGACATTTTCATAGTTATTAAAATTAGAAAATAATTTCCGAAATTTTTCAATACCAAACATTCATGGAGAGCTTGTTCATTTGCAGCAGTTCTCTGCATATCTCTTGTCTCGTATCAGATATATGCAAGAAAAAGAGCTGAAGAGAGAAAAACGATTGATAATATTCTATTTCGTGGAGCAAACGAACGAACCTATCAAATAACAAATGTCATTACTTCACAATTCCATGATTCGCAACTCATACAACGATGCCAAATCAACTGTTAGTGAACGTGACGTCACAAACCCACTTTTTTCCGGATTATGGAAAAACTACCCATCAGAAAAAAAAAGAAAAAAATCCCAAGTGATATTAGCACAAATACTTTCTAATTACAGTGTTTTCTCATGGTGCATAAAAAGGTCCATTATTGCAGCATCCTTTCACAAGTGCAATTTCTGTCTAAAATTCCTTATAAAGGTATTCAGATTACTTTTAACAAAAATAAGTAACATTTATATGTATAGCGAGGGAAGTGGTAACTACTGATGTTTTTTAAAAGAATTCTGCAAGGTTCCAAGAAGTGTATTCTCATCAGGCATCTTATGACATGTTTGTGTGCCAAAAAAATCTATCAGCGAGATAAGATCCTCTCACAGAACACAATGAGTTCTCAATACGTTAATGTCCACAGAATCATTCAGATTAAGTATGGCGAAGCACATTTTATTCAAGTTCTCAACAGTTTTGGAGATGTGGTTCACAAAATATAACTGCTATAGTTAAACCATTTACAATTGCAGAAGCATGAAAAACAAGTTTCTCACTCTGAGCAGCATAGGAGGACATAACTAATTTTATTTAGACATTTAAATATTAAAAAAATACGTTAAAATGAAAAAATATTCAATAAGCGAGGAAGTATGTATAAATAGGCAATCGGATCATCATAATTTCATTTTCCTATGGTCGAAAAAAAAGTCATATTTTCCAACAAAACACAACAGAACTATAGAATATTTTAAAACCTATTTCGATCTCAGACCAGAGACGCTACTGGCTTTTATGTATTCAGACCTCTTGGAACACAAATTTAACTTATGATTTATTAGTTTTATTGGCCTCTCAACGTATTGACACACCTACAAGCATTATCATTGGCTTGCGGTCCGTTTTTATTGGCTCAGGCGAATCTGCTGTAGAACGAAACAGCTGTCACTCAAACCCACGTTGACTGTCGGTTCTTTTGATTTTCCGTTCGGCGACGGAGAATGTTTACGAGTAATACGCATTATTTTTCGTTCCGTTACTTGGCATATACGCTCATGTAAGCGAAATGAGTTTTTGATTTGCTCCTTATAGAAACAGTTTCTGCAATTGAAGATGGTTAAACTATACCAATTTCCACACCCAGAAATTCAGTATCAGAGTATATGGCAACTGATTTGATCCCAAGTTTTATATAAACATTATTCTGGTTCCAAGTGGTTGTTAAATTACACAACTCAAACTCCAGTTCTTTTTGACATGGTCTTCGTGTCTCAATTTATTGTACATCGTTTGTTTTCTACTTGATCTGTACCCAGACTCTATTTGCTAATTCACACTTGAAGGGTTCGTTTTCTTTATATTGAAGCAGAGAGAGTTTGAACTACACCAAGATATGACCTCATGTAGATCCTGGGATACAATCATTTTTAGACTGTCCCCCTTTTGTTTTCATGCTATAAAAAGGTGATATCATCCGCATATAATGTGAATTTTCCTGTGATGATCATTTGGGTATAATAAAAACAAAGCAGGGCCGAGCACTGAACCCTGAGATACTCCTGATCTGATATTTGAGTAGCCTGAACTTCCACTGGAAGTTTTAACACTCTGTTTTCTGTTAAAAAGATATGATTCTGATGAATTGAAAGCAACCCCTCTAAACCCATAGTAAATTATGATCTACACAGCCAAATGCATTCAATTATAGGGTATACAGGAGCGATATTGGATGATAATTTGAAGGATCGTCAGTTTCACCCCCTTTGTGAACTGGAATTATGACTTCTTTAATAATTAATAGTTTAAAAAAACTAAAAAACACGCTTTTATAGAAAACCAGACTAAAAAAATAGAAAAATAAGAATTTTTTTATTTTATTTAAAAAAAATCGTGGGGTTCATGGTATCGCCTCGGCCAATAATTACCTGTGATCTGAGACATTTCTTACTTTACTGCTCTAGGTGTGTAATGTGCTATATAATTATTGATACCATGCACCCCACGCTTTTTTTTAAATAATTTTTTTTTTCTTATTTTCTATTTTTTAGTCTGGTTTTCTATAAAGGCGTGTTTTTTAGTTTTTTTAAACTATTATTTATTTCCTACTTTTTAGTGTGGTTTATTTATGAAAGCGTGTTTTTTTAATTTTTTTAAAACTATTATTTTTATTTTTTTGCAAATAAAAAAATGGAATAATCTTATCGAGTTAGGTAATCATAATCTCCGACCCCAAAAACCCCCCACATACCAATTTTGAATAGAATCAGACCATAATCACAAAACTCGGCCGCCATTTTAAAGCCGCCATCTTGAATTTTTCAATTTTTACAAAATAATCATAATATTCGACCCCAAAAACCCCCACATACCAATTTTGAATAAAATCGGACCATAATCACAAAACTCGCCCCATTTTAAAGCCGCCATCTTAAATTTTCAATTTTTACAAAGAATCATAATATTCGACCCCAAAAACCCCACAACCAATTTTGAATAAATCAGACCATAATCACAAAATCGTCCACCATTTTGGAGCCGCCATTTAAATTTTTAATTTTACAAAAGAATCATAATCTCCGACCACGAAAACCCTCAGATACCAATTTTGAAGCAAATCGGACCAGAATCACAAAATTAGTATGCCATTAGAGCCGCCATTTTTTTTTTCCACACAAACACTTCTTTATGCATTGTCACCGGAATTATGTACACCTGCCAAATTTCAAATCATTCGGACGTCTGGAAGTGGGTCAAAATCGCGCCCAAAGGAGTCGTTCACAAACAAACAAACATACAAGTGAAGCTAATATAAAGCGTGTAAAAAAACAGCCAGAATGAATCTAGTAGATTGATAACAAATATTTTCATATATAAATTCTTACACTCAATAAATACTAACCTTTTGCTTGGATGTGTGGCTGACTTTCCTGTATAGATTGCTCATAAACAACAAAGTTAGTAGAAACAGGTTTAGGGAACGACTGTGGTGAGCTGACTATTTCCAAATCGTTACCGACTGCACTCTTTGTCCAAATTGAAAATGCAGTTTGCTGTTCGTTTGATTTGGCTTCATCCTGCTGCATATAATGAGGGGATTGTATGTGATTGGCAGTCAACGGCTGCTCTTGTTTAAGAAACGAAGGCTGAAGCGACTGTTGAAGGCAATGGGATTCGTGAATTGCTTGGGAGGTACCCTGTTGGAAGGAATTTTGTGGCTCTTGCACGGAACGATGAAATACTTCATTTTGATGCAATTGCAGAGCTATCGATCTTTGAAAAAGGTCGTTTTTTATCTGAAAAAAAAAAACACAATTAGGGTATTTAAAGACTGCAACAATTTTATTGTGTTAAAATGGGGCTGGCTAAAAGTGAACTATAAATGGAATTTTCACTTATCACAATCAATCAGATGCTAATATTGGATTTTAAACATTATAATTTGTATTCCAAATATAGATCTCTGCATTTTTGAAGAGTATCTATTTATCTACATAATACGTTAGCCTGATGGGGCTTAAAAAAACGTTTATTGTCTAAACAGGAAATTCCAATTACAAGATAGTTTACTGATGAGGGCAAAATAACCCGAAACTGATATACACATGTTCAATTAATATTTCTTCATTTGGCAGTAAACATCTTCAAAGTATACCTTGCACGATTAAACATCAGAATCCAATGTTTGTGGAGGTATTAGCCAGGAAAATACATGTGTTAGTAAAAGTGAGCTTGAAATATCAAGTACACTTGTCAATATCTATATCAATAAAAACGTTTTTCAATTTCTACTATCTACTTTTGCCAGCCATTGTATACAGTATCAACTAGATCAATAATTCATTAACCTCATGCAGAGATTCTTGCATAAATTCAACGTCTTCCAGAATTTCCTGTTCAGCTTGAGGTAGTGGCCTGGTCATCGTTTTTTGCATATATCTCCGACCTCTTATTTCTTCAATGCTATATTCTGTGTTTGGGTCTTTATAGACCTTGACTTTGGGATACATGGGAATATGTGCCGGATTATGTGGTTCCGGATACGTAATACTGACTATAAAATCCGAATAATCTTCCAAACAATGTTTCGGATGATTTTTAGGTAAGCGAATACCATCTGGAATGTCCGGAACATCTTCATGAACTGAAAATTATATTTTTATATATAATATTGTGAAGTACCTGAAGATTTATAATTCACAGTGACATTAATAAAGTCCTTGAATCTAGATCACTAATAATGTTTTTCATTTCCTCAGAGTTAGTTGGCCCTGAAATACATTTATTATTGTATTTCCTTGGTTCCTAAAACACATTAGGCCCAAATCATAAATTGAACATTATTAAACTTTTCACAAATTTACTTTCAACGTTAAATTTTTATGAATATTCAAGATATCTGTATTTATTAAACAGTATTTGATTTTTCAGAAGGAGAACAATTTATCAAATCAAATAGGATACCATAATATACATACTTTTATAATGACAAAAAAACTTGATTTGTTAAAAATATGAACAGGATGTTCATAAAATCAGATGTGGAATCATCTGCAACTGAAAGATAAACTTTATTCGCTATCTTCAAGATAACCTCTTGTGGGGTATTCATGTTGAAAAGGGAAACATTCTCAATTGAATATTGATAGAAAGATTTTTCTGTGAATTGAAAAATCACCGATAAAAATGAAGTTATTTTTTGCGAATGTCTAACAGAAAACAACTACTTCCCCGGCTAAAGCCACGCTGGACATTGAACTACATCTGATAGATATTCTGAAAATCCTAACTCAAAAGAAAATCTGAAATTGAAAATTTGCATTTTCATTCAGATAGTTATTTTATTTTCTATTCCAGCCTTAATTAAGAACTCATAAAGATGAATGAGGCAAAGAAGAATGTTTTCCAAAAGAGTTTACTCACCAGAAATCATTCGTAACATTGACGCAAGAGAGACATCGCATCAATGTTACGAATGATTTCTGGTGAGTACTCTCTTTTGGAAAACATTCTTCTTTGTCTCATTCATCTTTATGAGTTCTTAATTAAGGCTGGAATAGAAAATCAAATAACTATCTGAATAAAAATGCAAATTTTCAATTTCAGATTTCTTTGAGTAGGACTTTCAGAATATCTATCAGATGTAGTTCAATGTCCACTGGTTTACCGGGAAGTAGTTGTTTCTGTTAGACATTCACAAAAAATAACTTCATTTTTATCTGTGATTTTTCAATTCACAGAAAAATCTTTCTATCAATATTCAATTGAGAATGTTTCCCTTTTCTACAAAAAAACTGTAACATAAATTGAAGGTACAATAAAATATATGCCTTTATAGTAAAAAATATCTAGTATCATATCAATATTCCCTTAGTTCGTTTTTGAATGTTAATAGAGTTGGGCTACATTTTATTTCACTAGGTAGTTTGTTAAAATAATCAAAACCTTTAAGAAACACATATCAGAGACAGAGTTTATTAAAGTGTATATAATATTTATTTATTTTGCACTTGTGATACTTCTTGGAAATAAGTTGCAGATTATAAACAATTCTGTATATTAATATCACTGTGAGATAAAAAAGTCTTTGTATAAATTTAGCATGGAATCTATAGGGGTGTATCGATTGGTCATTAAAATTATCCTTATCTCTCGATTTTGGAGTTTTTGTAATTGTTCAGGTTGAATAGATATGATATAAGGCAGAAAAGAAATATTCGAAGTAAGATTGGACAATTATACTGTGATTTTCCTATGCAATTTAGTGAATATATTCAGAATATTTTTCAAAGGTCAATAAACTGTCTACTTGAAGTCCTAGGTATTTGATATATGTTGTTATTAACATAGCTTTAGTTTTTGAAACATTCAATTTTATAAAAATTCACAACTGCTGTGTACACGACGATTCCAAATATAGAACTTTAATTTTCGATTCAATTTTAATTTATTAATTATCATATATTTGCTAACTTTTGAAAGTACCATATCCATTTTATTCAAAGCTCTAGCCAATTGAATATTGAATAGAAAGATTTCTCTGTGAATTGAAAAATCCACGATAAAAATGAAGTTATTTTTTGTGAATGTCTAACAGAAAACAACTACTTCTCCAGCTAAATCAACCTAACTGGTGGTTAATAAGTATATTAATTGTAACGAAATCTTTGAAATTAATTTTTACCCACTTCCAGATGTCTGAATCATTTGAAATTTTGCAGACATATTAAGAACCGATGACAATACAATAATATCATAGCTATGACCTGGTATTCTCACCAAGTTCGTCAGAAAAAAAAAAGTCTAATTCATATTACCAAGATTTGGTGAAGTCACTGGTAAAAATGCCTAATTTACATTTCAAAGATTTGGTTCACTGGTATGGTCACCACTTTCACCAAAAGTAATGTACAAAATACCTTATAGCTTGAGGTACGGAGAGGCTGAAGAGCCATATCGACCCCCCTCCCCTAAGATCTACTTTCATCAAAGTTAGTAAAAAGTGGACAGTGGCGTATCTAGGAATTCTGCTTGGGGGAGGGGGGGTAATGACATAAAAAAGTTGTATACCTCTACTTATAGCTACGAGTATTTTTTTTTCATTCAAATTCAAACAAAAATACAAAATTAATAAAATAAAAAAATATATAGACATAAACATATAAGTAGGTACAAAAACAAAAATTTCTTTCGTTAAAATAAAAATCACAAAATGAAATCCAGTATCCTGCGTTTCTTATTTGCAAACATTTCAATAACATTTAAAACATCTATTTGCACATCTCTATGAACATGAAGTAGACCTAATCCAACCAACCGCTCATGTTTCGTAGTTGATCGCAGCCAAGTTTTCAATCGCTTCAATGAAAAAAAACTTCGTTCAGCGGATGCCACACTATTCAAAATATGAATACACTTTTTTATCAATATGTTAGCGTCACGAGATGTAAAAAGAAAAACAATTTTGAAATTCAAAAAAATTATAGTATCAGCTGAACACTTGAAAGAATGTAATTTCGTTGGATAGTATTGTTTTCATTGAATTCTGATGAGACTATTGTTAATCAAGAAATTTTTTTGGAAGCTCCAATTTTATTTAACCTTTTCCGTACGGCAGCTACACGAAAAAAAAATCCGTACAAACGGGACTTTTGAGCGTACCGAACAGACGGCTGTCGACTATGTGTGACACTATACTTTGATACTATACTTCAGCCTCAGATAATCCACAGTGGCTATCGTGATTTTTTTTTTGTCTTTTTGCCCGTGACGAGATCCCTAAGGGACCAGCAGCATTCTCCAACGACATTTCAAGGCATACTGGCGCGAAAAAAGAAAAACACTGCACTCGACTTAGCACTGGCCATGCAGGTTGCCGGATGTCGCATATGATCGACGGTGTCGACCATATGTGTCAGCCGCCTGGGCGGTTAGCATGCAGTGAACGCAAACGTTGCGACAACAGTCTGTATGCCAAATCTAAAAATTTTATGCGTCGCATCCCAACCGGCAGTCGTCCAGGAGACAGTATACCTGTCGTCGACCATATGCGACATCCGTCTGTGCGGCACATATCCTCGGTGTCGCATATGCTGCGTCAGCGTTACGGAAAGGGTTAAACCTGAATATTTGTTCACAGAAATGACTCCATGCTATAAAATTGTTGATTATTTTGTTAATTATAAATTTCTAAAGTTAACAAAATATGAGAAATTAAGTAAATATTGTCATAATTTTTTCATTGATATTTTTTTTTTTAAAGGTTTTAATTTAAAAAAATACGCAATTATTTTTTCAATTGTTTAATTTTTTTAAATATTTAAATAATATATTGAGATTTTTTTTCTATAAAATTAGTAATTGGTTATTCTCTACCTAATAAGATTTTTTTTTATTAATAATAGTTATAAACAAACCTCGATTGACATTATAATTTTTGTAATCATAAACTCTTAATAACCTAATGCAAAAAAAATAATTTTTGAAAAATATTCAAATTATCCATTTGTTTATAAATATTTTATAAACAAAGTATTTTTTTAAATTAAAACCTTTAAAAATCAATAAATGAAAATAACAATATTTACTAGATTTCTCATATTTTTCTAAAGTTAACAAAATATGAGAAATTAATTAAATATTGTCATCATTTTTTCATTGATATTTCCCATTATTGTCAGTTTTATGACCGACAAAGGCATTTTACGACGTTTAAAAAAATACGCAATTATTTTTTCAATTGTTTAATTTTTTTTATAATTTAAATAATATATTGAGATTTTTTTTTTATAAAATTAGTAATTGGTTATTCTCTACCTAATAAGATTTTTTTTTATTAATAATGTTAGTTATAAACAAACCTCGATTGACATTATAATTTTTGTAATCATAATAAACTCTTAACAACCTAATGCATAAAAATAATTTTTGAAAAATATTCAAATTATTCATTTGTTTATAAATATTTTATAAACATAAAGCGTATTTTTTTAAACGTTGTAAAATGCCTTTGTCAGACATAAAACTGATAATAATGTGATACTTATATCAATAAATGAAAATAACAATATTTACTCGATTTCTCATATTTTTCTAACTATATAAATTTATAATTAACATAATAATCAACTTTTGAACAATTTTATAGCCTGATATTATCGAGTAAACATGTAAAATGTGCTCCAGGAAGCAAAAACATTATAGAGTCGTTCTGCGAACAATTCGATTTTTAATAAAATCGAAGGTTCCAAAAAAACTTCTTAATTAACAATAGCCTCACATTATCAAAATCCAATAAAAACATTTTTTTCTAACGAAATTACATTATTTCAAGTGTTCAAATGATACAATTTTTTTTTTGAATTTTCTACTCATATTTAATAGTTTAAAAAAATATTTTATGTGCATTGCTCTTTCGAGAGGTGCTGTACTCCTGCATTAACGCCCACAAAGAGCCCTATTTTCAACTTTGAATTAAAATTATAAATGATTGAGTTAGAATTCCGAGAGTAGGTACTTTTTCATGGAAAATTTTCTAGTTTTTTTGTTTTCTCTCTCATTAATAGTTTTTGAGCTATTACCAAAAAAAGCCTTATTTTAATATATTTTTTTTGTTTAAAAAATAGCAAATTCTCGTCTGCGGAAAAAATCGAAAAATACATCTTTCTCAGAATGACATATTTTAGTAGACTTGTAATGATTTTTCGCAGGAAACTAACTTTTCGACTAGACTAATGAGAACATGCCTAGCGACAATAGCGGCCACTACGTTTTAGATTTGAGTAGAGATGTGGTGGCCATTCCATCAATTTAAACATTTTGCAGTTTCTTGGGGGGGTAATTTCCCCTCCCCTTAAATACGCGCTTGAAAGTGGATGAATTAATCGATGAGTTTTCTCTTGTAGTTGGAAACTACGTGGACGTGGACTAAAAAGTTAAAAATAAAATTATAGTTTATAAAACTAAAAACACGCTTTTGTAGCAATATGAACTAAAAAGTAAAAAATAATAAGAATAAAGTCATTGAACAAAAAATTAACTTTAATGTAAAAAAGCGTGGGGTGCTTTCTACTTACTTTTCATAATGACTCGACCTTTACAAATAGCTAGCCATAAAAAAGACAACTAATATCAAGCACCCCACGTTTTTTTTTTTTAATTCAAAGTAACATTTTTTGTCAATGACTTAATTCTTATTATTTTTAACTTTTTAGTTCATACTGCTACAAAAGCGTGTGCTTTTAGTTTTTTCAACATTTTATTTTTAATTCAATTGGTGGTAGAGTATTTATTGGTCGAAATTCTGCAGCTTTAGTGGTATTTGTTACTTTTTGAATTGGTACAACAGTAATAATTTTTAAACTAGTTGGAATTTTACCCGTAGCTAGAGATGTATTGATAAAATTTAGGATAACACGGCCAATTGTTTCAAATACTTCGTTCAACATTCAGCAATTCAATGTTTCATAAATATACAATTTATTATCCAACCTGCTGCCTATTGTTTGTAAATCATGCATAGAGAGTACCTCAAAGTTATTGAATTTCAAGTATAAGTTATTTCCCATTGTTTATTTCAAAGCTTATATCTATTTTTCATTAATTTTTTCAAGGTTTTCCGCATTTTCTTAGTATTATTTTTGAACCTAATCTATTTTGTCATAGTAGTACTGTTTTTTTAGTTTAAGAAGGTTCACTACACTATTTCTATGTTCTTTGAAAGGTTGCAATTTTATTTGTTTTTCAATATCATCAGAAGTTTTGTAATCTGTTTACGCCCTATCCCGCATTTTAATGCTTTCATATAGGTACCTCATAAAACCACGGAACATTTGATTTATAATGGCAAGTTTGAATTAGTGCAATATCATTAACTAACATTCTCACATTTTTTAAAGATTTCTTCATAAATGATTTCAACATCAACAAAGACTAAGTTCTGCATGTACAGTTTGAATTTGAATTTATTTAGATGTTCAATTTTCAGATGTCTAAATTTGTTGACATTATTATTTGGTTTAACAATATTGAATAGGTTAACTAAAATAACAGCATGATCAGGTATTTTTGGACAGTCAATATCAATAGTGTTTTTCACCATCCACCAGAAATTCATCACTAAACCTTTAGTCAATCGGATCATTATACTGTACACAAAAGAATAAACGAAATGAAAATCATCTGCTGCTTACCTTTGAATCCTGGCATAACACTACCCCCTAAAACTCTCTTTTTTACCGGAACAGTCGGCCAAGGACCAGCCTTGAGAGTATTCTCTTTTGGTACGTCTTGTCTTTTTGCTGCAGTAACAATACTCATCGGCGCAGCCTCTGTTGAAGCTCCGGCTGTCTCAAAATTATTATCTGTATAAATACTAATGGCTGCATTAGATCTGGATCCAGAGCCGTGTGACGGTACTGTGACCACACCATTGCTACTGGGGATCCGAACACTAGACACCCTACCGGGTCTGTAAGTATGCAACGATGTTAGTGCCTGACGTTTTTCTATTAGCCGATTTTCGTCTCTACCGAATATACACTAAAATATATAAGATGATGAAAACATGGTGGAAGAAGAATGATTCAATAAATTATTGGACATGGTAAAATGCAGTGATAGAAATCTTCTAGTTTTTATATGTTTTATATTTAGACCAGTCCGAGATTCCAAGGAGAGTCAACAAAAAAATGTTGTATTGTCTGATGGCCGTTCTATTCAGTCCATAATCTAGCTTTAGAGGGAATTCAAAATAAATTATGTCTGTGCTATATGAATTTATTCACATTAGAGACAAGGACAATTTCTGATTTGTATTTTATTTTGAGGTTAGTAAATGGGTTGACTGTGACACACCCGTGAATGACGAGTGTATAAAGCTATTTTATAACGAATTACAGTGGTTAAAAATCTGTTTTTTTTTTAATTAAAACATGTTAGTCAAAATTTCGGGTAGCGCCACCCGCCTAATTTCAGGTGACCTACTCAGAGGAAAACTTTGGCAATTGCCGAATGTAATAAACATTCAACTCGACAGTTGAATAAGGTAGAATGTTGAACTGATTGTGTGGTAAATGTACACATTGCAGGCTGCCTGAGATAGATATTCAATTTCAAAGTGGAGAAAACCTTGTTATATCCAAACTGGTGGTAAAGTCAGAACTAGTTGACTTCATACTCTGCTTTGAGGCACTTATCACAACACGGAACTTGCCTTAAAATATTAAAATATTTTCTCAATTCACGTCGTACATATGAAGGATTAAAAGTGCTCCAAAATTCAAATTTTATCACGTGAATGAAAACGAGCTAGCATTGGCCGTGACGTCATACCTTATGAATACGTTGGCGCCTTGACTCGACACATGCAATCATTGATAGTGGAAGGATTGTGTTTTGAAAGAACTGGTTTGTGGGCGAGGTGATGATAAGAAATGACTGACGAAGGGTTCTTCAAAGGACAATCTGAAAATTTACCACATGTAGATATGTTTATGGTTGCCACGTTTATAAAAAATGCAGAAGTTTTTCACTTGGAGGAGTTTGAGGCGTGAAGGCAGAAAAGTATATATTGTTTGAGTAGTAAAGAATGAAATGGTAATACCTGGTCGCTTTCGACACATCAATAGATGATTATTTAAAGAAACAGTTTATTTGGCAGGTCAATATCTTTATACACTAGATGTCTAACAGAAGAAAGACAAATAATTTTATTATATTGGTCACTTCTTCCAAATTTGGAAAAAATTTAAAAACCCATATTTTTATATATAAATCTTGGCTTTCCAGCAAAGTAAATGTTTCATTTATGATATATAAATACTCATTCAAGTATATTTGTATTACAAGCTTTCATTTAACTTGCTTCTTTCGTATGTCTTTCCTGTTCAAAATTTGTAAGGGAAATTTGACCCACTTCTAGTCCGATTAACGTAAAATTTGGCAGGACAACGTATTATGAAATTTTTGTTAGAGTAAAAGACAAAATGACGGCTCTAAGATGGTCGACGAATTCTGTTATTGTTTCGATTCTATTCAAAATTGGTATGTGGGGGTTTTTAGGGTCGGAGTAAAAGTTCACGAATTCAAGATGGCGGACGAGTTTTGTGATTAAGGTCCCATTCTATACCAAATTGGTGTGTGGGAATTTTTGGGGTCGAGGATTACGAATTTGTTGTAAAAATGAATAAATTAAAGATCGCGGAAGAATTTTGCTATTTATGGAGCGATTCTATCCATAAAAGGTATGTGGAGGGTTTTAGGGTCAGAAAAAATGACTTTTGGTGAAAATCCGATAATTCAAGATGGCGGATAGATATGATTAAAAAACTTTTTGAAAACAAGCTTTTGTTCGAATGTGCTGAAAAGGATTAAAGTATTTCTTCAGTTGTGTGACGTAGGATATTATGTAACGGATTTAAAAGCTTGTTGCGCAAATGTTTTCAGTTTGAATACCAAAAAATAGATATTTCTGTGCGACAAGCTTCTGAATCTCTTACTCACAGAATAACCTAGGTCACACATCTAAAACAATGTTTTTCCTCTTCAGTGCATTCGAATATAAGCTAGTCTTTACATTTTTTTATTTTTTTTTTTTCACAGAAACAAGGAAAACACACACGGAGACCACAGCTGCTTAGCGATATGTCTCTTTCTTCTCTCCTACAAGCTCTCAGCCATTTTGAGGGATGACTGCGATCTTCTGGCAACATTATAAATATTTTGTCCGGTGTGCTAACTGTGGTGCTCTTGCACATCAGTACTATGCAATATTTATAAAATATTTTTTTATTTTCCATTCCTAATATAGATATTTCACTGCAACTACACCTGATAACCTACATGATACTTCCACACTCTGTAACCGAATGACAGAATAACTTCTACCTTGTGTTTATTTGCCCGCAGTCGTGAGGAATAACTTCACGACCGTTCCCGGCATTCTAAGCTTGTTTGAAATGATTCGCTGGCGCGCGATACTTTGATTATCTACAACAACCTAATTACTTATATTTAAGGCATCATATTTTGCATAGCTCATTTTTTATCATAATAGGCGAGATCACAAACTCGTAAATTTGCCTCATATGTGCTTGAAGTTGAAATATAGTGATAAAATATTATGTGGGCATAGTTTTTCCTAAAATATATTGTGTAATTTTCGAATAAACGCTGCTCTAAAACCCTCAAATTCAGTGAGACATTCAAACACAGCATTATTAACGCTTCTTTTGATGACATATGTCCAATGATTTGGCATTTACTTGAGTTGCCAGTGTCACTATTTTGTGGAACTTCTGAGGAAATGTTATTATGTTTCATCCTATGAATAAAACAGAACTTGTGTCAGCATATGTGATATTGAAAAAAAAACTTCGTATTTGATAGCCGTTCTTGATTTAGTTATTCTTGTATAATATGTATGTATACCGAGTGCTATGTCAGTATTTTTTCGGCCTGCTAACATTGTAAAGAAGTATTATGAATAACACTTGGCAACACTGTAAATTCTGGCACTCTCAGTGATCGGCGAGTTGCCAGTGTCATTAATTTGCGGAACTCCTGAGGAAATGTTATTCTGATTTATACTATGAATAAAACAAAACTTGTGTCAGCATGTGTTATATTGAAATGAAGACTTCGTATTTGATAGCTGTTCTTGATTTAGTTATTCTTAAATAATATTTATGGATACCGAGTGATATGTAATTACTTTTTCAGCCTGCTTACATTGTAAAGAAATATTATAAATAACGCTTGGCAACTCGGCGATCGGCCATATTTCTGAACTTGTTACGTCACATCCTGGCACGGTTTCCGCAGTGTTCAAACAGGAACATGTCTTTGGGAATTTCTTTTGGAAAAACTACTTTAAAAAAAAAAATCCAACAACTTTTTTTATCGTTCTGGACATTGTGGTATTTTTTCCAAAAATTAGTGATCCCGCCTATTGAACATTTTTATGGAGTCAATTAAAGTAAGGCAAGTTGCCTATTATCTCAGTCACTTGTAAGAAACAAACAGTATTGAAAAGGGAAACATTCAAAGTTGAATATTGTTTTGAAAAATAATATCACGACCATTGTAGTGATTCAGACATTCATATTTCGTACTAGATATATTAATATAATATAAATTATTTTTTGATAGAATGGCAAATTTTTGAAAAGACAATAATGTGCACATCACGTACTGTTTTCTGACTCATGAAAACCTTTTAAATCCAATAAGTCGATGGATGTCTGAAACGAGAGTAATCAAGTTACCACATCGTCTACAACCTTCAAACAAACGTTTTCTGAATAGTTGTTAATTAATATCTTACGATCTTTCATTCACCAGCCAATCAGAAAACACTGGTAGAATCTAACGAATTTTCGTTCGTAGACAGCTTTGTGAACCGTGCATGCGAGAAACTTGCTTGGCAACAGTGTTCAGTTCACGTGTTCTGAATGTCTGAATCACTACAATGGTCCTGATATTATTTTTCAAAACAATATTCAATTGCGAATGTTTTCCTTTTCAATACTGTTTGTGTTGTTCTTACAAGTGACTGTGATAATTATGATAAGTGCAGAGTATGAAGTCAACTAGTTCTGACTTTATCACCAGTTTGGATATAACAAGGTTAGTTGTTTTCTTCACTTTGAAATTGAATATCTATATCAGGCAGCCTGCAATGTGTACATTTACCACACAATCAGTTCAACATTCTACCTTATTCAAATGTCGAGTTAAATGTTTATTGCATTCGGCAATTGCCGAAGTTTTCCTCTGAGCAGGTCACCTGAAATTAGGCGGGAGGCGCTACCCAAAATTTTGTCGAAAACATGTTTTCAATATTTTTTTTTCAGATTTTTAACTATTGTAATTTGTTCTAAAATGACATTATATACTCGTCATTCACGGGTGTGCAAGAGGTTAAATTACACTCTATATCTATATATGTTAAGATAGTCGGGTTTCTGCCCGCGTTCAATTTGTAATGTAATATATATATATATATATATATATATATATATATATATATAAATATATAGAGAGAGAAATAGAGAAAGAGAGTGCACCAGAGAATTGGGGAAAAATCAACAATACGCAGAACCCTTAATGTTATAAAGAAACATCAAATCTATGTATATGCATTTCTATATATTTTCAATAATATTCAATTCTGAACAATAGTGTTTGCCAGTATTTTACTGTTTTTGTTTTTCTGCTCTAGCCATTGCTATATATTCATTTATTTAATCACTGCATAACCCAATTCATAAAAAATAAAATTCCATATAAAAATATACCTGAAACAAAACGTAAATACATAACCTCCTAATCACACTTGAATTCATACAAAACAGATAAAGATTCTTAGTGATTTTATTACAAAATATATTCTATTAAGAAAAGAGCTGAGGCATAATTGGATGTGAGGAGTGAAGTTGTAAATATTCAGTATTACGGGTATTATACACAGTAATTCTTAATGTATTTCTGAACAGTTGATATTGTCTCGAGATAATTTTTGCAGGAATATTATATTGGTGATATATTTTCTGTGAGAAAGTGATTGGATATTCAGTATTTTTTCTACAATTCATATTCATATTCATATTCTTCTCTAGTTTAGCTATATATATTTATACGCACATCTCAAAAATGTTGGTGAAGACCAGACAATAGATCCTTTTTCAATAATAGAAAAGTATGTTGATTTTGTTATAACTGTGATACCTCAAATAATTTGTAGTTACACAACAACAACAACACGCAACAATGTCTGTCAAAATAATACTTGAAGGTATTGGATGATTCATGAACCTGAATTATTTCTTGTTATAAAACAGGTATTGAGAATATATAAAAATATTATTTTGATTTCTACAAAATATATGTGTGAGCAATGTGTTTAACACTGCTTTCTCTGTTTCATGTCTTCTTTTTATGATCGAACTTTTAAATCCTGTTCAGAGGATTTTTCACTTAGTTAATTTTTTCATACATTTGGCTGTTCTTCAGTTTTATCAACCATTTTTAGTGGAACCATAGTAAATCCAAATGAAGAACTTTATCCATAATTCTCAATGGATAATAGCCAATGAACAAAGTTATGATTCAATGCAGCATAATTTTAGATTCAAGTTGCAACATCATTTTAGTAGATTTTAGATATAATTACTGATTTTTTGGGATATTATGAAATTTGATAAGATCCAAAATAGCAAAAAAAAACAATAGTTATTAACTCACGTGTTGACCTGCAGCCATTATCAAATTTTTATGTGCAATTTCGAGTTCCTCATAAGGCTGGGCCAAGTTACGCTTACCCTCTTCAAACACATTATTGGCGGAATGGAAATCTCCGGAAGCTTCATGATAGTATGCCCATGCCCTGTACAAATCTGCGCAACCAATGCACAAGCCTTTGGCCTTCAACATGTGATATAACTCCAAAGGATTTGGTTGGAGATCAAACTGGAACCAATAATTTAAGATTTGTATGGTGCACGAAAAATGATATGGTTGGAACAATGTATTTGTAGATTTTTACAGAAAATATTGCTTCATCACCTAGAGAACTCATAATTAATTATGGAAAAATGTAAAATAAGATTTTCTCAACTTACATATTTGATCCATAGTTTACAGAACCTCCTATCGTTTGTGTATCTCTTGTCATTTTCAAAAAAGCTCAAGCAATTTTCAAGCAATGGAACCAAATTGCCTTCATGGCCATGTTTTGGATAGCTTTGTTCGATCCAAGATATATAATTATAGTAGTTTTCTAATGGATCTTCTCCAGTATACGTCCTAATTAGATTTTCGAATTGCCTGTAAATGTTTTCATAAATTTAGTCACTAAATCTAGGAATACAAGTAATCTGAATATTTATTTATTTATTTAGCAGCAGCAGGTACAAATTGTATAAACTTATAAGATACTTATGAGATACATTTCACAGTTAAAATTAGAATTTCTAATCAAAATACTTAATTAGGTTAGTGTAAATTAAGGTAATTCTTACATCACTCATATAATCCCTGTCTTAATAGGCTATCATCACAATACTGCTAAAATTATTAGCTGCACAATGGTATTTATAATACTGTGTGTGTGCACCCCTGTATCTATTATTCAGTTATCTTTGAAGTTTTTATTATAATAATAATAATAATAATATTTTATTCCATTAGGACCATATTACATGGTATTGGACATGTCAAAAATATAAATATAAAAATATAAAAAAATATAAAAATCTATACACCTATAATCATATATACATAAAATTTCATTCTACGAGACCGTAAAGAAGACTCGAAGACTTACAGGCACATAAATAACAGTTATTAAACAATTTCAGTTATTGTTTACATATAGACACACAATGTTCAGTATAATTTAACAGTCAATACAATTTTAAGTCAGAAACTCGCTTGGGCTATATATGCATTTCACAATCAAATAACTTTTTACTTGTTTTTTGAAACGTATTTCATTTCTTTCACTTTTTATTGATTCCGGGAGTATATTGAAAAACTTTATACCACTGTATTGAGGACTTTTTTCATATAAGGAAGTTCTGTGGTGAGGAATTTGTAGCAAATTGCCATGCCTAGTTTTATAATTATGACTATCATGATTATGTGTTAGTGAATCTATATTTTTACTGACAAGCAAAATACATTTGTAAATATATATACTGGGAACTGTTAAGATGTTATTATCTCTAAAATATGGTTTACATGAGTCTGTTCATTTGATACCAAATATAAGTCTGATAATACGTTTTTGTGAGACAGTAGTCTGCGAGCCATTGATGTATTTCCCCATACAATAATGTCATAGCTAATTCGAAGTATCTGGAATAATAGACATTGAGGAGTTGTTCTTTATTGAATATCGTTTTCAGTTGGACTATAGCATAGTAACTTGAGTTTACTTTCTTGCTGACATTCTCAATAGCGGTTTTGAAGGACATGTCTGAATCCAGATAAGTTCAAGAAATCGTGCAGAAGAAATGGTGGTAATCTGAAACTGTTCCTATATTTATATGAATTTGATCGCGTAATTCTTTTTTTGGGTTTACGTGTAGAAGAACGGTTTTGGAAGCATTGAGGATCATTCCATTTTTTTGTGACCATTCGGTGATTTTGTTTGCTAAATGATTCAATTTCTCTTGTAATATTTGAGAATTATCACCATATACAGCTAATGAGACATCATCTGCATATAGCACTAGGCAATCAGTTTTCATGAAATTTGGGAGGTCATTAATGAATATGAGAGACAGGAGTGGCCCCAGAATTGATCCTTGTGGAACTCCTAAATTCACATCGTATGTTTCTGTTTCGGTGCCATTCATTCTGATAAATATTTTTCTATGCTCCAAATAGGACATCAACCATTTTGATACTTTCCCCCTAATGCCTACTGACTGAAGCTTACTTTCGAGAAATTTCAAATCCAGGCAGTCAAATGCTTTGGTGAGATCAAATAAAAGTATCCCCACATGTTTCTTCTGATCCAAATGTTTATGGATATACTGGAAAAGATTGTAGATAGCACTCTCTGTTGATCTCCCTGGATAAAAACCATTTTGACACATACTGATTATTTGATATTTCTCGAAGTATGTTATAATTCTATTATACAGTGCTCTCTCTATTATTTTACATATGACCGTGGGAACAGTTATGGGTCTATAATCTTCCAGGAACTGGGAATTAACTTTTTTAGGGATTGGTGTAACCGTTCCAATTTTCAAAATATCAGGAAATTTACCTAGTTCAATCAAGAGATTGATGATGTACGCAAGAGGCTCTGCAATGTAAGATCCTATGCTTTTAATTATTTTAGTAGAAATACAATCAACACCAACACTATCGGTGTTTTTTAAATTATTTATTATGTCTAGTATTTCTGTAGGATTGGCAGCACTAAAGAAGAAAGAGTTCATTTGTGGATTACTCACAGTGCATACCTCGGATGTTGAATTTGGAAAGTGCAGATCTAGTGCGATTCTGGGTGACGTTGCAAAGTGTTTGCAAAGCTCATCAGCTATCACAGTTTTGTTAGTGGTCAACTTGTTGTTGATGACAATTTCAGGTGGCTGGTTGTTTTTTGTTTTACCGTTTACCGTTGTAGTTAATAAGTAATTGTATCACATTTTGCCAGTTAATAAGACTATTTATGATAAATTAATAAAATGAATTCTAGAAAGGCATTTATTTGTAGTTTGATTTCTTTTCTTGTACCCCATCATTATATTATGTAGTTTATTTTATATTTACTGTCAACAATCCATTCCGTTGTTTTTTAATTTTGTGATAATTCTATAGCTTAAAACAGTCAGGTAAGTCATTGTACATTTTTGGGCCCACACAGTAGACGTGGTTTTGACATGCTTTGTGTTTGGGGTTTTGCAGCTCAACCTTGCCTCTAGTGGCATTTTTTGTATTTTGGCAATGTTTTAAATTTACTTTGTAGTCGTTGTTTTTTATCATGAATCTTATGACTGATTTCAGATGGAGTTGTTCTATGTTTAGTATCTTACTTTCATTGAAAACCCTATCACTAGGATATCTTATCTTTTTGAAAAGCATAATTTTTATAATCCATTTTTGGGATATCTGTAATTTTGCTAATGTTGTTGAGCCTGCATTGCCCAGCACCACCAAGCCATAGTTTAATATTGACTCAGCTAATGCAAAGTAAATTGTTTTTAGAGTTTTGAACGGTATCATATTCCTTAGTTCATAGAATTTGTGGATTCGTTTTATGAGTTTTGTAGTTACATACTCCACTTGCTCTTTCCAAGTGAGCTTTTCATCTAATATAACTCCAAGGTATTTTAAACTAGTTTTTCTTTTTATGCTCATACCACATTTACATTGCTGACCCAGGTTGCATTTTGATTCATGGATTTTGATGGATTCATAGTTTGGTAAAAAGTACGTGTGGTTAGTGAAAACGCCACAAAATTTGTTTTTTCCACATTTAGAGAGAGTAGGCTATCATCTAACCAGTATTTTATTATCTGTAAAGTTTTTTCTGCTTTTAATTTCTTAGTTTCCCAGTCTTTTTCTCTTATTAAGATACTAGTATCGTCAGCGAAGTAGTAGATATTGATATTTTCATCGTCAAGTAGATCCATTATGCTATTGATGTAGATATTGAACAACAAGGTCGAGAGAACTGTACCCTGTGGCACACCAAAATTTACATCTAATGTATCGCTTTCTTGTCCAGACACCAATGTTGTTTGATTACGATTTGTGAGGTATGACCTGATAAGGTTATTTGGGATGCCCCTGAGTCCAGCATTATCTAAACGTTTTAGTAGAGTTTGGTGTTCCACAGTGTCAAAAGCTTTCTTGAGATCCAGAAAGATGCCCAATACTTTTTTCCCCTGTCTAAATTTTTTAGTATCTCTTCGGTTACTTCAACAAGTGCCTTATCAGTATTTGAGTTTTCCCTGAAAGCAAACTGGTTTGGATTGAGTAAGTGATTTTTTCCCAAAAAGGTGATTAGTTTGCTCTTGATGCATTTTTCAATAATTTTGCTGAAATAATTAAATCTTTATTTGAAATAGGAAACATCCTAATTTACATACATTTCTAATATTTGTAATTAGTAATAAAAATATTTAATGCTAAACAAAAGAAAATACTAGAATATAAAGAAAAAATATAAAGAAAAAAATATAAAAATATAAAAAAAAATATACAAAAATACACCTATAGTGTCACAATCATCAGAGATTGAGTTAATATACATTATACTCATGTACACTCAGTATACATGGGTAGCATAGCACACACACGCACATACACATGCCTTCCTTAATTCATCTTTTCACATATGCAGTGGTGAAATGAATTCATTTAAACGAGTTTTGGATGTGTTTAAAGACGGTGAATTTTTCACTTCATTTGAGAGGTTATTGAAATCATTTAAGCCCTTGAAGAATAATGTTTTCATTGAGCTTGTATTTCGAGTTCGAGCTATATGGAAATTGTTCACGTTTCTTGTAGGATAAGTGTGGATCTCATTATTATACGTAATTAATGAACTAAGATAACTTGGAACTAACTTTTTTGTTATTTTATAAATGAGCACCATTGTCATGAAAAACAGTCGTTTGTTTACGTTATGCCAGTTCAAAGTTCGTAACATCTGATCAATTGGAATATATTTATTGCATTGCACAATGATTCTAATACCCCTATTTTGAAGTTTTTGTAAGGTCATTAAACAGTTCTTGTCCAAAAGGTACAGTAAGCTAGCACAATAGTCAAAGTGAGGTTGTATTATTGTCCTATAGATGGTTATTTTGGAAAAGAGAGACATGTTATGGGAGTCTCTAGATAGAAAGAATAACTTTTTATGATATTTTTTTACAAATGTAATCGCAGTGACTTTTAAAACTCAATCTGTCATCTATCATAAAACCTAGATATTTAAATTCCTTTACCCATTCCAGATTTTCACCTTCTATTTTAATGTGCAAATGTTGATAGTTTATATTTTTCAATTTGTATTTTGTACCCAGGATCATTGCCAGTGTTTTATTTGAATTTAATTTCATCTTATTTGTTTTCAAAAATGCTTCGAATGAGTTTAAAACATGATTTAGTCTCGTTAACGTTTCACTCAAGTCACTACCATAGCATGCTACCAAAGTATCGTCCGCAAAAAGGTTAAGAAAATCATAGCTCGTTACAAAATTGATATCATTCAGGTAGATAATGCTATATCATTAGCCAGCTCACTAGAGAACGATTTCTCTATTTTACATTTCTGAGACCTATTGTTTAGATATTGCTCAAACCATTTCAACACATTACCTTCAATACCGTAATATTTTAGTTTTGTTAGTAGCATTTTTCTGTCGATGGTTTCAAAGGCTCTTTTGAAATCAAGAAAAACTGCAGTTATATAGTTACCCTTATCTATTTCTTGCTTCCAGTTTGATATCGTTAATTGTAAGGCGGTTTCGCACGAATGCTGTTCTCTAAAACCTGACTGATTACCAATTATAAGTTGATTAGTTTCGAAGTACTTTGACAATTGTTGATGTACAATGATTTCTAAGATTTTTTCGATGTTTTGGCAACGTGTTTATTCCTCTGAAATCTGTTACTTCAGTTGCGTTGTTAATTTTAGGGATAGGAATTACAGTGCTCATTTTTTGATTCTCAGGAAAGTTTCCTGATGTAAGTGAAGCATTGATGAGATTGAGAAATGCATATCCTATTGTATAAAATGTTTCTTTCAAAAATTTTATATTGACTACTTCTTCGATACTGCCTTTGTTCGGAAGAGAAAAAATTATATTTTTTAATTCTGTAAGACTAACATTCTCAAATTTTACAAAGTTACTAGTTATTAATGGCAAATCTTCATGATTCCATTCAGATTCAGGTGTAATCTGATCGGAAATAATTTTTATACTTTCAGTAAAGAATTCATTGAACATATTAGCTGCTTCGAGTTCGTTTTGAGCTACGGTGTCTGTGCCAAAATTGATACATTTGTAGTTTAACTAATTTTTTTCACGTTTTATCAATTTTTTTAGTGTTTTCCACATTTCTTTTGCATTCTCAAAATATTGTGATTTCTTGGTTTTTAGTAGGTTAACCACGGTATTTCTTTTTAGTTTGTATTGGTTCCATAAGTCATTTTTTTCAGGACCAGAACTTTTTTTGAATTGTTTATATGATGTGTCTCTTTCTCTAGAAGCTGATTTTGTTTCTTCATCATACCAAGGGACCTGCCTATTTTTTATAACAATTTTCACTAGTGGTGCAAAACGGTTTGTAATTGTTCTGCATTGTGTTTCAAAGTTTTTGTAGATTTCATTAACGTCAATAGAATTATTCAACCAATCGCATGATAATAGGTTCAAATTGATATTATGAAAGGCATTCGCATCGAGTTTTCTTGTGAGGAAGGAGCTTCCTATATAGTTATTATTTTTTATGGGTAAGTTAATTGTTATGATAGAATGGTCAGTAATTTTAGGACAGTCGTGCACATTGACAGATATAATCAATACTTTTGAAATATTAATTTGATGCATTATTTAACCGGTACATTTATTGACAAATTGTTCAATACATGATTGAATAATATTTTTGATACGGCGTGTGTAATAATTATTCTCATCCAAAAAATTTATATTGATATCTCCTACCAGAGTACATTTATTTCTAGTACAAAAATAATCATCGCACCATTCCTAAAAATCTTCTAAAAAAGTTTGATGACTTGCATTTGGTGAGTGGTAAACACCACCAATGAGCCATTTGGTACCACTCAGGGTTACATTTACAAATTGACACCAGTAATTCTTTTTTAGTACAAATTTTTGCCTTATCCTGTATTCAATATTATGCCTGATGTAAATAATTACTCCACCTGTGTGGCGTGAGCTAGAATTGCATCTTACTAGTGAGTATCCCCCAATGTTAATTTCGCTATCTTCTATGTCTTCTGTACATCTTGCTTCACTCAGTATCACTAGGGAAGGGTTGTAACAAAACAATTTAGCCACTATTTCGTCTTTGTGTGATGGGAGACTTTCTGCATTCATATATATTATATCACTTTTAAATAGTAAATTAGGACTTTCTACATGTTTTTTTGATTGTATCGCACTTGTCTGTCTCCATCTACTATTTTAGGAACACTGTTTATATATTTTATTATTTTATTCTCACCATTGTTCTGATATTCTTGCAGCTGCTTTTTCAGGTTCTGAAAATAGGTTTGTTGTGCCTTGGTCTGATCAGAAAAAATCTTCACACCAGGGACAGCTAGTTTCTGTTTCAATACTGTGAGTGCTTCATATTGGTTTGAAAAACACACTTTGATTGGTCGATGTTTATTTGGATCGTATTTTCCCAACCTAAAGACGTTTATATTTGATGTATCTACATCGATATCTTTAACAAGGTGTTTGATATTATTTTTATCCTCCGATACTCTTAAAGCCATTGTGTTTTGTGTTGGTTCTTTTATATTGAGCACAATTATGTTTGATGCTCTTTTTTGTCTCTCCCATAGTTCTGCAATTATTTCTTCATTGATGGTATTTTGATCTATAGTTGCCATTGTTGGTTGATTCGATTGGTTTCTGGTTTCCTCCTTTTGTGCTAGTATTTCAAGTTTTTCCTCGACCGCTTTAATTTTTTTTTGCAATTCGGGAACTCTCCAAAAGCCCGCCTCGCATTTATCACATAGGAAAAATTAATTTTCTTCCACCTTTAAGTAGCAAACATTTAACCTCCGACGCTGTCAATCCCGCACATTTAATGCAAAAACATTGTTTACATGAGTCACAGGGGAACACTTGAGTTATTATCATCGTTTTTACACTTGGTACATTCAGACATGTTTTTACTGGGTAGCATGGAAGAATGCTACAAAAAAAGAGCCACAGATGTTCCTTTATCTACTTCACTTTATTTATGTGGGCAAAAAAGCTATATGGGTAAAAAGTCGATTTATCCTTGATTTCACTAAATTCCCACTCACTTAATTGGTTATTGTGTCACTGTGTTTCCTTATATTTCAATATAAACTGTATCTTATGATGGCGGATACTTTGCACAACATATCAATATAACTTTCATTATTTAATTCCAAAGGCATACTATGTAAAGCAGCAAAAATAGCGGAGCTATTTACACGTGTGTCACAGTGTGAATGAATTGTGTGTGCTATTGTACTTGTAAGTGGGATTGGTCTATAATTGTTCATTAATTTTTTATCGCCTTGCTTGGGTAAAGGTATGATTATAGTGATTTTTAATATATTGGGATAGCTAAAAATAATAAAACATACATATTTAAAATGAATGATAATTAAAAAAAAAACTATACCAGGATTATTTACCTCAACATGTGGCTGTCCCCCCCAGAAAGGAAGAAAAAAAATACCTTTGTTTTGGAACGAACTGACACCAAATCTAGTGATTTTACAACATTGCGAAAATTAACAAAAAAAAAACAATCAATACTTGCTTTTAAAGTGGTTTAAACCTGCTTTTTTAACAAAATTTTGTATTAAAACATTCGTGAAAATAGTGTGAATCCAATGATTCATAAGTAACCCGCTGATTTCATATACCTTAAAGAATAATTTTAAGAGAATAATCAACAAACAGCAACTTTATTCGACATAAAGTAAATTTTATTGATGCAACAGACACTACAGTGTATAGCATAAGTTATAAAAGACGAACAGTAACATGTTAAAAAGGAGAATTTGTCCAAGTGATAAAATACAATAGAGATAGTTTAAGAGTTCATTGATAAAATGTTTCACTTGAGGAATACAACATAGAATATAATAAATACCAAGTTATGTTAATTAGGATACATAATAAATAATGGGTAGTGTGAATCAATCATTTAAAGAAACCAGAAGTCAAGCACATAGTAAGGGTTATGTCATTCCCAGCTAGAAACTGATCGGTTGAGTAGAAGCAATTTTCGGCTAGGTATGCCTTGATTTTTTGTTTAAATTGAGTATATGTTAAACTAAGACATTTCATTTCATTAGGGAGTTTGTTGTATAACATTATGCAATTATAATAAGGACTCTTCTTATACGTTGCTGTTCTATGGATAGGTATGTACATATCCCCTATACAATATGTTTCCTGATTCACCTCGAATGAATTTGAGAAAATTAATTAGATTGAGTAGACATTTTGAAATGTTTTGATCATCCTTGAACGCAACAAGAAACTTGCCTAGACCTGTGACAGGACAACGCAATAAATGTTTTGGCATACTTCTACGGAAATCCTCAAGCTTCCATTAGTAGTGCAGTTTATGATTTAGGTGTGAAACATTCATCAGTTCATAGGATTCTGAAGGAACATTGGAATGCATGACTACAAATTACTTAAGCCCCAAGACGCTCCACAAAGTATCAAACTGATGGTGCATACACAAGTAGACGAAGATTTTCTCAAGATATGGACTGATGAATGAAAATTTTTGTGAGAAGGTATTTTGAACAGAAAGAATCTTCATAACTGGGCAAACGAAAATCCGCATGTTACAAGAGAAATATGATTTCAAGAAAAATTTTGTTTCAACGTGTCTTTTTGATTACGAACAATCAATTGTGCTTTTTGATTTATTATGATTCTCGAAAATATTTGAATATCTTGCGGACAACGGTTGAGGATTTAATTGAAGAACTGACACAAGAACAATATCAAGTTGGTATCAACTTGATGGAGCTTCGGCACATTGCACAGCAGAAGTCAGGTTGGAATTGGACCGCATATTTGATCAATCTAAGAAAAAACATTTTGTGAACCATTGCTACCAAACTAGGCAGCACACAAACAAACATATGGCTGTACCATTTAGAAGATATGAAGGTTTGTTACAACCCTAGCACCAAAGATTTATAACACCTACCTAATGAAATTGAAGAGATAACTAAATATCAACACTTTGTTAACAAATGCAAATACTTTATTTATCTAAAAAGGAATAACATACATAAGATATTGTGGAAAAAAAATATTATTAATTAATTTAACATAATTTAAATATACTACATATTTTCTGTCATGATCACCATTTATATCATTAGTATTATTACCATATTATTATATTATTACCATTTTCTGTTATAATTACTATTTATATTATATTATTACCATTTTCTGTTATAATTATAATTACTATTAATATTATATTATTACCATTTTCTTTTTTAACTCCTAAGTTTTCTTATTACATGTGAATAATAACTTTTAAATTTCGACTTTCTACAATTTATAAAAGACTTGGTATTATTGCACAAACAGGTGTTAACTCACCTAGGTGCATTACTTGTAAAATTGTACTATGAACATATTATGACCACCTATAAATGTATAACATATTTACTTTTTTGAATAAACTTTGAATTTGAATTAGACGTTTGGGTCTATGGAACTGGCCTCCTAGATCCCTGATCTCGGACCCCTAGACTTTTAATTATGTGGTACTATCAAGCAAATAGTCTACAGAACACTGGTCAACACGAGGGAAGAATTAGAACATTAAGTGACTCGAGCGTTTCAGGAATTAGATCCAAATGAAATTCGGAGAGCCACAATAGATGCCATTGATTTTCGCATAAGAAAGTGTTTGGAAACTAATGGTCAACATTTTGAACATTTATTGAAATGATTCAGCACCGTTAAACTTTCTACATTTATTAATACAAATGTTTGACGACCATACTTTTTGCATTTCATGATGATTCAAACATCTCACAAACTGTACGAGATAGGTATAGGGAAAGTACACAAAATTAAATAGGAAAATGTCAGAGCTTTCCAAATAAGTAATAATATATAGGGTGTTCCACGAAAAAAAAAATAGTTTGTCATTTTCAAGAGTCTCTGGAAGGAATTTACTTTTGAGCCTTCCTGAGGAACTGAGGTCCGGTCATCGGAAAAATACTTAATGGTCGTATGCAGCTATGGCCCAAATTGCAATATTTTATAAATAATTATTATCGTGAAAAGTGTCACAGATAGGTAAAGGAAATTATCAGGGAAAGTTATGAGGAATCCTATAAGGATTCCAAAAATGATATAATATACTGAGTGTTCCTTTTGAAATCACAAAGTAGCTACTACTTTCTGATACAAACGGCAACACTATATTGATGAAAATATTTTAGATGGATAGATCATGTTTGATTATCCACGCCCACAAATTTTCAAAATGATCTGTTGTTCCGTTCTCCAGATACTTCTAATGTTCCATCCACTGTGAAACACGCTGTATAGTAATACCACCATACAAATTTCAACAAAAAATAATATCATTACATTGCCAATATTCAATTATTCGTAAATCATCATTCTTGTCATTTTGTTAAGGTGTTGAACACTTTCTATGACCAAGTCAAGGACTGAAGAACTTCCAAAATATTGAGAACCTCAGCTCTACAAAAATGTTAACGGTATTGATATAACGGTCAGCAGTGTGCACAAACTTTTGGGGATGGAAATTACATTGGATTGAAAAGAAAATCAAAAATTTCTAAAATAAAATATCAAATTATAATTGGTCTCTAATATATGATCCCTTTTCCACCAGTTGAGAAGTGATTCTCGATTTTACCAGAAAATACAATATTATGCCCAAAAAAAACAAAAAAATATAGCTCTTTTCAACAAAAATTTGATTGAAAAGGGAACCATATCATGTTTTGTATGAAACAAAACTCACTCTTTTTGTTGCAACAACTCTAGTTGAAATTCCCTATTAGTCTGAGCTTGTAGTGCCATTCCCAGCTGATGGACGTTTCTGCCTCCTCTGAGGGGCTGAATATTTTCCTTACTCAGATCAAAATCCATGAATGACTTTGAGCAGCACAGAGCTGTCAAATGCTGCAAGGGAATTCAGTCAGTTCATAAAAACACCTAAAAATCGATCACACACTTTAACATGAAAATCCAAACGTTAGTATAGGACAACAAATATCCTAACTTGAAAGATCCACTCAAAGGGGAAATATTACATAGGTAATGAATATAAGCTATGCTATAATTTATTTTTTTCCGAATACAATCAACCGAGAAATAGGGAATAACGACTAAAATTGGCTGTTGACACTTGACACATATGACAATGACAGGCAAGCGAAGCTTCAGCGGCCACTGAATTTCTAATTATGTGTTATGCAACGGCCAATCATAAGCCAGTATCCTCAGAAGAGCTGTCATACGAAGTCGGCAAAAGAGTACGATCCAAGTTATCCTCGTTCCTGTAAATAAAAAGTCCTGCTCAGGGTTATTATATATATAATACTGACAGGGTTGCGGCATAAAACTGCTTTTTTTTAGAGAGTTCGGGTGACCAGACGTAAGGTGAGGTGAGTGTGCCACTGCTGCCAACATATACGAATTATTTAGTTGTTTTTATTGTATTTATCTTTGTTCTTTTAATTGTGTTTCAAACGCCTTGTTCATTTCACACATGTAGTGTGAAAGCTGTACGAACAATACGAATAAATACAAATGATTTCAATAACTTTTCACTCATTTTCTAAAGATAATTACTGATACCACGTAAAATGACCTTTCTTGTCTTCTTACATATAGTTCTTTGAGGCCTTAACAATACATTATACAAAAATTGATTAATTTGATGTATTCTTCATGTATTTCTTCTCTGCTCGGCGCATCTAGTCATGATATAGATCCATTCTACTCTTCGAAATTTTCAAATAAGTTCGTGGCACACATTAGACGTTATCAAAATGGAGGTTTCCCCGTAACCCTTTCAGTATTATATATATATATATATATATATATATATATATATATATATATATATATATAATAACCCTGGTCCTGCTCGTTTAAAATGCTCAGCCTGCTCAAAAAATCATGGAGATTACGCAATTGTGACGTGATTGATTTGATTTTTATGATCCAGGAGCAAAAATATCCTATTGGTCAAACTCAATAAACGAACTAACCTCTTCTAATAACATTTGTGTGTACCTGCTATAATTCAAATTAACACCTGTTTGAACTAAATAATCCGAATTTACATTTATCATGTCTCCATTTGATATTTTGATACCATTTCTTTTAACTTCCTCCATTTTCTTCCTTAACAATCTGTAACAATTTGTTCCCGTCAAACGAAAACTCTTTGATTAATTGCTCGGAACAAACGAACCACCAAATATTGCTCAAATCAGATTAGAGCAACGTGAGCATGAAAACGAACAGACAATAAAAAAAAAAACATGTTCATTCATGCTCTGCCTTCCAATGGTCTCACCGATTTCTGAAGGTTGATTCGACTCCGAACCACGGTCAAGGACTGGTGGCGTTCTTGGGTTAGGAGTCAAGTAAATGTGAAACATAGATGTGAAATGTGTATGTTTGCCGTTATTAATACCTGCATCGCAAAAATATCATTACAGTTGTGAAGTCTAAGAAAAGTTTCATGTATTAAATAGTCCCGTACTTCTCTACGCCGGTAACCAGGCCGGATGACAACGGACTTGTCGGAAGCAGGGACGATGGGGAGGTATATTGCCAAGAGCAAGACCCGTGTCACCCCCAGGACGAAGCCCCGAAGTTACGTAATAGGGGGAGAGCTAGATAATAACGACGTATGGAAGCTATATCCAAGAAGTTATATATAGAGAGCGAGAGAGAGAGAGAGAGAGATTTATGCAGGTTTATGATTATTTCTACTGATACTGTATTTAACCATGCAAAAATGGTACGTGGAAGATATAACTTTCACAATTACTTCCAGGAAACTATAACGGATTACAACAAATAGAGAAATAATAAGAACAATGAAAGAGGGAATTTTGTGGCATAGTGAACAAATTATTAAATTAAAGAAAAATAGCATCCTCTAAAGGGAGTCGAACCCACGACCTTATGATATGTATTTCGGACACAATATTTCCACTTTCAGAATAAGAACAATATTTCTAACGAAAAACTGTCCAATATAAATTCAAATTAACCTTTAAATTTCTGTCAAAAGTTACATTTTATTTTTTCATTTTGCACATGAGCACTAACTTTGTTTTTTTTTTCAACAAGGAAAGATATTCTGAAAGATGAAAGATAAGTGCCATGTGAAGAGTAATGAATAGAAAAAATCGAATTAAACGGTTTTCTTCACATAAAGGATTCGATATAAAATTGAACCAGAAAATGGTAGATCTAAGGTGAAAAAACAACTACTTTCCTGGCAAATACCACGCAGAACGTTGAATGATATTCACCTGAAAATCATGCATACTCCCATATAATATCAATGGACATTGAATGCAATGTTTCTTTGATAAGCTCGATTATGTTTATTTAGTCGGTTCAAACAATCATACCGGTTTAGTCTTGCCTCATCAGTACGGAGTCAACCAGAAAGGTCAAGAACTCTGGCTGAGTGAGACTAACGTAAACAAACCATCATCGAGTTGTAACACCTTGGTAGCCGGAAAAGATAACTCTAACTGGCGGTACCTAGTGACAGAAAGAACACTCGAATCTCCACCTCGATAGGTTTCTAAATAAAAGATTCCTTCTCAGTAGGAGTGGCAAGCCCGTCTAGCATATAGTGAAAGATAAGTGCCATGTGAAGTGGAATGAATAGAATATATTATATGGAAGTATGCATGGATTTTCAGGTGAATATCATTCAACGTTCTGCGTGGTATTTGCCAGGAAAGAAGTTGTTTTTCACCTGAGATCTACCATTTTCTGGTTCAATTTTATATTAAATCCTTTATGTGAAGAAAACCGTTTAATTCGATTTTTTCTATTCATTCCACTTCACATGGCACTTATCTTTCACTATATGCTAGACGGGCTTGCCACTCTACTGAGAAGGAATCTTTATTTAGAAACCTATCGAGGTGGGAGATTTTCGGAGTGTTTCTTTCTGTCACTAGGTACCGCCAGTTAAAGTTTATCTTTTCCGGCGTACCTATAGGTGTTACAAGCTCGATGATGGTTTGTTTACGTTGTGTCTCACTTCAGCCAGAGTTCTTTGGACCTTTGGCTGGTTGACTACTCCGTACTGATGAGGGCCAAGAAGCCTGAAACCGGTATGCGGATTGTTAGGTGAACACGACATAAATTAAACATAATCGAGCTTATCAGAAAGAAACATTTGCATTCAATGTCCATTGCTATTATATGGAAGTATGCATGGATTTTCAGGTGAATATCATTCAACGTTCTGCGTGGTATTTGCCAGGAAAGTAGTTGTTTTTCACCTGAGATCTACCATTTTCTGGTTCAATTTTATATTGAATCCTTTATGTGAAGAAAACCGTTTAATTCGATTTTTTTTTTCGAAAGATATTCTCTTTCATTACATTGCGTCTTAGGTCTCTATGACTGTTATGTTACCAATATTCGTGGTTAGTATATATATATATATAGTAGTATAGTATATATATATAGTATAGTATATATATATATATATATTTTTTTTTTTGAAAGATATTCTCTTTATTATTTTTTCAATATTCGTGGTTAGTATATATATATATAGTAGTATAATATATATATATATATAGTATAGTATATATATATATATATACATATATATATATCATAATATTCGTAGTTATGCACAATGAGTATGCCGTCCCCTGTTCAAAAACTTATTTCAGTAAAATATAATGACAGCACTATATTTTATTGCCCCATGTCATGAAAGAGAGGTTATTAATGATTTTGATATAACAAAATTGTAGAATATTTGAGATTTGAGCTGCATTTGTTCGACATTTTACTTATTAAATAGATGTTTTATCAAACATCGATGCCTTTACGAGATATTGAGAATTTATCAATGTAAAATCATGAATCTAAAAAAGTTGTTACAATTTCATTACATTCATTTATATTTCTAGGAAAATCACCCTCTGATGATAAATAGGGAACAAGAATAATTTTATTTTATTTTTTGTTTGCATCAAGTTTGGTCCTCACAAATCCCAAAGTTTAGTGATTATTTTCAAATTTAAAGGTGCTTTCAATTCAAACTCTATTTGACCTTTTCTTGAATAACTTCCCTCACACACTAGCGCCAATTTTGGTTGTTTCAAGAAAAGATAGACAATACCAAAGATTATTGTTCTACGAACAAGATCCCTCACAGAACAGTTATCGCGAAAATGAGATGAAATCCTTGAAATTTACTACAATGTTTACATGTCTGTCAAAAATCAGATGACTGCCCGATTTTTCTTGAAAATCTGGTGATTTTTCCAAAGTGTTTTCTTCGTAAAGCCTTTTTGGGATCTTGGAAACTTCCACGAAGGAAGAAGAAAAGGTAGGAAAGTGGACTAATGTCTCTAGTCGATGAATTGACTTGAAAATTGAGGGCTTTGGAAAATTTCCCCGATGACATTGTTTCATTAAACTTTCCGATACAAACTATTACCAAGCCATTCACTGCCCATCTCTGCCGGACTATTACCTCTCTAACAACTAACAACCTAAACAAAATCAGAGAGTTTATTGTAGATATCATAAAATATGTTGATGAAGTTGAGAAATCGATGAATCATGGTCTGGGACAGGCTAGGCTGCTTCCAGCTATCTTAGAATGACTTATCCGGAAAAGGTGAGCCCTACTAACAAAGGCGAGTAGAGAAAACAATCTAAATCAGTTCTTCTTTTATTTTTCAGTAATACCCGCATGAGATAATCGGAAGAGGGATATCTAAACCAAGAAGTTGGTCGGAAGAACAAGGCTCACTGTCAAGATCGATAAGGCTAATGACTATTATTGGTATACTTATCACTTTTTAATAAACACACGAATTTCACAAGTAAGCGTGGACTTTTCATTCTATGAAGATATCTTGACTTTGGCTAGTGAATTCCGAACCATCACAGAGGATTCCATGGCTCTTTAGAAAAAAATATCCACTATATTTAGAATTTTGCATCTCCAAATAAAATATACTTATAGTCAGAAGATTGTCATCTCATGGGCAAATGGAAGGTAGTTCAGAGAAGATACAAATTAATTCATACATATACGAGTCATTTTACTACTGAAGATAATTGGAGTTCTCAAGAAGATGCCCAAAAGCTGAGACACTATCAGTTTTCACAATTTGGTTTCTTTCACTCAGATAGGACTCTAACCAATTGAAGCTTCGTCCTCTGAAGCTGTAGAGATGAAGCTTACGTAACAGTCAAAAGCTTTAGATATATCACACAACATCGCTCACTTCCTTCAGACTAGAATATAGATTTTTCAGAAAGCGAATTTATTTATTGAAATTATTCATTCGAATGGGAATATTTTATATTGTGAAGTATGCCAACCGAAACTTCAAAAGTGAAGAAACTAGTAATAGAAGGACCAAGAATTTTTAAAAAAGTTACAGATAATACTGAAGCACAAATAATTCAAATGTAAGTTTGATATATTAGAAACATATTTTTTCAATGATGTATTCCTACCAAAATGAGTCATTACATCATTCAATATTCAAAGTTAATAGCACAAATATAAATATGAAGTAAAACATGCTTCAATTTTTCAGAAACTCCAAATTTAGGATTACTGATGGTATTGTCAGGATATGTCTGGGGATATTAAATCCCATTGTGAGTACTTTTTTTTTAAATAGCATATGATTTTGTTCCACCCCATGTTTTCTGTTTCATGTATTGCTCACAAGAATGTATTCCTGCACAGTACTTACATTAAATCTCTTAAGGAAACAGAATAGTTTTGACATTGGCCCACGAGACAGAAGTATCAATGTACAAATTGATTTCCCCGATATTTCAAAGGACGCCACAGATAAGAGGGGAAATTGAGGTATGCTGATTTTTTAAGGTAACATAGATGATGTCATAAAGGCGAGGAGATAAAACAACCTAAATCAGCTTTTCTTTTAATTTTCAGTAACACCCGCATGAGATAATCGGAGAAGGAGGGGTATCTAAACCAAGCAGTTGGTCGGAGGAACAAGGCCTACTCTCAAGATCGATAAGGCTAATGACTATTATTAGTATAATTATCACTTTTTAATAAACACATGAATTTCACAAGTAAGCGTGGACTTTTCATTCTATGAAGATATCTTGATTTTAGCTAGTAAATTCTGAACAATCACAGAGTGTTCGATGGCTCTTTAGAAAAAATTATCCACTATATTAAGAATCTCCCATCTCCAAATCAAATATACTTATAGTCAGAAGTTTGTCATCTCATATCTCATGGGCAATTTTAAAAAAAAAAATTAAATATAAAAGTAATGATAAAAATATTTGACTTGCTAGTTACAAGATAAATTACAATCACAAGTTGAAAAAAATGATTACAATGGGCAAAGGTAGTTCAGAGAAGATACAAATTAATTTATACATATACGAGTCATTTTACTACGAAGATAATTTGAATTCTTGCGATAAGATAGTCGTGTTGTCTGCCAAAATAGTGAACATGTCTTAATTTGCCCAAAAGCTGAGAGACTATCGGTGTTCACAATTTGGGTTCTTTCACTCAGATAGGACTCGAACCAATTGAAGCTTCGTCCTCTGAAGTGTAGAGATGAAGCTTACGTAACAGTCAAAAGCTTTAGATATATCACAAAACACTGCATCGCTCACTTCCTTCAGACTAGAATATAGATTTTTCAGGAAGCGAATTTATTTATTGAATTTTAGATCTTTAGCAACTCTGTTAGACATACTAGAATTATACCGTTTTAAAAGTTAGGTTCCGTTTTGTCCCTGGAAAACTTAGGTCCAAAGTTTTGGCGCTTTCATAGTGACAAAAACACAGTCCTTTATGGGATTTTTTGTGTATGCATTAACTTGTCTAGTATATAAATCACTACACTCAACAATAACCTGTTTTCATCACATTTTTGTCAATCCTAGCGAAGTATGTCATGAAGAACTTAGCAAGAACCATAAAAAATGTAATAATGTATTCATCTGAAACCAAAGTTTGAATAGTTACAATCTAATGTAGACCTTTTTGGTTCGATCGTCAATTGCAGAATTGCAGATTCAACAATCCGGTCCTTTTTGAGTGCGAATTTACACGATCCAATAAATTGGTCAATTTTGTGACCTTGTTAGGTGTAAACAGAAAATTGTCGTCAATTTGAACTTGACCAATAAATTGATGAGTTTAGAATCGGTTCTAATTTTTAGTGACAATTTGCAGTAACTTTCGGTCATGAATTGGATGCCTGCTAGAACAGAGATTTTCAGGTTATGTTATTGTTTACGCGATTTCACATAGGTACCCTACCCTAACCGCGAGAAAAATGATTGTGTGAAAAAAAACATAATTTACGTTGCATTACATTCGCAGCAATGTGCATTGCTGAATATAAGGAAAGAGATGTAGAAGATGGTGGATTAGACCTTGGATTGAGAAAAGAGGGAAAAGGAAACTTGACATCAGTTCACGAAAAATTCCTGAGTGCAGATCCTAATCAATTCAAACTATATTTAAGAATCGATCAGAGTCAATTCAATAAGCTATTGAATAATATTCGGAACTTTTCCTATAGTTGAACCATTTCTTGTCAGTATGTTGGTATTCAGTATGTTCATAATTCAATATAAATAAATTGACCTAACCTAACCAACAAAAATGGTCCATATATATATCCATCGTCAATAAGTGAAACTCTTCGACGCATTCTCAAGACTAAAACAATCATTTATAAATCATGAAATGTTGAAATTTCATGCCTATATAAATGAGAACATATTCTCTTAATATTTCATCCCATTCGAAAATCTTGACATTTCCTACGTTTTTTTAATACGAAAACACCCGAAGGTCCGAAGCATAGACAAATTAAAAATAAAGAGACTGTTTGAAACATTGGCGATCTTGACCACCAAGTTTTTGGTACGGCCAGTTGCGCATGGAAGCGCTGCCCGCAATCAACAGACGACTGACATGATAATTTTTCAATTTCGACATTTGTCAGGAAATGACAAACAACGTAATAATTTCAGACTAATTCTACTGTTAATTGTCATCGAAAAATTAATTATAGAAATTATACTAACGGACTTGAATTGTGAACCCAACGTCGAAAATGGAATGTTTTGTTATTCGAGTTGACGCTGAAATTGTAATTTGTTTTTATTTTGGTTGATTTGATGATAAGACTGAAGAATATTTTCAATTTTGTTGTTTTTCGGAGTTTTATTATTGTTTTGTCTGTAGTTGTACCTTGTCCTAGATACAATAAAATGTGTTTTTATAGTGTTCAACTTATTATTCTTGTTTTATAAGATCTTTGATTTTGTTCTTGATATCATGAAATAAAGATTTACTTTGAAATTTTATTTTAACCACGAACGAACTAACAGATTCTACGAATCGATTACTGTATATATTTTATTAGTGATCGATTTGCCATTCCTGTATTTCATATGATACAACCATTTATATGGAATAGAAGAATGGCAAATCGATCACTTATAAAATATATACCATATCAATCATATAAAAGTAACACATTTGAAAAACCCGCCTTATCTCAATCGGTACTACCAACTGTATTTAGTTCGGCCAGTTGCGAGATATGTCGCCACTGTCTAAACGTGGTGCCAACTTTTACTGCAGGTTTGACAACTCTCTTTATTTTTAGTTTCTCTATGGTCCGAAGCGTTTCCTCGTGTACGATCCCCGACACTTGATGTCACATGACAGGTTTTCCTGACTCCTAATTGGCTAAACCACATCTATACCAATCTCTGATTTTATGAATGAAATCAAAAGTGACAGCATTTGGAGGATTTTGATACGATTTTACTATTTCATTCTGAATAGGGTAAGTGATATCTCTTGTTACTCTACTCTTTGACAATACTATATCTTACAACCACAGAACTTAAACATAGAGTGTGCTTAAGTTCTGTGCTTACAACCCAAATATAAATTCAATTTCGCATTTAATGTTATGTTTCGGTAACAATTGAAAATATTAGTACATCATATAAACGAAGCCAGAAGTTCGAAGCAACTAGTGGTAAAAGTTTGAACTAACGATGCATACGTTCATCAGAGGCAGTACGTTTCTGTGATGAAAACATTGGCGTTTTCAATTTCGAATTATGAAAAACATGAAACAATTTTTCAATTTATAAGTTTGTTGGCGGATTTTCTAGGTGGTAATCTTCATGAACAACTCCAAATATTTTAGAAAAGATGCACATGCGTGTTCCTGCGTTAGTGTTTGGGGGAAGTTATTCAAGTGGAGGTCAAATCGGGTTTGAATTGAGAATTTCGACAAGATTTTGGGATTTGAGAAATTATTTTCTCAAAATGTAATTTTTGAGGACCCAACTGATGCAAAGAAAAAATAAATTAATGCCTGTTCCCTATTCCGACTCGATTTGACATTGACTTTCGAAAAACTTCCTCCGAACACTAGCGCTATTTGTGGTTGTTTCAGAAATAACTACAAACAAAAATAATTCTCACAAGTAAGGGGGGGTTTACCCAAAGAGAGTAAACGTTATCTGAGTAGGAGAGTCTATTCCAAAGATAAGAGGTTAGAACCCAAAGAGAGTAAACATTATCTGAATAGGAGGTACTAATAAGCTCTAGCCAATTAGAATCTTGTAGTATTAACCCGTCATAGTAACGTACATGGGTATGAGTACAGGTGGCCCACGTAACACACAGAGTGGTCCAATATACATTCAAGAGCCTGTAACTTCCAGATACCAGATTGCGAAGCGCGCTAGTCCGCCACTGCGATCTACAATATAAACATATTATAAATAAAATAATTAATAAAAAACCTTTTTGAAGACAAGCTTTATTTAAGCCGTGTACTGAAACGTATAAAATAAGTTCAGGTCATCGCTGACAATTATTTAATTATTTTTTGTTGAATTATTTGGTTTTAAAAACCTTGTCGCGCGAATTGTTCATAAAAGTAGGTACATATTAATTTCAGTGGACAATGATTGGTTGGTAAGTAACAAAGAGAGTAATCGTTATCTGAATAGGAGGTACTAATAAGCTCTAGCCTTGTAGCATTAACGTGTCATAACATGGACATGAGTACAGGTGGCCTGCGTAACATACAGAGGTGGTCCAATATACAATCAAGAGCCTGTAACTCTCAGATACTGTAACAAGGCTAAATTGGCTTTAGACCCATTTCCCTGTTTTATATAGAAAAAAAATGATATTACCTTTAACTTTACCTGACAAGGAGAAATTTATCTTTTCATAACTTTCTCGACGCTGTCACCCCTGTAATACTAGCCACTTCAGTAAAAATGAATAACAATGATCTTCATAAAAAAAATGTCCCGCTGATGTCACCATTTATAACGGAGAGCCTGTCTATCGACAGTTCTCTGTTTTACCATTTTTTCAATACCTTTGGAAAGAAATATTCATACTTACTAACCATATCTTTCTCTGATGTCCACCTTGGAAAGGACCTGCCCTTATTTTCATATATATTTATATATGTTTGCCCTAACCAAAATGAGCTCTTTCTTTTGCTCTATTGAATACAATAAATCTAATAAAGGGCTCTAACACTGTCACCAATAAGTTGTATTTAAATTTTTCACATCAATTTCTTTTTTCACTGGTTTTATCACCTTCTTGTCCAAAAGAGCTAGAATTCGGCTCAAAGCCATTGATGAGTCTTTGGTGATTTTTTTTTTTTTTTCATAAAAGTTCTTAATGAGGTTGTAAACTCTACTACAATAAAAATGCCGAATTAATTATTGACCACCATATAATGAGAAAAAGGAAAAAAATACATTTTTTTTTTCAAAACATCTTTAAAATGTATTACACCGTTTTTTGTATTGAAACAAGAGCTCGAAATAAGGTCAACTCAAATATTCAACTTTATAGAACTTATCAAATCCTATTTATAATAATTTTCAAACATTATATTTAATGTTCATGGGCCCAACACCCAAAATGCGTGAAATATATCCCTCTATAGCTTTACTAGAGGCTATACAAATTTTCGCATACCATATCACCCTCATATGCTTTTCAACCTATACATGAAAAAAATATAACAAGCAAAAAGGGAAGAATCCAAACCACCAACCTTCAAACCATCTAATATGTTAGGTTAGCAACCAAATACCCAAAATGTATTCTTACCAAGTATATTTCATCCAACGATGAATATCTGCGCCCTCTCCAAAAAAGGTCACTATTGGATTTTAACTCGCTCTATATTTCTTATTATTTTTCAACGGGGAAAATTTCTATTTTTCCCTTGGAAAATTACGCGAAACAAATTTCTAGTATTTCGCGACAACACTCGCCCGAAAATCAACCCGTTATTTTAATAATCGACTATTCGCCACAAAAGCCCGCCGAGTAGTCCCCATTGTAAAAATTAGTCAAATGTTTACCGATAACTTTTCTAATTTTAATATTACTTTTTGTGCATTGGCGTCAATACCAGAACAGGTAATACACCTGCATAAATACGAACGATCTTTGTACATGTGGTTCACCCCAACAATAAATTAAAGCAAGCCTTAAACTACTTTTTTCCTAAAAGCTTTGCACTTACCCTGTAGGACAATTGTTGCCTCCAAAAACCAATTTTTCCAAATAGTTGTCCCAGTTTTCTGTATCATGTTTCATAGACACTCGTATATTCCCTTATTTCGATCTACCGATACAATAAAAATCCCATACTTAAACACCACCCATTTTGACTCACGAAAAACTCACTTTATCCCGAAATTTCATATAAATAATCCTCGACGCTTCAAAATGTTAATCAAACAAAATATTATTCCCCACCGTCGTATAAAAAAACCCGAATCTGTTACCAAACATTTTCTACCGAACCACTTCGCCCGTGCCTAGCACGTCTGTTCGGGTGAAGCCCGTAGACCGAATTCCTTTAAATTTCATCTAATTTTTTTCCGCACCAAGTTATCGTCAAGGCGTAGTCTCATTTTAAAATCCCTTATTGGTCTTTCATTTAAGTGGTACTTTTGCATATTCAAATCCTATTGGCTACTAATTATTGCGTGATTTTTCTAGATGAAGGTTTTCCCCGAATAATTCTTGTTATTTCAGCACAACGGCAATTAGACCATAACACTTAACTGTGTAAATAAATCTAAATACAGCGTCCGAACTTAAATAAACAATTAAACTCTAAACCGATAATGGATTATTTTTCAATCTCCTATCGAAGATTGATGGTTGACTTCCAGTAAGCACCATAAAGAGAAATATTTCACTTATAATAAATTCAACAACTTTTATGAATATTATTTCAATGAAAGAAAAGAAAATTTCTAATTGACTAAGATATGAGCTCTTCCATTAATTTTTTACAATCATAAAATTTCAATCTCTTAATTTACCAAAAAAATAGGTACTTTCATTAAGGCCAAAAAAAAAACAATAATAACATAACACCTTACAGGGTGTTACAATACCAGAGTGCGGAGTCCGCCACTGTCCAGAGAGAATGGTGGCCTAGACATGTCCATATACGTCACTATGACTCACAAATGATCTTTCGTCTCTTTCTATTAGTGTCACCAATTGTCTTACGGAGAATAGACTCTCCTACTCAGATAACGTTTACTCTCTTTGGGTAAGTAACAACTTCTCGAAGTATTAATTTTATTACAATTCGCGCGACAAGCTTTTTGAAACCAAATAATTCAACAAAAAATAATTAAATCATTGTCAGCGATGACTTAAATTTATTTTGTACGTTTTAGTACACGGCTTAAATAAAAGCTTAACTTTGAAAAGGTTTTTTATTAGTTATTTTTTTTGCTTTTTAGTTCGCTTGTTTATTTCTAATTGAGCATCGTTATTAATCACAAGATCTCTTCCCTGTAAGTTTTGAGCTGAAAGAAATCATGATCTCCGACACCAAAAACTCCCACACACCAATAATATTTTGAATAGAATCTGACCATTATCACAAAACTCGTCTACCATCTTGAATTTATAGATTTTGACAAAACATTCATAATCTCTGAACCTGAAAACCCCCACATCCCAATTTTGAATAAAATATGACCATAATCAGAAAACTCGCCCTCCATCTTGAATTTATAAATTTTGACAAAAAATTCAAAATCTCCGTCCGCGAAAACTCCGCATACCAATTTTGAATCGAATCGAACCATAATCACAAAACTGTACACCATCTTGAATATGAATTCTGACAAAAAATTCATAATCTCCGACCCCGAAAAACCCCGCATACCAATTTTGAATCGAATTGGACCATAATCACAAAACTCGTCCTCCATCTTGGGGCCGCCATCATGTTTTTTTCTCTAACAAAAATTCCATAATGCATTGTCACCGGAGTTATGAATACTCGCCAAATTTCAAATTAATTGGACGACTAGAAGTAGGTCAAAATTCACTTGCAAGATTTGATCCTAACTACCGAACTAACAAGTGAAACTAAGTAGAAGCTTGTAAAAAAAAAAAAATTTAAAAAATATCTCAAGCCTACCGCTACTTTGTATGTTTTTCCTTCATGCTGGCATGTATTTCTCCTCTGATGAACATCAAATCAGCATCAAATTGCATTGTTTTCCAATGGTTGGATTTCAATGCATTTTCTCCATTTTTATTGTCATTTGTCGTTGATGCTAGAAAGCTTTAAAACGTGTTCTGAAGTCATTCTAAGCTGGAATTCTGAGAATAAAACGAAGTATTTAAGCAAAACATTCAGAATTACAATCAAAACAATGACATAACCTCAACTCTTTTATATAAGGCATAAATATGTTATAATCCCTATCTCTCAACAAAATATGATGGGCATTCCTAAATTTGGCCTTACTTCTACAGAATATTAGTATATTCACACTTATTTATAACACAATCACGAATAAATTGAAAAATAAAAATTCCTTATGGGCATTCATCATGCATTTGCATAGGCCTTTTCATTTAGATGATTTTTTAAGGCGCATGCGCTCGTTTTGAGACCCAAAGTCTGATTGGCTATTGGGAAAGTGAATAGCCATAGGTTAGTTTTGAAATAACAATGTGAGATTGGCTTAGTTCAAAATTAGCGGTATTTTCACATGTCAACTTCATGACAAATGCACCTGCATACATTGGCGTTCGTAAACTTCTTTGTAGGTTAAGTACTTATTACCGATTTTATACCGCCAAAAACCTTTCATTCGTAGATAAAATAATGTACACCAATATTTTCCAATGGTGAGTTTTCTTCTCCATGTAAATTCAAGTCAACTATCCCTAGAAAAACTCGGAAATATTTTATTTCATTTAAAAAAAAAATCGCCGTCAATGCCGTTGGGTCTGACAGGTTAACAAAGTTATTCATTTGTCATCTAAATGAAAAAGCCTATTTTCGATGGATATGATTAATAAGCTCCTCCCTTTTTTGAAGTTAGAATTATGCCTAGGCCACAGAGTAGTTACACAGAGGAGAAGGCTAGACAAGACAAACAAAATTAGAGAGAGATGGTGTCCTATCTCAAGTTAAATGTCCGGACGCCCAGAAGAACTGTCAGAATAACGATGCGTTTCTTGACCTTCATGAAGGTCATTTAAAATATACAACCTGAAGGGGTTACGGCGAGACCACCATTTTGAATGATGACGTGCTAATGGTCCAGCATTGCCAACTTCACAAAATCTCAAAATTAAATAATAAATTCGAAAAATAAACGATATTATTCCACACAACACAACTTAAAACTTAAGCATCCAACACTACAAACGATTTCGAAGATTTGTTCAATCAATTGTTCATTAATTTTTTCGACCTTACCATATGTGTTGGCAGTATTCTCCTAATTCCAAGTGGAACAATTTAGAACTGGCATCTGTGCCTATCTCGAGTTAAAGGTCCGAGGAAAATGAAGCGGCCTCAGAGCAATAAAAAACATTTTTTTTATTGCTCTGAGGAAGCGGCAAACCAAACATCGAAGGAAATGGGCGGGCTTCCCACAGAGAGTTAACGTTATCTGAATAGGAGGTACTAATAAGCTCTGGCCAATTAGAATCTTGCAGCATTAACCCGTCATAGTGACGTACATGAGTACAGGTGGCCCACGCAACATACAATCAAGAGCCTGTAACTCTCAGATACCAGATTGCGAAGTGCGCTAGTCCGCCACTGTCCAGAGAGAATGGTGGCCATGACATGTCCATATGTCATAATGACTCACAAATGATCTTTCATCTCTTTCTATTAGTGTCACCATTGTCTTATGGGGAATAGACTCTCCTACTATTTACTCTCTTTGCGGGCTTCCTATCTGTGGTTAGTCAGTCCAGTTTGTAATTAGCTCAGGCGAACATCCCGACAGCAACAGCGCCATCTCTTGGAACCTGACTGTTGTGTATTTACAGAGTATACAAAACGATGACCAAAGCTAAATTTTTTTTTATTAATGACGTGTTGATAAATCTTTTATTATTTGGACAATGTGTGTAAACACGTTGAAAGGAGATAAGATTACTTATATAAATAAGCAATGATCTGAACAATTACATGCATTATATAAGTCGCATTCCAACCAGATTTTTTTATAGTAACAAGTCTTTTACTTTCAAGACACTGAATCGCAAAATGAGCGACCATGCAAGAGTTTTATCAATCCAAAGCCATGTCGTCTCCGGATACGTTGGAAATAAAAGCGCCGTTTTTCCCATGCAGGTATTAATGTTTTTTTTTGGGAATTACATACTGACGTGCAGATTTCAGCTTCTAGGTCTAGAAGTAGACTTCATCAATTCCGTCCAACTATCCACTCATACCGGTTATAAATGTGTCAAAGGGCAGATTCTTTCCGAAAAAGATCTAGCAGATTTGCTCGAAGGGTTAATGGCCAATGATATCGACATTTATTCGCACCTTTTGACCGGTTATATCGGATCGGAATCTTTTCTGAGACAAGTCGTCACGGCCATTAAACATTTGAAACGGAAGAACCCGAACCTCACTTACGGTATTGCAAATTCAAATAGAAATATTCCATTTACCTAATTTTTGTTAATTTCAACTAGTTTGCGATCCAGTATTGGGAGATCAAGGTCAATTGTACGTGCCCAAGGAACTGATCCCCATCTACAAGGAGTCGGTTTTACCGCTGGCTTACATTATTACACCCAATTTGTTCGAGACAGAATTGCTTACAGACACGACCATCAAAAACATGGGGGACATTTGGAAGGCTATTGATATATTGCACAAAAAGGGTTGCCAGGTGGTAGTCATTTCCTCGGCAGAACTCGGAGACAACAAAAACTTGAGCGTTTTTGCTAGTTCTAAAAAAGGTTGGGTGAATAAGCAGTCTTATTAATAAAACTCGTTTATTATGCCTCGTACATTACAGGGGTATCTCTTTTGAGTTCTTCGTTAACGGCAATTATTTCCCTTGCACCTGAAACAAATAAAATGATTATTTCCAGGCGATTCCGTAGAAAAGCTCACGATGGACATAAAAAAGCTGCCGATAAATTTTATCGGTACCGGAGACTTGTTTGCGGCATTGTTTTTGTCGTGGATGCATAAGACCTCTCATAACTTGAAAGAATCTTTGGAAAAAACTATCGCAACATTACAGGCGGTTTTGAAACGTACAGCGGAGGGTATCAAAGGTAAATATAAATATACCAGTTTCTGATTCGGTGTGTTATTGGTTATTTTTCAGGCGATTTGAGCCCGAAAAAAATGGAGCTGAAGTTGGTGCAGAGCAAATCTGACATTGAGGAACCAAAAATCACCCTATCAGCCAGTGTTGTTCAGTGAATTGATAATTATTTTTTGTTTATTCATCCAATGTATGTATAAGATGTCTTCCATATAGTCAAGTAGGCAAAACAGCCCTGCCTACCTGACTAATTTATTGTAATGAAACAAAATATTTATATTTACCCTTTTATTAAAATAATTATACAATAAAAATTATAAACTAGAGATTTACAAAAATATTTCCATCCAACTACACAAAGTGGGCCAAAGTGACTGGAAGAAGAAGCTATCTACATATCCTAAACTAATTAAAATGAAATTTTCATCACATTTATCCAAAGATATCTTTGAGAATTGCGCAAATCAATGTTGACAAAAAAAAATAAATATTGTTAATAAAATAACCTAAATATTGTACGAATAGTGTCGCAAACTACACACTTACTTCCTAAATAAAAGTTGTAATTTCAATATCAACCTTCAACCAATAATCAGTAAATTATGAGTTTAGAACATTGTTAAATTTCCATCACAATTGAAAAATTATAAAACAATTACGATTTGTTAGAAAGGTAATCCGACAGAGTGTTATTTTAGGAAAGGTTAGTTAGAAATCTATGAAAGCATTAAAGGGTCACAACTTTTTTTTTCATTTTTCAAATTCCAACTTCAAACTTTGAAGTTCCGACCGTAAAGATGACTTAAAGTTCCTTTGTTTCAGTCAAGTTAATGCCTGTGGTTACCCCTCTACTATGTTTTATAATGATGAAGTTAGTTTTGATACTGTAAACCTGTTTGCAAATCATTCCTCCTCAATCTATGTTAATGCTAATGAACAATTTGTATCACCGGAGCAACAGAGTCGAGGCATTAAATAAATTTGGTAAATATCTAGTTACATCACACATGCACCGTTCCCGAGTTACAGCACTTTTTTAAAATGAAACTAACCTCATTTTCAAGCACAGTTTTCTCGCACAAAAATCACTCAAAATGCTTCCTTCTTTTAACCAGCATAAACAATACACCCTAAATCACTTATTTTCGGCACAACTTTGCACAAAATATCGTCGTTTTTATGAAACAATCCTCCTTCTTACAAAGTTGCAAATGAACAATTTTCGTTCCTTTGACACAAGACATTTAGTAAATTTGCCTAAGTTTTCATGTTGGCAATAAGTGAATCACCGCCCACAACAACTGCACACATAAATGAAGGGGAAACTATTGCTCACATTTGAATTCGAAAAGTTGGCGGTGATTCACTTATTGCCAACATGAAAAATAAGGCAAAGTTACTCTGTCTTCTGTCAAAGGAACGAAAATCGTTTATTTGGAACTGTGTAAGGAGGATTTTTTCGATAAAAACGACGATATTTTGTACAAAGTTGTGCCGAAAATAAGTGATTTAGGGTGTATTGTTTATGCTGGTTAAAACAAGGAGGCATTCTGAGTGATTTTTGTGCGAGAAAACGGTGCTTGAAAATGAGGTATGTTTCATTTTAAAAAAGTGCTGTAACTCGGGAACAGTATGAGACCGCCACATTTTTCTTCCGGATTCGTGTTCAGGAGGCAAAAACACGTTAGAAAAGTACTTTCCCCATATTCAGAGTGCATGTGTGATGTAACTAGATATTTACCATAAATTTCAGCCTAACTGATATTTTTAATGAAATAAATACACTAAAGAATAGTTTCAGTTCTGGACCAGATGGTGTGCCATCATTTTTATTGAAAAAATGTGTGTGTACTCTAAGTTTTCCACTTTTTTTATTATTCAATTTATCTCTCAGAAACGGTAGAAACAGTTTCATTAGACCTATCCACAAATCAGGTGATAGGAGCAACGTGAAGAACTATAGAGGCATCAGTTTATCATCTGTTATTCCTAAAATATTTGATTGTCTTGTAACCAAACAGCTTTCTTGGTCCTGTCTCAATGCTCTCACCATTCAACAACATGGTTTTCCAAAAGCAAGTCCAATCACAAATTTGCCGACCTATCAAAATGACATATTGAACGCATTTGAGAAACGTCAAGTTCACTCAATTTATAGATTTTTCAAAGGCGTTTGATAGAGTTAATTATGAAGTATAAGTTGAAAAATTTGAACCTTTTGATTTTGGGGATAGTGTTTTGGGTTGGATTAGCAGTATCACACACAATTGAAGCCTGCTCTGGTGTTCCACAAGGTAGTCACTGTGGACTCTTCAATATTTTTATTGACAACCTCATTATATGTAATAGAGAGTTATTGCAATGTCCGTTCTATAGTTCTTTTAATAAAGTTTCTTTTATTTTGACATATACGCCTGCGCATTGTGTCCGACTTTGAGGATATCCTCAATTTAAAATACAGGCATCCCTTACTTTATTTTAATAAAGGCCAAGAACCTTTTATTAAAAGTACCTTTATTTTGACAGATTTGTTTTTTTTCTGTCATATATCTGTCGCCAGTTGAAAATCTAAAGTTTGTTAAGCACTGCTCAGGTTCATTTGGTGGTGGTATATTTTCTACCCCAACAAAATTGCGAAGAATTAATTCGTCTAAGTGTCACCTATGCGTCCAACTAACGAACAATAGTGTGATTCTTTTCATAAGTTTATATTTCTGGTGAAACAATGACTGAAGAAAAGGGGAAAAAAAGATTTAGATTCACATTCAAAGACGATATAATTTTATTACGTGAAGTTATTTCACATCATTTGACGTTCTTGTCAAAATAAAGCTTGGAAGAAGTTTGTTGCAATAACACCCTTTCGATATCGCGTTAGAGGATACTTCAGTAGCGGATCTTTTAATAAAGTCAGCTCTTATTTGTAAGTTGCAATAACTCTCTATTATTAGCTCTGAGGGTTTGTTATTTGCTGATGATCTCAAGCTACACCATGTGATTGAATCGTATGTTGTTTGAAACTTCAAGATGATGTGAACCATTTAACTGATTGGTGAAGAAGTAATTGCTTAGAACTCAAACACCGATCACATACGAATACTGCATAAACTCCTCGCCTTTGAACCGAGTTGACGAAGTCAAAGATCTTGGTGTTGTATTTTCCACCACTATCAATGAAATAACCTTGAAATCACTGAAACTTCTAGGTTATGTAGGCAGGATCAGTAAAGACTTTTTTGTAAATACAATGAAAATTTTGTATTGTTCATTATTAAGGTCACACTTGAAATAAGCATCCATTGTGTGGTGTCCCTCCTATTCGGTTTAGGAAACATCACTGGAAAGGGTCCAAAATAAATGTTTGCGGACTGTTTCCTACAAAATAATAGGCTTTCAAATGGACCATTGTCATAACTACACTGATATTGGTTCTATACTACACCTAACCAAACCTGAAAACAAACGGACTCAAGCTGTCAAGCTGTCAAATTTCTGTCAGGCCAATTAAATTGTCCAGAATTTCTCAGGTAATCTGAGAGCCAAACAAAAAGTAACAAGGGATAATAAAACTGTTTTTGTAGAGAACTCACATCTGACTAATTATGGATTTAATAGTCCAATGTCAAGGAACGGGAAGCAGGAATACATGGGGTAAGGCCAAGAAGGGACTACATAATACCACTTGGCAAATGCTCCACGATATTCCAAGCTGAAACACATGCTATTATGGTATGCATCTAGAAAGTGGTAATAGGAAAAAACACATCTACATTCTATCTGACAGTCAAAGTGCTATCAAAGCACTCAACTCTATACAGATAAAGTCTAAACTGGTCTGGGACTGCCTCCAGAACCTCATCGAGCTGGCAAAACACAACAAGGTCACCTTGATGTGGGTGCCAGGTCATAGAGGCATTGAAGGCAACAGGGCCAGAACCTGTGCATGGGATTAGCAAAAACCGATGCAGGACCCTGATCGACGAGTGGATAAAAAAGAAGACACCAACAATATTGGGATCAAACTGTTGGGCAAATACACAGCAAAGTCATGGTAGGGCACCCAAACCGGACCCTGATGGCTGACCTTCTGAACCTGAACAGAACGAAGGCACGTATAATAGTAGGTCTGATGACTGGACACTGCGGCCTAAGAAAACACCTAAACACCATGGGAGTATGCAGCGAAACCGTGGAGTTGTAGGCTGTGATGATGAGGAGGAAACAGCCTCTCATATTATCTTCGACTGTGACGCCCGGAAACAGGCATGAATCCGAAGAACCTTATTAACAGGCTACTAAACCTAATTAAAGGCACAAACCTGTTTGAATGAGGAACCACTGACGACAGAGTGATACAATAGACCCCCAGCTGGTCGCAGTGTCAAGGGAAGCTAAGTGCCAACCCTGTCTCTGGCTCGTCAGCTTTCAACCAACCAGTATTAAGGGAAGACTCATTGGAGGATATACTTAAAAAATAACCCGCTTCTACTGAAATACACTATGGAAGATAAAATAAGACTTCTTAGCTCTCACAGACTGTCTGTGTACAAAACTCAGAATGTTTTGTCTTATATGATGTATGTTAACAGAAATATAAGTATGGGACCTCTTGTCAAATATTTTTTATTAACGATTTATTCATATCGGTCTGGTGGGTGCTTAATGTTAGCCATGGGTTTTTCATAATTCGATGTCATTTTTAATTCATGGTTAGTATAATACTGACTTCCCTAGAAGCCCAAAATGCATTTAAAATTGCGGGATACCCTGAAATATTAGCTTTTAGGATAAAATTCTCTGAGAGCCAGAGTCGAAAAAAAAAAAAAAGTGTCCCTTCAACGCTTTCGTAGAAATCACCCATTTTCAAATGCTATAAAAATAATATCACCACACCACAGTGTGGACCAAGTTGGATCAACAAGCATTTATGGCGAGTCTTTTGAAATTAATTTCAAATATGAAAAAAATTGCAACTGTTCAACAAATATTTCTTTCATTAATACTTGTGGCTTCGCGAAAAATTTAGAAAATAATTTTAATTAAAGATTATAAAATGATAAAACGTAGGCCAAGGCTGGCCGCTAGAAGAAAGGAAAAACAGCTTCCATTTAGATGAGTATTTTAATCAAATTCAATGTATATACAAAGATAGTAGAAATGAAGAGTTTCATTCAAATTTCTGACATTCAAGTTTATCATCAAAACAATTATATTTAATTTGGGATTCAATAAAATTACACCTTAAAATAATCTTCACAAAATTTCAACTGTCACAGATTTTTAACAATGCTTCAAAAACTCTGGCTTACCATCACGTTAAAAATGAAACTCGAGAGGTACATTCCAGCAGGATCGTGGGCCCAATCACAATCCAACAATTGATATGGAATAAGTGTGAATTACGGAATAACCGGGCTGTCCGTTCCACTGCTATTGTTGTCTCCGGAAGCAGCCGCCGCCGCTGCTGCAAGCCCCCCTTTGACCTTCTTGGCCGACTTGGACAGGGCAGCCACCTCCTTCAATAAACCCGATATTCGGTTGTTCAAGAAATCTACTTTGTCTTCTTGCTCTTTTTGCATCGACTTCAGTTTGTTCCTCAGTTCATTCTCTGTGGTGAAATTGTTTGCCTTCAGCTCAGTTATCTGAAATGAACGTTGGAATCCTAAATTCATACAAAAAGTGAAGCAGCTCAAAAGATGTAGAAATAACAATTACCACGTTAAGCCCAGAATGACATTTAACTGATGCCCACTTCAACGTACCCTTGGGACCGTGAGGGATCAGGGTAATGACACACAGCAACATTCAGATTCAGTACGGGTGGGTGCTATGTAACTACACGCTTCAATGTTAACGTTATGGTGAATAAAAACGCCCAGTCCCAAGAGTACATCACTGTTTGAGGGTTGAGAAAATTTCAAGATACAAAAAAGTAACAGCCATCTTTGTGTTTAATTGCATTATTTTAGCAGATAATCATTTATCAGAAATTACAATCATTGTATTCAATCATCGTAACAACCAAATATTTTTGTAGCATGGAGAGTTTAAAGAAACAATACTTTAGAGATACACGGTCTAAATGGCCGTATTTTTTACAAGCTTTTATTTAACGTCACATTTGTATGTATGTATATACGTATGTATGTTTAGTACAAATCTTGCAAGTGAATTTTGACCTACTTCTAGTTGTCCGATTAACGTGAAATTTGGCAGGTGTTCATAATTTCGGTGACAATGCATTATGGAATTTTTGCTAGAGAAAAAATAAAATGGAGGCTCCACTATGGCGGACAAATTTTGTTATTATGGCCCGATTCCATTCAAAATTGGTATGTCTGGGCTTTTGGGGACAGATCACGAATTTTTTGTCAGAATTGATAAATTTAAGATGGCGGCTCCAATATGGCGACGAGTTTTGTGGTTATAGCCCGATTCCAATAAAAATTGGTATGTGGGGGTTTTTGGAGTCGGAAATCATGATGTTTTTGTCAAAATTCATGAATTCAAGATGGCGACATGGCCCGATTCCATTCAAACTTGGTAAGTTGTCTTTTTTGGGGTCTGAGATTATCAATTTTTGTCAGAATTCAATAAGATGACGGATTTCATGAATGACTAAAAAGAATTGAATAAAACTGATTTATACAAATGAACTAAAAAGAAAAATATAAAATAGGTATTCTTGCGCGGTAAGATTGACAGTGAGATACAGGGAATAGCCCTTTTTTTTTCAAAAATCAGCCTTTCAAATTGTTGGAAATGGTATTGACATTTTTATTGACAAAATCAGGGCTTTTAAACAAAAAAAAAAACTTTGGTCCCAACAGTACGATTTTTTCTTGACGTGTTAAAAATCTATTTGATCATTCTTATTAGTGAAAACTATCACTTTTTCCAAGAAACCGTTTTAAAAATATACCTAGAAAATTTATTTATTTATTCGACAGTTAGGTACTAATGAAATTTTCACACCTGAACTATGCAAAATAACAAGAATTATTAGTCATTAAAATAAGTAAAGCGAGATACCTTTTGAGAGCAATTTTGAAATTGAGTGTGATTAAGTAACATTGAAAATATTCAAACCATGATTACAATAATCATTACCTAATATCATCAAACATTTCGAAGAATTGTCAAGGCCATAGTTTGTGCTATGAAAATGTAACCTGAACAGATCAGCATTGTGAGTTATTCCTCTGAAGTTTACTGATCCCAAAAGTTTAGGGTTAGAGATTGAATTATTGAGCAAGCTGAACAAGGTAATTAGGACGGCTCTTAATCTTCGATTGGGAAGAGTTGGAATGTTAAGAAATGTTAAAATAGTCTCAAGTATAGTTTCCAACCTGTAGATTCAATTTGTAATAATGTCGATGTCTTGGAAACCTATTCTGACACTTTCGATGACATTAATATGATTGTCATAGTGCTAATAAAGAGTATATTAGTTACTTGTGTTAAAATATCGAAACATTTTTGAATAGTCAAGCAAAAAAAATATTTTTTTTTTAAAATTTTTTCAATATTTTTATTTGATTTTAATATGAAATGAAGAAGTAGAAATTAAAAAAAAAATCCATATCTTTACATAAAAAAAGATATCTTCAGTATAACCTGAAGCAATTTTTGTTTCATGAAGGACGTTTGGAATTTTATTACAAATAATTTAAATTATTTTTGTGGTATGAAGCAAAGTGTATAGTCCAATTGGTAGGAAAAAGTTCCAAAAATATTAATACCAACCCCACCTCAGGCAAATCAGTTGTGTGTACTGTAACTCTGCCCTCTTTAGCTACAACACCGCAACAGCAGATAAATTGAAATTGTGTAAATCCTAAGTATCGGTGCATATTTTTGAAAATACGGCATGAAATGTGATGTTTCATATGGGATTTGGTTTGCCTTAAAGAATTTTTACCGAATACAGAAGATATTTAGAGCATATTGGTATATAAAGATCGATTTTCCAGCTAAGCAGATACGGCTTCTTGGCTAAGCAGGTCAGAACTGAATAATCAAGAATTTTTAATATTGTAACTTCTATAAATTACCATTAAACTACTAACACCAATATTTTTTTACCATTTTGTCCTTGTTTATGAGTTCTCCATTCTTCTGAGACACCTGTTTCTGAAGACTGGCAATTTTCTCCTTCAACTGCGTCATGGCAACAACGTGATCGGAACTGTTAGGATCTACGTCCCCTCTGACTATGACGGGCGCTGAATTATTGCGCGCCACCTTGTTAGGAGGAGCATCATCTTGAGGGGGCATTTTTGTAACATCTGGTCGATTCGGTCTCTTGTTGTGACCTCGTAATCTGGAAAAGAAAATACCAAATTGACTGATTTGAAAAATATAATAATTCTTGAAATACTCTGATGAAAACCAGCCAAAAATGCATGAATTCAAGACAAATTTGTTCAAGTTTAGGTGGGGTACATATTTCAACAAGAAATGCTTTTCTCTCTGCCAATATATACAGGGTGTAATCAAACTTCATGCACAACCGCTAACACTTGATAGACCGTCAAAAAATAAACATATTTTCTCTTTGAAATTTTTACGATAAGTCCTTAATAAGCCAACAAAAAAATAACAAAATATGTATTACCTACCAAAACTTAGCTGTTTCGCGTTTTTTAATCAGTATTTTTTTATAAAATGTCATTATACATCCCTCACTCACGGTTGTACAACAAGTTAGATTACACCCTGTATATATAGTGTGTCTCACTTCTCATGAAAACACCCCCGTATCCTCCGTACTTATTGGAGTAGAATTCTGAAATTTCCACGATTGTTACATATACCGAGGATGAGTCTAAATCTCTTCTGGAGTTAACCTGAGTGACATACACTGCCCGCCAGGGGCGATGGATAGAATGATTTTTGCGAAAAATAATATTAGGGGGCAAGATAGGCCCAAAATTTTTTATGGATTCGTAATCAGGACATCAACTTCAGTAACAATCCATATTTTTGCTGAAAAATTTTCAATTCTGAAAAATCCGAATTTGTCTCGTTTTCCAAGGAAACGCCCCCTTATCTTCTGTAATATGGGTTTCGCGCACATTTGACAGATGGTCGACATTGGAGGTAAAACAACCTCACATTTCTGCTTTGTTTAGCTTGTTAAAGAACGTTTTTTACTGTTTTTATTGTGTTTCGAGTGAAATATTGTGACAATGGACCTGACAAAATATTATTCCAGTTTAGATGATGTTCACCGAGAACGGTATAAAGAGAAAATGTTTTCTTGCATTTCTCAACAGCACAATAAGAAGGCATGATCGTCTACGAATTAAACAATAACATATGTAATCCAACTACTGAATTATTTTTGAAATCGCTAAAAATATTCAACTCTCCAACATAAACAAATCGGAAAAGTGAAGTTGTTTTACCTCCAATGTCGACTATCTGTCAAATGTGCACGAAAACAATTGGAGTATCAATCAATCAATATATAGTTTATTGTCTGAAGAGTTGATTCTTATTGACAAAGCATGAAAATAGGAAAAAAGAGAAATATATAAGAAATGTACAGATAATTAGATACGTGAATGTCAAATGGATAAAATGTACAAACATAAAAGATAAATATTACATATATGAATAAAAAACATATTGTCAATCTCCTTTAAAAAAGAAGGACTATTGAAACAACACATTATAAAATAAGATGTCATTAACAAAAGGGTAACTGACAATTACCACCCTTAAGATTTAACAGCAGTCTTGTATAATAAATCAAAACATATGAGATAAAAAATACAATAAAATAAATGAATGTCAAGTGGATAAAATGTACGAACATAAAAGATAAATATTACATGTATAAATACAAAACATATTGTAAATCTACTTTAAAAAAAAGGACTATTGAAACAACACATTATAAAATAAGATGTCATTAACAAAAGGGTAACTAACTAACTAACAATTACCACCCTTAAGATTTAACAGTAGTCTTGCATAATAATCAAAACATGAGATAAAAAATAAAAAATTCAATAATATAAATATCCAGTATCAAATCAATTGCCATAAGGAACTATAGTATATCCTCATTATATTCCTGCAGGTTATAATAAGCTTTCTGCAATAGAGCCTTTTTTACAGTCTTTCGAAAGTTCTTCAGAGAAGTTATGTTTCTATAACTGGCTGGCAGATGATTATATATTTTTTTGCTTTCATACATGATGGAGTTTTTTGTCAGACTAGATTTAGGTAAGGGTAAGGGAACACAACCTTCATTTCTTGTTTTATGTTTTCGTGTTTCAGTAGGTGTTGAACCATATTTTGTGTGGATGAGGCATACAGTTTCCAAAATGAATAAACAAACGAGTGATAATATTTGTTGGCTAATAAAAAGTGGTTTGCAGTGATCGTGATATTGAGCTTTACACAGGTATCGGATTGCTCTTTTGTAGAATAAAACACATTGAAACAGCTGGTTATTGCATAAACCCCAGAAGGCAATGCCATACCTCAAATGTGACTCAACTAGGGAAAAGTAGACCATCCTAGCCGAGGCTACGTTTAATTCTCTTGAAACAATTTTCATTGCAAAGCAGCTAGAGGCTAACTTCTTGCTCAAGGTCGTTACATGCTCATCAAATTTCAGCTTGTTGTCTATAATTAGACCTAGAAACTTAGTTTGTGGCTTATTTGTTATAATCTGGTTATCTAAGTACAAATTATCAAAGTCAAACTTAAGGGTGACTAGATTTGTTTTTTTTAAATTGAAACAGAGTCGATTGGAGTCACACCATTGCTTAATTTTTTCTAGATCGAGAGCAATTGATTCTTTCAAGTGATTTATGTCTTTGCTATGCCATAGAATGGTGGTGTCATCCGCAAAGAAAGTGAATTTTCCTTGGATGCGAATGGTGGCTAGGTCATTTAGATACAATAAAAATAGAATAGGACCTAGAACCGACCCTTGTGGAACGCCCATTGCGACTTTGCCACTGTTAGAGTAGTTTTCCTGTATTTTTACTACTTGACTCCTTTCTGACAAATACGTGCGAACCAGTCTAATGAGGAATTTCGGAAACCGTAAAATTGTAGTTTTTGCAGTAATATCTCATGGCTGACACAATCAAACGCCTTGGAGAAGTCGCAAAATACCGCCCTACAGTTTCTCCATTATTCAAAGTAACATATGTATTTTCTAGCAACGAGAAAAAAGCATCATTAGTGCTTTTCGAGTTTTGAAATCAAATTGGGCATGGCTTAATATGTCATTTCTGGTAAGATGTACCATCATTCTTCTTTTGACTAGTTTTTCTATTATTTTGGATAATTGTTGATAATAAGGAAATTGGGCAAAGGTTCGAGGATCATCTGGGTCACCACCTTTGTACAAGAGGATTACAACTGCTTGTTTCAAGCAGGAAGGGAACTGTCCCATCCTGAAGGAACTGTTAATTGCCTCAGCTAGGGTGAGTAGGACATGGTCAGGTAGACTTTGAAAATTTTTACAGATAGGCCAGTCCAACCCGATGAGCTCTTATTTTTTATTTCATTGATAACCTCTTTCAGCTCAAATATGTCAGTATCTTCAAGGTGAAAATTTTGTGCAATGCTAACATACTTCATATAGTCTAAAGAGTCGACCTGTGAATTGAGATTGGCTGAGAGTTGTGGCCTATGGAGCAATAGAAGTTATTTAAAATATCAGGGTCAATTTCAATATTGATTGGTTGTGATTTATTTTTCCTCTTAGTTCATTAATTATCATCCAATTCTCTCTTGTTTTATGTTTTGAGTTTTTAAAGAATTTTTAAGTATGTCTTTTTGCATTATTGATATCTTGTTTATATATACGTTTGTAACTTAAATAAGTTATAAAAACCATTTTGTACTTGTTTTCTTATGGTATGCACGACCTCAAGTTTCGTGCAGATATTTTGATGCCTTTAGTTATCCACGGTTTTTTATTTTTATTTTGAGCTTTTGCAATGGAAAACAGTTCTCAAATAAGGTTGATAAATAATTATGAAATGTATTGATAGGTTCCTCTGAATATCTGAGAGTGTTCCATGGTATCTGTTGACATTTCTTCTGCAATTTTATGAAATTTTTTGCACTAAAAATCCTGCCATACCTAAAACCATTTTTATGAGGTGTGATATTGAAGTTGTTGGACTGGAAGAATACTGCTTCATGATCAGAGATACCTGCAGGAATAGTACAACAACTAATACTATGTCTATCTAAATTTGAACACATATAGTCAATTATAGTAGCATAATTTTTGATGATACGTGTTGGTTGTTCAACATGCATCATTATGTTGAAAGAGGACAACAAATTTCTTAAATTTTCTCTAGCTAGGGAGTATTCAGCAAAATTTACATTAAAATCACCGGCTAATATGATGTGAGCATTAGGCGGCAAGCTGGATAAAAGAGTTTCAAGTTTTTCTAAAAAGGTATTCACATAAGAACTGGGTGCTCTGTAAAGGCAGATAAGGAATATATTATTTTTTCGCTCATGTACTAGAGAGAATTCAAACTCTTTTTCCACTATTAGGGAGTCATATCTATCTACAGCAATAAGCCTGAGATTGTGAATTTTATTTTCATTCCCTAAAATCATAGTACCACCATTCTTAAATTGATCCCTGCAATTCTTAGCAACTAATACATAGATTTCTGTAATTTCAACGATCGTTAGATATACCGAGGATAAGTCCAAATCTCTACTGGGGTTAATCTGAGTGACATACACTGTACGCCAGGGGTGATGGATATATTGATTTTTGCGAAAAAATAATATTAGGGGGCAAGATAGGCTCAAAATTCTTACGGATTCGTGATTGGGACATCAACTTCAGTGCTAATATATATATTTGTGCTGAAAAATTTTCTGTTCTGAAAAATCCGAATTTATCTCACTTCCCATGGAAACGCCCCCGTAACTTCCGTAATTATTGGAGTAGAATTCCGTTATTTTCACGATCGTTGAATTTACCAAAGATGAGTCTAAATCTCTTATGAGGTTAATCTGAGTGGCATATACTGTGCGCCATGAGCGATGGATATATTTATTTTTGCGAAAAATAATATAAGGGGGCAAGATAGGATCAACATTTTTACGGATGCATGATCAGGACATCAACTTTGGTACCAATCCATATTTTCGATGAAAAATCCGAATTTGTCTCACTTCCAATGGAAACACCCCATCTTCCGTAATTATCGCAGTAGAATTCTGTAATTTTCACAATCGTTAGATATACCGAATATGAGTCTGAATCTCTCCTGGAGTTAACCTGTGTGACATAAACTGCGCACCAGGGGCAATGGATAGCACGATTTTTGCAGAGTTCATAACTGTAGAACGTGATATCGAGTGATAATAATAAAAGGAACTTTATTGAACCGAACAAAAATTCAATTCAATAGGCTATCGACCCAAGTCCTTCTGCCTATTGGTACAATTTTATAAAAAAATATATATAAAAAAAAAAAGTTATGCATATTTAATCATGTTCCTGTTGGATTCTTTCTCAGGTAGTCGCCTGAGGGTGTCGATGTATTGCTTGAATTTGTGGGTCTCTTATGAGGGTATATCTGTTGAGGAGCTCTATGTTTATGGGCTTCAGACAAAATCGGTGGAGTAGATGTTTCAGACGATCCTCAATCGGCATAACGTTGGTGAGCTCATATAAGAGTTTGTTTGGCGGGTTGTGTAGTGGGTTGTTTGGGTGACGAATTTTTGTGATAGTCCTTAGTGCAGTTGTTTCCGCAACTTGCAATTGTCTTCTAGTTGTTGGCTTGCAATTGAGAAAAACAGTGTGTCCATACTCAATCATTGGTCTGCAGATGAGTTGGTAGATTCTGCTGGCTGTTGGAATATTAATGCCTTTATTTTGGTATGTGAGACAACTGAAATGCTTGGCTCTGGATATCATTTGTTTCTTTTTTTCCTCTAGGTGTGTGTTGAAGGTAAGTTTGCTGTCCAATTTGATCCCTAAATATTTGGTAGTCCTCACTGGATTGAGTTGATGTTGGTCGTAGTTTGTGATTGAATATCATTAGATGGGATTTGCTGGGATTAGGTTTCAATCGCCATTTATTAAACCACCGGCAGGTAGAGTCGGCGAGATGTTGGAGGGAGTCCATCATTCCTTCTAGGGATTTGTCATGTGTGATCAATGCTGTGTCGTCCGCAAACTGGAGAATATAGTTAGAGTGCGAGAAGTGATTTTGTTCGGGAAAATTGTGGTAGTAGATATCTGCACAATATAGGTTATAGAGGAGGGGGGAGAGAGGTGATCCTTGCGGTTCGAGTGATAATTGATAATTATCACTGATAATGCAGTATTATTGAAAAATATTTCTACATTGACTTTCTATAGCCGTGTTTCTTTAATGAATATTAATGAACAGAAAAAGAAAATAATTTTTTAGAGATATGATGAGTTTTTGGAAATAAAGTTCAATACTTCCTTTAGAAAATTTCAGAGCCCTACTCCACTAAATACGATACGGTGTTTCCATGAGAAGTGGGAAAAATTTTCTGATCTGAAATTTTCTTCAGCAAAGATGCCTATCGGTTATAAATTTGATGTCATAATCACGAAATCAGTAAAATCCCGCTTATCCCGCCTCCTAATATTATTTTTCGCAAAATCAGCAGCAAATCGCCCCTGGCGCGCATTATATAGCACTCAGGTCAACCCCAGGAAATATTCAGCATCATCTCCGGTATACCTAATGATCGTGGAAATTTCAGAATTCTACTGCAATCATTACGGAAGATACGAGGGTGTTTTCCATGAGAAGTGACAAACTCGGATTTTTAAGATCTGAAAATTTTTCAGCGAAAATATGGAATGGTACTAAAATTGATGTCCTGATCACGAAACCGTAAGAATTTTTAGCATGTCTTGCCCCCTTATATTATTTTTCACAAAAATCAATATATCCATCGCCCCTGGCGTACAGTGTATGTCACTTCAGATTAACCCCAGAAGAGATTTTGACTTATTCTCGGTATATCTAACAATCGTGAAAATTATAGAATTCTACTCCAATAATTACGGAAGATACGGAGGCGTTTCCATTGGAAGTGAGACAAATTCGGATTTTTCAGAACAGAACATTTTTCAACGAAAATATGGAATCTTACTTGAAATTGATGTCCTGATCACAAACCCGTAAAAATTTTCAGCCCCCTTGTATTATTTTCGCAAAAATCAATTTATACATCCCCCCTGGCGCACAGTGAATGTCACTCAGATTAACCCCAGAGCAGATTAAGACTTATCCTCGGTATATCTACCGATCGTGAAAATTACAAAATTCTACTCCAATAATTACATAAGATATGGGGGTGTTTCCATGAGAAGTGAGACACACTGTATGTATATATATATTTGAAGGAAGTAGTCCATGCTCAAAGTGGAGTTTCAGTATAATGAAGCTCAGTAAATATATATCGTGGAGACGACTTTGAGTTTTACTAAGCTTCAATATATATATATATATATATATATATATATATATATATATATATACGTTTATATGTTGAACTGCTTTTTCATGGTTCACTGCACTTATTGCGGTATTGGTCAAATTTGAGTTAGGATCAAGTAGGCATCACCTGAAGAGGACAAATGTGATTTTGCCGAAACGTCATAAAATCGGATTTTTTGAGGACCAATACCATAATATGTGGAGAGAAACCTGACAAAGCAGATCAACACATAACATATATTGGAAGGGAATAGAACACTCTATGGTTAAAAATAATTGAATTTTGGGAAATCAATTCTTGGTAAGCACCTATCACTGGAATGTACCCATCATACAAAATGTAATTCTCCTATTACTACAGATACCATTTGAGGTATAACTTGTATAACAGAGGTAGTTTTTACCACCTGTGGTGCAAAATTCAGACAAAAGAATATTCTTGAGCAAAAAATTAATAACAAAATTGGCGTGTTTTGCCATTTTTGACAAAAAAAAACAGTTCTGGATTTTAGTTTTGGAAAATTACACAGGTTGTAAATTAAACTTGTTGCACTGGAGCCATCAGTTGATAGCCTATAAAAAAAACAGGAGGAAAAGTGAAAAATGAGAGAAAAATAACATTTCCTTCAAAATTGTACACATTTGGCTACTGAATAGTTGTGATGCTGCAACACCTCTCTCAGACAGTGATGTGCTAGTACAATTGTACAGCACAATCAGCCTTCATTCAGTACAAGAGTTCATCTTCCCAAATTTAGTACAATTTTTTCCTGGAGCATAAATATATCCATAAAAACCTTACTTTATTTCAGCTATACATGTTGATAACAGTATCGTCATAGACATAATAGGTAACACACATGTGGCCCTTTTCGGGAATATTTTGATTTCACATATACATTACCAACCGAGAAGCTGAGCAACATACTCAGAATTTGAAAACTATATTTCACTTTTCTCATAATTTCAAATTGGAAATGCCTTTTTTCAATCACATTTGAACGTACTCCTAGCGTCTCTGATGGACGTATGCATCGTTACTCCACACAGTTAAAACTATTAGCGCTAGACCTCTCAAAGGTAGTAACATTTGCATCAATCTATCAACTATCATTTCATAATATGCCTCGTATCTTCATTTGTGGATTTTAGTAATATTTTGATATGTAATTATTTATAATAATTTCAATTATGAATGAAACATCACATTAAAAATATGGTCAATCCTATGACTTGTCAGTGGATATTTCTGAAACAACCACAAGTAGCGCCAGTGTTTGGGGAAAGTTATTCGGTATTCAAGGTCAAATCGAATTTGAATTGAAGATCATTTTTAAACATAAAAATTTCCAAAAAAAATTGTGATTTGAGGAATTATTTTCACAATGCATAAGTGTTGAGAGCAGAATTGATTCAAAAACCCCCAAAAAAATTATGGGTGTTCCCCATTATTAGTTCTGCGACTAAATTTCCACCTCTCTTCTATAGTAATTGTACCAGAACTATGATTCCCACTCAGGATTGGTTGAGAAGTGTTATCTATTGAATTTCACCAATAGTAAAGGCTCTTTTAGTGTACTGAAATTAAAGAAAGAATGAAATAATCGTGGCTATTTAAATTGCATATGAAGGGAACAAAACGAATTGATGTAACAGTTGAAGTAAATTTATGATTCTCAAAGTAAGTGAGAAATTATTTGACATTGTTTTGAAGTATTTTGTGGTGGTGGTGAAACAACATTCCCTGACAAATGAAATTAAAAAAAATATCTAGAAAATCTAGACGAGAGCAAACAAATTATTTTCTCGGAATGAGTAAATTTAAAAATATAAAAAAAGGTGAATAGTTGGATCTCCAGTTCGAATGAACAAATATTATTACTTGGGAAAAATATTTTTATTTTTGAGAAAGTTAAAAAAAAAAATTGTCTAAATTATTAATTCAGTTGCTGTACGTTATTCTTTCATTCATCGCATATTCAGCTGCGTTTATCAGATAAAACAATCACAAATTATGTAAATTGAACTTTTGTCAAATAGCGAGCAAATGAAATGAACCTCAACATGATTTAGGATTCTTCAATCGCCCGCGAAAATTTGTAATTGAATCTTTTGGCTTTTAAGCAGCCACCGATTTTCCAACGATAATTTGCACATGCGTAGATCAGCTAAATAAAAGTTGGCAAGAATGCAATTTGTTGCTCTAACCATTTCACTACATTTTTGTTCAATGTATACAATTTCAGCGTTTATGCTAGTACAAATTAAAAATACCCAAAATGCATCATTGTCAGAACATATTTCAATTAACCTTGAAAAATTTTTAATGAAAATTTTATACCAGTCATTTTCAACCAATCAGATGCTTTATTTTGACATTGTTACTATGGTAACCAACAAATTTTCTGAAAATTTTTCATCCACATTAGCATGTAGACGTAAAATTAATAAGTGAAAATTTCCCGGCACATGACAGCTATCATATAATTAGACAAAAATAATATTGACAATATTTTTTATTTACTTACTTTAAAAATTCATGTAGGAGACAAATTTCCCGCAATTAATTCAAGCACGTGGGGGATTCCATAAGAAAATTTTATACCGGAATTATATTTAAATAGAAAACATTAAGTAAATATTTATTTTGATGTTATTCACAAATAAATAGAAGGTTGGGTAATGGGAGTTTTGGGGGAGATTTTTTCTGATTTTTCCCGTTCCCTAGTAAAATAAAATATATAATATCAGATAAATTTATTAAAATAATTGTTTCATACAATTTTCTTACTGGTTTCAGGGAAATGTAATATTGATAAAAAGAAAGTGATAGCGGGAGATATTTTTTGATTTTCCCCGTGCCCTAGTAAAATAAAATATATAATATCAGATAAATTTTTATATAAAATTGATTGTTTTCATACAATTTTCTTACTGGGTTTCAGGGAAATTAATATTGATTAAAAAGGAAATGGATATTGGGGATATTTTTTTTTATTTTTCCCGTGCCCTAGTAAAATAAAATTTATAATATCAATATTTTAAAAATTTTTTTGAAATTCAATATTGACTACAAACAAAGGTGATATACAGCAAAAAATATATAACTATACCTATACGTATATACTTGAATATTTGTCATATTCTTTTAGGTTTAATTCTAAGAAAAATTAATATTAGCGGTAATAATTTGTTTTTCAAATAATTCAGGAAATCAGGATATTTTATTCTTTATTCTAAATAGAATGTTGTTGGCGTATGTTGCCGGTTAAAAAAATATTTTGTAAAGTTAGCCATGGATTTGACATTTACTACTCCTGTCAATCAATATTTTATTTGTGGCATTATAAGTTCCTCATAACCAGGACTTGTGACAATTTTCAAAAAATTCTTGTACTCAAAAAAAATTCCGGCAATAATTCCTGCTCTAGGGAGATTATAAGTGAAAATTATTCACAAATTACAAGTACTCATGAGAGAACTTGATTTTTTTTCAATTCGAATTATGCAAGGTGGTTGGTTTTGTTACAACTATGAAAAGGTGACAAATAAAACTCATTTGAGGTATACCAGTATATTCAGATTTGAACAATTAAAAAAATAAAACGAATGATTATTCAATAATGAATGACAATTTTGCTATTGCTTGATCCACATTTTTCCTTTTCTCAATAAGATTACTTCTTTTGTTTTTTAATCCTGGCGATTTCCATCCTTTTACTAATGTAGCCCCCCTCTTGTATGAGTCCTCCTCCTCTGCATCTCCCAGAAAACTAAATGGTTCATTTAGATCGCCTTCCTCTGGGATTGATATAGATAAGTTGAAATTGTTTCCTTCAATGATTTGTTCTTTATCATTAATGGTGTTTTTGGAGTTCAATGAAGTCCAAGTTTCTTCAACGCTCGCAATTATATCTCAGAGTACGTTTTTGATAGGTCCATTTTATTACTGATGACAATAGGCCTGAACAGTAACCACAAATATCCTTAGGTATTTTCATCAGATAGGTTGTTCATTTAGCATCATTTTAATACTAGATTTTCGTTAATTGCACCACTTGGAACTCACTAAACGGCAATTTTTATACAGAGTAAGAAGTTTGGCATGTATCATTGTGAATACCTGCAGAATATCTTGAAGCTCATTGTTTTGTTTAAGAAGTCTGTTATTTTCAAGGAGATCATATTTCTTATCCATTTTAGCTAACAACTTTTTTAATAGTTGGTTTTCTATGTTATAGTTTTCAGAGTTTGTGGCTTCTGAGGTGTTTGTGCCATTTGTGCATTCCAAGCACTTTATCCTGGTGTCACATATTTTTACACACTGTAGTTTCCTTCAGATCTATTGTGTATGTCCTCATGTTTGTTAGAGTTCCTTGTATTGTATATACAGGGTGTTCCACACTCGATGGCCTATTAGACGTTTCTGGAGAACAGAACATAATTTTGAAAATTTGGTTTCTTGGATAATTAGTTCTGCTCTATCGATCTAAAATATTTTCAGTGTTGCCGCTTATATTGAAAAGTAGCAACAACTTTGATATTTTAAATGAGACACCCTGTATATTATTGCATTTTTTGCTTTCCTATTGCTTTATGATCATTTTTGTATAATACTTCCCTATACCTATATTAAGCAGTTTTCGAAAAATTCATTGATTTCTTTAATTTTTGTGCAAAACATAGCTTCAATTAAATGTTTTTTACTGCGGTATTTGGACTCGAACAAAGCTGAAATTCTGGGTGTAGTTTACCAATGTTCTGTGCATTAGTTATGTTCAAGGGAATTCGTTCTCCATTATATAGGGTCGTTCAAAATTTGTGCTTTTTCCGATACATACAAAAATGGTAAAGAGAAATTTTTTTGAATGGAACACCCTGTATATTATCGAATATCCTGAAAGACAATTAAAGTTCCTTTCAAATGATGTATCATGTTCCTATACCTAAATAGTCTGGTTGCCGAAATAAAAGCAAATTTCTTTTGCCATATTTTGTATTAAATGTCTTGGAATATGTCATTATGAAAATTTGACAATTAGTGCATTAATAATTAAAACGTTTGCCCGTTCATTACAAAAAATTTGATCAGAAAAGAATCAAAATGGAAGGTAATAACTATTCAAACGAAGTTTTGATGAAATTGTTTATCTTCATGATCAATGTGATCAAATTATAGCGAGAACATTCAGAAGGTTCTGTGGTGTATTGAAGTGTATGAATGATAAGATGACGAACTGATTGTACAAAGAATGATTAATATACAGGTATTCCAAACTCAATGGCCTATTGGACGTTTCTGGAGATCTGAGATATAAATATTGCAGGTTGCCACATGTACTTTAACTAAATATCAACTTTCGAGTTTCAAATGGAACACCCAGTATTTCATTCTGTTTTTAGATTCTACTGACAAATACAAATAACTTTTACTGAACATGTCGTACACCTACACCTTTCATAAAGTCCCAAAGTGCAGCAGAACCCGCAGTTTTCTTTTTCAGATCCTTGAGACCTGAGGTTTCATCGCAATTTTGAAGATACAGCTGGAACTTGAATTTTTCTCTAACTCTCAGAAGATGCAATTCAGTTTTGGCATAAATTAATTAAAAAAATATTTGAGGAAATTTTTGAAAAACTCAAAAAAAAAGTCAGATTAGGGAGTAGAAACTGAAATGATATATACAGGATGATCTGAAAAATAATTACTAATGGATGTTTTTTCGAGTATGACTCAAACCCATTTCCAAATTTTCCAGAGATATTTTTTTAATTAATATTTGCTAAAAGTGAATTGGATCATCTGAGAGTTAGAAAAAAACAAGTTTCAGCTTATCTCCAAAAGTATGAACATTTTTAAGCGAATCATTACAGATTGATTTGATTTCTTAATCAGATCATTTCAATTGGGTAATATTACCTATTTCGATTTGTTATACTAGAAAATGGAAATGGTAGTAGTGTGCCGTGACCAGAAAAGAGCAAGACAATCTTTTAGTTTGATAAGCAGTGATTTTTATGGTGTTTCTGTCAAAATGGATAATAATACATATTCAAATGCAGATATTTTAAATTTTTATAGAAACTTGCTTTAATTTCGGAAACCAGACTATTTAGGTATAGGAATATGATACATCATTTGGAAGGAACTTTAATTGTCTTTCAAGATATACAGGGTGCTCCATTTAAAAAATTTACTTTTCACCATTTTTGTATCTACCGCAAAAATTACAGATTTTGAACGACCCTGTATAATGGAGAACGAATTCCCTTAAACAAAACTAATGCACAGAACATTGGTAACTACACTCAAAATTTCAGCTTTATTCGAGTCCAAATGCCGCAGTAATAAACATTTAATTAAAGAAACCAAATTTTCAAAATTATCCCGTGTCCTTTTCTCCAGAAACGTCCAATAGGCCATCGAGTGTGGGACACCCTGTATAATCCTGCTCCTGCAACTTCTTCGGTTTTTGAGCCATCTGTATAGCAGGCAAGTTCAGCATTAATTGGAGGTCATTTTTTCCATGTCTCTATGGATGTTGTTTTGATTTTTTTTCCAAACCTATACTTTTTCAAAGAACTGAACACAACTTGGAAATGTCTCTTACAGAGTTGGTAGATAGTTCATTGATGGCTTCAAATGATTACCTGAATATTGTATATGGCCGGCTATAAAGCAAATTGTTAGGCATATGGTGGGTTGGCGCATGAAATTAATTATGCACAGTATTCCAAGCGTTCAGTGTTGCCATTAAAATAGACTGTCTAACTTTACATCAAGACATTACAAGTATATGCCTTCAGGATTTTTACAATTGGAAGATATTGTTTATCTTAAATTATCGAACAAATGAATTTTAATATCCTCGGACAGGCTATTCAAACTTGAATGAACCAATTTATGGTTGCATCAACTGTCCTGATCTCTTGTCCTCCACACTCACCGGCATTCAAAAATATTTGTAAGAATTTTTTTTTCTTTGCCACAGTTGCTGATTTACTATATCTTGGAAGTAGAGTGATGGCTTATAAAAAGTAATTAAACATTTTGGCTATTTCCCAACATTACCCAATAAAAATGCAAAGGATCCAAAACAGAGGTATGAGAACCATATTAAAAAAATAATAGTTTGGCACACCATTGAAAATAGGCTCTACCTTATGCCTTCGTATAAACTCACATTACCTGATCATCTGGACACTCTTATGACTTATATAACAATGAGATACATAACTATAAAACTAGAGACATCCATAACTTCCATATTCTTAAGACACGTTTGGGATGGGAAATCTCTGCAGAAAGGGAAGGTTTGCATTCAAAATACATATTTGTAAAGAACTTCATATGTTACAAACTAAATTGCATTCACCCAAGTAATGCAAAATTACGGAAGACATGTTTTCATGTTTGCAAAAATAAATACAGTTCAATAATAAATCATGGAATGGTATTCTTAGCTATGAAGCAACACCATGGGGAGACTTGGATTGGGAAGAATCTTCTGATGAGTGGACACATTTTTCAAAACACAGTTCACACAGAAAAAAGTGTTTTTCCTATTTGTGAAAAAGTAAAAAAAAAAAAAAGAAAAATATATACAGGGTCGCCAGAGGTGTGTGCAAGCTCCATAACTTTTTTCTATCCAAGCTATCGACTTGATTCTGTTATAAACAATAGGTCCTAGGTCTAAAAATATTTCTATTTATGTCCTAAAATTAGATACACAACTAAGTTATGTTTTTTTTAAATGGCAACCCCCATTTTTGTTACATTTTTGGATTTGCCACTAAATTGTCGATATAACACATCCGGGTTTCTTAGACTTATCTGCGATAGTTTTAGACGTATGTCAATTTATATGTCACAATAGCATCGTGCATACACCCATAGAAAAATTCATAACACTTCAAGATAACTCGACCAACTTTTTTCTAGGCTTTAGCACATCTTTTGAAATGCAGGGGAACTGGAAGTCGATGTTCCCTCGCCTACTAAGATTTTTTGAAAATGACAAATTACAAATGGCAATAACTAGACTTTTTCAAATGCAACACCCTATATTTTATAGCATCATTGCATGGAATTTTTTAAGAGCTTATCGCCGAAATGGGGTTTGTGGGGTCTACTTTGTAAAATTTGCGAGATTTGTTGCAAAATAAGAAATGTTGATTTTTTCGAAAACTAAAATAGGAAATCGAGATGGCCGCTGTTGTAAAATTTGACACATCCATACAATTCTGAAAAGAATATGTTTCAACAAAATGAAATTGTAATAGAAACAGGAGTACATCACAAAGGAAACAATTCTAGTCATCTTTAGAAGAACAGGAAAGGATGATTAACAGAAAACAATGTAAACATTTTAAGGAAAGGCTATACATAAATGCTCAAATAGGTCACCATCATGTTCCACAGAAGCTGCTAGTCTTCTAGTGAATGAGCCCCAAACTCTAGCAAGCATTGCTCCATTAGTTGAACAGAAGGCTTCCGAGATCCTGATTTGCATATCATCTGCATCTGAAAACCCCTTCCTTCACGTACCCCCAAAGAAATAAATCTATAGGAATATGGTCTGGGAATCATGCGGGCCAAGTACCTCCTCTGCCTATCCAACGATTAGAATAGGATTGATCTAAAAATTCTCGCACTATCCTATGGTTACGCACTGCAGCACCATCATGTTGCAACCACATGGTCCTTCTGGTGTTCAAATCCACTTCTAACATTCTGGGAAGATGTTCGTGAAAAAATGTAAATACCTTTCAACGTTCAGCACATTGTCGAAAAAGTAGGATCCAATAATGTGCTTTTCAATAATTTCTCCCCAAACATTAAGCGACCATCACTTTTGGTGATCAACAGTCCTCAACCAGTGAGGATTTTTTGATTGCATAATAATGCATATTGTCTGTTGACTGACACATTGTTCTTAAACTTTGCTTCATCAGAAAACAGAATTTTGTTTGAAGTATTATAATCCTCGTCATCCATACATTCATTTGAATACAAAACGCAACTCTATTTGCAAAATCATTACCATACAATTCTTGATGTAGGTTCGGATGATAAGGGTGGAACTTATGTTTCAATATTATTCTGTTCACACTGCTTTGTGAAATATCCGTTTCTGCTGCTATTTCCCTAATGCTTAAGTAAGGAATTTTCCTGTAGCATCAATAAAAACTCATTTTCCTCATTGATCCAATCACCAACAATTTCCTTTTTTTCGACTGGAAAAAAGTTGGTTATCTTGAATGGTTCTGAAGTTATGAATTTTTCTGTGTGTTTATAGATAGATATATTTATTTGAAGTAGGATGTCCTAATATACAATAAAAATAGTAAATAGATATAAAACAGTATATAAAAATAACATCAAAAATGAATTTTAAAAAAATGTGAAAATAACATGGTAGATTACAAAATACATAATATATTAAAAATTAAGAATATAATTAAAAATATAGGTACCTATATAACAGTCATAGCAAAACTAAAACTAAAAGAACTACAAGAAATGACAACAATTGACTGGGCAACAAATTAAAATGTTTAGGCAATCAATTATTTTGTTTTTATGAGTTCTATCAAATCCCTTTTGAAAGTATTCAGTGAAATACTATTTTTTAATGAAGTAAGCAGTTTTTTATATTCATTAAAACCTTTGAAAAATAATGAGTTCATGGTATTATTATGATTTGTTCTTGTTATATGCAGATTATTCATATTCCGGCTTAGGTAATTATGAACTTCAATATTGAAAACTATGTTGTTCTTGAAATACGATGGAGCCAGATTATTCAATATTTTGTATATAAAGATCATACTAAAATAGTATTATCTTTGGGAAACAGTGAGCCATTGTAATTATATGCACGACGCTATTAATATAAGTCGAAAACTATCGCAGATAAATCTAAGAAACCCTGGTGTATTATATAGACAATTTAGTAAAAATTGTAACAAAAAGTCGGGATTGCTGTTTTAAAAAACAGAACTCAGTTGTGTATCTTATTTTGGGACATTTGTATATTCATAGAAATATCTTTAGAATACCTGATTGTCGGACCAATCGTTTAAAAATAAAAACAAGTTGATAGCATTTATAAAAAAAAAAAAATATGGAGCTTGCACGCACCCCTGGGTCACCCTGTATGTAACTATTCAGTCATGCTTGATATAAAAGATATTTTGAGGTGAGATTTCATGTTTTCTATACAGATATCTAAATATGGGAGATCACATGGTATAATATAATAATTGAAAATCACCTGCATAGAGATGAATTTGGCAGTGGCTTAGAGCCAATAGGTAATGATTTTATTATTTAAAAAAGTTTGCCAGAACTGTTCTTGTAGCAACTTATTTCTAAAAAAATAAAATGACATTACAACTGTCATTATTAAATCACAAATTTTTAAATTTAAAAATATGTAGTCTTTCCTCAAAAACCTATTTCTACTCAAAGTGAAAAATAAGAACTGTTCTTCTACAAATGTATAAACAAAACTTCCAAATTTACTCAGATAACGCAATGTAAAAGCGACGTATGATTCTAAAATGCAGTCGCTATACTTCAATTTCTTATATGCTAAATTCTCTTCAGTGGTTACCAGTAAAAAAAAGGTTATACTTTTTAACAATGGTTTTTATTTTTAAGATTGTCAAGCGCTTGCAACCAGCGTATTTTAATGATTAGGTGATTTTAAATAGAGATATTCATCATCATAACACCAGAAACAGTAACAACTTCCATATTAGTAGAACAAATTCGAGAAGATGCATGAATAACCTATTTTTAAAGGCTTTAAATGAATTCAACAAACTCCCAATACATCTGAAAAATTCCAATAATGTTGTTAATTTTAAGAAGAGTCTAGTGGCATTTTTTGATTTATATCTATTGAATATTTATTTTTAATTTATTTTTTATTTTTTTATAAATTTCCTTATAAATTTTAATTTTATTTTAAAATTATGTATATCTTTAATGATTATTTTAATGTTTGTAAATTAGATTTTTATCTATTTCAAATAAACTACTACTACTACTACTACTATTCATTGTCATTATTTGTGATCTTCCTCACTCATTAGTCTCAAAGCAGTTTCTGGTAACCCAATAAATTTCAATTTTGCCAAAAAAAGCTTAAATTTTATGAGGTCGAAGGCACTCTGATCTAGGAGAACTAACATTGATGGTGAAGTTTTATGTATATATTTACATTTATAATATTTCACTTTTACTAGAGCAGTATGGGTACCGTGTTTTTGATGGAATCCTGATTGTACCTCAGGCAAACTTTTGTTTGAATCCAAACAGTTTTTGATCTGTAGAAGTAGTGGTGACAATAATTTTTTTTCATATAGTTTGGTTAAAATACATATAGGATGTAGATCATTGATGCTGGTAAAGGAACTTTTGGAATCGGAATGACACTTTCCGAAAATATTCCTGTTCTCAAAGATTTGTTAAAGATATGATTTACATCTATACAAAATGGTAATGCGATTGTAATCATTTTTAACCCTCGAGGCAAACAGAAGGGTGTTGTTTAACGTGTGTATCTGTGTATATGTCTGTGGCATCGTAACTCTCAAACGGTTGAACCGATTTCACTATATGTTAAAACGTGACCCTATTATATGCCCGGAGTTATTGTCAAATGTGGGAAATTAGGTTATTCGTAACTGTTGAAGGAGTATTTTTATAGTTGTGCAAGTTTGTACTGAAAATTAGTGATTTGGTGTTTGTAGTTTAAGCTGGTAAAAAGAAGGAGGCATTATGAGTCAATTGTATTTGCAATGCCGGGTGCAAATTGGCGCGAACCTATAAGAATGTTCTGAAGTCAGCTTGTGGGCATACCCGGGCGTATAACAAGGACACGATTTAACGGTTTCTACCGATATTGATTTTTGTTTGTTTGAAAGGTGACTTGATCGAGAGTATTCTTAGCTATGATTCAAGAAAATCTGTTCAGCCGTTTGAAGATCATCAGCTCTTTTCTAGTTGATGGTAACCTTGACCTGATGCTGCAGCATCACTTGGAATCTGCAGGACTCCTCACCAACGTACAGAGGTATCGTGTTTGGGCTCATTGGAATAGTCTCAAAGAATAAGTTATAGGTAGACGGTGATCAGGGTCTGATGATGGAGCAGGAAAGAGAAATGAGAATAAATTAGTGAGGTATTCTAAGCTACTTTCACTCGTTCAATTGATATAAAATTTTGGTGACGATGTAGTACCGTTTGTGGCGAATTAATGTGTGAAGTGAATGAAAGAATGAATGAGTGAGTGAATGGGATTGAGTGAATGAATAAACACGCTTTGATATGGTCCGGTGCTGAATATAATAAGGCACGGTGGGGTATGGTACGGATTACAAACATGGGAGGTGATTAAAAGGGATTAAGTGAATGAATGATCGTATCGTGTATACTAGTGATATATAAAGTTTAAAAAGCTGAAATTTAACTTGAATTAAAAGTTTAAAAAACTTACGACACAAAAAACCTCTGAACAGAAAAAAATAATATGTATTGGCCCTTTGAGTTTAATATAGGTAATAATATTTTGATCCAAGCTTCGTCGTGTCAGGAGACTGCTAAGTAAATAAAATAAAAACAGAAAACAACTAAAAATGATAAAGTAGGTCCCCCGATGCTTAGATCAAAATATTACTACTTATATTAAACTTAAAGGGCCAATACTTTTTTTTTACTTTTTAGAGGTTTTTTTTTGTGTCCAAAGTTTTTTAAATTTTTTGTTCAAATTTTATTTAACTCATTTTATCAAGTCCTGAAGCATGTGATTTCATGCATTTTAGTGCAACTCACTGATACTGGATAGTTAAGAAAATGAAAGCAGATATTTCGGTAAATATAAAGATAGGGAACTCATGCTCCCTGAATATAGGTAAAACACTTTTCTTACGTGTTTTTGCCTCCTGATTTAAAATGCTTAGGTCTCATACCGTTTCCAAGTTAGAACACTTTTACTTTTTTTAAACTCATTTTCAATCACCGTTTTTTTGCACAAAAATCACTTAAAATGCCTCCTTCTTTTTACCAGCATAAAAAATCAACCCTAATTCACTTATCTTCGGCACAAGTACGCACAAAATATTTCCGGTTTTATCGAAAAAATCCTCCTTCTTAAACAGTTACAAATAAACAAACTTCACACATCTGACACATGAAATTTAGTAACGTTCCCTTTTTTTCATGTTGGTAATAATAAATAAATCACCAACTTTTCGAATTCAAATATTACAAATTGTAATTGCAAACAAATGAAGGGGAAACTATTAGTCATATTTGAATTCGAAAGTTGGGGGTGATTTATTTGTTATTATTAACATGAAAAAAAGGGAAAGTTACTAAATTTCATCTGTCAGATGTGTGAAGTTTGTTTATTTGTAACTGTTTAAGGAGGATTTTTTCGATAAAACCAGCAATATTTTGTGCGTAGTTGTGCCAAAAATAAGTGATTTAGGGTTAATTGTTTATGCTGGTAAAAAGATGGAGCATTTTGAGTGATTTTTGTGCAAGAAAACAATTGAAAATGAGGTAAAAAAAAGTCTTTCGGATTCGTGTTCAGGAGGCAAAAATACGTAAGAAAAGTTTTTTACCTATATTCAGGGAGCATTTACCAAAATAATAATTCAGCTCATTTGACCAGCGAATTTCTAATGTAATATTATTTGTTTTGAGAGATGACTTGGTACATTTTTTCAGGTTTCAATACTTGTGGCTCTAACTTTTCCAAAAAATAATGATGCTTCTGCAAGTTTAAAAAACTATATCAGATTTTTTCTTATAAAAATTTACTGTCTGAAATGAGGATATAAAAGCAAGAATATGAATGCAGGCTAATTTTTGCGGATATGTTTGATGGTAGTTCGAAAACACTTAGGGACAAATTAAGAAAAGCAGATGATATATTCAAGTTTGGCCCAAAGGGTCTTAGTCTTTACCGCCTGAATGTTTTAGAACCTGTATTTTTAGGGAAATATGAAAAATTCGTATGCAGGAAATAGCTGTTGTTTTGTTTTTCTCTGAACACATTTCAAAAATTGTTTCATGAAAACTCGTACAAATTTTTCACTCACTTGCCCTCCTTATGTTTACTTCTATGTAACTGAGATCTTTTCAAATGTGCCCTACGTTCAGCATCTCCTTGTTTCGTTTTTGCCAGAGCCCTTTTGAAAGAAAGAGTACACAACCAACACAAAAGCTTTCCATCCACCTAAAATAACAGAAGTTACCTATGATGCCAAGAGATTTTCCAAAGTATATGCAGTTTACCTTTTTGTCGTCATCGTGTCTGTCGAAAGCGCATTTTTGTTTGCACTGTTCACAGTTGACAGGGGGGCCATACTTAATTTCGGAATTTGAGCAACGCTGGCATTTATTTCCTATAAATCCTGCTATAATGTTACAATACTCGCAGGCTGTAGGCTTTCCATACGATTTAACGTTCTGTTCACACTTTTTACAAATAGTGCTAGTATTTCCTTTCGATGTCTGTTGGAATTCTGACCGACAATAAGTGCATTTTACCACAGGAAAAGCACCGCGACACTCCTAGTTGAACAAAATAAATAATGGTCTTACTCTCATCAAAAACTAACAAAAGCATTTGTTTTCGAAACAGTATATTGAAAATATTCATGCATTCTTTTCTGGTTCGAGTACAGGACAAGAATAACGTTATATCTAAAACTTACTTTGCACAGCTGTTGACCAGCAGATAATTCCTCGAAAGGGTGCCGTGCAAAACAACGAGAACACGCGAATAATAGTTGAGCACTCATTTTAAAATATCGATATTAAAAAAAATTGCTAATTGCAAAAACGCCAAACGACAAAGAGTAGTTATCACAAAATGACGGAATGACCTCTGAAAAAATGCCAAGAGCCGAAATTGATCAAATGCCAACATAGCCAACCTCTACAGAATTAGACAAAAAAGTACTAAATCTAAAGGCCGGTATACCAATTGACTTTCTCGATGTACGGTTAAGGGCCAGTATTACGATGTCACTAAGGCCTGGTTTTTCAAAGGAGAATCGAAAAATAACTTGGGCAACTCTACCTGAAGCTAGTTTAAAATCAGCCAACCATGTGGCTCGGTTAGTGAAGTGGTCAGCTCATTTTCTCTGTCTTATAAATTGAGAGGGTATGTCTTTGATTAGCTAAATTCGTATAATAGGGAACACACATGATTTTCTTTGCCTCAGTTCGGTCCTCAGATATCGAATTTTGTGAAAATAATTTCACCTATCCCAAATGTTTTCAAAATTTTCAAATTTAAAGGTGCTCCTCAATTCAAACTCGATTTGACCTCCACTTCAATAACTTCCCTCAAACACTAGCACCAATTGTGGCTGTTTTAGGAATATTCATACATATTTCTTATAACCCAAACATGAATCAACTCCATTTTAATGGAGTTTGGTAACTATGAAAATCTATGATATAGTTTCACTGAGTTATATGATAATTACCAACGGTTAGAATATGCTTTTGTAACGTTTATTGATAACAGAAAAGCACGTTCTAACCATTGGTTGATTTATTCCTAGTATAACTGGAGGTGAAAATACCGGGTCTAAGGATATTACAATAACTTATAAACACAGACAGATGAAATTATAGTTGAAAGTTCATAGCAACTCACTTTTAATGTCATATTTCAGTAACAATTGAAAATAATGATGATAGAAATATTAGTGTAATATAAACGAAGACAGAGAAATTATAGTTGATAGTTCGAAGCAACTAGCGGTAAAAGTTTGAACTGTGTGAAGTAACGTTGCATACGTCAGATTATCAATTATCAAAAAATTGAACATTTCTTCAGTTTCTGAGTTTGTAACTGAGCTTTCTAGGTGATAATTTTTATGTGCAAATCAAAATATTCTATAAAAGAACATGCGTGTTCCTTATTCGAGCGGGAGGACAAACAAATTTATGGTAAAATTTTAAGTATTCTCATTGAGCATAAAGCATGTAATGAAAATATAGCCAAAACTCAATCCAACGAAACAAAACTGTAACATGTAACCCTCAGATCCGCTACTGTCCAGAGAGAATGGCGGCCATGACATATCCATATGACTCACAAATGATCTTTCAACTCATTCTATTAGTGTTACCATTGTCTTATGGGGAATAGACTTTCCTACTCGGATAAAGTTTACTCTCTTTGATGACAGCTCACATGTATTTAGTTCTTTAGTTTGCAGCGAAGTGTACACCGAGCTACACTAAACATTTTTTCAATACTACAGCAGATTCTTCCACCTTCGTTTACGCTACACTACACTTTTTGCGATCGAAAGACCCATTGCTTTTTGTTAGAACTCCCCATTCTGAGGCCAATCAGAAAACAGTACGCTAGTACGCTGTAAGCTCAAAGGCGAAAATATGTCATTTGAACTAGGCATAACCGTACAATTCTCTGACAGACCGCCAAATTTGAAGTTTCTTGATTCAAATAATCGTGATGGGAATTGATTATTATGGAATTTTACAAATTCCAAAGCATAGCACAGATCTGGAAATCAAGAAAGCGTATTGTCTTCTCAATTGCAAATAGCTCAGAATGAATGTTATTTCGTTTAACTATTTTAGGTATCGAAGCTTGGCACTGGAGTTCAATAAAGAATTGCTGAAAAACAAGAGTGCTCAAGAAGTATTTGCACTCATTGGTGAAGCATATGACGTACTGAACAATCCTTCCAGAAGAGCTATTTTTGATCAATATGGAGAAGAAGGACTCAAAAGGGGGATTCCTACAATTGACGATTATATACCGGCATATCACTACCATGGGGATCCATTCCTTACTTACAAGTAATATCATGTTCAAATTTGTAATAAAGAAACTTATAGTTTGTTTGAGAACAGGGATTTTTTTGGAACAACATCTCCTTTCGCGGATCTTCTGGATGTTCTTAAGAATCCTCCACTATTATACCAATTGGCTAATGGAAACAAATGTGTTCGAAAAAAACAGGAACCTATAAGACACCCTTTGTATTTAACGCTTCATGAAATATTTTTTGGAGGAGTCAAGAAAATGAAGATACAAAGACTGGTATTTACTGGTGTCGAAGAGGAACGTACAGAAATCAAAGAAAAAATACTCAATGTACCTATAAAACCGGGCATCAGACCAAAAACGGAAATAGTTTTTCCTAATGAAGGAGATCAAAATCCAGCTCAAATTCCAGGTTCTACTTCAGTAGACATATAAGTAAAATAATGACTACAAGTAACCACTTTTAATTTCAGCTGACGTAATATTCATAACAGAAGACAGACCACACAAAACATTTGTTAGGGAGGTAGACGACTTGATACTTGTGACCCAAATCAACCTAGAAGATGCTCTCTTGGGTACAACTGTCACAGTTTATACTATTGACCACAGAACAATCAGAGTGCCCATAACAGATGTTGTTTAGTAAGTATATAGATTCCATCCATTCGGTCGCAGGCCTTATTCCAATGACTAATGTGAAGCCCTCTTTTATCAGATATTGATTTATTTCAAGTAATGGTAGGATCGATCATCATTACAAATACTCTATATATTTTTATTAAGAGTGCAAACAATTTAAGTTTCGGAATTTTGCTCCTTGTTTGGTCTTTTTTTAGTCCAGGATATGAGAAAATAGTTGAAAATGAAGGTATGCCCATATTAGACCAGTATCCTGATAAGGGAAATTTGATTATAAGATTTGAAATATCTTTTCCCATGTACTTACCAAAAAGCAGTAAGGAAGTGCTTAGAAAAGGATTTCATCTAGCCAAACTCGGTGGAAGTCAACATGAAGTCATAAATAAGTTAGTTCTAGCAGACAAAATCCTGAGGGTTGATCCTGATGAAAGATTACCTCCAATGTGAATTCATTGATATGTATTAATGTAATGTTCTAATACGAAGAAACTTAGCAATAATTAAATGCATGAGTTTTCAGAATTCAATTTTTTTTCAGAACTGTTAGAAAAAAATGTCTTTCCCCTGCAGCACATGCAGGTACTTAAAACATCTACAAATGAAAAATTGCCTTGACAAATACACACTTTAATATAATATATTTCACAAATCGACAAAAAATCTGGATCACAAAATCAGTACAACTGATATATAGTCTTAACAAATATGCTACCTTTTGCGTTCACCCTTTACAGTTTTGCGTTTCTCTTTCTTCTCTTCTTTGATTTGCTTTTGCTTGTCTCTGAAATTGAAAAAGTCTATTCAAAATTTATAGAAAACTATCCAGTAAATTTGAAAATTTTCACAGACAACAATCACATTTAGTTACATAAGTCATACAAATCGACCAATAATATGAGAAAATGGCAATAATTTGGTAATTTTTTTTGTCAATAGTATTCCACCACTTCCAGCAACTTTAGTAAACGAATGCCTGTACTATTTAGGTTACATTTGGTAATTATACATTTTCCCCAAAAATAATGTTTGCTGTTCTTCGAAAATGTATGTTCAGAGTGGATTAGGCCCTATAGCTGTATCTTCAACAGTATTTGGAAACACTGCAATTCAATAATAATAACCTTTATTCATTCCAAGAAACATACATGTTTATGGAGGGACAAAGAGAAAATGAAACTTATTATCGAGTAACAGTATAGTTATTCTAATTCCAATTGGAACGGCAATAAAAATAAGTGCACTACGAGGAGTGTTCATATGCACTGCCCGGCAAATGGGAAATTTATATACTACCAGTGTTTTTACTTTCAAAGCGTTCCTGGTACAATCATAAAAAAGTTCAGTCGTGTGGAAGAGAATTCCTTCTCGAAACTTTTTATGTCGTTCCAATTGGGATTAGAAATACTGTAACAAGCTTTCTTTATAGCAGTTGAATCAGTATCAAGCAATAAATATAAAAAGTATTTTACAGTCGACATAAATCATAAAGGGATAGTTGACAACATGTATTTCTTCAGTTCAATGAATTTGATTTTTTAATTATAACGTTCATTATTTTTTGTGAGGTGGATAAAAATACATATCTTCAATTTGGTTTATATAATTTAGATGTTTGTTCCAAAAATTGTAATTTGATAATACATTTGATTGCTTCATTTTTAAGGGATTTCAATGGTTTTAACACAGATTTCGTTGAAGTACCCCAAATTGATATTAAAGATTGGAGTTTTTAATAAGACTGAAATAAATAATTTTCACATATTTATTTTAAATAAAATGCCAATAGATATTTTTTCCTGAAAATTTGAATATGTGTTGACCATGAAAGAGTTTGGTCAATGATTAACCCTAAAAATTTCAATATTTATTTGATGTTAGTGGATCAATTTGTTAATCAGAAATTATTCGTTTTGGAATGTACATAAATGAAGATTTCTCCTCATTCTTAATATCTTTATATTTTTTCAATAATAAATTAACACGTTAAGTCCCGGTATGAGCAAGAAAAAATCGGTCTGTCGGGAGTTTTTTTTTTAAGTTGCGTGTGTCTTAACCCTGATATCTTGTGGTCCCAAGGGTACGCTGAAGTGAGGCATCAGTTAAATGTCATGAGGGGCTCAACGTGTTAAAATAGTATCATCAGCAAATAATGTTGTTCTTGCAAGTTCAAATCTGAAATAGAGTTCATATAAATGACAAACAAAATAGGTCCAAGGATTGATCCCTGAGGTTCACCACCCTGTGAAAGATTTCGAATCTCCCAACGAATTGCTTTCTATCAAATAGTCTAAATCAAGTATACACATTTTCTCTTATGCCTATTTGACTATTATTTTTAGCGAAATTTCAAAGTTATCCGTATTAAATGCTTTTCGTGAATTCTGCATCTAATCTCAACTGAATATTAGTAATAAGATCTAGTATTGACTTTAGATTTGTGTTTAGTAGGCAAAAATAGTACCACCTAAAGCTCAACTGAAAAAAAAAAACAATTATTTGAGTAAATCATTAAGTGATTATCTGTTGACCATTGAGGAAGTAATTCTGTAAAATCAATTTTTAAACAGCATTGAACATATTAACCAACCTGTCTTCTTTGTCTTTCTCCTTTTTCTTCTGGCTCTCTATTCGAGCCTGTTCTCTTTTGAGTTTCTCGGCATGGGCAATGGTGTGAGCATTCAAATTTTTTTCCAACCCATTCTCATCACTGCTGCCACTTTCTTCGTCATCTTCACATTCATCATCGGGCATTTCACTGTACTGCGCGAGAATGGCATCCCTCAACTTTTTTTCTTCCTCAGTATACTGCTTTTTATTAGTAGTTGCAAGCGATTGAGATTCCAATAATTTAGCAAGTTTGATATTTACATCTTCAGATGACATTTGAGTGACACTGCTTTTTGGTTGGAAAATTTGCCATTGTTCCATAATCTCGTTACAGTTTTTTGAGATTTCGTTTTCCTATAATACCACAATTATTAATAGATCTACATATGAATATATGTTCAAAACAATACCCACGTTTTCTACAATTTCTGCAAGTATTCCTTGGAGGGCCTCGTTTTTTTCTTCATCGGTTTCATCGCTATCAAGTATTCCTTGAATATATGACCCAAAAATAGTCTCATCTGTGTTAAGTAGTTTTAATTTTTCTCTTAGCCAATTCGGAAAATCTCCTACGGCTGCCGCCATTTTCGGACCCCCCAAAGTGACACTGTGCTGACAGGTGACAGGCTGACTGGTGACTGGACACGGGCTGACAGTGACAAGTGACACTCGTGAGAATAAGCTAATTTTACAAATCATATAAGTCATTTTTCTTCGAACTTAACCACGCAAACCAGGTTAACTATTGTATGACGTCACGGTAAACTTCGGTTTAACTTGTGAAGGTTGACAGATGAAAGATTTGGTTTTTGTTGTTGAGGGTTAAATTTTTCTCTACTTATGTGTCTTCGAGTTCTTGAAAATACAATGAAAATGAATGTGGCAAATTTATTAGTACTAAAATTTATAGAAGATATTCAGATTTCACCACATCCTTCTTTAGAGTCCATCAATTCATCGGGCATACATTTTATCAATATCCGGATTATGCAAATGCTGGAAGATGATGAACATAATCTGATATAATCTCTCATTTACATATACTTCGTATGAATCCATTATATATTTTTAATATACTTTAACACTGAGACAAGACCTTTATCCTTATCATTCCTTATGAATGAACAAAAAAACCTAACCTCCAACAAGATAACTACTCTGTCAAACTATCTCAGTGATCTGGTTTGTGTGATTGGTTAACTATTACCTCATAGTTTGGAATACACTTCGAAGAATATTGACAGGTTAATTAATCTATTGCTAACCCGGTTTGTATGGTTAAGTTCGAAGAAAAATCACGATAGGTAATTAAGATAATAGAAGCTTTCTTTTTCGAGCTTCGTTCACGGAGCTGTACCAAAGTGTAGAGTGACCTCTAATCTTTGGTAATACTTTCTTGGAAGAATTTCAGAAATCTTAATAATTGATAAATATTCATTTTTTTATTTGTTGATTGGTGAAAAAAAATCTATAAAATTCCAGACAATATACTAGGGTCTGAATTTTGGTCACACCTGATAGAACCCGATCATAATCCTCTTTGCTGTCGGGAATATCATACATATTTTTCTCATAATCATTTATTTTTAGTCACACCATTCATTTTATTTTGTAAGTGATGCTACCAGAGATTATGACATTAGTTGTTGCAATCTGTGTATGCTAGTCAAACATAAACGTTATACATAACAAAAAAGGGCTTGTTGCATCAAGTTCTTGGTAGGTGCAAGAGGGGACAGGGGAAGGTTTTTGGTGTTGCTGCAGGGCTTCAAGCACGACCTAAAAAGAACGGGTCGGTGTCTGTGTTTCGTGCCCCGGTGCAGCTCCGGTGCTACATACATGGTCAAAAAGAAAGCTATTATTGATTGTAAGCAGCAATACTAGAGTGAATGTTTATCCTTCCCCCACTTAATGGACAGTTCTTCTCGAAGATGTCCGAAGCGAAGCTATTACGAGAAATCCATCATCATTAATTCGATAGCATTGCTTCTCTCGCTACTGAAAAGTACTTACCCCAGGGCATTATTGCAAGGTATATTATTTCTAATCCCAATTGGACAGACATAAAAGTTTCGTGAAGGATTTCTCTTTCCAATTGCCGCCTTGACATAGACGTCGGTATATTATTTTCCAGTGGTATTTTTTCAGTTACTTATTCTTACAATTATAGCAATTGATCACCCCATGTAAAAGTAGACACATGTTATCTCAACTGAATTTTATTATTTGTTTCGAAAGGTCTCCAGGAAGCCATATTGATAAAATTATTTTCAATGGATAATTCTTAACCTCACCAACACACGGCACTGATTAATAAATATTGTGAACTGCGTAAATAATGCGGATTCAGATGTCCAATCCAGCTAGCCGAGCTTCTATTCCTCAAATATATTTGATAGCGCCTTTACTAATAATCTGGGCAACTAGAGGCACGCGCCAGAACTTTTTTATGATTGTACCAGGAACGCTTTGGAAGTAAAAACACTGGTAGTATATAAATTTCCCATTTGCCGGGCAGTGCATATGAACACTCCTCGTAGTGCTCTTATTTTTATTGCCGTTCCAATTGGGATTAGAATAACTATAACAGTAAACAAAATGAATGAACTATACTAGATACCCACTTATTAACCTAGCAAAGGTAACCTTCCAACCGCTGCATGTCATCACACTGGCTGCAGCACACGATGACCGACGACAATCGTGTCCACTGGTGTTTTCTCCCTCTCTACCTACCATTGTGCTGTCACAATACTGAAATCACTCTGTCACGTTCTGTGATATCACATATCACCAATAGAACTGTTTCTTTATTCCACACCGTGTAACTCTCAACAAACTTTATATCGCACCGTAGAGAATTCTCTACGGGGTCCATGGTTACCGCCTACACGAAGGCGTCTGTAATTTTGGGGTCATTGGTTGCTAAGTTGGTTGCAACACTGGGCGAGTGTTCTGTGGTGGAAGGTGGAAGTGAAATGACGGATTAGAAGAACAGCTGAATGGGTTCGTCTGTATACGAGACGATTAATGAGTTGTCGAAATCTGAATCTGGTAATCTCGAATGTAAATTGATATATCAAACAGTTTCGATTGTAGGACCCATCCGAATAATAATCCCCGAGATAAAGTGAAAGTGGCAGTGATTTTTGTTAATACTGAAGGACATTAACGTTGAGTGAAAATGATTGAACTGGCGCAAACACAAAACAAGTTATTCATTAATCAGTAAATACAACAGATCTTCATTATTCTCCCTAAATATGAACAAATAGTTGGAGTAGTTGGGAGTTTGTGTGTATTGTAAATGATTAATGTGCGGAATGATTCTCTGCTAATAATTACCGAATTTGGAGTGAGAAAAGAGAACGAAAATTACGAGCAATGTCAACTATGAAAAGTGGAGGTTTAACCAAAAAGGAAGGCAAAATGAGGATCCGTGCCTTCCCCGTAAGTTATTTTCAATATTAAAAAAATATATAACTATTCTATCATGTCTCCTGATATATGACCTTTGGAAAATTGGCATGAGTCTTTATCTAATTTTCCAATTTGCATTTCCACATAAGACCCGAATTTTTGAAGTTTGTCATATTTTTCAAACAAAAAAATCTGTCACATCAGGCACTAAGAAAATAAAAATTCATTGTCATTTTACAACTTTTTTGGAACACATCTCTAAAATATATTATAGTTCGAACAAGAAGAGAAGCCTCAAAATCAAGTATATCGAAACATATATTCAGTAAATATATCCATGTTTTCATAAAAAATATCATGAACAGTAGCTCATATTTCACAAAATACTGGGATCATTGGGAAGCACCAGGAGATAAAGTAAATCAATTTATTTTATTTATGTAACCTTTTAACTCATTTAAATTTGAATTTAGATGACTATGGATGAAAAATATGTAGAAAGTATATGGGCCCTTCTGAAAAATGCTATACAAGAAATTCAGAAGAAGAATAATTCTGGATTAAGTTTTGAGGAACTTTATCGTAATGCTTACACTATGGTTCTTCATAAACATGGTGAAAGGTTATATACCGGATTGAAAGAAGTCGTTACTAACCACCTAGAGCTCAAGGTAAGAAGTATTTTGTAATATTACTTTGAAAAATAAACCAATGTTTTTTGTCATAAATATTGACTGTAAAGTAAAAAATATATTTATTGTCGTAGGCGAATCGCCATTCAGGCTATAGTGTACAAAAAAACTGCACAAAGCCTGAAGGCCAATTCGCCTGTGACAATAAATATATTTTTTACTTTACAATCTATATTTATTGACAAAAATCATACAAGTGCATACAACCTCCTTCTGTATCATAAACTAATGTTTCAGAATCTGCTATACTTTGAGAAAACAGATTTATATCTCAATTTCGTGTATTCGAGGTAGTTCATAAAGTACTGTATTTTCCAGGTTAGAGAAGACGTTTTGAAGTCATTACATAACAATTTTCTAATGACTTTAAACCAAGCATGGAATGATCACCAAACATCAATGGTTATGATTCGTGATATTCTGATGTATATGGACAGAGTTTATGTTCAACAAAATGATGTTGATAATGTTTACAATCTTGGATTAATTATATTTAGAGACCAGGTAAGTTCACTCTTGCTTGTACATATTGAATTTCAAATGCTGGTTACAGAAACAGAGTTGATAAAAAATTATTTTCATGACTAGCGTCAGGATCAATAAACAATTTTATTCAAGTTGTGAAGAGAAGAAATCTTAAAAGAAAGTATTAATAATGTTTTGTTCAATTGACATCTCTCTGTGAAACTAACAAAACAGTTTGACAAATTCCATGAAACGTCAAGTCCAATGTCTAGAAATGCCTTTGACTCTGGCATGCTCTGCTTAATAATAGGCCAATCATAGACATTTTTCGTGACACAAATAGTACCAGGAAACCGACTGTGCCATCATACAAAAGACGATCTGTAGTTATCTCCTGTTATGTTTCCTATTCGCAACTATCATTGCTTAATTTGTTATAAACCTTTAAGAGTAAAAAATCGTGTTTTTGTTTTTTGCTTGTAACATAAAAACTAATGAAGCAATCTCGATGCTCTCAATGGATGAATTCTAGAGAATAAAAATGCAAAAAAAATTATACCCCATAAAGTATTAACTCATTTTGTACCCCAGCTTATTTTTCCAGAGCAACATGTCACTTTTTGAACCAAAACTCTTTTTCAATGTTCACACTGGCTAAAAACAAAAATACTTGGGGGCACTGGAGAGTTTTAACGGGCAGAAGTTCCTTTGGAATAAAAGTTTTATTCTTACTTACTGTGCCACAAAGGTCAAGTTTCTAGCTAAAGTAAATTGTAAAGACGAAAGTACAATTCCAGGAACCAGAATATGCAGGAAAATACTTATTTACAAATATTTGAGGGCCTGGACAATCTTAGCGGGCAGAAGTTCCTTTGGAATACAAGTATCTTACGTACTGTGCCACAAAGGGTCAAGTTTCTAGCTAAATTAAATTGTAAAGATTGAAAGTACGATTCCATTGAGAGCATCAAGATTGTTTCATAGTTTTCATGATACAAGCAAAAAAAAAACACGATTCTATTTCAATCAAGTGTTCTTGCCTATGCACTCGATAAAATTTTTAATTGTCATAAATATATAATTTAACACTTTAACTGCCGTGCAATTTTTATAAAATTTTGGGCGAAAACAGCTTATTTGTCAATTTATTATTGTTTTATGGCAGCCATTTAAAGCCATTGCCAGCCATTTAAAGGAATATATCGATGGCCTAGAATGAAAACCTCGTATCTCAAAAAATAACTTTTATACGTTATTAGATAGATAAGCTCGTATCTTTTAACATTTGATGGTATTATGCATACTTGTTATAAAATATAACAAATTTAGGTACTGACTTCTGAGTAAGTATCATTACTTTTAAATAAGTTAAGAATTGTTTTATTTATAATGGTTTAAAAATGTTTAACCACTTGCCAGAACCAATTAAAAGAACTGAAGCCTATTGTAGGTTCAGGAGGGCAACAAAAAAACTACTTGTAGAACAGCCATTTTATTCTGTCGAAGAGTTTTTATCTTCTTCTCTCTGAAATTTATTTTCTTGTTGTTTTTATAGATTTATATATACATATATGTGTGTAAGTGAATACGAAATAGTATTGTGTTTAATTAGGTTTTAAATTATAGGTTTTTATTTATATGTTCTATTGACTGCTCTGCTAGAAAAATGTATAAATTTGAACAAAAACTATGAGGTATAATGTTTTAATTGGGTTTTTATTTAAGTTCTTTTGTCATGCTTTGTTACAAAATTTATATTTTTAAACAATAAAGCTATTCTTGACTTGACTAACTAGTAATTGCTTCTCCTGCAAAGTTTGATTTTTTGAGTTATGTGGTTATCATTCTAGGCCATCGATATGGTACTACGCCGAGGTTTGAAAATTACATTTAGACATTAATGCTAGGTCTTGAAGTTAAACAATACAATGTGGTATGTATATGTGCATCGAAATACATCACACGGCAGTTAAAGTGTTAATCTGTGCTCTACTTCTTACTATATACAAAATATCTATGCCTAGATTCAAACCTAAATGTATATATATATATATATCCTTTATTTAGCAAAAATGCTAATAGTACAGAAATGTGTATAAACACTGTCATGATATAAAAAAATATGAATACATAAAGTATAAAAAATATAGAGATATATAGAGATATACACAAGGTCAAGACACTAATGTGTATAAATACCGTCACAATAGCAAATAAATACAAATATATAAAAAATATAAAAATTATAGAGGTATAAACATATAAACAAATTTGTCAAGACACTCTTAAAATATAAAGTAAAACATTAAGATTTGATAGACACATTCAAAACCGTGATTATTAATATTTAGGTTTTTCGTTAAGAAAAATAACACATTTTTAAGAAAGTAAATTAAATAAATTGAACAGGTTCAAGTCATTCCCTGAGCAAGTGGTCTCTCAATTTCTTTTTGAATAAACCTAGCGGAGTACATTCTTTGAGGGTGCTATCTAGGCTGTTGAAGGCTAACATTCCTGCATGATATATGGATTTTTCAGTGCTTTTTTTAATTTTGACTCCAATATAAATTATTATGTCTAGTCCTAGTATACTGGTGGTGGTTTTCATTGAGTTCAATTTTTTTACTTAGGTAATCCGGTGATATATTGTGGTACATTTTGTAGATCAGTATCATGGTATGGTAATATATATATAATCTTTTACGGACATCCACTTCAAGTCTTTAAGCATACTACTAATTGGTGTATCTCTAGGTAACTTCAATATACTTCTCATAGCTCTGTTTTGCTGTTTCTGCAGTCGGTCTAACTCATTCTTATTAGCTGTGAATATTATTGATGCACAGAATGTTAAATGTGGTAGTACTAACGTGTTGTATATTGTTATTTTTGACCATCTAGACAGGTTCTTGATACTCGTATCATAAAGTTAATGTTTAATGTTACTTTTTTAATAACTTGAAGTACATGAGCTTTAAAAGTTAGTTCCTGGTCAATTAAAACTCGATATTGCTATTTTCAATATTTATCTGCAGGTTTTTATTTTCAATTTCACTGTGGAATGCTCTACTACCCAACTTCAGAAATTTTGATTTATCACTATTGAGTTTTAGAGTATTAGAGCTACACCACTGGCTTATTTTGCCGAGCTCATTGTTTAAAGTGTTCATCAGATCATCCATATCACTGGAACAGTAATATATAAGAGTGTCATCTGCGAACAGGTGTATTTTACATTTGGTTGTCTCCTTGACAATGTCATTTATATACAGGAGGAAGAGTACAGGCCCAAGTGTACTGCCTTAGGTACTCCTTATTGTTTATCAGTTCCGAAGAAGTGACGTTATTGATCCTAGTTACCTGTTTTCTGTCACGGAGGTAGTTTTCTAACCACTTGAGAACTGTACCTGTTATGCCATAATTTCTCAGTTTCAAAAGTAATCTTTGCCTATCAACTGTTTCAAAAGCTCTCCTCAGATCTAGGAAAACTGCTCCGATCATGTTTTTTCCATCCATCCACGTCTTCCAATTGAATAAAATATTTTGTACCGCAGTTTCACAGCTATGATGGGATCTAAAACCAGACTGATTTTCTGAAAGAAGATTGTTGCTATCGATAAACTCAATTAATTGTATGTATACCACTCTTTCTAATAATTTCTCTATTGCAAATAATGTATTAATAGGTCTCAAATAATTGGCTTTGTTGGAGTTTTTAACTTTTGGGACTGGTATTATAGTCGAAACTTTCAGCATGGATGGAAATTCGCCGGTCTCTAAAGAACTATTCACAAGATTCAACAATGGATCTTTTATATTAGGGTACACACTTTTTAAGAATTCTGTTGTGATATTATCATTACTTCCTTTATTTTTCATAGAGAACAATATATCGTGTAATTCTTTATACTCAATCAGTTGAAAGTCATTTAGGCAGATATTGCCATTGTTCGAAATTGTATCATTAAAGGATCTTGAATGATTTACATTGTTTAATTTTTTTAGGTTGTCCGGCATGGGTGCATTAGAGATCATTTGAGAGAAACGCTTCTCGATATGGTGATGAGGGAGCGAAGGGGAGAAAAAGTAGATCGTATTTCCATCAAGAACGCATGTCAAATGTTGATGGTCCTTGGAATAAACTCTCGATCAGTGTACGAGGAAGATTTTGAAAGACCGTTCTTGCAACAGTCTGCAGAATTCTACAAGGTTTTGTATTATAATTTTTAGTTGTGATTTTTTGGGTTTCTCTGAAAATGAAGAGAACTAATCTGGAAAATTTGTATGACTGACTTTATTGCCCAAAGAATTGTAAAGTCTTGCTGACAAAGTGATTCTCAAAAGTAATAAATAAGTTGAAAAACCCTTCAAGAGTATCAACAAAAACATGATACACAAAGATTATATAATATATGCTTTGAGAGAGTATCTTCAAAAAAAGCAAATTAATCCCAATATACAAAAAAGGAAACATAGATCTTCCAGAAAATCACAGACCCATCGCTATTATTCCCATAATAGGAAATTTTTTTGAAACTCTTATCAAGAGCAGGCATTTGAATTATTTTGAAACTAACATATTGCATGAGCATCAATACGGCTTTCGGAAAAATCACTCCACCACACAAGCAGTCAGAGAACTAGTGGACAGCATAGTCGAAGGCCTTGTAAAAGGTGAACACACATCTGCTACCCTATGTGACCTAAGCAAGGCCTTCGACTGTGTAAACCACGCACTGCTTCTCCAAAAGCTTGAATGTTATGGCATCAGGGGCACCGCCCTTAATTTTTTCGAGTCTTATTTAAAAGGTAGACAACAATACGTATCTTTCAATGAAACAGTTTCCGAAACAAAACCGGCAACGATAGGAGTGCCTCAAGGCTCCGTACTTGGATCACTCCTATTTATAATATATGTCAATGACTTATTCTATCATATACAGCCATCTGGTTGCATCCTCTTCGCGGATGATATAACTTTCTTCCAACAGTACTGCCACGTTATTAAAAAATGACCACACTACACAAACCAAGGTAGATGAGTGGCTTGTACCTAACGGACTTGTTAATAATCCAGAAAAAACCCAAACAATCACTTTTTCTATGAACAATGAGATCTCTCATGGAACTGTCAAACTTTTAGGAATTAATCTTGACAGTAAAATCAAATGGCATGACCACATCGATTATCTAAGCAAAAAACTCAACCCAAATTTTTTTACTAAGAAGACAGAAGAAATCATTCAGCAGTACGGCCCTCAAAATGTCGTATTTCTTTCTGTTCCACTCACACTTAGCCTACTTAATAACCTTGTGGGGCAATTCCTCACAGGCCAAACGCATTTTCATCCTCCAAAAAAGGCTGTCAGAATAATTGCTTGTGCAGGACCCAGGGACACCTGTAAGCCTATATTCTCTGACTTGAACATTATGACATTACCGGCTTTATATATATATTTCACTCTCTTATAGAGATTCATCGTAAAAATCACTTATTTATCAGACATAACAACATACATAGCTATCGTACACGGAATAACAATTCTCTCATTAACCCTAGATTCCGACTGAAAACGTCATCCAATAATTCATTGAATGTGGATCTGTACAATAAACTACCTGATAGTTACAAAAATCAGAACACCATCCAATTCAAAATTTCAATTAAGCAGATGTTACTAAGGTACAATTTTTATTCTATAATTAATATTCATGTGTCAAAATTACTGATACATAAAATACCCATCTTCTCGGTTTTGCAGTACGTAAACCCCTTCTCGGTTTTGCAGTACGTATCTATTTATATTTCCCAACTGCTCAAATAGCCAATATATTCACGTTTTCTGTTAACTTGTTCTATATTTATTGTTGGTGCTATGTGTTTGTATTTTACGATAACTCATATGACCACTTTGTACTACTGACGTGTGTAATAGAATAGAGTAGAATAGAATAGAATTTATTTTAATACCAGAGACAAATTACAATTTGTATGGTACAAGTCATAACTAATGCAAGAAGACTCCTATATGTGCTTTCAACTATTACAATAATACAAAGCAAAAAATGGAATTTGCAATTATTTGACTGTATTTTTGATTGTGCACTGGGGCAGCTTCTATTGAACAGGGTGGCGCATTTGCTTTTCTAAAACTGTAGGAAAACCCAGCAAAACCTACAGCACCATCATGAAATAAAATACAGATTCCATTTTTACTAACATTGAGATATACACTATATATATATATGGTGGAACTAATGTTATAACCAAATCTAACACTAAGGCTGGGCAAAAATTCTTTGGTTTAGATCCTCAATTGTATATGGTTCAGAGTAGATTAAGTATCTGATGATTGATCTTCTAAAATTGGAGAGGTTTTTCATCATATAAACAAAATCGGACCAAGTACGCTACCCTGTGGTACCCCCATAGCAATTGTTTTCTCATCTGAGAAATATGACTTTGTATTATGCCTTACGCAAACTGTTTGCTGTCTGTTTGAAAGATAGGATGTAAACCAGTCATGTGCAACTCCGCGAATACCCATTTTATATAACTTACTCAGAAGAATTTCATGGTTCACACAGTCAAAAGCCTTCGACAGGTCTAGAAAAACACCATGAGCAATATAGCCATTGTCCAAATAATGAAGGATCCTCTCAATAAAAGTGAAAATGGCAGTTGTGGTAGATTTTCCCTTCTGGAATCCATGCTGTTTATTTGTAATCACTCTATTTGCACTCAAGAATGGTATGAATCTTCTGCACATGATAATTTCAAACAATTTAGAGAAAGATGAAAGTAAGCTAATTGGTCGGTGATTTTCGACCGCAAGTGGATCGCCCTTATTTTTAAACAATGGTCTAATAATTGCAACCTTCAACTTTGTGGGAAAGATGCCTTGTCTAAAAGATTCATTCAGGATATAAGTTATAGGTTCCAAAATATATCTACTCATATTCTTCAATAGAACATTACTTATTTCATCATCTCCTGATGAGTACTTGTTTTTTAAACTATTTATCACTTCTAAAACTTCATCTTGGGTTATCTCTGATAGGATAATATTCAAATCACCAAATATATATCTATCTATCTATCTATAATTAAAAAAAACAGGTAATTTCCTAAATAGAATTAATAAAAATCCTCTAATGTATAATAAGTTTTATCCAGTAGTAATGTTTTGACAGGTTTTCTAAATTTGATAGGTACAGACACTGATCGAATAATAATTGGCAAGTGATTGAACATTTTTTAGTGTATATAATCGATTTGTTTGTTACTGTACTTATAGGAATTGGTAGAGTGATCTTGCAGTTGTCATGCCTTGTGTTATAATAAGGGTGAAAACTGAGCCGAATTTTCTATGCATCATACACTTTCTGAGTTAAAGATACAAGTCAGTGTCATGATTATATGGGAAATGAACAATGAAGGCAAAATATACCACTATTGCTGCGGACATATTCCATTCTTTCGAAAAGGTTCTTGTTGCAAAACGTCCTGTTCACAATGTTTTACACAAACGTGAATATTGAAGGAGAGATTATCATCCATGTATAGTCCCAGACATTTGGTTGCTGCCTGGTTACCTATGAGAATTTCATTTAAAGTGCACTTGAAGCTTACAATGCAGGCTTTAGGTATATTGAAAGATAATTTATTTGCATCACACCATTTCTTCACTTCTATTATGTTTTTAGCAGCATAATACAAATGTAGAGTAATCTGCAAATACAGTAAATGTTCCTCTAATATTAATGAAAGCTATATCATGTATATGTGCCAGGAATAAAAGTTGACCAAGTACTGATCCTTGGGGAACACCACAAGTCACAAATTGAGTTTTTGATTACTCTTTGAGTATGATCTCATAAGTAAGAGTGAAACCATCACGATGAAACATACCTGTTGAGAGAATAATTTCCATTGCAGAATTTAATCTTTATTATATACTGCTGACCCGACAGATATCCTGTCCAAATTTCTATATTCCCTAAATTGTTTTTCCTGAAAACTCTCGTCTGAGTAGAATTTCTTTTTTCCTATGTTTTTTTTTATGTTCCATCTAGGTTATGCTTTTTAGTCTGCCCGCTTCCGGTTATCCTGTTTTTCTTTTATCCCATTATCCCGTTATCGCTTTCTCCTGTTATTCTGTTTTCCTGTTAGCCCGTTTTTCCGTTCGTATGTTTTTCCGTATCGTTTTCCCAAAAAAAATTAATCAAAGTCCAGACGTTCTCAAGTTATGAGCGTACCAACACAGACATTCATTTTTATTATATATTATATATTCTTGAAAACTTTTCCAGAACAAAGACATTTCTAGTAACTCTTCTAAAAATCCTTTCTTTTCCTAAAAACCTTATTCGGAGTATTACGAATATTCAAAAAAACAATTAGCCAAATCGGTCCAGCTGTTGTTTTTATAAAATAAAAATAAAATGTTACCTTGACCGAGATTTGTTCCTGTGACCTTCTGCTTGGTAGGTGACAGTGTAACACTGAGCTATTTCCTCTTTGGTAATAAATGACTCAATAGTCTTTTTCATCACCAAATTTCTTATATACCCGAATTTTCCAATTTCGGGGCAACTTTATTAAAAAAAAATCCATATCAACCATTCTCGGACTATCACAAAGATTTAAAAAAAAAATTAGCCAAATCGGTTCAACCTTTCTCACGCTTATAAAGAATCGAGATACATTTTTATTATAAAGATTATTTTTTGACATTTCTAAAAGCCAATGAAAACTTTCAATTCAAATCATTCATGTACGTTTTGGCCAATCAAAACATTATTATAGTGAGAATAATCTACCTAGAAAATTGCCGCGGGAATAAGTTGAGGTATTTTTTTGTTTTTATTCTTTGACAACCTATATTTTTAATTTGACGTCTGTCATCAATTCGCTTGAAAAGTGAGAAATGAATCAAAACCGGTTTAGTTCATTATATCATTTTGCGAGGAAGTGTGTTTGTGATCTTAAATTCAAAAAATTATCTACAAAATACCACACGAGAGTTTGATAAAGTAGAAAATAATTCTCCAGATTTATTTCTCAAACTTGTTGCCATTTGGCAATAGCCACTCGAGTTCGTCGGGCTGGCAACCAAGAACTTGTCGATAGTTTTTTGAAAAATAAGTCGATAATGTTTTGTAATTTTGAATAAAAACTTGTTGAAAATTACAATAATTCCCTCATAAATAAGTTATCAACAATACCTAAAGGTATAAATTTATAGTTTTTGTAGCAGTACCTTGTGATATATGCAGTGAAAGACCGTAAAGTCACAAAACACAGATGCTATTGTATATTTACTTGAAAATCAAACTGGCAAGTACTGAGGATATGATAAAGGTAGTACCGCCACGAGACAGTTGAATTAGGAAATTATTAAAATTTGGCATACGTATTGTTTAACATGTGAACAACATCTCTATAAAATTCTAACAAGTTTCACCATCCCGAACCCGATATATATATAATTGAAGTTGACTCAATTAACACGTAACATATGGACCATGCATAGGCAAACAGCACATTATTAATTCTACCGTTAGTACTAATATTAAGAAGTTTATGAAAAACGAGGAGCTAGAGCAGGATATCACAGATATTGTGAAAAAAAATCAAAGTGATTGACCATCTAGTTTGACTGATATAATTTTTTATTTTTTTTTTGTTTGTTTATTGTGTTACTACATTACTTCAAATGTTTACACTTGTCAAAAATCTAAAAATAAGGATAAAGCTATGTACATACTATGAATAAATATATATATATATATATAAGGTAGAAGATCACAGATGAAGATAAAAATATGTAAATAACCATGAAATAAATTAAATTGTATACTGCGGACAGAAAACGTGTACATACATAAATACACATACAATTTTGGAATTTGGAAATTATAAATCAATTGTCGCAGTATTTATAAACTCTTGAATGGAGTAGAAACATTTTTTGATTGAATATTGTTTTAATCTGCTCTTGAATATTTTTATATTCAATATTTTCATATCATCAGGTAGTTTGTTGAAGAAATTTGGGCCATAATAGTTACACCTTGTTGTGATTTTTGGAGTCGGATTGCAGGAATAACAATATTACCTGTATTTCTTGTATTATAGTCATGAGACTCACTGTTTTGTTTATAGGTATCTATGTGCTCTTTTACATAGACCAAACATTGATATATATACATGCTAGGTAGGGTAAGAAGATTATATTGAATAAATAATTCCCTACAGTGTGTCCTTGGACCAACACCGGATATAATTCGAATTGCTCGTTTTGTAGCTGAAAAGGTTTTTATGTTGGTACTGTAACCCCAGATCAAAATTCCATATTGTAGGTGAACTATTTATAAAAGCAAAATTACGCCATTTTAATCATATTATGGGACACAGACATTCTCAATCTTCGTAGCAGAAAAAGACTTGAGGAAAGTTTTTTGATAAATTTTCAATATGCGAATTCCAAGTGAATTTGCTGTCAATATGAAATCCCAATAGTTTAACCGATCTGTATTTGTGCTGTTCTGTCTAGTTGAAATAGTTATTTTTTGAGTTTTTTCCGCATTCATTTTCAGTTTAATCGACGAAAAGTATAGCTCAGCAGCTTTTTCTACAGCATTAGAAAGTCCATGAACAGTATTGATTTCCTTATCACAGCTTATGAAAGTAGCGTCATCGGCATAAAGAATTATATTACTATTATGTAACTGGCTGTTGATATCATTAATATATATTATAAAAAGTATTGGGCCCAGTATAGATCCTTGAGGGACACCATAATTAGTATTTTTCTGTTTGGACTTTTGTCCATTTATATCAACAAATTGTCCCCTATTATCAATCAATCAATCAATCAAACTTTTATTGAATAAGTGTTTTTTCACAATAAATATCAGAACAAAAGAAGAAAATTCATAACATCATTGCAAAATACTGACTAATTCAACAGGTCAAACATCGGGATATACACACATATATATATATATAATAAAACACATTGTATTCGCACACTTAAGAGTAAGTTGCAAATTAAAATTGAATATGATTCGCGATTACACTGAACAAACAATCGACAAGTAAGTTTTAAAAGAAATTCCTCAAAAACACATTAAGGTGTTTGGAGATACTCATCAACAGAGTAGTATGCATGCTGAAGTAGAAATACCTTAAGTTGCCTTTTAAACAGAAAGATATTTGAGGTCAATTTCATGTCTTCACTAAGATGGTTATACAGCTTGACCCCATAGCACATGGGATGATTATGAGATACTGCCAATCTGCCGTAAGGCTGATGGAGTTGTGAAGAATCTCTGGTAAAATGATCATGAATTTGTTCATTGTTGGGTATGCTTGAAATATTTTTCTTGATATATATTGAAGTATGATAAATATACAAACTAGGCATTGTCAGTATATTAAACTGTATGAATAATGGCCTGCAATGATCCCTTGAGGATGCACCTGCCATAATTCTGATTGCCTTCTTTTGTACAACAAATACTTCATGGGCTTTGGCAGCTAATCCCCATTGTTCTAGTCCTGAGGCTATAACAGCCTGGAACCAACTGTGGTATAGGAGTTTGAGAACATCGAATGATACCGTATGCTTTAACTGTCGAAGTAAATATATATGTTTACTTAGCTTTAATTTAACACTTATGATATGATCCTTCCAGGTTAGCTTATTATCAATGGTGACCCCTAAAAATTTTGTGGAATTCATTTGATGTATCGTCTCCTTTTATCTATTAATTACTTCAGAACTATTCCCAGCAGATACCAAAATTTAACTATTCCCAGCAGATACCAAAATATTAGTGTCATCAGCAAAGACCACAGTGATAGAGGCTTCCGTGCAGAATTTTGGAAGATCATTAATGAAAACTAAAAATAAAAGTGGTCCCAAAATGGAGCCTTGTGGAACTCCAATTGATACACTTTTTACACTCGAACTTGTCCCATTTACACTGACCATCTGACTCCGACCTGCTAGGTAAGACGTAAGCCAATTCAGTGCAGAACCACGTATTCCGTAGATCTGCAGTTTATGCAACAGCACTGCATGGTCAACAAGATCGAATGCCTTGCTCATGTCAAAGAATAAGCCTAAAATTTGCTGTTTTTGTCTAGCATTTCAACTACATGCCTGATAAGCTGATCAATAGCTGTAATAGTAGATCTATTTTGTCTATAACCATTCTGGCTGTGTGAAAATAATCTGAATGTCTCAAAAAAGTCATATAACCTTTGATAAAAGCAATATTCCAAGATCTTAGAAAACTGATTGAGTAAGGATATTGGTCTATAGGAGGAACAATCCTCGCGAGAACCTTTGTTTTTGTAAATAGGTAAAATTTTTGAAAATTTCAAGATGTTTGGAAAACTCCCCTCAATGAACGAAGTGTTCACGATATGGCTCAGTGGCTCAGAAATCAAATTGGCTACCTTTTTTATGACATGGCCCGGAATTTCGTCCATCCCTGAAGATTTTTTCTTGCAAACTTTTCTAATAACTTCTTCGATCTCGAATTTAGTTGTTGGATACAGATAAATACTCTGTAGGGATGGTGAAATGTAATTTATATTCTGGGTGTCAGGTTTGGATATGTTGTTACTCACAGTTGAAAAGTACTCTCCAAAAAGGTTGCTAATGGTCTGCTTATCGGTAATATCTGCTTGTTCAGCATTTTGAAGAAGTGATACACCACAACATATTGGGTGATTTTGTGCTTCCTTGATTATTTTCCAAGATTCTTTTACCTTATTGTCAGCTGAAGAAATTCTAACGTCATTACAAGTTTTTTTTGCTTGTTTTAATTTTACCTGATAAGTTGATTTGAGCAGTTGATACTCTTCGTGATACAAACCATTACCATAAATTTTATTCAGCTCTGATAACTCAGTTAACCTCCTGCTCATATCTCTCAACTCATTAGAAATCCATTGAGGGCTCTTAGATTTTTTAATTAAAGTATTCTTTTTTGGGAATGAAATATTAAAATAGTGAGAAAACACATTATGAAAATATTCAAACTTGGAATTCACACAGACTTTTTCATACAGTAAAGTCCAATCAGTTTCGGAAAGCAAACTTCTGAATTTTCTTATATTTGCTATATAGGTCTTCGATTGTTCGATCGAACGAATCAAGAAAAGTGACCATGTTACCCTGAGGTGATCTATAAACTGACAAAAATATGAAATTGTTACTTTTTGTGTTCAATGCAACCGCACATATTTCTACATCTTTCTCAATGCTAGTATCAATAGAAATTTTATTCACACTTAAGGATTTCTTTGCAAAGATACAAACCCCTCCCCTGATGTGTCTCTTCCTACAGAAGAAATTGATAAGATTATAGTCTGAAAGTTTAAAATTGATACACTCATGTTGTTTGAGCCAGCTCTCACTTATACACAAAATATCTGGAGAGTTTTGATCTAGAATTAACTCTAAGTCTAGTAGTTTATTGGAACAACCTTGCACATTAAAGTGCATAACGCACAGTTCTGAGCTAATTGACCATGGTCTTCTTTCTTCAGATGAGTCACGTTGATTAATAGAATTATTTTTGGAGTTATGATTTTCACCAATACTTCCTAATGTTTCTGTGGATCTAAAAAAGAAGTAGGCCGATTTTCCTCTAATTTGTCTTCTAGTACATTACGTATTCCATATTTATGGTAATAAAGATTAAAATTGAATCTTTTGAAGCCTACTCCCATAGGCCAAAAACTAGGATTATAAAAGTTATTCTTGAACTTCATATCAGCAGCTACCATAAAATTTGAAAACCTGCTTCCTTCAGATGATTTTAATTTCTTGACAACAAATTCGTCCGTGTTGCCAGTCTTATCTTCCAGATACTCTTGAATGTCTTCCTCATTTACGTCATTAGAGACCCTATTCAGAAATAACCAGACTTTTGGTCTCTCTCCTCTGAACTTTTGCTTAGGATTTTCAACATCAGCTTGACCCACTACACGCTTTATATGTTTGTTTTTTCTTTGAATGAGCTGCCATTGCTGATCTTTCCTGTGATCAGCCGAAACGTCCTCATTAGAGACTAGAGGTAGTTCTACATCACGTTTCTCTGTTAATGGTCTAGAATTTGCCAAATTGATCAATTCATCACATTTCCTTTGAGTTTGAATTTTCATGATTTCATGCGAAATTTCACCAGGTTTGATGCACCCTGTAATTCCAAAATACTATCACAATGCTGTTTCTCGGGCACAATCTCATTCGAGAGATTAGCTTTTTTGTTCATTTTCTTGTTAACTAGGCTATCTTTGTCTCTTCCAACATCGCAATTTTTTACTACGGTAGGAGGATTATTTATTAGTGAACTATGTAAAAACCCATCCTTGCTAATATTATTTCTGGATAATTTTTCCTCTAATAACATGATTTTGTCATGCAATAATGTGATTATACTTTCCTTGTCGTCGATAATTATTTCTTTGTCAGATATTATTTGTTTCAATAATTTATTCTCCATAATATATACATAAGTATGAATCAATAAATTCTAAAGCTTTACCACCAATTTTATAATATTTCAATTTCAAATTCATTAAATGATGGTCTACACAATCGAATGCTTTACTCAAGTCGCATAGGCTCACATCAGCATAATTTCCTTCTTCAATTGCCGCAGTTACTATTTCTACAAATTTAACCAGTGCAAGAGTTGTTGATTTTCCTTGCCTAAAACCGAATTGTTCGGGGGATAGTAGATTGTTTGTCTCGAAGTAATAAATTAACCGATTTTTTATTAGAGCTTCTATTATTTTTGATATAATTGGAACAAGTGATATTGGCCGGTAGTTAGATGTGTCTGTAATTTTTCCTTTCTTATATAAAGGTATAACTTTAGAACATTTGAGAATGTTAGGAATACGCCCTGTCTGAAACATTCATTTATAAGATGAACTAATGGATTTACGATACTCTCTATTATGACCTTTAACAGACTGTTGCTCATACCAAACATATCCGGTGCATGTGATAGTTTTAAATTATTCACCACGTCTAATGGATATACGAAAATCGAATGGTGTTGATAATACTTCCTGCAATATTAGCAAAGTACTCATTGAAGTCTTTTCTGCTGTGACAGGTTAAAAATATTCAGATGGACCTCGTTTACCATGTTTAAGGGTTCAAGCAGATGATTTGGTGTATTTGAATATGGAATGGTGTTGATAATACTTCCTGCAATATTAGCAAAGTACTCATTGAAGTCTTCTGCTGAGGGACATTCTGAAACTCTAGTTGATTGCTTGTTTACTGTTTAATTCTGATTTATAATCTGCCATGCTGCCTTTACTTTATTACTTGAATTCTCAATAAACTGTGTGTTTGCTGAAATTTTTGCTTTCTTGATTTCTAATTTATAGTTTTTTCTAGTACTTTTAACCTGGTCCTTTAGTTCCTGACAGTTTGTCGATTTAGCAAGAACTTTCAGAGAATGAAGTTGTTCTCTCATATTGCGCAGATCATCATTGAACCATTTTATTTTGCTGCTTCCATTTCTGTTTATTGGGACTTTTTTTATTGGAAAAGATGCCTCATAATACTGATTTATTCGGTGTATAAATGTTTCAAAGCTACTTTCAACATTATCTGGATCAGTTAAACTATTCCATTGTGTATTACATAACATGCTATTTTTTTTTTTTTTTTTTTAGATAAATATTCAATTAATAATTAATATTAATTAATAATTAATATACAAAAGTCTACAATACAAAAAAAAATCTTAACCTATACCACATATTTCAGACTATAAAGAATAAATGTATACATGCATATATCCATACACACATGTACATAGAAAATGTAAATAAAAAACAATTCAAATATTCAAGGACAAGCTCAATTAAAACTATTTAAAACTAGCGAACATATCACAATAAACCTGTTCCCGAAACAATGAAGATTCTAGACAAATATATGACATGTATATACCAATATAGTCAATATTTTTGTAAAGCATTGTTCCTAATCAGCAATAATAATTGCTGGTACCGGAACATATATATTTTAAATTTAATGGCTTTTAACATATCGCATCACCTCCGCTTTGAACGAGGAGTAACTATCTTTATCTTTTATGGAGTTTGGCAGAAAGTTAAATGATTGGAGACATTTAGAGAAGGGATTATTTAAAGCAATGTTCGTTCTCACCTGGGGTAGATAAATTTGGTTTTGACTTCTAGTTTCATACGAATGTATCTCATTAACTATATTCATGTTTGTATTGCATTTCTGTTGATTTTTTGTTATTTTATAAATAAATTTACATTGTTCTATTTGTAGAATTTTTTTCAGCGGCAAAATTTCAGTTTGATGGTAGATTAACTCTGTATTAGTTCTGAAATCATAGCCAAATAGAGTTTTTACTACCTTATTTTGTAGAATTTGGATTTTTTTGAATAATGTTTGAGAACATACCCCCCAGTTTGTTATCAGATAACGGAATATAGAAAGAAAATAAGCGTTATATATCATAATTTTATTTGGTACATTTAAGTAGCTCTGGCATCTATAAAGTGCTCCAATCATTGGTACAATTTTTTTTGTCATGTGCTCTGCGTGTTTGTGCCAATTTAAGTTGTCATCAATTTCCAATCCCAGATATTTGGTATGATCGACCTTTTGAATTACTTGATCTCCAATTCTGATATCTGGGTCTCGACTTTGTTTATTTTTATTTTTGAAGAGCATATACACTGTTTTTTTTACATTTATTTGTAATTTATTTGCCAGGAGCCATTTAGCATATAGTTCTAGATCACTATTTACCAAGTCTTCCAGTTCACCCAGATTAGTTCCTTCATATACTAGAATGGTATCATCTGCTGAATATGTAATAGCAGCTTTAAGATTTGCTTTTTGAGATTTAGGGTGTGTAACGAGTATAACAGTGGTCCAAGGACTGACCCTTGTGGGACTCCGCAGTTTATATACGCGATTTCACTACTAACTTCATTTAGAGATACATATTGTTGCCGATCCTTTAAATACGATTTTAATATACTTGCACTTTTTCCTCTTATACCTAAATGGTTCAATTTATCGACTAGAATTTCATGATCCACTACATCGAATGCCTTTTGTAAATCAATAAATATTGTTAGGACAAATTTTTTATCATCCATGTTAGTTATGACATGGTTTAGAAAGTCTATTGTATCACTTTGGGTGTTCGATTGTTTCTGAAAACCATATTGATACTTGTCTAATTCAACATATCTAGTAAGGAAGTTCATGATACGGTTTTAAAGAGAATTTCCACAAATTTTGAAAGCATATACTACGGTAATGGGCGATAATTTTCTGAATAATTTTTGGTCCTGATTTATGGATAGGGGTAACCTTACCCATTTTTAGCTCCTTCGGAAACTCCCCTGTTTCAAACATTTTATTGACCAAGTCGACTAAGACTGGTATTATTGTCTCCTGCACTATTAATAAATCTTTTACAGAAATTGTATCATTACCTGGAGCAGAATTCTTATTCATTTCATCCAAAACTTCTCTTACTTCTTTTATGTTAGTATCATATAGGTACAAAGAGTTTTTTATATTAATTTCATCGAAATAATGTGAAGGTGGGTTACTTATGAGTTTTGCATTGATTTTATTGACTATTGATTGACCTATATCACAGAAATATTCGTTAAATTTATTTACAATTTCTAATTTATCAGTTATTAATGTTTTATCTACCTCTATTGCATCTACAGTAATTTGCTTGTTTTCATGTTTTATTAGATTATTTATGAAATTCCATTGTTTCTTTGGATTTCCATCAGTATCATTCCATCTTTTCTGAAAAAATTAGTTTTTAGTTTTCTTTTTCATTTTCAACTTGGTTCTTTTATTTCTGAAGTCCCATAAGATTCGTTGATCTTGAGGGAATTTTTCATTAGTTTGTATAATTGGTCTCTCCTTTTCAATAGTTCTAAAACTGGGGTTATCCAATCATTATTTTCCTAATTTTAATTTTAATTGTTTTGTAGCCTTATTTTTGCTTCTTGTATAAGTTGGATCAAGGTTTCGAATGTATCGACCGGCACAGAAGTTTGCAATAGATTTTCAAATTTTCCTCATATTTTGAGTTATCTAGTTTCTTAAATGTTTTTTGAACTTTACAATTATTATAGTTTTTATGTTTTGAATACAATTCTATTTCTAATAGATTAAGATCAGAAATTGTGCTATATTCAATGTTTATTTTACACTCTCCAATATTACTTGTTGCTAAAACATGATCAATGATGGTATGAGAGTATTGTGTAATTTGGTTGCATATTCCATGCCTATATTGTTTCGGATTTCAAACCCATTCAATATAACACAATTTTTATATTCACTAGTGGCCTCAGTATTTTCTAATAAATTTATGTTAAAGTCCCCAATTATTAGTGTTTTTTTCTCATGCTGCAGTATTTCTTCTAATATTTCCAGAAATTCCTTCACATTGAATGATGGTGGTCTATATAATGCTATAATTTTTATACCATTTACCTGTAGATTCATCCCAATCATGTTGTATTGACTGTCGCCGCTAACATTGTTTATCTCGATGAACTTAATGTTTTCTTTAATATATATTGCAACTCCTCCGCTCTCGATTCTACATGCATGCACAGCTGAATATCCATTAATCACGAATTGGTTTACTTCATTTTTATATAACCAGGTTTCCACAATTACTAATATATCATAATATTTCATTTTCACAAGACATTGTAGTTCCTCTAATTTGTTTCTGAGACTTTGTGCATTTATATATAAAATTTTAGTTGTGATTCTGCTGTTGGTTTAATCATTTCATTGGATTGTTTCAGTTTTTAGATCACTGGTGTCTTCGATTTGATGAACTGGGCTGTGTTCATCTTTGCAATATAGATTTTCCCATGATTTATCCAGGCAAACCTATAGTTATTTTCTTTCTTGTATCTCAGCACTTCTTTGAATAGGTATTGATTTGCCTTTGTTAAATCATGGTTTAGGTAGATAACGTTGCCTTCTTCGTATCCTAGGTCTTTCAAAGTTATCATTTTCTTCTTCCTAGCTCCCAAGAACTCTTCTTTCTCCTTTTCACTGGTAAAACATACTTTTATAGGCAGCTGTCCATTGAGGTTTCTCCCTTTTCCGATTCTGAAGCATATTATTTTATTTAATGTTTGTTCCCCTTTTTTAAAATATTTTCGATGTTTTCTCGGTTATCATATGGTACCCCATTGATAATGATGTTGTTTCTCACCTCATTTTGTTCGTTTTTGTTTTGTTCCTTTCCTAATTGCGACTTTATTATCAGGATTTCCGATTTCAGAACTTCGTTGACTTTAACTTGTTCTTCATATTTGTTGAGTAGATCGGTATATTTGTTGTCCATTTCCATTAATTTCTTCATTATATCGTTCAGGGTATATTCCTGCTTGGTATTAGTATCGTTTGTTTTTGTAGTTTTTGAAGAGATTTTATTTACATTTTGTACAGGAGTAATAACCTCACTCTTTTTACAAGTTTCGCAAAAGTATCTTTCACCTTTCGGATTTTTCAATTCACTTGCAAAGTGGTTGAATGTTGCGGTGGATAATTTTTCACATTTGGTATGATACCATTTTTGGCATTTTATGCAATTAATAGCATAAGAAATTTTTGCAGGAGTTTGCACAGGTACCACACGTGTCGGCCATTTTACTTTATTCAGACTATCTTTCCCTCTTTTTGTGATTGGCCTAATTATTTTCGTTTTTGTATCTTTAACTTTTACATTTATTGTTGTTTTGTATGAAAAGAGTTGACCGTAATGATCGGAAATGTTTAATTTTATTACCTTCGAGATGAAAAGCTCATCCTCGCACGATGTCAATATATTATCAATGCATGATTCTAATGTAGGAGATACTCTAGTTGGTTCATGTATTGTTGTTTTATAACCATGGCTAATAAGGATGTTTTCGAAATTTAATGTGTTATTATTTTTTATCAAAATATTAATATTAAAGTCCCCACAAATTAGTCCAACTTTACCTGTTCTGTCTATGAAATCCATAACTTCTATTAATACTTCAAAAAATGTTTCAATGTCTCCGTTAGGTCTTCTATATACACATAAAATGATCATGTCTAGATTGATAAGTTCAACTGCTGCAATTTCACAATGACATTGAATGGACATTTCGTTCAATTTATCTACAGGTTTCGAAAGTATCGTTTGTTTTACATATATTATAGAGCCTCCTCCTCTAACCTTTTCTCTGCAAAAAGCTGAGCCTACGTAAAAATCTCCAAACTGATACAAATTTATTTCAGATTCACACAACCAAGTTTCAGAGAAACACACTATGTCAAGATATTTGTTTTCATTTATATACAGTAAAAAGTCGTCATATTTGCTGTTTAATCTTTCCGCATTAATATGAAAAATGTTCAAATTTTTTTTTTGTGTGATTGTGTATGATTATAACTAGTTCTCATTTCTGCGACAACTGTATTTGTGATAGGCGCGGGTATAAAAAATTGTTCGTATTGTCCTTAGGTACTGAGTCAATTTCATCTCTCATTGTTACCGGTATTGGTATTTCTTGTTGAAAATCGCAAGGCTGAGTATTATTTGAGATTGGTTCATCTTTAACAGAAACTTCGCTTTAACTCCTTTCAAATTTTTCTTGGATGTGTCTATTGATTACCTTGGCGAGGTGCCACTTTCCATTCCTTATAATATGGCTTGTCAATCAATGATTTTTTTTTTTTAAAATGCTCCATTTTCATAATGAATTCGTCAATCAATATTATATGAGGTTCACTTGTCCAGATGATTACTACGTCTTGCTTGCATAGCTTTTTTGCACTACTTATTGCAGTTTGTATGATATCCTTATCATGAGCATCTGGTTTTATGATTGATTCAATTACACAATCTTTATTTTGCCTTGTCAATATCCTTGATAGATTTCTGCCATGTGTGCCTGCTACAATCAATATTTTAGGATTATGATTGGATGCATTAATATTTACTTTAATTTCTTTGCTAGTTTTTTTAATTTTGTTTCTGGTCGGAAGAGATTTTTGTGGTTTTGTACGATTGACTGGATTCCGTGTTACTTTCTTGTTCTGTTTGTGTGCTGACGGATATATGTTTTTCTTCTACTGAAGTGTCTCTACTGCTCATTGATTCATTTCGAGGAGATCGTTTGGACAGCTGTTGTCTTAACGGGTTTATTTTAATGCAGTCGATATAATCCTCGAAGTTTTGTATTTTGGGCTTTTGCTTCTGTGATGGTATTGCTCTGACTCTCGACTAATTCATTCAACTCACTCTCTACTCTCAGGGCTTCCCGCATCAGCATACTATTCTCAGTATTTTGTTTGTCAATGAATTTATTTTTTGCCTGTGTTTCCTCAGTAAGCTCTTCTATAGTTTGTTCAAGTATACTGATTTCTTCCTCTAGTTCTTTTGGTTTCGCACAGCAAATGATTTTGTGGTCTTTTATGAACTTGATGTTATCCTTATGTTTCATAATACATGATTTATGAAAAACTGTTAAGCAGTTTTCACAGATTAGGTATGCTGGTATTGATCGTGATTTGCAGCAGCCAAAATTTGCCATTTTATTTTCTTTGATTTGTTGATGATAGTTTCTTTGCCCCCAGGAATTGTAGGAGATCTTGCAACGCCGCTTTTCAGAAAGGTCGGTGTGCGAGGAGATTCCAGAGGTACAAAGTCCCTCTTCGATTGTTTTAGTGGGGTTAACAGGTTGTTTTCTTCTTGAAACTTGGGCAAATTCAAAAGTACTCACTCTGATTTGGTACAGGTATATTGGGAACCGATATTAGCACTTATATATAATTTAAAAATAGATATGATTGAAGAAATACTGGTATAAAGACTAAGGAGACTTTTCGTGGCACGTTGCAATAACAGCAGACATCGTTATTCAAAATAGTCCACGGGGAAACGTACATTATTAATTCTACCGTTAGTACTAAAATTAAGAAGTTTATGAAAAACGAGGAGGAGCTAGAGCAGGATATCACAGACATTGTGAAAAAAAACAAAGTGATTGACCATCTAGTTTGACAGATATAATCAAAACTACTCTCGTTATTCAAATAGTCCATGGGGAAGCGCAGCCTAAAGGGGGGGGGGTCGTAGAGAAATGCGGATTGTGCCAGGGGACATTTTAAAGAAGGACGGGGACCATTTGAGGGTCTGAACGCGAAAAAAAACTCCTAGTTGACCCCATCGATTTTAACAATACCCCTCCCCCTTCCCCCCAAAAAAAAAAGTTCAAAAAGAGTACTACAAAGAAGTCCATTGAAGTTTTATCGAAAAACTTTTCCCATGACGTATTATTTCTAGTAAGGGGGGCCCGGGTCTGAAATTTTTGTTTTGCTGCGCTTTTCGGGGACATCAATTTTTGGAGTCGCCGACTTTCTATAACGAAGAAATTGGGGGGAGTCGATTGGGGGGGCAAATGCCTTCAAAAAAAATGTTTTTTCGCTTTTCAAATCGAAAAGTCCGTCCTTTAACATTTTTCGATTCCGTCGAAAATAATTTCCTAATTCAACTGTCTCGTGGCGGAACTACCTTAAGTTTAAAAAATGAAATAATTTTATTCTTTGACAATTTGGTAAGAGGTAGGTAAAAGCGATATGGGTCTTAGATTTGATATTACATTGCAATCTACTCCTTTGTGAAATGGATTTATTATTGCAACCTTCAGACATTCGGGGAATATTCCACTTGAAAATGAATTATTGATGGCCTCTGCTAGGACTTTAATGCCTTTATCTGGAAGGTGTAGCAAAATATTGGCAGAAATGTAATCCCACCTAGATGTACGTTTATTTTCCATGGCAAAGAAATTAGTTTTCCCCAATAAGTTACTGAGTTTTCCAAATTAGTTTTTTTTTTATGAAGAAAAATGGTCAATATCTACTATTCCCACTTATTGTCTCTGAGAATAGCTGTTTGGTAGTACATAGGTCATTTTTTTTATCGTCAGAACACGAACTTGAGATTAAAACGAGTAGCTCTCATACCCTTTAGGAGTTCCTGGCCTTCAAAGGTAAAAAAGGATCACTTTATCACCACAAAAATCCCTCATAATTCCACTTTTATATCAGCACAAACTATACACTACCAATGTGTGCTGAAAATGAGCAGTTCTATCAAAAAAATACTCTAAAAATTGCAAATATGTAAACCTTGCACACTTGACAGTCAAACAACTGTTCAGATTCAAACATGTAAATGATAAGGTGGGTAAGTAAGTATTTTGGAAGTAATCAAAAAACAAGTAGGTAGTAATTAGTAGATTTCAGCCACAAAAAATTGAAAAATAAAAACTCTTTAACAAAAAATTAAACCGAAAAAATACGAAACTGAAAAGTAAAAAATAAAATAAACCTTCTTAGTCTCAATAACTAAGCTCCTAAACTAATGTAAGTAACTAAATTTGAGTTAGCGCCAAACAAACAAGCAAATGAATTAGGTAAGGCGTAAAATGATGGCATCGAGTTGCGCGGTGACATTCTGATGATTTTTTTGAAGTAATTTAATGATCTTTGTTGATTGTTCGTTTGGCGCCGACTCAAAATTAGTTACTTACATTAGTTTAGGAGCTTAGTTTATTTTATTTTTTACTTTTCAGTTCCGTATTTCGTCGGTTTAATTTTTTGTTCAAAAGTTTTTATTTTTCAATTTTTTGTGGCTGATATCTACTAATTACTACCTACTTGTTTTTTGATTACTTCCAAAATACTTACTTTTTACTTAACTATTACCAGTTAAATTATTTTTGTTGTTCTGGTTAGTTTATTTCATTACTTTGTATATCATTCCATCCTCTCATAGAATATAATGATTTTGACGGATGTGGAATAATGACAGTAGCGATCTGTCATTGTCAACTACATATGTGTGTGCCAATGTTCACAAGTGAAAAATCAATTATCCCCTATTTTTCTACCCGTAAGGTGGATAATTTCATTCGAAATCCAAATATGAGGTATACCCTATCTATTAAAAAAAGAATCATCCAAATCGAAGAACCTAGTACAAAGTTATGCCTGATAGAATCGGTTAACGGACCAGAATTCAGAGGGTGAGTGATCAATATCCTTCATTTTGCCACCCTTAGGGGTGGATTTCATCTTTTAAATTCAAATGGAACCAACTTCGAAGAATTATCGGAATCGGACGTCTCAGTAAAAAGTTATGCGTGATCTACATTAAAAAAAAAAAAATTTACTCTAAAGGTTGAGCTGTCAAATATGAAAGGTTGGGTTGTTTACAACGATGAAGAAGGAGTTTTTTTTATAGAACTGGTTGATTTTTGTGCCAAAATTAGGGAATAAGTGTGTATAGATTGAACTTATATAATAAAGGAGGAATTTTGAGTATTTTTGGCGCGAGAAAATGGTGCTTGAAAGTGACCCATTTTTGACCTTTGAAGGGCTGTACTCTGAAAGAGTATGAGAGAGGCACATTTAAGTATTACCACCAAACAGCCATACATTTACCAGAAAAACTATCCAATCAGTCAGTAAATTGTTTTTTCTGAATTTGTCTACGAAAAAAATATTTGAAGAAATATTAAATTACTTTTGTTTTTTATGAATCTTCAGAACATGACTAATTGAAAAAAAAATCTCGATTTGTGCAATTAATTGTTCAGCTTGGCGTGTTTTCAATATCTCATAATTTTTCAATTATTTTTTTTTCCAATTGTGCAGGTCGAGAGTCAGAGGTTTTTAGCCGAGAACAGCGCTTCAGTGTACATAAAAAAGGTAGAAGCTCGTATCAATGAGGAATCTGACCGTGCCAAGCATTATTTGGATGAGTCTACAGAGTCTCGGATCGTGGAGGTGGTTGAGGAAGAATTGATCAAAAAGCATATGAAAACAATTGTTGAGGTGAGAATGTCTTTAAAAAATATGTTCTTCCTATTTAATTCAGTGCTATGTGAGTTTGTTAAACTCTGGTCTTCGATTTAACTTGGTAAATTTTCTGAAAGATCAAATTTAGATAATGCATATTTAGATTATCTCCTTCAAAGTCTAGCTCCCAATACATTATATCAGTTCATTTTTGAAATTATTTAACTTTTATAAACGTTAACATATATAATTTAAGTCGTTTCTTTAATTTTGAAATAGTTTCGGAATAAGCACAAGACATTTTTCAGATGGAGAATTCGGGTGTCGTTCACATGCTGAAACATCAAAAAACCGAAGACCTAGCCTGCATGTACAAGCTTTTTGGCAGGGTATCAGATGGCCTGAAAACGATGGCGGACTGTGTCAGTCTTTATCTAAGAGAGCAAGGCAAGGCTTTGGTCCAGGAAGAAGAACACCAACCGGCAACAAACGCAATCACCTTTGTGCAATCCCTTTTGGACTTGAAGGACGGCTTCGACCACTTCCTCAAGAACTCCTTCAACAATGACAAAATATTCAAACAAATGATAGCTTCTGATTTTGAACACTTCCTCAATCTCAATCCCAAGTCGCCGGAATACCTGTCTTTGTTCATCGATGATAAACTCAAGAAAGGCGTTAAAGGGGTGAGTATGGTAATAATAATAATAATAAATATGCTTTATTGTCTGAAGTATCCTCGATCGAGCATCTGAAGGATATTAAGTGGGTTTTTTATGTGTTGAGAGATAATTTGTTTGCATCGCACCAACCATTCTTTCACAGCTTTCAAGTCTGCAGTTATTATATCATGCAGCTCCCAGGTCTTCTTGCTCTTCCACAGTATAGTGGTATCATCTGCAAAGAGGGTGAATTTACCAGACATCTTGGTTTTAGGAAGGTCGTTAACATATAATAGGAAGAGAATGGGGCCGAGCACAGATCCTTGTGGGACACCTGACGAGATTTCCCTTTTAATCTAAAGTTCCGAACCATGTGAGAGTCACACCTCGGCAGCCGTACAGTTGAAGTTTTCTTAACAGTATCTTGTGATCGACACAGTCAAATGCCTTTGTCAGATCGCAAAATACTGCTGCTGTTGACTCTCCAGCATTTATCTCGGTATTTCATGTTTGTTTGAACGTTGTATACGATGTGGTAACTTGATTAAAGCAGAAGTCAATTCCCTAATCACTGAGAATAACACACTGAAAATTGAGATGAATTCGCTGAATAAATAATAGTTTAAAACACTTTTTAAAAACCAGACTAAAAGAATAGAAAATAAGAAAAAAATTTATTTATAAAAAAAAAGGGTGTGGTGCATGGTATCGCCTCGGCCAACAATTACCTATGATCTGAGATATTTCTCACTTTACTGCCCTAGGTGTGTAATGTACTATATAATTATTGATACCATGCACCCCACGCTTTTTTTTAAATAAAATAAATTTTTTTCTTATTTTCTATTTTTTTAGTCTGGTTTTCTATAAAAGCGTGTTTTTTAGTTTTTTTAAACTATTATTTATTTTCAACTTTTTAGTTTAGTTTTCTATTAACGCGTGTTTTTAATTTTTCAAACTATTATTATTATTATTAATTTTTTTTAACTATTCTTCAATATTGAATAGAATCGGACCATAATCACAAAACTCGCGGCCATTTTGGATTCGCCATCTTGAATCCTTCAATTTTGACAAAATAATCATAATCTCCGACCCCAAAAACCCCCACATACCAATTTTAAATAGAATCAGACCATAATCACAAAACTCGGCCGCCATTTTAAAGCCGCCATCTTGAATTTTTCAATTTTTACAAAAGAATCATAACATTGAACCCTAATAACCCCCACATACCAATTTTGAATAGAATCGGACCATAATCACAAAACTCGTCCGCCATTTTGGAGCCGCCATCTTGAATTTTTCAATTTTGACAAAAGAATCATAATCTCCGACCACGAAAACCCTCAGATACCCATTTTGAAGCAAATCAGACCATAATCACAAAACTCGGCCGCCATCTTGAATTTTTCAATTTTTACAAAAGAATCATAATATTCGACCTCAAAACCCCCACATACCAATTTTGAATAGAATCAGACCATAATCACAAAACTCGGCCGCCATTTCAAAGCCGCCATCTTGAATTTTTCAATTTTTACAAAAATCATAATATTCGACCCCAAAAACCCCCACATACCAATTTTGAATAGAATCAGACCATAATCACAAAACTCGGCCGCCATTTCAAAGCCGCCATCTTGAATTTTTCAATTTTTACAAAAAATCATAATATTCGACCCCAAAAACCCCCACATACCAATTTTGAATAGAATCAGACCATAATCACAAAACTCGGCCGCCATTTTAAAGCCGCCATCTTGAATTTTTCAATTTTTACAAAATAATCATAATATTCGACCCCAAAAACCCCCACATACCAATTTTGAATATAATCAGACCATAATCACAAAACTCGTTCACCATTTTGGAGCCGCCATCTTGAATTTTTCAATTTTGACAAAATAATCATAATCTCCGACCACGAAAACTCTCCGATACCAATTTTTGAAGCGAATCGGACCATAATCACAAATATCGTACGCCATATTAGAGCCGCCATTTTGTTTTTTTTCACACAAAAATTTCTTAATGCATTGTCACCGGAATTATGTACACCTGCCAAATTTCAAATCATTCGGACGTCTGGAAGTGGGTCAAAATCACGCCCAAAGGAGTCGGTTAGAAACAAACATACAAGTGAAGCTAATATAAAGCGTGTAATAAAGGGGCTTCATTTACTTGTACATTATGCTAAGGAAGGTACATTAGGTGAAAATTGTCGCCGGTCAGAAACGAATGAACTCTACAATTCTGAATTTATGTATTAGTCACTATGTTTATGGAAGATTGATAATATTGAGGAAAGAAAGCTTAATATATCCATGTGTTTTTTTTTTCAGATGTCTGAACAAGACATAGAATTAGTACTAGACAAATCGATGGTATTGTTTAGGTTTCTACAGGAGAAAGATGTGTTTGAGAGGTACTATAAACAACATTTGGCAAAGAGATTACTACTCAACAAATCTGTGAGCGATGATTGGGAGAAAAATATGATCTCAAAGTTGAAGGTAACTATCCGATATTTTAGTAGAAGTTTTTGTACATGTAATTCCTCAACCAAATGTTGTATTTTTATCAAAATGTTTAAAAAATATATATTGTGTCAAAATGACCTTTTAAGTGGTCTGCAAACATCCCATTATTCCTATTCTCTAAACTGCAAATATTCAAAATTATAGCTGGTTTTGTAACATGATCCCATTCTAATTTCACTCAGAGGAAGTAAACGTAAAATAGGTACTGCAATCGCCTTTTATTCTGGCGAACAAGTATCTTAGTTTGCATTGTACTTTGGTGTTAAAATGACATGCACGCCCATGGCCATAACGGAGCACCAATAGAATGAACCGGAGCGCCGACTTTCTCCAGAATAAAAGGCGATTACAGTTACCATGGTAATGATTATGATGGCACATACAACGTCAATTTTAATATTCATGAAACTTCATGCATTTGACGTTTTTTGAAGTGAAAAGTTGTTATCGAATATGTACTTTTTAGACGGAATGCGGTTGTCAATTTACCTCGAAGTTGGAGGGAATGTTCAAAGACATGACAGTGTCGAACACAATAATGGAAGAATTCAAGGAGCACATAACGAAATCAGAGGTATGTATTTTCAGAGTTCAGGCTGATTCATCGACTATACGGCACTATTTTTTATTTTAGACAAACTTGGGAGGCGTGGACTTGTTCATGCGTGTCCTCACGACTGGATTCTGGCCTACACAAAGTGCGACTCCCAAATGTCACATACCAGCTGTACCGCTTGCCGCCTTCGAATGTTTCAGAAGGTAACTGAATAATTTTTTTAATTATTAATCGTACTGTTATATTTTTGGGTTCCTAAAAATAAGTTTGGCCGTGTAATCAGAGCACCTGCTCCCATACTTCTATGGGCATCCTGCCAATGTGTGACAAGCCTCACATCGATCCTATTGTCAACGTTTTCCATGGTTTTGCCATAAACTGCATTGTTTATTAACTTATAGAAATCTTTCTCAGACTTATTATTAGATCTATTACGCATTTGAGTGTTGAGATCGATGTAAGGCTGCATCCAACATGACTGCTTGAATCTTAGGATTCTATGAGTATGCATAACAATCAAACCATTATTGATGGCTTGTTTCAAGTTCTTATAATGAACCACATACTTTCGCTTATCATTCAAATTTGGAATCTTGCTTTTGGAATTTGGTGGCACTATACTTTCTACCAGAAAAGGGAGATCTGAATGTTTATCGTGCAATTCTTGAGGATAATGTATGTCAACTTTAAGGACATATCCATATGGATCATTGTCTGCCACAGCCATTATGTCAAAATTTGTGATTTCTTCTCGAGTTAGCCAACTGAAATCAGATGTAGGTAATGGTTGTGACATACTATGTCCATATACATTTGTAGCATCCAAATGAGAAATGAATGATGATTGCTCATTGGGATCGAAATCAGGCAGAAACTTATTATTTGCTATATGCTTCCTATCGCTACATTGACTAATACCTCCACAAATGCCTTTTTTGAATTTTTTTATCAATGTCAGTTAGCAGTTCAAGTTCAACATTTGTATATTTCAACATTGCATCCCAAGATAATCCAGGTGCAGTATAATATTGAGCTGGATCAATTTATGTGCATCTAACACATCCGTCTAAAATTCTCGAATATATCACACAGCAGAACATCAGATTTTAAATATAATTCCGAATATTCTCAAGACTCTTACACTCAATAGTTCCCAAATACGTTCAGCTCTCATATAATCTTTTCTGATACATGTTCCTCATTCAAATTGTCATAAAACTGATTTTTTGTCGGTAAATCAGGGTGATCCAATTTATTGATGTTGTCCACAAAACTATACCGGGTGACACAGGATATCGGGCCACCCCTGTAACTTCTGCATTCGTGAACGGATTTTTCTGGAATTTGGTACAGTTATATAAGCAACCATTTCGATTTGATCACATTACAATCCAATATGGCGGACTTCCGGTTTTTCTGGAAATGCCAGTAACTTTGTTTTTTCAAATGGAACACCCTGTATATTTTTACATATTCAAGTTCAACAGGTCAAAACAAGTCCAAACCTTATGTCAAATGTCATTTTTATTAAACAATTGAAATTAAAATTGTTTTTTTATTTTACCTCGTGGATAAATGAGATTTGGTCGAAGCTATTCACAATGAATCGCTAAATAACAGAAAAACTTAAATTTTTTCTGAAAAATAATTTTTTTGTGTCACTTATTGATTCAGTCACATCACATTTGGATCAAAATTCATTTTTCCAAATGAAACCCTATGGGCCACCTACCTGTTCTCTAGAACATACATTAAGGAAAAAAATTTACATATCATTTTTGTATTTGTGCAGTAACAAATTGTATAAATTCAAAATCTACAACTAGTTCATGAGTTTTCTGGCAGTTCGAATAATTTTCAACTTAGTAAGCTGTGGAAAACAACATTTCTGAATCTTGTCAACTAATTGTGTAAGTTATACTTATAAGCACGATAATGGTGTTTTTTAAAAATTCTTCTAGCTTTTCGACTGATATTGCATTGGTATTCCAATTCCCCACGTCAGCGGTTGGATCAAATTCAACATAAGCAAAACATTCTTCTGCCTCCTCACTTACGATCATCTTCTCCATTGTTGGGTTCTTTTGGGAAACTTCTCTCCACATTTTTGAAAAAGGTTCTTTATGGTGTCTTCTGTGTGGGTATCGTTCAGTATAACGACAAGCGACAATGTTTTCAAGACATCACTTCTTGTGAACCTATAATTTTTATTTTACATTTCTACTAAACTAATTCCCGGAAGTTAACTAATTTTCGAGAGTTGAGATGAAAGATGACTCTAAACACAATTAGTTGAAAAGATTCAGAAATGTTGTTTTCCATAGCTTACTAAGTTGAAAATTATTTGAACTGCAAGGAAACTCATGAACTAGTTGTAGATTTTGAATGTATACAATTTGTTATGCAAATACAAAATGATATGTAATTTTTCCTTAATGAATGTTCTTGAGAGACAGGTAGGTCCCATAAAGGTTTCATTTGAAAAAAAATTTTGATCAAAATGTGATGTGACTGAATTAATTCATCAATAAATGACACAAAATAATTTTTCAGAAAAATTATGTTTCTGTTATGTCGCACTCATTGTGAATAGCCTTGACCAAATCTCATTTATCCAACAGGTAAAATGAAAACAATTTGAATTTCAATTGTTTCAACAAAATTACATTTGACATAAGTTTTGGACTTGTTTTGACCTGTTGAACTTGAATATGTAAAAATATACGGGGTGTTTTATTTGAAAAAATAAAGTTGCTGGCATTTGCAGAAAAACCGGAAGTCCGCCATAGATAGATAGATAATGTATTCATCATTAAAGCTTTATAAATGTGTAAATATAAAACTTATTAGACTAGTCAGTTCAACACACATATATACATAAAAACAATTACAGTAAAAACTGCTAATAAAAAATAAACATTTGTTGGTGTTTCCAAACAAGACTTACACTTGTTAAAACAAAAAACAAAAAAATAAGACTTATGATGTTAGGAATTCGTCCATAGAATAAAAAGCATTAGTACATAGGTGATCAAATAATTTTGACTCGTAGATTTTGAAGCTTTCAATTTCACCGAATAGAGTCAACGTGTGATCAAAACAGTTGATACCTTGATAATTATATGATTTTTGCCCAATTGTTAAACGGGAGAATGGTGAGCAATGTGATTAGCATTACGGGTCCGTGGTCATGTATCATATTTCCCTTTGATAATTGAATTTCTTTTTTTTATCTCCATAGTAATAAGATATATGTACAAGCAAGGAAGAGTTAGAATACCCAATCTTATAAATATATCCTTACAGCTTTCTCTGTAGTGTGCTCCCCACCAGGCACCTTATAATTCTTTTCTGCATAAGAAATACTTTCTGTATGTGTGCAGAATTTCCCCAAACAATCAAACCGTAACTTAGTGATGAATTCACAGCCCATAATATGCAAGCTTGAGAATTTCTAGAGAACAGTCCTAGTGCTGTCTAATGAAAAAACATATACTGCTTAGTTTTGATACTAAGTTATCAGTATGTTTTCCCAGGTAAGTTTCTGATCTATATCAATACCAAGAAACTTAATGTGATTAACTTGCTCAATGGACTTGTGATTCATCCTTACCAGTAGACTGTGATCAATACTAACATTTTTCTGTTAAAACAACATGAAAAAGGTTTTACTGATATTAACTGATAATCCGTTATTTCTACACCATTGATAGAATTCATTCACACAGTATATTTGAAGTTTCTACTGAGGATACTAAAAGTCCTTCCAGCTACCAGGTGATTTGTATCATCCATAAATGATCATTTTGTCTGGGAAGTACATGAATATACACCATAACTATAAAAGCCACAAAGAGTAGAGGGACCCAGAATAGATCCTTGGGGTACACCACTTGTTACCTTGCTGGATTAGACTTAGCTGATTGTATGACCACTATTTGTGACCTGTCCTGTAAGTAAGAAGAAATCCAGTTGTTAGCTACCCTCAATTCCCAAACATAAAGTTTCTCCAAAAGTAAGTTGTGATCAACTGTATAAGGCTCTACTCAAATCATAATATAATGCTATTGGATATTTTTATCATTCAGATATTCATAAATATAATTGCATAATTCTTTGATAGCAGTTTCCGTAGATTTTTGGTGCCTAAAGCCATGCTGACAGTTTGGAATGAGATGGTGTTGTTCCAGAAAATTGTTTAGCCGAGCATTGTAACTGCTTTCAAAAATTTTTGCGAACTGAGGTTGCAGACAAATGTTTCTATAGCTACTAACTTCATTTCTAGATCCTTTACCTTTATATTGGTATTGATTTCGATATTTTTAGTGCGTCTGGATACTTCCCCTTCACAAATGATTCATTTATTATGAATGAAGGAGGTAAACATATTATATCACTTACTGTTTTAAGAGTGTGTCCATGAATTCCTTCAGACTATTTTTTTTGTAGTTTTTGTATAATATCTTCAATTTCATTTGGGTGGTTGGATACAGGAATATAGTTTCAAGAAAGAATGGAGCAAGCCTGACATTATCTAGATTTGGTTCAATTTTTCAAAGCCCAAAAAGAAATTATTAAAATGGTTACATATAGTGAGTTTATCCGATTCTGGCTGGTTTTCTATTATGATTTGTAGGGCACAGCAGTTGTTGGTTTGTATTTTGCCTCATTAATTATTTTACAACTTACTTTTGAAATGTTATTCGTATTACATATCACTTTTATTATTATATTCCAACTTGGCTTGCTTAACTTGTACATTATATAATGATTTCAGACTTTTATAACGCTTTTCAATAATAACATTACTTGTATGTTTGGAAAGTTTTGACATTTCACATAGAGTTTTGGTGAAGCTCTTTAACCTCGGAATTGATTTGTTTTATGTCCATTATTTTTTTTATCAGTATCTGTACTAGTTTAGGTTATTTTGTATGTATATTATTCAGCAATAGAAATAGAAATACAGTAGAAATAGAAATACAGTAGTTCAGTACAAAAATCAACTCTATTCTAAAATAATATATCTATAAAATCTATTTAGACAATTTGACCTTAACTATTACTGGAATTTGGAGCACTATGGTATTCTAAGATACTGTGTAATGACCCTTCTGTTTGTAGAATTGTTTCTGAGGTACTGACTATGTCAATGTTTACATAGGCACAATATATTAAGTACATTAGTTGAGAAAGGACAATAGTTTGATTGTGTAATTTATTTTAATGAAGTGAACATTAGGTAGCTTATTTTATTTATTTATTTTTTAATTTTTTCATTCAAGGTAAATAAAGGGTGAAGTTTGTTTGTATAATCCATTTTATAATGTCTTTTTTAATTTTATTATATGGCATTACTCTAAAATTTCTTGTAAGCATTGTACACTTTGGGACCTGTACAATATATATGTTTCTGGCAAGCAACATGTTTGGGGTTATTCAAAGGACATTTGTTGAGCTGCGTTTCGTGTTTAGGTTATGACAGAGATTATTTCTATAATAAGAAGTTTTCAACATAAATCTTGCAACTGCTTTAAGGTAAAGTTGGTTTTGGAGTGAGTAATCCACTTTCTTCTATACAATTGAGATGGGTAACGCTTTTTAAATAGAATTATTTTTATTATCCATTTTTGGAATACTTCAAGCTTTGACGAGTATATACTACAAGCATTCTCCCACACAACGATGCCATAATTTATGATAGATTCTACAAAGAGAAATATATTGCTTTTATGGTTTTATGGGGCAAAAGTTCCAATTCATAGAATTTATAAATTAGTTTTCTTATTTTTTTGTAGCGTAGTTTATGTGCTCCTTCAAGTAAAAGTTCATCTACAAAATGCCCAAGTATTTAACACATGTCTCTCTATCAATTTTGTGTGTGCATGTACATTGTTGTTGTTCTAAGGTGCAATGTGATTCATGCAGTTTTATGTTTTTTACATCGTTGGGTAGGGATCTGATTGAGAGAGCGAAGGTCATACATTTTGTTTTACCTACGTTCAGGGAAAGAAGGCTATTATCTAACCACTTTTTTACTTTTGCCATTGCCCTTTCTGCATTTTCCACAGTAGCTCTCCATGTGGGACCGCTTATTATGACCTGGTATCATCGGCAAAACAGAAGATAGAATCTTCCCCCAACAGTGATAGGGGGACCATTATTTGATATTAAAGAGGGCGGTCCCAGTACTGTGCCCTGTGGCACACCAATTGAACCATGGTTTTTTACGTCTCCTACGATGTTTTTGTTTTAAAGGAAAAGCAATTTGGAAGTAGTGTTCAAAGGTGGAATAGAAATTATTGAAAGCTTCATCTACAGTGTTAGAGTTGTAGACGTCAGACAATTTTTCAGATATTAACATGGTCCTGAATGTTATCATATTAGCTTCTGAATAGTCGCGTGTTAATGTAGTTTCTTGAGTATTTCCCTTATTCCATGATAATGCAAACCTACATGTTTGAAATGTGTGGTCTGATAAGTGTGTGTCTCCAATATCTACTGAGTTCATAGGTATATTTGAGAATATTACATCTCTGCTCGTTGATGTTGTTCTTGTGATATGTGGGTCTATCAATGCAGTTTTCCAAATTAAATTCTTTAAACAAATTCAAGATTTTTTCCGTCCTTGTTATCTTTTAAAAAATTTACATTGATGTCACCACAGACAATATAGTTGTGGTTTGTTTCATATATTTGGTTCATCAAACCATACATTTCATCCATGAAGATATCGATATTGCTGTCCGGTGTTCTATACACTGTCACTATGAATAGTTTAGATTTTCTACAGTTGTTTTCTATTGTGGCAATTGTAATTTCAAAATGCTTTCGATACTGTATATATAACGGGTTTTACAATAAAGTTCGTTCTGCAAAAATACATACACCTCCGTTTATGTTCTTTAGCACAATAAGCATTCACCAGATTGTAGCCATTCAAAGTACAGTTCCTAACTTCTGATGATTTCAACCAGTGTTCACTAAAAAAGCTATGTCTATATTGGATTGTAAGTGATCAAATCCGAAATGGTTGCTTATATAACTGTACCAATTTCAGAAAAATCCGTTAACAATGCAGAAGTTACAGATGGCGATATCCTGTGTCACCCGGTATATGCCTCATTAAATTGAATTTTTTCTTCATCGGAAAACATTTTAACATCTCTACACATTGCTTATCACTTGAATTTGCACCCAACTTGATCGAAGAATGATTTTACTCAAACGGTATTAAATTAATAACTTTTTAAAAACATTGATAAATAATCTAACAAATTGTGTTTCAGGGTTCTATTTGGCCAAACACAGTGGCCGCAATTAACTTTACAGCCGCAGCTTGAAATGCGATCTCAATGCAGTCTTTTATGGTACAAAAAAAAGATGACAGTGATAAAGATGGAGCATGCTCGTCTTCTACAAGTTTAGTATCGCCCAGAACAGGACCGAGGAAGCACATTATTCAAGTGTCCACCTATCAAATGGTAGTGTTGATGCTGTTCAATAACCATGAAAGCTCACCTCACGAGGAAATACTGAATGAGTCCGACATACCAGGCGTGATCTCATAAAGGCTGCAGAGTCTTGCCATGGGAAAGGCGACACAGCCAATTCTCATTAAGAATCCCAAAACTAAAGAGATTGAATCCTCGCACGAATTTTCGTGAGCGATTCATTTTACCTCCAAGCTTCACGGTGAAAATCCCAAAAGTTGCAGCTAAAGGGGCGAGCCAGAGAGAAGCCGAGACCAGGAATAAAGTTGCGGGACAGAAAGCTGAAATAGAAGCTGCAATAGTGAAATTATGAAATCTCGAAACGCATGGCTCACAACATTTTGGGTAGGAGGTCACCGAAAACAGCTGAAGAGTAGATTCTTGCCTTAGGGTCATCTTAAAAAAGAGAATAGAAGGTCTGATCGAGAGGGAGTATTTGCCCGGGCACCTGAAGACAGAAAAGTATAAAACCTTAAGAAATTTTTTTTTTTGAGTGAAGTGTGGTAATTTTGAAACTTTGGGTGACATCCAGTGAATCCTCCTAGCTAATTAATATTCATATAAACATAATTAATTAAATTATTCCAAATGATTTGTTCTCATTTCTCAAGTTGATACCTTCATAAAATGTCAGATAACCTGAGTTTGAAAACTTGGAAATTGTCTTTATTTCACTCTTTTGTAAAAAAAAATATGGAAGATTGCGGTTTTGCACACCTGAATCTGGGAGTTTCCTAATTGGCGTTTGGGTATTTTCTTTGAAATTTGTATTATGAGGAGTAACTAATGAAGTTGTTTTTGGGTTTTGGGTTTCGAAAAATATTTTTAAAATAAACTGATTAATCAAAAACCCGAAAAAGGGTTGTTTTTTTTTGGGGAAACCCCCAAAAACCCAAATACTTTTGGGTGGGGATTAAATTCAAAACCCTTTATCACCTATCAAAATGTGTATCAAGCGCACAATATGGCCGTTGATTTCTTGACCCTGATTGTGATTTTTATAGATGTCAACCCAAAGACAACTCTCCAAGAAATTTATTGGGCAAGTTCACCCCGAAATCGAAAAAATGGGGAAAAACTAGTTTTTAAATTTAATTTCTTCAATCCGGGGGAAAAGCACCAGCGAAAACGAGTTTTTTTTATTTTAAAATAACCCCTTCAACCCAAAACTTGTTTTTTTCCCTGGGGCGCCATTAATCAGTATTTTAAGATTTTTAACCTAAAATCTTAGACACGAAAAAAGGCCTAAAAGACCTGGCCTAGAATTTATTCTTGTTTGTTTCTTTGGCTTTTCAATTGTGGCGTTAGAAAATCGAAATTCCGTTTCATTTAATTATACATTTATCCAAAGAAGTGCTTGGTTCCATCTTGCAAACTGAAATGACATTTTATGAAGGGAAAAAATATGGTATATAATACCATTGTCTCTTTATATCAGTATAGAACTCTTTCTATGCTTTAGACAATGATAGAACAATACAATTTAAATGATATTTGATTTCTGAAACACTTCAATTTTATTTTCAGGCTCATCTTCCCGGGCGATGAGGAAGAAATCAAAGATCAATTGAGTGACAAAATTGTGTCTGCAGTGGGCACTTATGTAGGCAGGATGATATATATTGTGGAAAAAGGTTAAATCATTATTGAGACCTGAAGCTATCCGAAATTTCGAAAACCCTATTTACCGTAAATCCAAACAATTGAGAGTTTCAGGTTAGTTGATTAAAGGAATAATGAAAGAGTAGGGAACATATATATATATATATATATATATATATATATATATATATTTTTATATATATATATAAACTTTTTTAGTAGGTTATTTATTCATTTTGGAAAAAAAAAATTATTCATCTTATGGAAATAAATTACTTATAGTTGGTTTCACCTAGTTATTTGTTTGATTACTTTTTTTTAAAACCCCATGTATTCATTTCGGAGTTGAATTTTGTTATCCCATCGAAAAACCCGGGAATGAAAACATTGGGTAAATTGAAAATCAGAATGAAAGGAATATCGTTTGGTTCAATTTCACTAAGATGAAGGAAACCTGCTTTCAGAAAAATCTTACCAAAAAAAAGGAAATATTGTCACTAGGTACTTTTGAATATGACCAATGGATGAAATTTTTCCCAGAAGGGTAATAAATTGAATTTATTTGATTTCTTTCAAAACAGTTAATCTCTAACCTTTGAATATAAACTTGTTTTAAAAATATTCCATTTAATGTTCCCTCGAAATTCAAAATATCTTGCACTACATTTGATGTTCTTTATTCTGTCACTAGGATATCAAATAGTTATTTGCAACAAGTGAAAAAAGTAAGTGTTTATTGCACTTTCGGCGTGAAGTTGTCCGATGGGCCATTAGGCGAGTTGGACAACACGTCAATCAAAAAACCCTGCATGGTTATACAATTTTTTTCACGTTCATGCAAAAAAAAAAAATGTTTTATTTAGGTGGCACTAAGTGTGGGAAAATAAAAGGTAATTAAATAGCAAAATATTTATTAATTAATTAGCATATGGTTTCATTGAGAAAGTTAGAGCAATACCTATGTTAGGAACAATTTAACTCTTTTTGATAAATTGTATTTTCTAGTAATTCCATAATCCAATATGCAATAAATATGATTGAAAATAATATGAAATATGCAATTGTTTAAAATGTAATACAATATCACAGAAAATGGACTAAAAAATGGCGTGATTTGAGCGATTATGTTTGTCATGATCAAAAAAGCTGTAGTAGAATGACAGATGAGTGCAATAAACTTTTATCAGAGGAACAAATAAATTCATGTATCATTGTATACTAGATGGATTGTGTTTCAAGTTGTTTCATTCCAATGTTGAAAAGTCCTTTTGATGCAACCTGTGCATTTTATTAGCATGTTCACAATACCAGGAGAAAACATGGCAATATTTCAATCCTTTGTATGACATTTTTATATCTATGAAATCCAAGTATCTTCAGCCCTGAATGTCAATGTTGGTGACCATTCCATTTCCCCCCCTCATATAGATTGGCATTTGTAAACTATTAATGGAATTTCAATCTTTTGATAAATTTTTTCATTATTCATTTTTAAAATGTCTATTTCAAATATTTTCCTCCAAGAAAAAAGGCACATTAGGAAAGAAAGGCAGCCTATAAAAATTTGGAAAGTTGAATCTTGTTGAGTGGACTTCATTGAATACATTGAGAGTTGAAAATTTATTGAATGCATCTGCAGTTCAAGTAATGGAAAATTCATTCTACATTCCATACAATTGGACACTACTGTTGAAAAGCTATTTAGTGACAAACAAGATTTTGGTAAAGTGTGGTATAAAGTTGCAGGCTCTCTTTTTGTGAGTTCTGCTATCATTTAGCTGCCTCAATGTTCATATATCAATCTGATGAAATCGAATTCAATAATAAATATGCTTGAAACATTTTGAAATACCATTTATGATAGAAAAGTGGAATGAGATTTCAAATATAATGGATTTTTAAATTTTTTTTTTAATGTTTTTTAATTTTAGGGAGAAAATACTTGCACAGGAAACTAAAGTTCAAAAAGTCAACACTCAAATTTAGTATTTCTGCTAGATCCTTCCTGTAGATAAAGGGAAATGATGCGAAACAGAAGGGTCAACATCATTAGACCTACAAGCACATTAGAATTATTGAGGTAAAATTTATTTCTGTATACTTATGGTTGATAATTCATAATTGTGGAGGTTCTGCCTGGAATTTACAAATTATTGGAGTTGTATTTTTTTTAAAATTGGATTCAAAACTGCCTTTAGTATGCCTTATTTAATGCATCTATTTCTTGTGACAGATAACTTTGCATCCTCGAAACAAAGTATCCCACTTGAAGATAGCAATAGTGAAGGTTTCTACGAGCAATGAAAAAGTCAATAAGAGATATCAAAAAGTTCTAACTACAGGTTGATATGAGGTGAAATGAATATGACTCATATTTAGTTTAGTTGAAGTAAAGATGTTCCTTTGAAATGACCAAGCTATTTGTATGTTGTCTTGTCTGTTTGTAAGCCATTAGGTGCAATTCACAGAACAGGTGCGGTGGTGGCGAGGGACTGGCTGGTGCAGATGTGGAGTAGACTTGGTGTGCTCAATAAACACAGAAGGGATACCAGCGTTTGTCATTGTCAGTTACCTACTATTGAAACAAAGTGAAAATGATCTCTTAAAAGAAGGTGACCTGTTGGACCTTGTGAATGTATGTAACATATAAAAGAAAGGAGATACTGGGTATGTTGTGGTTAGATAAAGGAAAACTAGTGATTTGTCACGTTATCACGGAGCTCAACATGAACCCTGAATGTTTTCAAAGTCATGCAGTTGCACTTCTTTGTAGAACTCTATTTCAAATTTAATAGCAAAATATCAATAATTAATTAGTACTATCGATTTGCATTTAATATTTTGATAAATTGTATTTTTAGTAATTTCGTAATCCAGTATGCAATAAATATGATTGAAAATAATATGAAATATGCAATTGTTTAAAATGTAATACAATATCACAGAAAATGGACTAAAAATAGCGTCGATTTGAGCGTTTATGTTTGTCCTGATCACAAAACGCTGTAGTAGAATGACAGATGAGTGCAATAAACATTTTATTGCACTAATGCAATAAGAACCAGTTTTTTCACCATATATAGTTCAATAAGTTTTGGTTTTGCATGAACGTAGAAAAATAATAATTCCCTGAAAAAATGTAGAAAAATCGAATTCCAGTTTCATATATTTTATTTGGGATAACCATGTTCTCATTGGATTCTTATTTCTAGCTGATATACACCTTTTCATGACAGGGTGGCCTGATATATTATACTCAGCATAATATATTTACACACAAATAATATTCAAACTCATAATATTTAAAATTGATATGAATGTCAAAAACTAGTATTCAAATAAGTGATTCATGAATAATTTTTTCATTTAATATTGATTTATATTTGTTGAAGGTATGAATGAAGAACAACTTTTCAATCATTCCCATGAAACTTTACTAGGTACATTTGTGTTTTATATTTCACTTGACACAGTGTGAAAATTAATTATTCTTGACATTTTCAGGAGGCAAATTCCGCATATGAAATAAAATTCAGCATATCTAGGGAAAATTCAGTATTTCTGTGTCCTGTCCATTTGGTGGATGAAGAAAAGCCAATACGTCCTTGACAACACAGGATCATTTGAGGTATATATTGTCATACATTTATATTACCTGCTTTCTTGTCTGTTGGTCAAATCTTTGCAATCGATTTTAAACTAACTTCGATAGTTTAAAACTTCAGACATAGCTCAGAACTAGTTGACAATGCAATATTAAGATGCTTTCATGTCTGTATGTCTGTTTTTTTTTGTCTGTAGAGCGTTCTGGAACAAAAAGTGAGGTTAGGATTACACAATATCTAAATACTTCAACAGAATGATCGATGAGTCAATGAGCACTGAATTTAACTGCCTTCAAATAGTCACTCAATGTAACAACTAAATGAATTACAAATAAATTAATAAATAACCTACTAAACATCGATTAGAATACAGAAAATAGTATGACACATACATTACCCTGAAATTGAAAACAAGCAAATTAAAGGGTTCATTTTAAGTATTTTACCATGTTTATATTAACTTCGCTTTGTTGTCTGTTCTTTTAGGTAAATATCTTGTAATAATAATAGCAATCCATTTTAAACTAACTTCCCGATGAGATCTTGATCTTCAAACATAGCTCAAAACTGGATGACAATGCAATATCAACTTCGCTTACATGTCTGTCTGTTTGTAATAATAATAATAATAGTAAAGAGCAATCGATTTTAAACTAAATTAAATAAACCTGAAATTTCCATATGTCTCTGTCATCATCTCATTAAGATGCCTTTTTAGTCCGTTTATAAACGTGGTATATTAAAATTATATCTAAATTTCTGGTTGGCGTTCAATAATTATTGGAATTGTTTTTTTTATATTTAGTGGTTGATCGATCTTCACCTTATTGATACACATATTGCATATGCCAAATATCTTTGCATCACATCAAAATAATGATTCACCTAGACATATTAGTATATTAAAGTATAAGTGGATAAAGGGCTTTAAAACACGCGCGATTTTTCGAGCACGACGGCGCAGGAGTGCTCAATAAACAAGTGTTTTAACATCATTATCCCGCAATATACGTTATTTTATTGGTGCACTTTGAAATCATATATACTGGTATTATTACTACAAATAATAGAAATAAGAACTAATAATGCAAGAAAGGTTGAATTGTGATGTGACATCAGTATACCTTTTGTTGTCATGGAAATGAGAAAAACATTCATTTGCAATTTGTTACCAAAGATCAATATTTGTTGTCACCAGAGCTCAAAAATGAATTATTCTAATATCGATTTTTTTTGAATAGTAGGCAGAATCGCGGTTAATACCGGAAAATCAGTGATATATATAAAAAGAATATGAAAAGTTCATCAAATGGATGGAGGAGCACATATAAATGAACGAATTGTGAGTAATATTTTGACTTACAAGGTACCCTGTCAGATCAATAATCAAAAATTTGTCATTTAGACTTCACGTTTCTCGATTTGTTGATTTGTCATGGTTCTTAAAAAAACGCGCGATTTTTAAAGTTCGATTTAAACACTGAGGTGCTTTGAATGGGTAAAGGGCACCAATAAAAAAACATTTACAGCTTCTACTATAAAAATCTCTTCGACATTTTGTCATGTGAGTATGTAATAAAAAGTATATATTTATCAAATTCTTTATGGAAAACCACTTTAGATTGAAATGTATTAATTTTTTTCCTAAAATAAGATTTTCTAAAGTTGTTACTCTGAATGAGTTTTTGGTGTTCTTCTCTGACGTGAACCTTAAATTTCAATTGAAACTGAAATTTTGGGGTATTTCTTGGTTGTCTGAAAGAAAGTTATTAATTTTTTTTTGTAAATTGTTTGTTCTAAAAAAAATATATCAGAATCAAATATATATATATATATATATATATATTTTATAATTTCTTGACCACATGGTTATTTTCTTTGTTTTTCGAAATAAGGGCCTTAGTCAGTATATGTATTTTTTATTTGATGACATTTCAACAAACATTGTTTTATGTCATCTTCAGGTAAATTCTTAAAAAATAATGTAAAACATCTAAAGTTAAAAAACAATACGTTACATAACATTAAACAAAATGATTAAAATTAAAGGAGGCGTTCAAAACTTACAATATAATTTAACGTTATTCTTTCAATATTTCGTGTTCATGTTGAAAGGAAACATTCTCAATTGAATATTGAATAGGAAGATTCTTCTGTAAAGTGAAAATCCACGATAAAATTAAGTTATTTTTTTGTGAATGTCTAACAAAACAACTACTTCGCTAAAAACGCTGGACATTGAACTCCATCTGATAGATATTCTGAAAGGACCCTAACTCAATGAGTTCTTAATTAAGACTGGAATAGAAAATCAAATAACTATCTGAATAAAAATCAAATTTTCAATTTTAGATTTTTCTATTGAGTTAGGGTCCTTTCAAATATATATCAATGAAGTTCAATGTCCAGCATAACTTTAAGAAATAGTTGTTCTTTGGCTTCAAAAAAAATAATTCATTTCATCGTGGATTTTTTAATTATAAAAAAATCTTTCTATTCAATTGAAATGTTCCCTTTTCAACTATGAATCTATCTTAAACGATGGAAGATAGTGACTAAAAGTTTATCTTTCAGTGCAGATGATTCCACATCTGATTTCATGAACATCCTGTTCTAGTTTAAAAACAAAATCAATTCGTGTTCATATTTCACAATTGGAAGGAACATTGTTGAATATCTGAGATTGCTAGTATCGAGTTTGTTTTTTATCTGTTATCGTTTTCAAATACATTGGAGTGTTTGACATTTTGTTGTATATGTAGGCTCTATTTTTTATAATTTATGCAAGACTTTTTCGTAAAGATCAGTTTATTTATATGAATCCTTTATTTAGCCCAAGACTAATATATAGTAAGTCAATAAAGAAAATAAGTAGAATAAAAATAAATAAAATAAGTAGAATAAAAATATAGTTACATATAAATACATTGATAACAAACAGATAGTAATTAGCACAACACTATATATACATTCATATACACACACATAAATAAAAGTTAATAATAGGTATCATCATGAGGTTTGCATACTCAACAGAAGTCTCTTCAATTTAATTTTAAATACAGCAAGAGGGGTGAATTTTTTATGTCCTCAGAAAGTTCATTGAACTATTTAGTCCTCTAAAAAAACTGAATTTTGCGATTTTTTTGTTTTCACATTTGGAATGAAAAAATTATTTCTATTTGGGTGTTGTAATTGTGGTGTTCTGATCTGAAGATATTTTTCCCTCAATTATGGTGGAGCACTACCTGTTCTTATTTTTAAAGCGAAGATCAGTGTTTGATATAGTAACTTTTTTTCTACTGGTAACCAGTCAAGCATATTCAACATTTCATTTATGGGAGTTTGTTTAGAGCAGGATAATATTATTCTCATTGCTCGATTTTGCAATTTCTGTAATCGTTTCATTTCATTTTGTTGTAGTAAAAATAGTATAGTAGAGCAGTAGTTGAAGTGATTAAAATTATTGTATTGTAAATAATAGTTTTTGACCATATGGAGAAATCTGGAGCTTCTATACAAATAGTTTATTTTAAATGATATTGTTTTATTATATAGTTTGCATGTTCTTTGAATTTCAAATCTCTATCAATAATTACTCTAAATATTTGTAAGTATCCACTAGCTCAATTGAACTATTGTTGATTTTTTATTTCCACATATTTTCTCTGAACTTTTATATTCCTTTAATTTACCTATCAACATGAATTTGGTTTTGCATTTACCTTCAGTTTGTTGGCACAGCACCATCTGAATATGTTTTTTTAGTGTTTAGTTGATTATATTCACTACCGTCATTACAGTCTGAATTTGAAAAGTGAATCAGTGTGTCATCAGCAAATAAATGAATTGAGCATATTCAACATTATTAACCACATCGTCAATGTATATTAAAAATAATAGGGGACCAAGTACACTACCCTGTGGAACACCCTGTTCGTTTATGATTTCATCAGATAGAATATTGTTCAATTTAAGTTTTGTCTTGGTTCTGAGATAATCAACCAACCATGCCAATGCATCCCCAATAATACCAATACTTTCTAATTTTTACCAACCTACCCTGTCAACAGTTTCAAAAGCTCTTTGCAGGTCAAGGAAAACTACTCCTGTCATTAAATGTTTATCTGAATTATTTTTTGAAATCATCAAGCACACACGTAAAAGCTGTTTCACAATTGTGCCAGCACGGAAACGACTGCACACTATTGATTACTCCGTTCTGGTCAGAAAATCAAAATTTGTTCATATACAGCTTTCTCTAATATTTTCTCTATTGAAGGTAGCATATTGATTGGTGCTTGAGTCTTTAGCATCGTTGGAATTTTTTACCTTAGGAATTGGTACTATTGTGGATACTTTGATATCACTGGGAACTCTACAAGTTTCAAAAGAGGAGTTGATGAGGTTCAACAGGGGCTGTGCAATATTATCGAAACAATTCTTCAGAAAATGTATATTTACATCATCTGGACTACCTTTGTTAGGCAAAGAAAAAATAATAGTTTTGAGTTTTTCATAGTCAATTTTCATTACTATTTTTTTCTTTTGTCAAAATTTCAACCTTGTCAAAATCGAATTTACGTTGATTTTCCTTTTCATGTTTAGACAATGGTGTGATGTCTGATTTTAATCGTATTTGTTTGATGTTATGTAGCTTATTCTATTTTTAACTCTACATGTTTTACATTATTTTTAAAATTTGGGTAGTAAAATCATTCTTGCAAACTTATTTTATTTTTTCTTTACAGATCAAGGAAATTGAACCTTGCAGATACAGTTTATTCAGAAGAGGAAAAGAAGATAAAATGGCTGATGATTTAAAATTTCAATGGGAATTCAATTTAACAGAAAATATCGAAACAAATGGAAAACTTGATATTATGTTATATAAAGATATAGATATTATGTTATATAAAGATATACCAATGGATGATTGATGAACCTGGCTAAACATTTTTTGAGGGTGGGTTATGATTTTTTTCGATGCACAAATATAAACTACTCCTTCGATTGCCTCCCAAATCAATCATCTCTTGGTATATCATTATATAGCCTTTCAGTAACACATTATACCAAATATTGACTTGGCAAAAAAATTCATGGTGGGTTTAGTTTTTTTCGAAATACAAGTATAAACTACCTTCGAGGACCTGCAAATCAATCATCTCTTGGTATATCATTATATAGCCTTCCAGTAACACATATACCAAAACTGAACTTGGCTAAACATTTTTGATGGTGGGTTTACATTTTTTTCGAAAACAAGTATAAACTACAGCTTTGTGACCTACAAATCAGTCATCTCTTGGTATATTATTATATAGCATTCAGTAATACATATATCAAAATGAACTTAGTTAAACATTTTTGAAGGTGGCTTTGTTTTTTTTGAAATATCGATAAGTATAAACTATCTCTTTGCCGCCTGCAAATCAATCATCTCTTGGTAAATCATTAATATAGCATTGAATGAATGTGGTCATTTGTGGAGAAACAATGTTTCTTGACATGTTTTTGGGTAACCTTCCACAGTCTGAAAAAATGAAAATATAATCAGGAAAATCTATACAAGTGTACAAAGGGCAAACTAATTAGTTCACCCGATAAGTTACTGCGTTCACCAAATTATATTTCCTATAGAAAAATGATTCGATTTCTCAGTAACTTTTCGTTCCCTTAATATGCCTATAAAAATAGTAAAAATTCAAAAGAAACTTCTCTATATAGTTTTTGATTTGGCGTTTAGGGGACTATATCTGCCCTGTTCTCAAAATCTTCTAAATCTCCTTTAATTGTTTGAATAATTTGGTTTTCTTGAGAGTCTTTTTGCTTTTCAACTGATTTTCCTGATTATATTTTCATTTTCAGACTGTGTCTAAACTATGTCAAAAACATTATATATACCTTTCAGTAGTACATATTCCAAATATCCACTTGGCTAAACATATTTTTAGGGTGCATTTTGAATTTTTATCTAAAGCATATCAAATATATCTTGGTATATCATTCTTAAGTTTTTCATTTGTGTTGTGTTCGACCATTTTCTGTTAAATTGAATTCCCATTGCAATTCCAAGTCTTCAGCCTTTCGATTTGGTTGAAAATTCGAAGGAATTTTGAATCACCCTGAGGTCACTGATCATTTGGCCGCCAAATAAAAACGGCTGCCAGAAAAAGGCCGCTAACTTCACACTGATCTGCTAAATAGGGCTTTTTGAATTAATGCAAAGTTGAATATAATCTAAATTTGTAATTCAGAATTTTTAATGACTCTGTTATTAACTTTGAGATATAAGACAATTCCTCAATTACTTCTTATTAACTTTGAGATATCACTAAAAAATGATATGAAGTTTCTTTTTTTTAAATAATCATTTTCATTTCAAATATTTATTATCCATAGGGATTAGGGATTAATCATGTTTTGGATACAATCTGCCAAAGGAAACTGTCGTTTTGTCCAATTAAATATTCAATGTCAAATTTCAGCAAAAAGTTGTAATTAATATTGAAATAACATTTTTACAGGTTTTCTGAAAAACTCCAAAAATTATCTATAATATATAATAATAAAATATGATATTAAAATGCATTGGAAATGAAATGGAAGCCCCTCCTGTTGAATTGCAAGAGGTTCGGGCTCTCTACAGATTTTCCCAACATTTTAAATATGATCTTGGGTAAAAGTAATTCAAAATAAATAAATTCTGATACAAATCACATTGAAATATTTATTTCAGTTGTATTATATATGTAATAGATTAAGATTATTTATGTTTCTTGGGTTCAATAAAATTTATTATTATTTTACATCTCATTATATTGATTTTCCCAAAATATATGTCCAAAGGTTGGGTTTTTTTTCAGGGGTAGCTCATTTTTGAATAAAAGCTTTGCCACATCTCTGTCTCTCTCTAGCATAGCCTGCAAGCTTCTGAGCAAAATCATTCATTCTGACTGAATAACAACCCATCAACATTTTGAAAAGGTCTTTGTGGAATTCTTCACATGACGTGAAGTATAGCCTTGAGTGTTCAAGAATTTGGTTTGGTTTGCTCATGCCAGCCTTTTCTGAAACTGGTTCTGGAATCCAATGGTTGTCTTGGAGTGGCTCCGAACTGGAAATATTAATAATAAAACATTATTTAAATAGGTTCAATAAAATATAAGTAGTGTGTGTTGTTTGGGAATAAAGAGAAAAAATGGTTTGAAAAAATCGTCAATAAATATTTTTGGTGAAAAATATGTTGTCTATACCTATATTTAATATGTGTCATTATCATTTTTAGTTTGGGAATTAAATTGAATGCCCGAAAATCAATTGATTACAAAGGCGAGTGCCATGCAAATAATTTTTAAGATGAAAAAGAAACCAAACATTCTCCAAACCCTTGTGATCAGAGGAAACCAATTGTTTATTTATTTTTTCATTAAGACTTTGCTCTTTCATATATTTTTTCACTTTTATCCTTGTATCATGTTGCTCGCTAGATTTTCCAAATTCTGAACGATCACTTAAATTCAACTCTCTCAAACTACTGAGGAATATAATTTAAAATTTCTGAGAAAGTGCTATGAATGCTAATTTATTATTTTCCACTTGGAAATAATGGTGACACTGTCGTGGATAGTCATAAAGTAAATTTCCTCCTACAATCAATGAATCTTGTTTATTTAGTATATCTCTTGAAACGGTATTGTGAAATTTTGATAATTAATTGAGGAATTTAAAAGCATTAATTATTACATGAAATGTTGATCTATTCAGCAATTGCAAATGATAATATTTTTTGGTTTAATACATTGAACTGTGAGAATTTTTCTTTTGAACTTCAATGAGTGCACATATTTCCCAACAACGGATAACTCAACTGTTCATTTTGAATATCAATTTCGTTTTCAGACTTTAATAGAATATAATCAATATGGGTTGCTTTTTGGGGCTAATATCATTTTTCATCACGGTATTTTCATACCTTTAAGTTATGTTTGTATTCATAACCTCCATAGAGTTGGAAGACACATCGTATTGGTGTCCAGAATCCTATGACTTTGAACGTTAAATTTGAGTTAAAAATACCTTTATTGACATAGGAAGGTCATCAGTATCTCCTGAAGTAATTGGGAGCACAAAGTTTGTGTTCAGTGAGAGATTGTGCAAGTAGGTAACCCAAAATTGTGAAAATCGTTGGAGACTATAAATTTACCCAAAATCAAACTATATATCACAACCGAAACTTTTAGGACCAGGCTTCGATTTGAACTCCAGAACAGTATTTCGAAAATGGAATATATTATGCGTCAACACAATCTAAGCTCTGTCGTTAATTCATTTGAAGTGCAAACAAAATCCTTAGAATTTATCTTGGTTTATGAACGTTCCCAAGAACTAAGCGAACTAATAACTAAGGATTCAAACTAGCAAATCAATGAGCGCGTTTATGGAACCCTATCAAGAACTAAGAACCATGACTAGAAAGTTGCCCAACTTTTAACTAAGAACTTTGGTTCTTACTTGAAAGTTGGGCAACTTTCTAGTCATGGTTCTTGTACTAGGGGTTCCATAATGCCTCATTTTTAATGTTAATCCTTAGTTATCAGTTCTTAGGAACGTTGCATGAACCAAGGGTTTAATATCGGAGAAAAGTCCACTTATTGATTCCATAAACTTTTAAAATGTGTTATATTAACAATTTCACTCACCTGCATTGGTTCGGCAAAAATCGACATCCTGTGACTGACCACACAACATACAAACACGATCCATTTCAATGAATACAAAACATTGGTAATTATAACTGAGTTTTGCAGAAATAACAATTCACAAATCATAACCTCAATCGGATTGAAAAGCATTCAAATTTTCCAATTGGTTGGAAGTTTCATAAGTTATATGTCTGTATTCCGCAGCAGTGTGCAGGTTGCCTAAGGTTGGCGAATGCATTTTGTAATGGCCAAACAGATCCAATTCGTTGAACTATGTCAATTTGTCACCATCTATTGTGAAAAATTTGAAGTAGGACGCGGGAATCTCTACCAAAAAGTCTAAACAAAATCGAATCAGTACATACACCAGGGTTTCTAGGCATCTTACCCTGGTGTATGCACTCATATCTGAAAATGTGTGGGATCAAACGTGCGACAATATGGCCTGCTTGATTTCTTAGATGGCGACCTGATTCGAATGATTGTTGAGTAGATGTCAACACCAAAGAGCAACTCTCCTAAGAAATTTATTCGGACAATTTCAGTTCGCTCCGAAATCGTCAAAGATGTGGAAGAACTAGATTTCGCAATTCAGCCATTGTCATCATTTGGGCAGACAGCGACCAGCGACAAACAGTTTAGTTTTCTTTACTTTATTACTACATCCACCTTTCGAATCGAAGCTTCGGCTTTTCGCTCCTCGGTGTCGCCGCCGTTACAACGAATCAGTATTTTCCCAAGATTTTAACCTAAAATCTTAGATTACGACGAAAATGGCCTAAAAAGACACTGTCGGCCTAGAATTTGATTCTTGTTTGCTCTTGGCGTTTGGCTTATTCAATTGTGGCGTTAGAAAATCGAGAATTCCGTTTTCATTTCGAATTATACATTTATTCAAAATGAAGTGCTTGGTTCCATCTTGCGAAACTGAAATGACATTTTATGTAAGTAAAATATAGTATATAATACCATTGTCTCTTTATATCAGTATAGAACTCTTGTCTATGCTTTAGACAATGATAGAACAATACAATTTAAATGATATTTGATTTCTGAAACACTTCAATTTTATTTTTTCAGGCTCACTCTTCCGAGGCACGATGAGAGGAAGAAATCAAAGATCAATTGAGTGACAAAATTGGGGTCTGCAGTGGGCACTTATGTAGGCAGGATGATATATATTGTGGTAAAGAATTAAACCACATTATTGAGACCTGAAGCTATCCCCAAACTGTTTACGAAAACCCTATTTACCGTAAATCCAAACAATTCAGAGGAGTTTCAGGTTAGTTGATTAAGAGAATAATGAAAAGCGAGTAGGGAACATATATATATATATATATATATATATATATATATATATAATTTGAGTAGGTTATATATTCATTTTTGAGAAAAATTATTCATCTTATGGAAATAAATTACTTATAGTTGGCTAGCACACCTAGTTATTTGTATTGATTACATTTTTCAACCTGCTTTCAGAAAAATCTTACCAAAACAAGGAAAATATTGTCACTAGGTACTTTTGTAATATGACCAATGGATGAAATTTCTTCTTCAGAAGAGGTAAGATATTAATTGAATTGTTATGTTGGAATTTCATTACAAAAAACAGTTAATCTCTTAACCTTTCGAATATAAACTTGTTTTTCAAAAATATTCCCATTTAATGTTACACTCTGAAATTCAAAATATCTTGCACTACATTTGATGTTCTTTATTCTGTCACTAGAGATATCAAATAGTTATTTATGCAACAAGTGCAAAAAGTAAGTGTTTATTGCACTTCGACGTGAAGTTGTCCGATGAGGCCATTAGGCGAGTTGGACAACACGTCAGTCAATAACTGACATGAGTTGCATACAATATTTTCTACGTTCATGCAAAATAAAAAAATGTTTTATTTAGGTGGCACTAAGTGTGGGAAAATAAAAGCGTAATTAAATAGCAAAATATTTATTAATTATAGCACTATCGTTTGCATTGAGAAGTTAGGAACAATACTATGTAGGACAATTTAACTCATTTTTGATAAATTGTATTTTCTAGTATTCCTAATCAATATGCAATAAATATGATTGAAAATAATATGAAATATGCAATTGTTTAAAATGTAATACAATATCACAGAAAATGGACTAAAAATGGCATCGATTTGAATGATTATGTTTGTCATGATCACAAAACGCTGTAGTAGAATGACAGATGAGTGCAATAAACATTTTATTGCACTAATGCAATAAAGAACCAGTTTTTTCACCATATATAGTTCAATAAAGTTTTGGTTTTTGCATGAACGTAGAAAAATAATAATTCCCATGAAAAAATGTAGAAAAAATCGAATTCCAGTTTCATATATTTTATTTGGGATAACCATGTTCTCATTGGATTCTTATTTCTAGCTGATATACACCTTTTTTCATGACAGGGTGGCCTGATATATTATACTCAGCATAATATAATTTACCCCACACAAATAATATTCAAACTCATAATATTTAAAATTGATATAAAATGTCAAAAACTAGTATTCAAATAAGTGATTCATGAATAATTTTTCATTTAATATTGATTTATATTTGTTGAAGGTATGAATGAAGAACAACTTTTCAATCATTCCCATCGAAACTTTACTAGGTACATTTGTGTTTTATATTTCACTTGACACAGTGTGAAAATTAATTATTCTTGAAATTTTCAGGAGGCAAATTCCGCATATGAAATAAAATTCAGCATATCTAGGGAAAATTCAGTATTTCTGTGTCCTGTCCATTTGGTGGATGAAGAAAAGCCAATACGTCCTTGACAACACAGGATCATTTGAGGTATATATTGTCATACACATTTATATTACCTCGCTTTCTTGTCTGTTCTACAAATCTTGCAATCGATTTTAAACTAACTTCCTGATGAGTTTTAAAACTTCAGACATAGCTCAGAACTAGTTGACAATGCAATATTAAGTCGCTTTCATGTCTGTATGTCTGTTTGTTTGTCTGTAGAACGTTTACGGAACAAAAAGTGAGGTTAGGATTACACAATATCTAAATAGCACCAACAGAATGATCGATGAGTCAATGAGCACTGAATTTAACTGCCTTCCAAATAGTCACTCAATGTAACAACTAAATGAATTACAAATAAATTAATGAATAACCTACTAAACATCGTTAGAATACAGAAAATAGTATGACACATACATTACCCTGAAATTGAAAACAAGCAAATTAAGTATTTTACCATGTTTATATTAACTCGCTTTCGTTGTCTGTTCTTTTGATTTTACATATCTTGTAATAATAATAGCAATCCATTTTAAACTAACTTCCGATGAGATACTTGATCTTCAAACATAGCTCAAAACTGGATGACAATGCAATATCAACTCGCTTACATGTCTGTCTGTTTGTCTGTAATAATAATAATAATAGTAAAGAGCAATCGATTTTAAACTAAATTAAATAAACCCGAAATTTGCCATATGTCTCTGTCATCATCTCATTAAGATGTCTTTTTAGTCCGTTTATAAACGTGGTATATTAAAAAAATATATCTAAATTTCTGGTTGACGTTCAATAATTATTGGAATTGTTTTTTTTATATTTAGTGTTTGATCGATTTACCTTACTAGATACACATATTGCATATGCAAATATCTTTGCATCACATCAAAATAATGATTCACCTAGACATATAATCATTTACAGCTTCTACTATAAAAAATCTCTTCTGAACATTTTTTCCCATTGAGTATGTAATAAAAAGTATATATTTATCAAATTCTTTATGGAAAACCACTGTTAGATTGAAATGTATGTAATTTTTTCCTAAAATAAGATTTTCTAAAGTTTTTACTCTGAATGAGTTTTTGGTGTTCTCCTCTGACAGGTGAAACCTTAAATTTCAATTGAAATGAAATTTGGGGTATTTCTTGTTGTCTGAATGAAAGTTATTAATTTTTTTTGTACATTGTTTGTCTTAAAAAAAATATATCAGAATCAAATATATATATATATATATATATATATATATATATATATATTTTATAATTTCTTGACCACATGTTTATTTTCTTTGTTTTCTCGAAATAAGGGCTTTAGTCAGTATATGTATTTTTTATTTGATACGACATTTCAACAAACATTGTTTATGTCATCTTCAGGTAAATTCTTAAAAATAATGTAAAACATCTAAAGTTAAAAACAATACGTTACATAACATTAAACAAATATGATTAAAATTCAAAGAGACGTTCAAAACTTACAATATAATTTAACAGTTATTCTTTCAATATTTCGTGTTCATGTTGAAAAGGGAAACATTCTCAATTGAATATTGAATAGGAAGATTCTTCTGTAAAGTGAAAAATCCACGATAAAAATTAAGTTATTTTTTGTGAATGTCTAACAAAACAACTACTTCCCCTGCTAAAGCCACGCTGGACATTGAACTCCATCTGATAGATATTCTGAAAGGACCCTAACTCAATGAGTTCTTAATTAAGACTGGAATAGAAAATCAAATAACTATCTGAATAAAAATGCAAATTTTCAATTTTAGATTTTTTCTATTGAGTTAGGGTCCTTTCAGAATATATATCAGATGAAGTTCAATGTCAGCTGTTTAGCAAGAATAGTTGTTTTCTGTTGACATTCAAAAAAATAATTCATTTTTTCGTGGATTTCAATTCATAGAAAATCTTTCTATTCAATTGAGAATGTTTCCCTTTCAACATGAATACCAAGAGGTTATCTTGAACGATGGAAGATAGTGACTAAAGTTTATCTTTCAGTGCAGATGATTCCACATCTGATTTCATGAACATCCTGTTCCTAGTTTCAAACAAATCAATTCGTGTTCATATTTCACAATTGGAATGAACATTGTTGAATATCTGAGATTGCTAGTATCGAGTTTGTTTTTATCTGTTATCGTTTTTCAAATACATTGGAGTGTTTGACATATTTAGTTGTAGTATGTAGGCTCTATTGTTATAATTTATGCAAGACTTTTTCGTAAAGATCAGTTTATTTTCATTACTATTTTTTTCTTTTGTCAAAATTTCAACCTTGTCAAAATCGAATTTACGTTGATTTTCCTTTTCATGTTTAGACAATGGTGTGATGTCTGATTTTAATCGTATTTGTTTGATGTTATGTAACGTATTCTATTTTTAACTCTACATGTTTTACATTATTTTTAAGAATTTGTGTAGTAAAATCATTCTTGCAAACTTATTTTATTTTTCTTTACAGATCAAGGAAATTGAACCTTGCAGATACAGTTTATTCAGAAGAGGAAAGAAGATAAAATGGCTGATGATTTGAAATTGCAATGGGAATTCAATTTAACAGAAAATATCGAAAACAAATGGAAAACTTGATATTATGTTATATAAAGATATAGATATTATGTTATATAAAGATATACCAATGGATGATTGATGAACCTGGCTAAACATTTTTGAGGGTGGGTTATGATTTTTCGATGCACAAATATAAACTACTCCTTCGATTGCCTGTAAATCAATCATCTCTTATATATCATTATATAGCCTTTCAAGTAACTACATATACCAAATACTGAACTTGGCAAAAAAAATTTGATGGTGGGTTTACATTTTTTTTCGAAAGACAAGTATAAACTACCGCTTCGAGCTGACCTGCAAAGCAATCATCTCTTGGTATATCATTATATAGACTTCCAGTAACACATATACCAAAACTGAACTTGGCTAAACATTTTTGATGGTGGGTTTACATTTTTTTTTGAAAAACAAGTATAATCTACCGCTTTGGCGGCCTGCAAATCAGTCATCTCTTGGTATATTATTATATAGCATTCCAGTAATACATATGTCAAAAATGAACTTAGCTAAACATTTTTGAAGGTGGCTTTTGTTTTTTTTGAAAAATCGATAAGTATAAACTATCTCTTTGCCGGCCTGCAAATCAATCATCTCTTGGTAAATCATTAATATAGCATTGAATGAATGTGGTTTTTTGTGGAGGAACAATGTTTCTTGACATGTTTTTTGGGTAACCTTCCACAGTCTGAAAATGAAAATATAATCAGGAAAATCTATACAAGTGTACAAAGGGCAAACTAATTAGTTCACCCGATAAGTTACTGCGTTCACCAAATTATATTTCCTATAGAAAAAATGATTCGATTTCTCAGTAACTTTTCGTTCCCTTAATATGCCTATAAAAATAGTAAAAATTCAAAGATACTTCTCTATATAGTTTTTGATTTGACGTTTGGGGACTATATCTGCCCTGTTCTCAAAATCTTCTAAATCTCCTTTAATTGTTTGAATAATTTGGTTTTCTTGCAGAGTCTTTTCGCTTTTTCAACTGATTTTCCTGATTATATTTTCATTTTCAGACTGTGGAAGGTTACAAAAAACATGTCAGAAACTTATTTACCGTTCAGTAGTACATATTCCAAATATCCACTTGGCTAAACATATTTTAGGGTGCATTTTGAATTTTTATCTAAAAGCATATCAAATATATCTTGGTATATCATTCTTAAGTTTTTCATTTGTGTTGTGTTCGACCATTTTCTGTTAAATTGAATTCCCATTGCAATTCCAAGTCTTCAGCCATTCGATTTGGTTGAAAATTCGAAGGAATTTTGAATCACCCTGACGTCACTGATCATTTGGCCGCCAGATAAAACGGCTGCCAGAAAAAGGCCCTAACTTCACACTGATCTGCTAAATAGGGCTTTTGAATTAATGCAAAGTTGAATATAATCTAAATTTGTAATTCAGAATTTTTAATGACTCTGTTATTGAATTACAATGAAACGAAGCACAATTCCTCAATTACTTCTTATTAACTTTGAGATATCACTAAAATGATATGAAGTTTCTTTTTTAAATAATCATTTTCATTTCAAATATATATTATCCATAGGGATAAGGGATTAATCATGTTTTGGATACAATCTGCCAAAGGAAACTGTCGTTTTGTCCAATTAAATATTCAATGTCAAATTTCAGCAAAAAGTTGTAATTGATATTGAAATAACATTTTTACAGGTTTTCTGAAAAACTCCAAAAATTATCTATAATATATAATAATAAAATATGATATTAAAATGCATTGGAAATGAAATGGAAGCCCCTCCTGTTGAATTGCAAGAGGTTCGGGCTCTCTACAGATTTTCCCAACATTTTAAATATGATCTTGGGTAAAAGTAATTCAAAATAAATAAATTCTGATACAAATCACATTGAAATATTCATTTCAGTTGTATTATACATGTAATAGATTAAGATTATTTATGTTTCTTGGGTTCAATAAAAATTTATTATTATTTTACATCTCATATTGATTTTTCCCAAAAATATATGTCCAAAGGTTGGGTTTTTTTTTTCAGACGTAGCTCATTTTTCGAATAAAAAGCTTTGCCACATCTCTGTCTCTCTCTAGCATAGCCTGCAAAGCTTCTGAGCAAAATCATTCATTCTGACTGAATAACAACCCATCAACATTTTGAAAAGGTCTTTGTGGAATTCTTCACATGACGTGTTGAGTGTTCAAGAATTTGGTTTGGTTTGCTCATGCCAGCCTTTTCTGAAACTGGTTCTGGAATCCAATGGTTGTCTTGGAGTGGCTCCGAACTGGAAATATTAATAATAAAACATTATTTAAATAGGTCCAATAAAATATAAGTAGTGTGTGTTGTTTGGGAATAAAGAGAAAAAATGGTTTGAAAAAATCGTAAATAAATATTTTTGGTGAAAAATATGTTGTCTATACCTATATTTAATGTGTCATTATCATTTTTAGTTTGGGAATTAAATTGAATGCCCGAAAATCAATTGATTACAAAGGCGGTGCCATGCAAATAATTTTTTAAGATGAAAAAAGAAACCAAACATTCTCCAAACCCTTGTGATCAGAGGAAACCAATTGTTTATTTATTTTTTTCATTAAGACTTTGCTCTTTCATATATTTTTTTCACTTTTATCCTTGTATCATGTTGCTCGCTAGATTTTCCAAATTACGAACGGTCACTTAAATTCAACTCTCTCAAACTACTAAGGAATATAATTTAAAATTTCTGAGAAAGTGCTATGAATGCTAATTTATTATTTTCCACTTGGAAATAATGGTGACACGCAGTCGTGGATAGTCATAAAGTAAATTTTCCTCCTACAATCAATGAATCTTGTTTATTTAGTATATCTCTTGAAAGGGTATTGTGAAATTTTTATAATTAATTGAGGAATTTAAAAGCATTATTACATGAAATGTTGATCTATTCAGCAATTGCAAATGATAATATTTTTTGGTTTAATACATTGAACTGTGAGAATTTTTCTTTTGAACTTCAATGAGTGCACATATTTCCCAACAACGGATAACTCAACTATTCATTTTGAATATCAATTTCGTTTTCAGATTTTAATAGAATATAATCAATATGGGTTGCTTTTTTGGGGCTAATATCATTTTTCATACGGTATTTTCATACCTTTAAGTTATGTTTGTATTCATAACCTCCATAAGTTGGAAGACACATCGTATTGGTGTCCAGAATCCTATGACTTTGAGCGTTAAATTTGAGTTAAAAATACCTTTATTGACATAGGAAGGTCATCGTATCTCCTGAAGTAATTGGGACCAAAATCAAACTATATATCACAACCGAAACTTTTAGGACCAGGCTTCAATTTGAACTCCAGAACAGTACTTCGAAAATGGAATATATTATGGGTCAACACAATCTAAGCTCTGTCGTTAATTCATTTGAAGTGCAAACAAAATCCTTAGAATTTATGCTTGGTTTATGCAACGTTCCCAAGAACTAAGCGAACTAATAACTAAGGATTCAACACTAGCAAATCAATGAGCGCGTTTATGGAACCCCTAGTACAAGAACTAAGAACCATGACTAGAAAGTTGCCCAACTTTTAACTAAGAACTTTGGTTCTTACTTGAAAGTTGGGCAACTTTCTAGTCATGGTTCTTGTACTAGGGGTTCCTAAATCCTCATTGATTCTATGTTGAATCACTGAGTTATCAGTTCTTAGGAACGTTGCATAAACCAAGGTTTAAATTATCGGAGAAAAATCCCACTTATTGATTCCATAAACTTTTAAAATGTGTTATATTAGCAATTTCACTCACCTGCATTGGTTCGGCAAAAAATCGACATCCTGTGACTGACCACACAACATACAAACACGATCCATTTCAATGAATACAAAACATTGGTAATTATAACTGAGTTTTGCAGAAATAACAATTCACAAATCATAACCTCAATCGGATTGAAAAGCATTCAAATTTTCCAATTGGTTGGAAGATTCATAAGTTATATGTCTGTATTCCGCAGCAGTGTGCAGGTTGCCTAAGGTTGGCGAATGCATTTTGTAATGGCCAAACAGATCCAATTCGTTGAACTATGTCAATTTGTCACCATCTATTGTGAAAAATTTGAAGTAGGACGCGGGAATCTCTACCAAAAAGTCTAAACAAAATCGAATCAGTACATACACCAGGGTTTCTAGGCATCTTAGATTGGATCTTCAGGAATATTACTAAGAAACTACATAATGTACTCAGTCATTTATCTAATTAGAATGGATAAATATTCAAAATGGAAAATAGATGAAAACAATAAAAAAAAAACTCAAATTGGAATCTTGTGAAAATGAAATTAGATATTTGAGGTTGGAAAATGTACATTTCACCCTCTTCTTCTTCGCACAAGGTGGGCTGGTTCCGAAGAACCCTGTGCACGTAGGCCTCTCTATTTGGGCCCATTGTGCGCCCACTTGTTCTGAGAAAATCAGCTGGGCATGCCGATTTCTTTGACAAAATTCAGCAACTTCCTCAGCTGAATCTCCTTGACGTCCTCTGGGTTCAGAATTATGCTCCCAAGGTTGATCTCCCTCTGGTGCACCAAAGCTGGGCACTCGGTGAGGATGTGCGACGATGTCTCGTCATCTTCCAGGCGCCATCTACATAGGGGATCATCTGTGATCCCGTTGAGCCTGTTCAGATGATTATGTCCCGTTAGGAGCCCAGTCACAGTCTTGATGTCCCGTCTGTTAAGTGACAGGATCTCTTTAGACATTTTTTTCCATGGCTCCTTTATGTGGAGCTTTGATTGCCTCATGCCTGGCGCCTCTTGCCATGTTTTAAGGAACTGCTTTGTAGCAGTTCCTCCATATTTGAGATTGCCAGGCAGCTGGGTATTCCCAAGATGGGTTCAGGTCCGACTGGGGTCTTTCCCGATCCTATCTTGGCTAATCTGTCTGCATCCTCGTTCCCGGGGACACCTGAGTGTCCCGGACCCATATGAGGCTGACTTTGTTTTCGATAAACTTTCTATGGCGTTTCTACACTCGGACACCAGTTTGGATACAATCCTATTTGCGCCTAACGCTTTGCTGTCCGAGTAGATGGCAGTAGGCCCTCGACTTTTATTGTCGAGATTTTCCTGGACACAGGTGAGTATAGCATATACTTCAGCCTGGAACACTGAGGCATATTTGACCAAGGGAACTAGAGATTTCTCTCTTTGTTCCTTCTTCATAGACCCCTGCGCCAGACATTCCCCCAAATCTTGATCTATATGTGTACCAGGTTGAACCATGGTTTGGGGGTCTGTCAGGCGCATTGTCTTTCCATTCCTCCCTTGTGGGGATGGTTATATTGGGTCCATTTCACCCTCATTATTATCTATAAACTCTATTAATTTTCAAACTGCAATTTGTTTAGTTCCATTGAAATTTGGAGATACCATAGAGCAATTTAGGCAAATTTGGATAAGAAAGACCAATTTATTGCTTTAAGTATTGTAAACCATGTGCCCAGTCCATTTCACCATAAAACTATTACCCACCATTAATAATAAAAGATTTATATCTTCAATTCAAAAGCATATGTAGTACATCATAGTATATTGAAAAGCGAATCATTCTCTATTGAATAGAAAAATTTTTCTGTGAATTATATTCCAGGTTTAATTACAGATGAATGAGGCAGAGAAGAATGTTTTCCAAAATAGAGTACTCACCAGAATTCATTTGTTTAATTGATGCAAGAGAGGCATGGCATTCACTATGTCTTCAATTAATTTTTGTCGCCGAAAATCTATTTCACGCTTCCACGATCATCACAGGAAGACCGGAAGAAATGGGAAACACATTTTCTAGTAGCAATCTCACTTTGCAAAGATGGAAAAATGTTAGAAACATTTCTTTTGGAGTGATACCTTGAATTGAGCGACATTAAAACCTGTCATGGGGTATGATAGACTGATGTTTCAAAATATGAACAGAATATTCATAAAATCAGATTTTATGAACATCCTGTTCATATTTCCAAACAAATCAATCATAATGATGTAGCATGTAAAATTCCTTTGCTATAGTTTTTTCTTTTTCCATATTTATTAGGAGATTGTCATAATTCCTCCGGACTACTTATATCTAAGAATTATCCGAATTCAGTTGGACTATTACCGCGGGAGAACTTATGATTGATCGACTTGAAGAGGCATTTCTTCGGAAATTACCTAGTGTCTAACCCACTATTCCATTGGATATTTCATTAGTGGTCCGCTCATTCTTGAATTTGGTATTTTCTGAAATTGTTTAGTTTAGTTTTCATTCATTTTGTGAAGTAAATGCGTTCATAGTAAAGGAATGTGAGGTACGAATTAGTCTTCCGTTACCTTTGTGAAATCTCATCATTGTTTGTTCTCAATGGGCGGGTCACAAGGAGCTAGGTTTCCTATTTTGCGAGAGAGTGGAAAAGAGAGGAGAATCCAAGGTGACGGCGAAAGGTTCTGTTATCTAAAAGGGTTCAATAGTGTTTCACATCTAAATTAACCATTCCAATCTCTGTCAAGAAACTCTTGAACACTCTGAAACACCTCATCTATAGTAAGATTTTATAGATCTCCTGAAATGAGGTGACCATAGACAAATTAAAAATAAAGAGACTGTTTGAAACATTGGCGATCTTGACCACCAAGTTTTTGGTACGGCCAGTCGCGCATGGAGGCGCTGCCCGCAATCAACAGACGACTGACATGATAATTTTCCAATTTTGACATTTGTCAGAAAATGACAAACCACGTAATAATTTCAGAATAATTCTAATGTTAATTGTCATCGAAAAATTAATTATAGAAATTATACTATGTACTTGAATTATGAACCCAACGTCGAAAATGGAATGTTTTGTTATTCGAGTTGACGCTGAAATTCCTCGAAATATTCTTTCACAAGGTAAAATATAAGCTGCTTTTCACAAACTGATACTTATTTCCATCCATCAGTCGCAGAAATTTTTGCACAAACTGATACTTATTTCCGTCCATCAGTTTCCATTTCCTATCACCATTTGAGGAAATACGAAGATTATCATCAAACTGGAGTATTTGTTAAGTATACCTACTTGTTCTCCTTTGTGCTAATAAATGAACAAAATTATTGAAGGTTTGTTGTAAATGTAATTTGTTTTTATTTTGGTTGATTTGATGATGAGACTGAAGAATATTTTTAATTTTGTTGTTTTTCGGAGTTTTATTATTGTTTTGTCTGTAGTTGTACCTTGTCCTAGATACAATAAAATGTGTTTCTATAGTGTTCAATTTATTATTCTTGTTTTATAAGATCTTTAATTTTGTTCTTGATATTATGAAATAGAGATTTAATTTGAAACTTTATTTTAACCATGAACGAACTAACAGATTCTACGAATCGATTACTGTGTATATTTCATTAGTGATCGGTTTGCCATTCCTGTATTTCATATGATACAACCATTCATATGGAATACAAGAATGGAAAATCGATCACTCATAAATTATATACCATATCAATCATATAAAAGTAACACATTTGAAAAACCCGCCTTATCTCAATCAGTTTTACCAACTGTATTTAGTTCGGCCAGTTGCGAGATATGTCCCCACTGTCTAAACGTGGTGCCAACTTTTACTACAGGTTTGACCACTCTCTTTATTTTTAGTTTCTCTATGGAGGTGACGATACAATGTTTTTGTAGAGGGGTGGGAGATGATTGTACAGTTTGACTGCACTATAAATCAGAGAGTTCTTCGTTAAATTTGAAGTCGGAATAGGAACTCTTAAATTATTATTTTGGCGAGTGATACCAATAATTGCTTCATATGATGCTTTATTTTTGTGTACTAAACACACAGTTTCGAGAATAAATAAGAAGGAAGGTTCAGGATTTTTTGTGAGAACAGCGGCTTACAAGATACTCTGGGTCCAACTTGACAAAGGTAACGAACTGCACGCTTTTGAAGAACAAATATACTATTGAAGTTTTGGTAACTGCAGATACTCCTAATATGAGATTCAATCAGAGCGTGGTATACTACTTTCGCAGTAGCTGAACCCATTTCTTTCGACACCATCTGCAGAGCATAGCACCCAGATGCTAGTTTTCCATTCAAAAACTCTACATGGTTTTCAAAATCTAGGTTGTTGTCCAGATGGATTCCAAGGAATTTACTCGTATATGCTTGCTCAATGACATAGAGATCACTACAGGAGGGCTAGTTTATTATGTGCTGATGTCACAGCGAAGAGAGTGAATGTGTTTTTTGAGATTCGGCAACGAACCATTGAACAAATCCTTATTTGTGATCATTTATAAATTTCAATGATCTAACAATAGGTGAATGTTTGCTATAATTACTGGCGTGGAACATTATATGGAAGATATTGTTACTTCGAAGAATTCTATTTGGAAGATTGAAGTTTATCAATTGAAGCAATTCGGGTTTTATTAACAATTCATTCAGTAATTTGTAAATGAAGCATATATCATTGACTATTCTACGGTTTGTTAAGGAGTGCATATTGATGATTTTATTAAGGTCACCAACACATGAGATTTATCCATCTCTGAAATAGTAGTTCGAGCTTACAAACTGTCTAACCTTATCATATGTTATAACCATCATGTCCAAGGGTTACCAAAATTTATGAAACATTGTCTGTTTATGTGAAAGTAATAAACGGTACTGGAGCGTGATATTTAGTTTGATTTCCCATTTTTCATTCCACACCTGTTGTAGAAAGTGTCCTGATAATTTTTTTAGAAAAATAAGATTTTTCACATTCCATGTTTTATATGATTATAGTTAACATTCTAGAAATTAGTATTTGGTTTCATAGCTGCCAAATATTCATTCATTTCTAAATTATTTTCAAGCTGTGTGGCGCACAAATAAAAAATATATATTTTTGAACTAATTTAATTTGTTTTTCAAAACTTGTGATTCTCAATTTTTATTTTATACATCATTACTGAAACTCAATCAACGAACTCATAGTGCTCACCGGCGAACGTTGTCGTCCGCTGTGCCTGGTCCTTTTGGTTATGGTATAAATATTGCAATAATAAAAGAAAATGTCATAAAGTAAAGATTCAGATATAAAAACTCCAAGATATTAAGAAAAGTTCACGACAATGAATTAACTTTTCATAGTCGTTAAAATTCAGAAAAACTTGAAAATTTACTGAAGATTTGGAATAGAGGGAACAAGGACAATAAAAGTTATCTGAATTTTAGAAAATTGACTACGTTTCAGCGTTTACTTGTCTTCTTCAGACATGTTTAATTAGTAGCATTTTTTTTAGGTGGTACACCAACAATCTGTGTTGACTTCTTCACTAGATACCTTTCAGAAAGCAAAAATGTATAATTTGAATGAAATATTCCAACATGCTATTAATTATATGTCTGAATAATTGAAAAAAAGCCCTGAAGAAGACGTCAAATAAATGTCGAAACGTTTCCAATTTTCTAAAATTCAGATCACTTCTAAAAACTAAAATATTCATCCGAAGTGTAGCAGTTTCTTGATACTAGTAGTGACACAGTTTATAGCTAAATAATTCTTTAGCTATAAACTGTGGTCTGTGGTAGTGATTTCACACGCTGGGACATTTGAATTGAGATAGGACTCTCTCTAATTTTGTTTGTCTTGTCTAGCCCTCTCCTCTGTGAATATCTACTCTGTGGTTTTAGTTTGTTCCAAATGGAGAGCTAGAAGTGTCACACAAAACCAAGGGTTTTTTCAATGGAAAGGGGTTGTGAAATAAATGAATAATTTGGCAGAGGGGCGAATGACAAAAGGGAAAGAAAACGTCATGAAAGGAAAATTAAGTTGGTGGTTCTGGAATTGATAACTTCATTGCAAGGTCATTCATTTCTATAGGAAGTGTTGCACCGAGCTGCACTGAATACATTTTTGTATCTCACCTTAATATTGGACAGTGAATATTGGGAATTCAAAATTAGATGCCAGGGTGGCGAAAATTCAAACTAGACATATGTACATTGTCTGTCTGTTTTCTCAGAGGTTATACACTTGTGTTTGGAGTTTTTCTTAAAATATTTCCATTCGGTATTATTTTCCAGTTTTTTGTGTAGTGTTATTCATTTCAAGACTCTAGTGAAGTGGTGTATTTAAATCTTAAGACAAAATCATTTGCAAAAACTCACTTTAGAGGAGACAAAGTATGTTCTAAATTGCTAGCAAAAAAAATCTTTATCGAAGTTTCTGGACAGCTTAATGAAGTCATCAGGAATTACTGTTATGAATTATTTTGAAGAAGTGTTGCACATTATTTGTGAATGTCCGAATTGAAAATAAAACTATCAAAAACAGTTTTTTTTGTTTTATCTAAAACAAACAAGATGGTGTGAGAATGAGCCCTTATCACCTAGATATACATATATAGTCACTCTTTTTCCATACTGTATGAATAATCTTCGGTATGTTGAAAAATATCTCTTTTTTCTCTTCTTAACTTTCTTTTTTCTTCTCAACTCTCTTTGAAGACGATACAGGAATATTTTGGGAAGGGATTGTATTATTCTTCAAGAGCCCATCGTCTGTCTATAGACTCGCTTAGTCCTAGATTAGTCTGAACCAGAACGTTACGTCCATTTTCTAACGGGAAATGATGAACACTTATTACAGTATAACGGTATCGTTTTGCCAATAGAATCACATTGAGGTACACAACAATAATGATTTGAACTTGAATTACTCATTTTTTAACTCGAGGACCTACAATATAGTCAACAGAACATTCACCAGGTAAACAAGAATTTCTTAAATGTCAACAATCACAAGAGATTCGACAGAATCATATAAACAATAATGTTTCAAAAAGTAAACAATGTACTTATGTATAGTTTGAAAAATCGACATCAGAGGGGGTATCCGTTATTTTGAATTCCCAATACTTCTAGCTCATTTACTAAATCAGTATAATAACGGAAAGACTATTACGCCTCGACTATTTGTTTTCTTATCTTTGAATTCCTATCATGACTATTTATTTTCGATGACGACAATATGGAACACGCATGACTTCATTTTTAGGGGTTCAAATTAAAAAACATATATTACAGTTGTCAATTTGCATTTTTTTAAATTATCGCACTGCCTATACACTCCAAAGTTACAACTCTTTGAGAACCTCAGCGCTAAAACTTTGACATGTGTGAATCAACGATGCACGCAAACGCCCTTCAGAGGAGCAAAGAGAGTAAACGTTATCTGTATAGGAGGTCCTAATAAGCTCTAGCCAATTAGAATCTTGTACCATTAACCCGTCATAGTGACGTACATGAGTACAGGTGGCCCACGTAACATACAGAGTGGTCCAATATACATTCAAGAGCCTGTAACTCTCAGATACCAGAGTGCGCTAGTTCGCCACTGTCCAGAGAGAATGGTGGCCATGACCGAAGAGAGTAAACATTATCTGAGTAGGAGAGTCTATTCCCCATAAGACAATAGTGACACTAATAGAAAGAGATGAAAGATCATTTGTGAGTCATAGTGACATATCATGACCACCATTCTCTCTGGACAGTGGCGGACTAGCGCACTCCACACTCTGGTTACAGGCTTATTGGACCTGTATGTTACGTGGGCCACCTGTACTCATGTCCATGTACGTCACTATGACCCGTTAATGGTACAAGATTCTGATTGGCTAGAGCTTATTAGTACCTCCTATTCAGATGTTTACTCTCTTTGGGCCATGTCGTCCATATACGTCACTATGACTCACAAATGATCTTTCATCTCTTTCTATTAGTGTCATTTTCTTATGGGAAATAGACTCTCCTACTCAGATAACGTTTAATCTCTTTGGCTCTTTGGGCGAGGAGTACAAACGCTTGGTCTCTTGTTGATGGCTGCTAAAACAAACGAACAAAACTCATCCGTCACATGCCACTTGACAAATGTCATTACAATTAACCTGTCAACCGTCAAAGTCAAAACTGTCAAAACAAGTCACGAAGTCTGGATGATAGTTACTACAATTTGTCAATAAACAATACTTTTGGGGAGTCTTGTGATGCTTTCAACGAATTGATAGATACATAAATATCACTCCTTTTATAAATTTTAAGGATTGGTTTCGATCCTGTGTTAATCAAATCAACCAAAGGTGAGTCCATTACGAGAAATGAATATTAAATAGTAAACTTAAGATATTTGATTTGACTAGTTAGCAATATCGGTAAATACTTGGTGCGCTTATTGCATATATTGGTCATCATTTCATTAAGAACAATCTATGGTTAGCAAAATTCGAATTAATTGACTTGAAAGTCATCTGATTCAGGTATTCCAAGAAAATAAATGGTCTTCAATTAATCTTTTGTGGTTATTTTCCCTTAAATTGTATGAAGAAGCTGACTCTATTGATGGGCAACCATAATTATTTTAGTTGAGAGAATTAAAAAATCAGTTGATGAGAAGAAATTCTGGATGGCCACTAAATTCTGAAATAGAGGTGATGAAATGGATTTAACTATAATTGTTACTTCGAAAATATTTTTTTCATAAATATTATATATAACTTTCAAGGTGTGTTGGCTATAAAAAATTATATTTTCCATCAAATTCAGTGTATGTGCAATTGGCTAAAATAATGTTTTTTTCCTTTACAGATAGACTCCGTGTGGGGTTGGGCGTCTCCGCCCTTACGCTTACAACTGGCTGCACACCTCCGCGGTCCGTGCAGGATGGGGGAGATGACTGGGGGCGACCGTCCCCCTTCCCCAGCCCGCCTCTCCCACTCCTCTGAAAAACATCCAAAGAACACGCTGACGGAACTCAATCTTCTCCGTAGGCATCGCGAGCTCTGCGACGTTGTTTTAAATGTAGGCACCAGGAAGATTTTCGCCCACCGAGTGATCTTGAGTGCGTGTAGTCCTTATTTTCGAGCCATGTTCACAGGGGAGTTGGCCGAATCTCGGCAAACCGAAGTTACTATCCGGGACATAGACGAGTTGGCAATGGATCTTCTGATAGACTTTTGTTATACTTCACATATAGTGGTGGAGGAATCCAACGTTCAGATGTTATTGCCGGCAGCTTGTCTTTTACAACTGACTGAAATACAAGATATATGTTGTGAATTCCTGAAACGACAATTGGATCCTTCAAATTGTTTAGGAATCAGGGCTTTTGCAGATACTCACTCTTGTCGCGAGCTATTGAGGATCGCAGATAAGTTCACACAACATAATTTCCAAGAGGTTATGGAATCGGAGGAGTTTCTGCTGCTGCCCATAGGTCAGTTGGTAGATATTATAGCGAGTGATGAACTCAACGTACGTACTGAAGAACAAGTTTTCAACGCAGTCATGTCCTGGGTTAAATATAATGTTTCTGATAGGAGGCAACATTTGCCCCAAGTGCTGCAACATGTACGACTCCCTCTATTGAGCCCGAAGTTTCTTGTTGGGACCGTTGGGTCGGATTTATTGGTCAGGTCTGACGAGTCTTGCAGAGATCTTGTAGATGAGGCAAAGAACTATTTATTGCTACCTCAAGAAAGGCCGCTCATGCAGGGACCAAGGACACGTCCACGCAAACCAACTCGGAGAGGTAAATTTTGTAGAAGTACACCTTGGAGAATGTATAAAAAAGATTCTACGCAAACAACTAATCGAGCTTTAAATAATGTTGATAGTCAATTTCACAGTTATTATTTTTTCAGGGGAAGTATTATTTGCCGTTGGTGGTTGGTGTAGCGGAGATGCTATAGCATCAGTTGAGAAGTTTGACCCTCAGACGATGGAATGGAAAATGGTCGCCCCCATGAGTAAAAGGAGGTGTGGCGTAGGAGTAGCAGTACTCAATGATCTTCTCTATGCAGTGGGTGGGCATGATGGACAGAGCTATCTGAACAGCATTGAAAGGTGATAATATATTGTCAGGATGTAGATTAAAAACTATATTTGTAACAGTATGTCGATATTACTAAAAAATTCCACCAGTGTAACAGTATGTTGATGGACTGTTTTTATTTTTCAATAATATCAATGAATAATACATATAATAGTTATATATTATATGGGTTGCTGTCACCAGTGTTATAATTTAAAAAAAACTATTTCGATACATAACACATTCAGTTACAGAACATCTCTATAATACTTATTCTGTCTCCTTGAAAAGCAAATTAGTTCTTATCAAAAATAAACTAGACTTTAGGTTTTCCAAATTATTCCCCATTTCTATCCTCTTTCAGATTATTACTTTCAATCGGAACTAGGCTTTATGCTTTTCCAATTCTTTTCCTTTACCATCCCCTTAAATAACACGAGAAAAATAACTTTAACACTTATATGAAGTTCAAAAATATATCACAACCAAAATTTAGCAACAAAATCTCCAAAACATTAAATATAGGGTATATGTTCAAACTACAATCAGAAATAAAAACACAAACCACTTCAAAACAATAATCCTCTGTGCCACTCGAAATGGTTGACAGTCAAAAACAAGTTGTCTGTGACCCACAGGAAATCACAGAATTTTTTTTGGAACAATTTACTCTACAGCCTGAAACTCACAATTTGAATATGAATGAAATCGCTCATCTCAAAAGGTCAGTCCCTTTCTCTTTCTTTCTGAGACCAACGGACAGCCAAGAAGTTGAAAGTGTTATAAGAATCTGGCAACCAAATTCTCTGTGGTATAGATGGAATACCAAGCGTTGTGATCAAAACTGCTGCACATGAAATATCAGAACCACTTGCAAAACTGCCCAATATGGGTTTCTCAACGGGTATCTTTCCAGATAAGCTAAAAAATGCAAATATCACACCAGTCTATAAAAATGGTCTAAAAAGTGACTTCTCAATCTATAGACTCTTACCAGTATTCTCGAAGGTCCTGGAGAGACTACTTGATTTTTTGAAAGAACACCACATTCTCAACTCATGTCAACACAGTTTTTTACCAGGAGAGTCATCAGAAAAGGCCATTTACCACTCACTTAAATCTTAGTTGATCATATTGATAAAGGAGAACTATCAACAGGTATATACTTCGATCTCTCCAAAGCTTTCGATTCCCTAGACCATGATATCCTTCTCAAAAAACTTGAATGCTTTGGCATCAGAGGTATACGTCTGCAGCTGCTCAAATCTTTCTTGACAGGAAGAACTCATCAAGTTAGTTCAAGGTTTGAAATTGTTGGGAGAATTCGAGTATACAATTCCTCCACTAAAAATACCAACACTGGTGTCCCTCAAGGGTCTATCCTCAGACCCTTATTGTTCATAATATATGTGAGTGATCTACCAGACTGCCTTTCAACACCAGCTGTTTTTCAATATGCCGATGACACATTTATCAAATTGTATTTGTAAATTTATAATATGAAATTATGTATGTTTATTAGGGTATCCTATTTAAATAAATATCTTATCATGTCTAGTAATGGACAAAAATGTTGAAAACCTTTCAAAAAAGGCAACAAATGAAATGTTAACCTGGTGCAACAACAATAACCTATGTTTAAATAAAAAAAAAAAAAAACGTGTCAGTGCAGTTCAGTAACCGCTTTGAACCAAACAGTAATATCCTAATACAACTTGGTGATAAATCATACAACTTGGTAATAAATCAGTTCCCATTCTGATACTAAATTCCTAGGTGTTGAAATTGACAGTAAATTGTCTTTTGGAAATCATATCTCCCATACTACAAAGAACCTGAATAAAATGTGTTACACCATACGTAAACTAAAGGTTTCTGTGGACATCGCTGTTTTGAAAACATATTACTTTGCTCATGCTCAGTCAATCTTAACTTATAGTATAGGATCCCGATATAAAAGACCTTCACCGAGATGTTTATTTGATGAAATGTGTTTTATATTTCATTTAATATGTCAATAAATATATTGCATATGGGTTGCCTAACAAATTTCAGTCACAAATATGATTAATTAATAATTTAAAAAAATTTTTTCTTCAAACATTTCACCGAAATGTTCAAACAATTTTTTTTTTTTATTATTAATTAATCATATCCTGGACTGTAATTTGTTAGGCAACCCATATGCAATATATTCATTGACATATTAGATTAAATATAAAATACGTTTCATCAAATAAACATCTCGGTGAAGGTCGTTTTTATCCGGATCTTAGACTATTATGGCTTGATTTTCTGAGAGGGATCCCATCACGCGGATAGAGATTTCCTGGCACAGAAGCGTGTTATAAGGTGTATACTAGGAACACACTTTCTTGAACCCTGCAGACCACTTTTCAAAAGGCTTGGTATACTACCACTTCCCTCTCTTTACATGTACAGGCTACTAATTTTTGTTAAAAGTAATTCAAACCTCTTTATAAGAAATGCAGATGGATATAATAGCAGTGATAGAGTACTGCGTTCTTCCAACAACCTGAGAATTCCAATACACAGTACAGCCTTATTCGAAAGGGGGGCAGAATACCGAGGAATAAAAATTCTCAATTCTCTACCAAGTGATCTCAAATCAATCAAAAGTATAAATTTATTTAAACATAAAGTTAAGGATTATTTACTAGAACACTGCTTCTATTTTGTTGAAGAGTATCTCACCTGATTGTTTATATTAAGAAAATGTTTAGGTTAAGAATGCTTCTGTTATGTTTATAAAAATGCTTGTGTTATGTTGCTGCCTTTCATGACGTGAACTTTTTAACTTATTGAACTATTGAATTTTATACATTTGACTATGTCAATGTCCAATTGGATCTTATGACAATAAATATTATTATTATTATTAATCTAGGAAAAAAATGCTTTAATGAAAGAGCCCGTACACTCCGCTGTGCCAAAGTAATTTACCGCTAAGTCACCATTTTGTATCATGACATTCATTCACCCTCATATTATTATAAAAAAGCTATGTTTATTTCCTGAATTACTAGAAGCATCGCAACTCACCAAGTATGCTTAAAATATTTCTTTCCATTAACCGACTGCATTTCCCAGTTCTTAAGTGATCCCGGGGGGATTTCACGTTATTTTCGTATAACATCGGTATTGACACTTGCCGTAATTTCCGTTATTCAAATAATCTATACTCTAGCTCCCCAAAAAGTTACAATAAAATTTCGCTACATTTAATTTTGATGATTCAAACTTTCTCGCGTCTGCACTGATTTTGGATGAAACTTATCCGTTAGTTAACATTAGTGGCTTGCGGCTGCCTGCCGAGCGTGAGACACTCTCTCCGAACTCTCGGAATAGACTTCCCGCAGGCTACTTATTTTTCAAGCACATCCAGCTCAAGAGCCGCCATATAATACGGCTCAAAGTACCATTTAGGAGGTCTTGACATTTCCTGATTTAGCGAAAATATGCTAGCGCGACCACCCACGACGGTATGATTGGTTCGTTGTCAAGTATCTCTAGAACCGACGATTAAGTTAGTTACATTGTAACAATTCGACTTGTGCTCAGTTCCAATATAATAATTTGATCTGTACTCGAGCAACGCATGATTTTTTTAAGAAGCAACTATAATTGTACGCTCTTCCACCATTTTTCCTAAAATTCTGTTAACTAAATCTAATAACACCATACAGGGTGTTACATATTTAAAACTTTTCAATGAGCTTTCCAATTCCAAATGGAACACATCATTCAATAGGCCCTTTAGAATTATCTTTTACTTGACCTTCCCATTTGATATATTTTTATTGGTGCCTGCTGTGGGACAGCCTAACTTAGTAAAATTTTGGCTTTGTGCCATAAAATTAAAGAATAAAATTAAAATCTAGTGGTTTTTTTTTTCAAAAAATTAGTGGTTTGAATTATATTCTAGATAAAAGTTTTAGTTGAATATGTGTACTTATACATAATATAATATTTTTTTTTCCATTCTACAGGTATGATCCACAAACTGATCAATGGTCCTGTGATGTTGCGCCAACTACATCTTGCAGAACTAGCGTTGGAGTTGCTGTATTAGATAATCTGTTATATGCTGTTGGTGGTCAAGATGGAGTTCAGTGTTTGAATCACGTTGAAAGGTAAAGCACTTAGTAACAAACCCGTAAAAAATCTACTTAGTTCAAGAACTATTTTTATATGATACCTATAAAATGTAATTTAAAATGATTTATAAAAAAAACATGAATTTAAATGATTCATGATATATAGCAAAACAATTATTGAAATTAGCCAAAAAAACTATTAATAAATTATTTTAAGAACGTTTTCAAACACATAACTTGAAGCATCTAAAAAGTCCAGTAGATTTGAAAATGAATTTGCTGGTCTCAATATGATGAGGAACAAATTCGAGTATTGGCCAGAGATCAGAACAGTTAATTCAACCATCAATTAGTTTAACCAAGAAATATAGACATGCTCAAAACTCTTCTCTGCTCAAGGCAATTCAAACTCATTTCAAGAAAATCTTGAAGGCACGCACACTAAAAATGTATTCTGTCTGCCTCAAGTAAATCAACATCACCATAATTGTAAGTAGCTAAGTAATTCATTCAAATAGGCAAGCCTGATACAAACATACAATGAACAATATCTAGTGAATACAGTTACAACATTAAAATTAAGATATATTAAAATAACTAAAATAAAATTAAAGCTAATATTTAATATAAGTTCCCTCAATGATCGCTTAAAACACCTCAAATTCTCTGATTTTTTACATTTATGGGTAGTTTTTTAAATTAATCCAAACCTTTGAAAAACAAGGAATCCATACAGTTTTTTGAGTTAAAGTGAATTTAGTCACCTTTTTTTAGCAATAGTGAAGGAATAAGGATAGCAATAAGCGTAAAAATAATTATGTACTGAACCTATTTTATACAACAAATTTAGATTTAGCAATAACTTTAAGAATGACAGGACACATATTAGTCTGATTAACAAGTTAAAAAACGGGTTAATTCTTGTTTCCGGTCCTAAAAATATGTGCGGTAGCTCATCGATTCGGAATGACGTCTAGAAAAATGTATCTCGAGCATTTATTAGCACATAAAAAATTGCAATTGTTATTAACAAAATAAGATTAAAAAAAAAGATATCAAATCAATCAAATATACTTTATTGTCATAAGTATAACACTTGTCGACAAAGCTAATTAGATATACAATTAACAGATAACAATCAGTAAAAGAACAATACAAAATATCTCCATAGAGTAAGACATCAAACTCATATAAAATAACTTAGATAGTACATATAAAAATAAAACATGTATAAAAGATTTCCAATTTACAAATTAAAATTTCAGACTACCTTCTGCTAATTAAAACTTATGGTGGATATGTTAATTGTGTGAAATAATAATAATATATGCTTTATTGTCCAAAGAAAGTAATCTTATTGACAAAATAATTTATCGTTAAGGAAAGAAGTGGTATTAAAATTATTTATGGAAACAGTCCGTTAGTATCTCGAGAAATTAAAATTGTAGGGCACAGAACAACACAAAAAATAAAAAAGAAAGACTATGCATTACAAAGTATAAAACGGCAATGTCATGTAAATTATAAAATATAAAAATATGATAAAAGAAAAGAGTATAAAGGTAAAAAGCTACAAAAATATTTTCAAAAACTGTCATTGTAAAACTCTTGCAGACTATAATAGGGTCTAACACTGAGGAGGTCTTTTAGAGTTTTTCTGAAACGAATGTAATCCAAAGCTTTCAAGTGATGTGGTAGATGGTTATACATCTTGAGGCCATTAAACACAATCGAGTCCTTAATGAGGGATGATGTAGGTAAAGGTAGTCTGAGATCATTGGAATGTCGGTTGGCATAGGTAAAGGTGGCAGAGGGAAAATTTGTTCTATGTTTGTGTAATAGACAAACTGATTCTAAAATGAAGATAGCATAAACAGTTAAAATCTTGTTCGTCGCAAATAAAGGCCTGCAAGAGTCCGTCGTCGGACTTTGCACAGGTATCTGAGTGCTCTTTTTTGTAGAAAAAAAACTGACTCAAATTGGGTTTTAGTACAAACGCCCCAGAATGGGATTCCATATCTTAAGTGTGACTCTATTAGTGCGTAATAAGCGCTTTTTGCTGCAGTTAAGCCCAATTCATTTGAGGTAATTCTAACTGCATAGCATCCTGAAGCAAGTTTTTTATTAAGAGATGCAATGTGATCATTAAATTTTAATTTATTATCTATACTAACCCCAAGGAATTTGGCGTAAGTTCTGTTCTCAATGAAACTTTGATTTGAAGTCAAAGGTATGTTGTCAATACTACATCGGAATGATACAATATTCGTTTTAGAGATATTGAGAGACAGGAGGTTAGAGTCGCACCAATCTTTGATTTTAATAATATCCAACAGATAGTTTTGTGAAGATCCAACTATTTTATCAGTCCATAGTATGCTGGTATCATCCGCTAATAGTGTGAATTGGCCTTTTATATCTATAGAAGCCAAATCGTTTATGTACAGTAGAAACAGTATAGGGCCTAGTACTGATCCTTGTGGTACTCCGCTGTTTATGTCAGCTGGCAACGAAGTTGTTGTAGACTTAACAATTTGACTTCTACCTGTGAGATAGGAATTAAACCATCTATGAGTATTTCCACTGATGCCATAATGATGCAGCTTATGCAGCAGAATTTTATGATTTACCAGTCAAAAGCTTTGGATAAATCACAAAAACTGCTGCAGTCACATCTTTAGTATTGATGTTGTTATATACTTCATATAGGAATGAGAATATGGCATCATGTGTGCTCTTCTTGGATTGGAACCCAAACTGCTTACTATTAATTATATTATTTCAGTAACAAGAATTCAGTTAAACGATTTTTCACCAGTTTCTCAATCAGCTTTAGCTAGCTGAAGGAATGAGGGAAATGGGGCGAAAATTCGAGGGATCCTCTGGGTCTCCACCTTTGTGAAGTGGAATAACAACCGATGTTTTAGGAAAGTTGGAAATATGCCATCCTCGAAAGATTGATTTATTACAGCAACCAAAGCATGAAGAGCTTCAATGGGAAGATTTTCAAAAATTTTTATTGAAATTTCGTCGATTCCCGAAGACTTTTTATTTTTTATAGATCTTATCACCTCCTTTAGTTCACTGATATCTGTGGCATGTAAGATTAGTTTTTCATTAGTGACGATTTTTTCTAGGTGTATGAGGGGATCATATGGAATTGAAGTATTTTTTGTTAGTTTTGCAGCTATTGAACAGTAATATTTGTTCAGTATATCTGCAGGTATTGTGTTTACTCGAGATTGTGCATTCTTTCCTGTAAGGTCGTTTACTATAGACCAAGCCTCTTTTGCTTTATTTTTTGCATCGGAAATCCTTTTCTGATAAAAGTTCATTTTTGCATATTTAATTAGCCGCCTATAGATGTTTCTATATTTCCTCACATAGATATGAAATGATTCAATGTTGGTGAATTTTTTTATATAATTAAGTGAGCGTAGGTTTCGTGAGGATATTTTTATGCCTTTAGTTAGCCACTGTTTTTCTTGTTTTGCTTTTATCTTTTGATAAGGAAACGATTCATTGAAAGTACCTACAAGATGGTTATAAAGTGCAAAAAATGAATCATTCATTTCCAGAATATGATTCCAGTTAGTTAGGAGGCAGTTTTGGTAGAACCTATTATAGTTTGCAGCACTGTAGATTCTCCCGTACCTAACTTTCTTACATTTATTAATTGGATCAAGTTTCATTGTGAACTGTATTCAGCTTTACGTTAATAACTCAAAAACTATCAATATTTAAGAATTTTTGAAAAAAGATCCCTAAAGAGGAGGAAATTTCAAATAAAAAATTTCCGACTCCCGGAATTCTATATCCATTGTTTATAATTTTTATTCAACGCCGAAAATAGGTCTCCGCGCGGCCGTTTTTTATAGTATTAAATATTAATTTGAAAATTTGAAAAAATTATGGTGTCATCAGAACACTTGAAAGAATAAAGCCCCGTTGGGAAAAAAATATGTCGATTTTTCAAAAAGTTATAGATTGTTAATTACTCATTTTTATCCAATCTCTGTTTTTATAAAAGTCGACATAAAAGTTTAAATTATTGACCATTTTTTTTTTGGAGCCCTTTTATATATATATACTTAACAGGAGTGATAAAAGTTTATTGAATTTTATATTTTGTTTGTTATAATTTTTTTAAATTAACAAAAAATAAAATATTAAAAAAATGCTGTTAAAATTTTTTTTTTTTGACAAATGTGATTATATACCTGTTTTTGCTTCTAACAATGGCATTAATTATCGTAGGAAAAACATTTTTTACGTCATTTGTTAAGAAATCGTTTATAAACAAATAGAAAAGTATAATATTAGAAAAAAAATTTTACCGTTTCATTGACAAGACAAAATGATGATCTAAAAAAAACCTTGAATAAATTTTTTAATTGTTTATGATAGTTTTTTTTATATTTCGTTTGTTTAAATAATCAATTGAGAATTTTTTTTCACTTTAAATATTATAATTACTATTTCTCTATAGATTAATATTTCATTTAATTGTTTATTAAGTTAACAATTTGTTATAAACAATTTGTGACCCTCGGTTTATTTTTTTCCTGAAAGTAAAAAAAAAATACAAAAACAGCCAAATATAACAAAGTACTGAAAAAAATTGCCTTTAATTTTTTATAAATTTTTTAATATCAATTTAGTACTTTGTAATATATGGCTGTTTTTGTATTTTTTTTTTCACTTCCAGGAAACAAATAAACCAAGGTTCACAAATTGTTAACTTAATAAGCAATGAAATTATTGATAAAAAAAATATTTTTTTTTGTTAACCTATAGACATAAGTATGCTAATTATGATTTTTAAAGAAAAATATTTTTTTATATAATTATTTAAACAATAAAAAAAATATTTAAGTTTTTTTTTTAAATCATAATTTTGTCTTGACAATAAAATGATAAGAAATAATTTTATAAAAATATTATACTTGTCTATTTGTTTATAAACAATTTCTTAACAAATGACGTGATTTTTTTTTTCCTTAATTAACCATTTGTCAACAAAAATTTTTTGAAAAATTTTTTTTAATTGTTATTTTTTTTTATTTAAAGAAATTATAACTAAACAAAATATAAAACTTTAATAAACTTTCATCACGTGATCTTGTTAAGTATGTATATAAGAAGGGCTCCAAGAAGCAAAAAATTTATAGGTCAATTCTTTAAACTTTTATGTCGACTTTTGTAAAAACAGAGATTGGATAGTTGTGTATTTGTAGTCTTTTTTTAACAATACTGTGATTGTGAAACGTTTGTGAATTTATATATAAATAGCTGACCCAACAGACATCCTGTCCAAATTTCTATATTCCCTAAATTTTGGTTCCTCTCGTCCTTGTAGAATTTCTTTTTTCTTAAGTTTTTGTAAGGTTCCATCTAGGTTATGCCTTTGACTCTGCCCACTTCCTGTTATCCCGTTTTTCCGTTATCGAGTTATCCCGTTTTCCCATTATCCCAAAGTTCTTTGGTTATTTTGTTAATTATATATTCAGCGTTATTATTCAGAGTACTATCTATAATGAAACAGTGTTACAATTTGTAAAGCATCACCATCAATTTCTTCCAAATTTATTAGTTTGAATTTGTTTTTTGTTGGTATAATCATAGCTTTAAATTTTAAAGTAAGTATTAGTACATTCAAGTAATTATAATAATAATATTTATTCTCCTTTAGAAAATTTACATTTTGTAGGAACATCAGTTGGTCAAAGATCAAAAAATAAAAGATATAATATAAAAAATATCTTGAAATAATAGATAGTGGGTTGATTGCAATAAGACAAACAAAAATACAATAGCACCATCAAAGTATAAATCATGATACCAGTATAAATCATGATACCAGTATAAATAAAATTAATGTGGTTCATAACGATATTTCTGTTCTCCTTGTTCAATGCTTCGAACACAAGTTTACTTTAGAAACAGTTGTTGGACAGAACATGTTTTAATTGACATTTGAATTGTGTTAAAGGTTTATTCCTTAAGGTAGTTCCGCCACAGACAGTTGAATTAGAAAATTATTTTTGACGGAATCGAAAAATTTTAAAGGACTCTTCGATTTGAAACGTGAAAAAAAATTTTTTTTGAAGGGCACTCCCCCCCCCCCCAATCGACTTCTAGAAAATTTCTTTGTTATAGAAAGTCGGCGACTCAAAAAATTGATGTCCCAAAAAGACGCAGCTAAAAAAAAATTCAGACCCCCCCCCCCCCCCCCCCCCTTCACTAGAAATCATACGTCATGGGAAAAAATTATCATTTTTCGATAAAACTTCAATGAACTTTTTTGTAGTACTCTTTTTGAACTTTTTTTTGGGGGGGAAGGGGGGTATCGTTAAAATCGATGGGGTCAACTAGGAGTTTTTTTTTCGCGTTCAGACCCTCAAATGGTCCCCCGTCCTTCTTTAAAAAGTCCCCTGGCACAATCCGCATTTCTCTACGACCCCCCCCCTTTAGGCTGTGCGCTTCCCCGTGGACTATTTTGAATAACGAGAGTAGTTTTGATTATATCTGTCAAACTAGATGGTCAATCACTTTGTTTTTTTTTCACAATATCTGTGATATCCTGCTCTAGCTCCTCCTCGTTTTCATAAACTTCTTAATTTTAGTCGAACGGTAGAATTAATAATGTGCGCTTCCCGCGGACTATTTTGAATAACGAGAGTAGTTTTGATTATATCTGTCAAACTAGATGGTCAATCACTTTGATTTTTTTTCACAATGTCTGTGATATCCTGCTCTAGCTCCTCCTCGTTTTTCATAAACTTCTTGATTTTAGTACTAACGGTAGAATTAATAATGTGCTGTTTGCCTATGCATGGTCCATATGTTACGTGTTAATTGAGTCAACTTCAATTATATATATCTCGGGTTCGGGAAGGTGAAACTTGTTAAAATTTTATAGAGGTGTTGTTCACATGTTAAACAATACGTATGCCAATTTTAATAATTTCTTAATTCAACTGTCTCGTGGCGGAACTACCTTAACTCTATGGGAAGAATGTTAAAGTGCCGTACGTCATTTTATTTATGTTTCTGACAGCTATTTCCAAGATGTTATCTGATGCGTATAAGAGAGTATAATAAGCAAATAAATTCAGAGTATGAAGGGTAGGAATGAAGTTTAAGTCATTCAAATATATGATGAATAGCAATGGGCCCAATACACTACCTTGAGGTACCCCGATATTCAGTTTAGTTTCATCAAACACATAATTTTTCATTTGGTTTACCTGTTTACCTCCAACCAAGCCAAAACTGTTCCACTTATAGCATAGTATGGTCTCAACTTTTTAATCAAAATATCAACAACTTTATTTTGATCAATTTTTTTCTTCTGTTACTGTCCGCTGAATTGCTGTTTCAAATGAATGTTTTTTTTTCTGAAACCATATTAGTATTCCAAAAATATATATTTTTGTTGAAATTATTCAACAATTGTTTGTAATCTGCGGTCTCTAGAACATTCTCAAGCATAGGGAATGTATTTCCAAAACCTATTAAAATGATTTGGAAAGGTTTCTTTTTCTAAAGAAGTATTAATAACATTTTGAACATGTCTAAACACTTCAAATGTTTCTTTCAAAAACTTTTAGTTTAGTATTTCGTTTTTATTCACCTTATTCAACCCGAAACAATTTTTCTTAACTGACCTACTGTTAGTAGTTCAAATTTATCAAAATTCTATAAAAGTTTATAGTTCGCTAAAGACTAGGACGGGCCATCTTTGATGCTCTCACATATGTTGCAAATACTGTTAATAAAAAATGAGTTGAAATAGTTTGCTTTTCCAAATCATTAGTGACAACTTCACCTTAAATTCCATCAGAAAATAAATTTAGAAAAGTATGTGTCTATTTTAAGTTTGACAAGTAATTTTAAGTATTTCTTTTGGATCATAACGAGGACTACAAACAATACTACTAAATTCTAATTCTAACACACACGTGAATTATACTTTGACTATTACAAGAAGAGAAAGAAGTCACATGTGGTTCTCTAGATGAACCCTAGCAACTTTAATAACAATGTTAGAGATCGAAAACTAAACTCAAATCCTTAACTGTAGTAGTAATATCAAGCACAAGTGATGAGAGTTTATTGTATTACCTATTTTTTTAAATAATTTGTAGTTCAGCAACATAAAGAAGCAGCTACTAGAGCAAATAACATCTCTGGACGCTGTGGTGTCACACAATCAAAAATTGACATTTTTGAACATCTCTTATATCGTTAACAAAAAGGTTGAAAAACACTGAGCCAATATGAGTTCCTTGAGGGACTCTAGAGTTTAAAAAAATGCTAGAGGATACAGATCCAGCATATTCAACAAATTGCAATCTATGTGAAAGATAGCTCTCAATCACTTTGAGACATTTCCATTAATTCCTTGAGCAAGTAATTTTTCTAGTAAGAGATCAGGGTTTGACTCTATCAAATGCTTTTGAAAAATCTGTGTAGATAGAGTAAACTTGTGAACTCTTTTCTATGGCATTCAATAGTGAAATTGGTATATAATAACAAATTTGTTTTGTCACTTAATGAATTTCTCGATTCAGGGGTGAACAGGGATATTTCCTGACCAACTTAAAACTTCCATTATTATTCCACTGCACAAGGGTGGTGATACTGATAATCCCTCTAATTATCGACCGATAGCACTAATTCCAACTTTAGCGAAATTAATAGAAAAATTGGTAAAAAAGAGAATATTGAGTTTTCTCTCTAAACATAAAATTTTAAGTGATACCCAGTTTGGATTTCAATCCAATAAAAACTCAAATGATGCTATCTTCGATCTCTTATTCAATATATATACTGTAATCAACGATGGTGAGGCTGTGGCAACAGTGTTCTGTGACCTGTCGAAAGCCTTTGACTGCGTTGATCACGGAATATTGCTGCAAAAGATTCAGTACTACACGGTAGAGAGCAAATTGTCAAGACTAATATACATTCTTCATTGGGACAGATACAATTTGGGGTTCCTCAGGGCTCAGTCCTTGGACCAGTTCTATTTTTACTGTATATTAATGATATAACTAACATCAATATCTCAGGTAAGTTCACATTATTTGCTGATGACACTGCTATTACATGGTACAACAAAAAGACTGACTAATTAAACAAAGCAGTCAACGAAGATTTAACTAAGGTAACAAACTGGTGTGACTCCAATAAACTATCATTCAACATCAATAAAACAAATCTGCTTACGTTTAAATGTGAGCTTGATGACATAGACCTAGAATCAGGAATCATTGAAAATAAAAACAACACAAAATATTTGGGTCTTCACATAGATAGTAAATTAAAATTTGTTGATCATGTGATCGCACTGAGAAAAAAACTCTCTTCTGGTGTTATGCAGTGAAGCTTACTTCACAAGAATTAAATTTCTAGCTGCAAAGATGGTTTATCACTCCCTCGTCAATCACATATCCGCTACGGCATTGCATTTTGGGGAAGTTGCAACAACTACTTATTGAACAGTGTACTCATCCTACAGAAACGAGCCTTAAGATACTTGTGCAAAGCTAAACCTCGAGATTCTTGCAAAGAGTTGTTCAAATCCCATAAAATATTAACAGTAATTGTCCTGTATATCTTGGAAACAGCATCAATAATAAAAAAACATAAAACTAAGTTTGGCTCTCACTCCTCTACACACAACACTCGACAAAACAGAGATGTAAAACTTCTGCTACCCACCTCAAGTCTCATTAAAGACTCATTTATTTACAATGGTTGCAAAATCTACAATCATCTTCCCAATGACTTAAAAGAAATTGAACCACCAACTAAATTCAGAAAAGAGCTAAAATATAAATTAATGGAAAGAACCTATTATAGTTTGGATGAGTTTTTTATTGACTCAATAATTTAGTGTTATTTATGTTTGTTAACTTATTTTTTTATTTTTACTGTATTTTGTAATTTTTTAACTTTTATTGTAAATGTTTTATTTTTTTACCTTATATGTTTATACTGATTTTTATTAATTTTTATCCTTACATTGTATTGCTTTGTAACCATGATTTCTTCATGAATACAATAAAGTATATATTGATTGATTGAACCATGCTGCGAAACTAGAAGTTCTTTTTTTTTTTGCTGTGGATGAAAGTTTCCATTGCACTAAAAATAATTTCCCGAACAGAAAAGATTGGTAGAGTTGTTTTTTCAATTTGTAGATATGATCCAAAAGAAAACAAATGGACCAAAGTGGCGCCGATGACGACTCGGCGTTTAGGAGTAGCTGTAGCAGTACTAGGAGGTTATCTCTATGCCATCGGAGGCTCAGACGGACAATCACCGCTCAATACTGTAGAAAGATATGATCCCAGGCATAACAAATGGACCTTAGTGAGCCCTATGTCGACTCGAAGGAAACACCTGGGATGTGCGGTGTTTAATAATCTAATTTATGCGGTAGGAGGACGAGATGATTGCATGGAATTGAGTAGTGCAGAACGGTACAATCCACATACGAATTCGTGGAGTCCGATCGTAGCAATGACTTCAAGGCGCAGTGGCGTAAGTATTTATAATTCACTTTTTGAAATAGAGCTGATTTTAGGCGGAGGCCCAGGATGCCAAAGACAATTCGTTAGATGTAAAATCTGTTTGAGATTATTCGTTTTTTTATTATTATTACTGAGTCACTCCATAATTATCAATTCAAAATAAAAACAAGCACTCAAAAGATACAATAAATTTCTATAACACTAATGAAGTCTTCAATACTTTCTAACTATTAGACCAGGTTCGATAATTTTTGAAACCAAAAAAAATTATAGTAGGATGAAACCCATTGGAAAAGGAAGAGAATATAACGAAAATGAAAGGAAAAATAATTTACAGGCGATCTGAGGTCGGGAAGTGGAAGGGGGTGAGTTTTCAAGGTTAAAAAACGGTTTATCTCGATTTCTGGCAAAACTACAGTCCTATAGAAAAAAGTTAAGTTGTAGGTAATAAAAAGATCTACAACTTTTGTATTTACCTTTTTTCACATTACCTCAAAATTTATGTGAAAAATTCAAATAACCAAGTTTTTGGTTTTTTATTTTTATCTTTACAAAAAAAAAATTTTTTCACGAAATTTGGTGAAAATTTACCTTTTTATGTCCCAAACACACTGTAATTTTTTTGATTTAAAATATTTATTTTTCCACCTTATTTTGACTTAATATCGAAAAAGCACCCTAATTTTCAATCAGAAATTCTCCCGTCAAAATATCATGTTTTTTAAAAAACTCGGTGGGCTTTTTGTTCGTTGAAATCTCTACTTTCTGATGGTGTAAAAAAATATACATTAATATGGTAAATGTTCTCAGAAAATGCAAAGAAATAACAGGTAGTAAGGCCCAGACCCTTCCCCTTCCCCACTTCTCTATGAAATACCTTTTGATGGGCTAACATTTTCCGTAGGTCACTTAGGTATATAAGTTATCTTAAAATAGCAATAAATAGGCATCTACGCATATAATTTAAAGAAGATTCTACAACTTTCTCAAAATATTGTAGATGTCTTATTAAATTCGGATTCGAGTTTTTTTCGTTTCTTTGCATTTTCTGCCATAGTAATGTACTTTTTTTTATACCATCAGAAAGTAGAGATTTCAACGAACAAAAAGCCCACCGACTTTTTTAAAAAAGCTGATTTTTTGACAGGAGAATTTTCGATTGAAAATTAGGGTGCTGTTTCGATATTAAGTCAAAATAGGGTAAAACAAAAAAAATTTTAAATCAACAAAATTACAGTGTTTGGAACATAAAAAAGGTTTTCACCAAATTTCGTGAAAAAAATTTTTTTTCTAGAAGCTAAAAATAAAAAAACAAAAACTTGGTTATTTGAATTTTTCACATAAATTTTGAGGTTATGTGAAAAAAGTGTGAATACAACAGTTGTAGATCTTTTTATTACCTACAACTTATTATTTAACTTTTTTCCATAGGACTTGTAGTTTTGCCGGAAATCGAGATAAACCGTTTGTTACCCTTAAAAACTCACCCCCTTCCACTTCCCGACCTCAGATCGCCGGTAATTTATTTTTCCTTTCATTATTCTCTTTCTTTCATTATTCTCTTCCTTCCAAACTAAAATTTCTTAATGCATTGTCACCGGAATGATGTACACCTGCCAAATTTCAAATCATTCGTACGTCTGGAAGTGGGTCAAAATCGCGCCCAAAGGAGTCGGTTACAAACAAACACAAGTAAAGCTAATATAAAGCGTGTAAAAAAGAAAAAGAATTTAAAAATTAAAAAATTTATAGTATCAGCTGAACACTTAAAAGAATGTAATTTCGTTGCAAAGTAATGTTTTCATTGAATTTTGGTAATGTGAGGATTTCAAGTTATTTTTTTGGAACCGCCGATTTTATTTAAACCCAAATAGTTGTTCACAGAATGAATGACCTATAATTTTTTTGCTTCCTGGAGCACATTTTACATGTGCACTCAATAATATCACGCTATAAAATTATTTAAAAACTGATTATTTTGTTAATTATAAATTTCTGAAGTTAACAAAATATGAGAAATTGAGTAAATATTGTTTATTGTATTTTTTCATTAATATTTCACATTATTATCAGTTTTATGACTGACAAAAGTATTTTACGTTAAAAAAATGCAGTTTGTTTATAAAATATTTATAATCAAATGGATAAGTTGAATATTTTTCAAAAATTGTTTTTTTGCACAAGGTTGCGAAGAATTTATAATGATTAAAAAAAATCTTAATAATTTTTTCAATTGTATTTTTTTTATTATTTAATAATATATTTAAAAAAATCTTTAAAATTAATAATTGGTTATTATCTACCTAATAAGATTGTTTTTCTTAATAATGTAATTGTTTATTTACTTAACAATTAGTTATAAACAAACTTTGATTGACATTATAATTTTTACAATCATAATAAACTCTTAACAACCTAATCCAAAAAATCAATTTTTTTGAAAAATATTCAACTTATCCATTTTTTTCAAACGTAAAATGCCATTGTAAGACATAAAGCTGATAATAATGTGAAATATCAATAAAAAAATATACGCGTCGACTAGAACCTCCTCCTTTTTGGTTTCGTCGGTTAAAAAAATTACAATATTTACTCGATGTCTCATATTTTGTTAACTTTAGAAATTTATAATTATCATAGTAATCAACTTTTAAATAATTTTATAGCGTGATATTATCGAGTAAACATGTAAAATGTGCTCCAGGAAGCAAAAATATTATAGAGTCGTTCTGTCAACAATTCGGTTTTTAATAAAATCGGCATTTTCAAAAAAACTTCTAAATTAACAATAGCCTCACATTATCAAAATCCAATGAAATTTTTTTTTATAACGAAATTATATTATTTCAAGTGTTCAAATTATACAATTTTTTTTTAATTTTTTTTATTCATATTTAATAGTATAAAAAAATATTTTGTGCATTGCTCTCTCTTTCTTGCATTAACGGCCACGCGGAGCCCTATTTTCAACGTTGAATTAAAATTATAAATAATTGAGATAGAATTCCGAGAGTACGAACTTTTTCATGGAAAATGTCCTCCTCTTCAAGAACCTGTTTTTTTTATTTCCTTTATCATCAATAGTTTTTGAGCTATTACCAAAAAACTAAGGCCGTTTTAATTTTTTTTGTTTTTGTTTAAAAAAATAGCAAATTTTCGTCGGAGGAAAAAATCGAAAAATACATCTTTCTCAGAATGACATACCGAATCCAATGAGCCATCGCTTATATTTTTAGTAGACTTAAAAAACTATTTCTCGCAGGAAACTTTTCGACTAGACTAATGAGAACATGCCTAGCGACAATAGGGGCCACGACATTTTAGATTTGAGTAGAGATGTGGTGGCCATTCCATCAATTTAAACATTTTGCAGTTTCTTGGGGGGGGGGTAATCACCCCCCTCCCCCCCTTAAATACGCGCTTGCTTCAGAGAGCAATGGAACACAAAAAATATTATCACAAAAATCTGTGACTTTTAGACACATGAAAAGTTGATACTTTGATATTGAAAATTTGTGTTTCACTTACCTTCATTTTTTCATCAGGTGGGATTGGCAGTTGTTAATGGTCAGTTATATGCGGTAGGTGGCTTCGACGGTACCGCCTATTTAAAAACAATAGAATTTTACGATACTGAACAAAATCAATGGAGGCTATGTGGATCGATGAACTACAGGCGACTTGGAGGTGGGGTTGGTGTGATGAGAGCTCCGCAAACTGAAAATCGCATTTGGTAGTTGAAAAACATTATTTATTATAAATAGAAACCCACCACACCTTCTCACTTGATGTTGTTTATTATACTTAAATGCTGTTGCATTATGGAGAATAATAATATATTGATTGTTGATCACATTTTATCCTACACAGTTTGATTACCTATGCAATAATACATTTTGTTAGTGATTTCAAGTCAAAATTATGAAACTCTAATACTGTGTACTGCATTTTCTAACATAGGCATTATTGAAGTTTTTTCAGTTGCACATTTTTCTGATATTCATAATTCTGTGTGTATATTAATTCGAATTTCTATACTATATTTTTAATTTTCAATGCCTTAGTAGATTGAAAAACATTGTATATATGCACTTTTATTTCTTTGTGATAATGGAGAATGCTTGAACGTTTTATCTTGTGCTCTCTTTAATGTTATTAAAGCCTCTACACGAGTAATGTTTGATGTTTCTTGAACATTTGTATATAAACTCTTTTTAGTTTTGGTAATGATTTTTTTTTCGAAAATTTCAAACCTTTCCTACGACGACGTATTGGCGCCATCCTACCAGTATATTTTTTTATTGAATTCTAAAAATTTTGACTTTTTTCTCAAAATTTTGAGATTTTTTCTCAAAATTTTGACTTTTTTATTCTCAAAATTCTGTTTTTTTGCTCAAAATTTTGAGATTTCTTAAAATTTTGACTTTCTCTCTCAAAATTTTTACTTTTTTTCTCGAAATATTTACTTTTTTTATTCTCAAAATTTTGAGATTCATTCTCAAAATTTTGACTTTTATTCTCAAAATTTTGAGATTTTTTCTCAAAATTTTGACTTATTCTCAAAATTTTGAGAGTTTTTCTTAAAATTTTGACTTTTTTTATTCCCAAAATGTTGACTTTTTTCTCAAAATTTTGACTTTTATTCTCAACATTTTGAGATTTTTTCTTAAAATTTTGACTTTTTTTCTCAACATTTTGAGACTTTTTCTCAATCTCAAAATTTTTAGAATAAAAGTCAACATTTTGAGAAAATATCTAAAAATTTTGAGAATAAAAAAAGTTAAAATTTTGAGAAAAAAATCTCAAAATTTTTAGAATAAAAGTCAACATTTTGAGAAAAAGTCTCAAAATGTTGAGAAAAAAAGTCAAAATTTTAAGAAAAATCTCAAAATTTTGAGAAAAAAATCAAAATTTTGAGATAAAAAGTAAAAATTTTGAGAGAAAAAGTCAAAATTTTAAGAAATCTCAAAATTTTGAGAAAAATAACAGAATTTTGAGAATAAAAAAGTCAAAATTTGGAGAATAAATCTCAAAATTTTGAGAAAAAAAGTCAAAATTTTGAGAATAACAAAAGTTAAAATGTTGAGAAAAAATCTCAAAATTATGAGAAAAAAAGTTAAAATTTTGAGAAATAATCTAAAAAATTTTGAGAAAAAAAACAGAATTTTGAAAATAAAAAAGTCAAAATTTTGAGAGAAAATATTTCTCTCCGACCTCATAAAAGAAGAGTCCTTTACATTTGCAGAAAGGGTCAGAAGTCTGTAACATATCGGAAGCCAGCCATTATTTCATTAAGAATGGAAAATGTCTTATGCCTTAAGACAGCTGACTAAATACTAATACAGTAGGTGTATATTGCCGAATATCCATTAAAAAAACAACTACTTTCCTGGCTAATGCCTCGACGGACATTGGATTATATCTGATGGATAATCGTAATAAGATTACTTTGCAAATCCTTGTTGCAAAATGGATACATATTAACCAGGCTGACTACCCGTAAACCAGATACGGGGTATTTGCCCCTCATTAATACACGGTAGGTCAAGCAGACAAATGACTGATGTCTGCATACCTGATTGAAAAAATAAAAAAAATACATTTGCCTAGGATGTCTAGAAAATCTTGGTGCCCTCAGTTATATCTATAAAAATTCATTTCTAGTTATAATTTACTAGCTTATTTCTGATCAGCGCCATCTACAAATAGAAAAAAAAGCTCTGGTAATCCGCTTTTTCGTCAAAATCCCGAACAATATTGAATGCAATGAAAGTGATGTCGAGTTATACATGTCTTTCCTTGCCATATTGACAGCGCGTAGTTATGGCAACCCAACATCAATCAATTGATGTCACGCCTCCATTTTCGCGCATGCGCATCAATTCAACGTTGCCGATTAGAAAGAGTCCGAGCGAAGGTCATGCTTCATTTGTTTTGGCTTCACATTTGCTGTCTTTATTATCAAAAACCTAATACATATATGTTGAGGACCGAACTGATGAAAAAAATAATGCGTGTTCCCCATTGTAAACATTTCATCAGGGTTGTGTAGACAATCACAAACTGAATATGATGTCATTTATTTTTAGTCCCAAAGTGTTTATATTTTTGTATATAAAAAGTTATATCAATAGGGAATTTTGTGTCTATATCTCGAGTATTGGTGCCTGTCCCAACCTGATTCGTGCTTTGGTGCATTATCGACTGTCATTTGTCACGATGCCATTTGAACCTTTTAAATTTATGTTTGGGTTGTAAGAAATAGTATATTCTTTAAACATTCCTGAAACAAACACAATTGGCGCTAGTGTTTGAAGGAAGTTATTGAAATGAAGGTCAAATTGAGTTCACTGTCCTCTAGTGGCTTCCAATATCGCTGCCACGATTAAAGAATATTAAAAGAAGAATAGTTTTGCTCTTTTCAACTCAAAATTTGCGGTTATACTGTCAAAGGTTATAGGTTATGGTGTATGGTTGATGAAAATTTGTTACTATCAATAAATAATGGATGATTTCGTTCTTCCCGAGGATTTGGGAGATGTGGAAGTTATTTACTCCGATGGAGAAGACGAAGAGCCAATCGAGGCTATGCTAGATGACATAATTATTGATGAAAATGAAGAAATACTCGAAGCCGAAGTAATAGACCTCGCCGTTTTAACATTTGACAAACACAAAAAATCCGTTTTCAGTTCGGATATAAGTAATGATGGAAAAATTGCTGTAACAGGAGGCGAGGATGATGTTGCTTACTTGTGGAATCTTGAAAACGGCGTTGTTGAATTTGAATGTACGGGTCATAAGGATTCTGTAACAGAAGTTTGTTTTAATCATGACGGCCAGTATGTTGCCACAGGTGATATGGCCGGTATGATACAAGTTTGGAGTGTGAAAGATAAAAAACTGGTATGGTGTTATGAAGGTGATGATATGGAATGGCTGCTTTGGCACTCCATGACCAATGTTCTTTTTTGTGGTTGCCACTCTGGGGACGTCTATGTGTGGCAAATTCCCCAAGGAAACTGTAAAGTATTACCTTCCCCTAATAATACCACAACCTCTTGTGGCAAAGTCTTGCCAAATGGAAAACAAATTTTAGTTGGCTATGAAGATGGCCAGTTGAGACTTTGGAATATTAAAGAATGCAGCGTTGAATGGTCCAATGATCACTTTCAAACAATAACTAATGTAGACCTAAATAAAGTGGGAACGTTAGCGATAGTAGTACCCGGTTCAGACATTGTCAAATTAGCAGATGGAAAAGTGACCTCAACGTTGCTCTCCGATGGTGAGAAAGAAGTTGAATCTGCCTTGTTTAATAATGAATTAGGCGTTATAGCCACAGGATCTCTATCAGGACAGCTATGTGTTTGGGAGTTGGGGCGCCAAGTTCTCAGGCATCAAGCGATGATTGAATGTGCTGTTACTGTAATGAAATGGGGAGTGGATGGTAAAATTTTCATTGGAGCCACAGATGGCGCAGTTTATGTCTGCGATGTAAAAACTGGTACTCTATCGGAAACACTGACTGGTCATAAAGCAGACATTCTGAGTATATCTGTGCTCAAAGATAGCAACAAAATTTTGACTACTTCCGATGATGGTACTGCTAAAATATTCAATGTTAAAAATTGATCATTGTTGAATGCATGATTTTATATACATATTATATATCTTGTCTTTTTGAGAATTCATCCATCTTCAAATGTTTCTTATGTACTTATGTGATAATAAATAATTGGAATTAAAGCTTTAAAGAATATATGACACTAATATTTCAATTTATTCAGATTCTTGATTTCCATTATACATACCTAATGTTATAGGTACACCAGTCAGCAAGCATTTTCCAATTTTTTCAAAGGATGATTCTAAGAAAAAACTTCAATTTTCCTCCACTCAAGTCATTTCTTCTAAGGGAATTGAGAATAGTCAAAAATATAAATGTCTATACAAAGTTAAAAGCTGACAAAATTTCTTATAAAAACGTGCTATATATTGATAACTTAATTCTTCTAAGTCACAAAATGTCATATTACAGGAGAGACCGAAATTATTTGCATTTTGAAACTATATTAAATTGTATCATTCCAAAAGTCCTTTTTAATTTTTTTAAAAATGATATAGTAGCTGCATAATTCAAAGAAAAATAATAACTTTGATAGTACTATGAAAATTGGAGATACAAAGTTTTCCGATTCAAACAATAATATTCAAGTCTTTTTATAATTCACATTTATGGGGGTTCTTTGCATTTTTTAGACTTCGAAATTGTTCCAAGCCATGCGTTACAAGGCTATCTATTGGCAAGACAAGAATGCTTGCCAATTTTTTGGAATTTGGAACAGTTTTACAGTCCAAGTTCAAATGAACTCAGGTTGCCAAGCATTAGCCAGTTCAATAACTTGTTTCTTGCATCTACATTGCATCTTATTAGGTATCATTAACAACATATATTTCATGAATTAAATTATCTCAAATTATTTTTTTTGAGGTTTTTTGGCATTATAATTTTTGTTTCCATGATGAAAAATAGTAGTGAAAATAAATCAATAGCTCCTTTTGTACCTAAAGCATATATCTTGTGCACATATAATCACAAAAAAAATGTTTTTGCTAATTTTTTAATTGCACTCCCTTTAACAATTGACAACTTTTAAGGATAATTGAACTTGAAATTTTTAAAAATGAAATATTTTTCAAATTGTAAAAGTGTTTTTTGTCTCCATTAATAATAAAAAAATATCACGCACAACGAAAAATTTCGCACAGAAAAAATGATATAAACTACTCCTTTTTAAACAAATGCATGTTCTAATTATTTCATTTTTGAAAAATTTCCAAAAGAACTGGAGATATTCACATCATGAATGTTGAGAGAAGATGGCTTTGAAACAAAAAATCAGCTTGTAGAGCCAGCGCGCACTGGTGATTCTTGTCACCGTGACTGTTTCGTCACTGTCACCATGGGATTCCTACGGTAGTGCGCACACTTGAATAGGTAACAGCTGGGTGACTTATTGTCCGCGGCGCCCGGCGACACACCAGTGACGCGATTGTCACCGCGCCCGTAGGTTTAAGGGTGATTCCAGCGAAATTGTAAAAAATTGCGTTTATAAAATTCAAGTAATAAAATTAGAAAATTGATTAAATTATTACATCATTCTCTAGGGAGAATATATATGTTTCAGTCTCACCTAAAATTGAAATCGTTATTAGGTTTTAAGGTTTTTATTTCAAAAAATTTAAAACCCGTGTCCTTGGATATGATCAATTGTCTCCATGGAGTTATAATTGGTCTAAATTTTGTAAAACATTGGTGCTAAAAACAAAAAGTCTATTTAGAAAAAAAGTAAAAAAAGCTTTATTCTTCCATGAAAAATAACTTGTACTCATAAGAAATCATAGATATTTTCAAAACAAGAAGACAAATACCAAATGATACGAAATTAATCTTTCGACATTCTTCCTAAGAGCTTAACATAGATCACTGATCAAAATCAAAACATTAAAAACAAAAAATTACCTCTTTATTTCAACACCAAGGACAGTTCAGGTCCATGGAGTTGATAAAACATAGCATTTTTCAAGTAAATACAATTCTCTAAAAAATATATGATGTATGGAACCTAATATCATCTTAATTTTAAGTTTACTAGCCATTTATACCAAAACACGGTAAATGTAAAGTTACTCTACACATGCACTCTGAATATACGGAAAAAACTTTTCTTAGTGTTTTTGCCTCCTGAACACGAATCCGGTGATTCATTTATTACCAACATGAAATATAAGGCAAAGTTACTAAATTCCATCTGTCAAAGTGTGAAATTTGTTTATTTGGAACTGTGTAAGAAGGAGAATTTCTTCGATAAAAACGACGATATTTTGTGCAAAGTTGTGCCGAAAATAAGTGATTTAGGGTGTATTGTTTATGCTGGTAAAAAGGAGGCAATTTGGCAAATGTGGTTAAAAAAAATTAAAAGTTATCTAACTCGGGAACGGTATGAGACCGCCGGATTCGTGTTCAGGAGGCAAAAACACGTAAGAAAAGTTTTTTCCCTATATTCAGAGTGCATGTGTAGAGTAACTTTATATTTACCCAAAACACTACTAGCCAGAATACGTACCTCTTTAAACACTTGTTTCACTCGAAAAAGTTTAAACAATGCAAACCACACAACCACTTTCAATGCTGAGGAGTATGGCAAATCTAGGTCCAATATTAGTATACCTCTGTATACTCCTCTAATTGATTTATGGTAAAAACCAGGATGGTGATGATGACATTTTTGGTAACAGAGTAAAAGTGTCACATATTTGCTTAATTCTGATTCTAATTAAAAATATTTTGATTGATAAATGATTCATCTTCCCAAGAATTGAATAAAGTTGGATTTAACGGAAATTAGGACCAGGGAGTAAAACTAATTTTTTATCGCTGACGTTTCGGAATTAATGTATTCCTTTTTCAAAGCTGAAATGACAATATTCACATATAGATTGAAACAAAGAACATATCTATGACCCACCTTTAAAACTAAGTTTTTCCTGCTTATGGATTCAACTAAAAAACTGTTGAGTAGTCGATACAAACTCTGTGGTCGATAAAAACACATTGGCACAAATTACACATTAAAAACTTTAAAATTGTATATAAACAAATATAGACACGTTAAAATGAAACAACACACAACCGTGTATTGTCAATATTCAACTGATCATCCCACGTGAAATATTCCAGCGCTACATAGTTAAGAAGCGAAAAAAAAACGAAACAAAACAAATTTGTTAAGTATCATTATTAGAAATCTGTTTTTCTTTTGAACCTTTCTAGAATGTGGGTGTAGGTTATGTGTATCACTTTTTTGGTTTACGCAATCATCATGGAGATTGATTTGAATCATTTCTCCTAACAATCTCTTTGAATAAGTCACCTCTCTTTCCAAAATTATTACTGAATCGAAATCAAAATTGCAGATTTCTGAATAATGATACCCAAAAGATTTGTTTTGTTTCGTTTTTTCGTTTCTTTATCTATGGAGCGCTGGAATATTTCGGTAGGGATGATCAGTTGAATATTGACCATACACGGTTGTGTGTTGTTTCATTTGAACGTGTCTGTATTTGTTTATATACAATTTTAAAGTTTTCAATGTGTAATTTGTGCCAATGTGTTTTTATCGACCAGAGTTTGTATCGACTACTCAACAGTTTTTTAGTTGAATCCATGAGCAGGAAAAACTTAGTTTTAAAGGTGGGTCATAGATATGTTCTTTGTTTCAATCTGTACGTGAATATTGTCATTTCAGCTTTGAAAAAAGGATAAATTAATTCCGAAACGTCAGCGATAAAGAATTAGTTTTACTTCCTGGTCCTAATTCACGTTAAATCCAACTTTATTAAATATTTTTATATCCAGAAATTGCCTAACATGTATTCTATCAAATGCTAGAATAATTTAAACTTGAAATCTATTATTTATGCTCGTAAAGTTTATGTGAATGCAGTGAACTTGTGTGGATTACAGTCCATGGCGATGATAAATAGGGGTAAATTTTTTTTTTTTCTAAAAAACTTTTTATTTGAAAAATTATTTTTTAGCACCATCAAAAGATAGGGTATTTCTGATATTACTACAATTTTTAAATCTGCAATTGATTATTTAGGTTTCAATATATTCGCTAGTTACAGCAAATTTAACTATTTCGCTGAATTCACCCTTAAATTGCCTGCGCGTATTGGTAACAAAATGTCACCTCACTCTATCACTTTTCAAAAGAGGACGTGGGACCATTTGAGGGTCTGAAAGCGAAAAAAAAATGCTTTGCCAAGTTGACCCTCCCCCCTCCGAAGAGAGCTCTAAAAAGGTACTATAAAAAAGTGAAATGAAATTTTTTCGTAAAGCCCGATTTTTTTTCCGCCACATAATTTCGAGCGGAAAGGCGCGGGAGGGGGTCGAGTCCGATTTTTTTTCGGGCCGTGCTTTCTAGAGACGTCTAGTTAGAAAGTATTTACAAATATAGTTTTTTGCTGACAAGTGGAGTTTTTGTCCATAATAAACTGACAACTGGTCCTTCGAGCCGGATATGAACCAGCGACCTATGGTGATCACTTGTCGGTTTATAATGGACAAAGACTCCACTTGTCAGCAAAAAACTATATTTGTAAATACTTTCTAACAAGATAGACAACTTCAGATTACCCAAATTGACAGGAATCAAACTTACCTATATATTATTTTTAACATGGAAACAAGAAAAACTCAAATTAATCATTAGATTCAATACACAGGGTGTTTTCTGCAACAGTGTATGTCTGCGACTCTGATAAATATCCTAATGCATACCTACCATTTGTTATTGTTCATTTTGTGTCGCAATATTTCCTTGATTTCAAGATTTTGCAGAATAAATGCTTCAAGTAGATTTTATAGGATTGTTACAAAAATTCTCCTTGTTCCTCATTTTTATGCAATAACTATTTCCGATGTACTTGAAGCTATCTTGTCTCTGAAAAATTCCACATGCTCAGATATTCATGATCTCGGCAATTCTGAGTAATGTATAGGAATACTGCAGACAACTTTTTTTAATTTGAAAATCATTTCTTTTCCTTCACTGTATGTTTGTCGAAGAATTGAACACACTCAATTGAAAAAAATATAATTAATTAATAATTTTTGTTTGCCCTGTATATTCTTTTATATGAATATAATCATTTATATAGTTTTTTTCCAATATTTTACATTACACTTTGTCGGGTCCCATTATTGTCCAAGATAATGAACTATTTATAATTATGAATTGTCTGTGGTATGACAAATTATCGCTTGGAATATATTTGCCACGTGCGTCACGAAGACTGAGATTAATAATGTGGTTCAGCTGAGATTTGATTTCCCCGCATTTGAGGCCGTACGTCCCTGCATCTGTTTTATACATTCCAAATGTTTGCACGTGTTGGATGGGCGTCAATAATTAAACGACATGTTTTTCAAGTGAATCATTCATTTTTATGAAATATTCCATGAACACGATATAGCAACGAGATCGTAATTGATAATATTTCCAGGTTATAGCAAAATTTTTGAATGATCGCGGTATTCATATAAGCTAGGTGATCTCGAAAAACTTTATCCTTGAATTGTTTACTGAAAGGCGGAAAAAATGAAATATAATTTTAGTTTTCCTGTGAACTTCTGTTATTCTTGTATCGAACCCTATCATAGGGTAACCCACAGGACTCCCCCCACCACCGAGAAATATTTTTTTGTTCACGCTCCACAAAATGCCTACTTTGGATACTGAAAATAGTTCGCAAAATACCACTTTACCGGACTAGGCCGGTAAAGTCGTCATGGCAACACTTTATCGGACTATTTTTGTTTATCCAGAAAACTTATAATTAACATCTTGGAAAATATAAAGTTACACCACACATGCACTCTGAATATGGGGAAAATACTTTTCTTACGTGTTTTTGCCTCCTGAACACGAATCCGCAAGAAAAATACGGCGGTCTCAAACCGTTCCCGAGTAAGAGAACTTGAAAAAAAAACCTCATTTTTAAGCACCGTTTTCTCGCACAAAACTCACTCAAAATGCCTCCTTCTTTTTACCAGCATAAACAATACACCCTAAATCACTTATTTTCGGCACAACTTTGCACAAAATATCGTCGTTTTTATCGAAAAAATCCTCCTTCTTACACAGTTCCAAATAAATCAATTTCAGACTTTAACACATGGAATTTAGTAACTTTGCCTTATTTTTCATGTTGGTAATAAATGAATCACCGCCCACAACAATTGCACACATAAATGAAGAGGAAACTATTGCTCACATTTGAATTCGAAAAGTTTGCGGTGATTCATTTATCACCAACATGAAAAATAAGGCAAAGTTACAATTCCATGTGTCAAAGTCTGAAATTGATTTATTTGGAACTGTGTAAGAAGGAGGATTTTTTCGATAAAAACGACGATATTTTGTGCAAAGTTGTGCCGAAAATAAGTGATTTATGGTGTATTGCTTATGCTGGTAAAAAGAAGGAGGCATTTTGAGTGAGTTTTGTGCGAGAACACGTTGCTTGAAAATGAGGTAATTTTTTTTTAAAGTTCTCTTACTCGGGAACGGTATGAGACCACCGCATTTTTTTCCGGATTCGTGTTCAGGAGGCAAAAACACGTAAAAAAGTATTTTCCCCATATTCAGAGTGCATGTGTGGTGTAACTTTATATTTACCAACATCTTAAAAACGTTTCAGGAGACGCAATGAACTATAGATTAATTGATATATATATATATATATATATATATATATATATATATATATATAGAAGTAGATTCAATGAAGACATCTGGGCAATGCCTAGTACATGTTTATTTTAATATCAGCAAAAACATCAACGTTTCGACGATGGGTCCATAGTCTTCTTCAGGGTACATGAAATGGGGTAACTTACCAGCTAATGAGCGTATCGTTACCCCCTTTTATGTATCCTGAAGAAGACGATGGGCCCATCGTCGAAACTTTGATATTTTTCCTAATATTAAAATAAACATGTACTCTAGGCATTGCCTAGATGTCTTCATTGAATCACAAAACCCCACAGAAAAATAGAAGGTTCAGATCCTCAAACAAAATATATATATATAATAAGAATTTAATGACATAGCCTCAAGAAAGTGTTAACGAGACGTTTCGGGCTCGGCCCTCATCGTACGGTAAAACAAGGATGAACAAACTTGTTGAACGAATCAGGAGTCAACAAACAGCTGCCGCAGGTTCGTAGACCCTGCATTCAGGAACAACAACGTCCGAGCAGCTATAGCCTGCGATCATCCGAGTCAGGATTAAAATTTATATCGGATGTTGTTCATGTTTAGTTAGCGGCCATAGTATTCGCATAGACAAAAAATTCAATTTCATCACATCCGTCCTTAATTTAACGTTATGTTTCCTAAATGCAAATTTATTTATCACAGCAGATTCACCTACTTTTTATTATAATAAAATTCAAGATTCGAGCATAATTAACTGTTTACTGCATTTACTACAGGGCCTACTACATATCAGGCTACCCAGATAATTGAATAAAGAAGGTACTCCTTTGATGATTGATTAAAAATAACTCCATTGCCTTTTGTAAAGTAACTTGGGGGATTTTATATTAATAAAATCATCAAGTTTCTTCTCCGGTCACAAGAAAATGTTTAATAAAATATTTGTAAAATTTAAATTTAGTCAGTAAAAAAATAATAAGTCCCGATACCAATTTGGTAAATTTGTTTTCGGGTTCCCCCTATTATTTTTGAGGAACTTACATACGGATTTTTGCCTGCTGAACATGAATCTGCAGCAATCAAACCTTCACTCTCGAATAAGAATGATAAACAAAATTAAGACAAGCTTTATTTATACAAATGCACTAAAAAGGAAAAACATATTTCTTTCATTGTTTGACCTAGGTTATTCTGTAGCCTAGCCTCGCTTTTGAATCTGCTACTCACAGATAATAACCTAGGTCAAACAATTATAGAAATTATTTTTTCCTTTTTAGTGCATTTGTAAAAAATCTTGTCTTAATTTTTTTTTAATCATTTGTATTCAATTCTTTTTAGTCATTCATGATATCCGTCATCTTATAGAATTCCCACAAAAATTAATAATCTCCGACCCCAAAAAGCCCACATACCAATTTTGAATGAAATAGGGTCATAATAACAAACCACGTCGCCATTTCGGAGCCACCATCTTGAATTTATGAATTTTGACAAAAATAGCATGATGTCTGACCCCAAAAACCCCCACACACCAATTTTGACTGGAATCGGGCTATAATCACAAAACTCGTCGCCATCTTGGATCCGCCATTTTGAATTCATGATCTCCGACCCCAAAAAACCCCACACACCAATTTTTTTTGGAATCGGGCTATAAACACAAAAAACGACTTCACCATATTGGTGCCGCCATCTTGAATTTATGAATTTTGACGAAAAATTCGTAATTTCTGTCCCTGAAAACCCCAACATACCAATTTTGAATACAATCGAACCATAATCACAAAACTCGTCCGCCATATTGGAGCCGCCATTATGAACACCAGCCAAATTTCACGTTAATCGGACAACTAGAAGTGGGTCAAAATTCATTTGCAAGATTTGAACTAAACATACATACATACATACAAATGTGAAGTTAAATAAAAGCTTGTAAAAATGAGGTCATATAGGGTAATTTTCAATACTTCGTTTTCAATAATAAAACAACCTTAAACACAAGTATTTTTTTCAAATTTGCCTCTTTTTAAAAACAGATTACTTGATTTTTGAGGTTAGAAACGGTGATGTTTCGCAAAAATAATTTATTTTGATCTTTCAAAATTGATGAAAGTATTCAACCTTGAAAATAAAGAGTTAATTTTAAAAATAGATCACTACTACTCGCTAGAAGTTATATATGTATATATATATATATATATATATATATATATATATATATATATATATATATATATATATATATATATATATATATATATATATAATAAAATGCACTATTTTTGCATTCTTTAGCGATTTCTTTAAAAATTTCAAACCCTATGTTTCAAGAATTCTGCTTTACATCTCTATTCTCTTTTGTTACTTTGAGAGACGGATAAATCATAGTGGCTGCTCATAAAATGAGATCATCTGCGACTGAAAAATGAAAGTCACTATTGTCCATCGTTTCAAGATAACCTCTTGGGAGGTTTTCATGTTGAAAAGGGAAACATTCTCAACTAAATATTGTAAATGAAGATTTTTATAGAAATTAAAAAATCTGCGATAATAATAAAGCTTTATTTTATCGTATATTTTTCAATTTTCAGAAAAATCTTCCATGTCTACATTCAATTGAGAATTTTTCCCTTTTCAAGTTCGTAGGAGTTTTAGGGTCGCAGAAAATTCAAGAGCTCAAAATGGCGGCCCAAATATCTCAAAATCCCTAAAAAGTAGAAGGTAAAAACTGCACAAAAAACTTTTTAAAGACAAGCCCTCATTGGAATCGACTATGAAAACAGAACAAGTTTATATTGTATGTGATGTAGGTTATTCTGATATTATATCAGAGAATAACAGATTCAGACGATTTTCCCGCAAGAATACCTATTTTGTATTCAAACTAAATAAATTGAGCTGCAAAATTGCTGCTGCTGTTATTCATTGATATAAGAACGAAATAATTTACGTCACATAAAAAATATGTTTAGTGCTTTCGACTGAAAGTTTCTTCTTCAAAAAGTTTTATATTTTTTTCATTCGCAAACATTCACAACAACACAAAACATAAAGCTTTCCAAAAACATCGAACAATATATATAGTTTTTATTTCAAATAACACGTATAAAAAACAATTTGGTCCAAATGGTCACATCAAAATAAACTGAAAAAACTCATTTTATTCTAGGATAATAATAAAGTACCGACGAACCGGGCAATTGCCAGTTGGAGGCGTGCAATTCGATGAGTTGCAGAAGTGTACGTCTCACGCTAGCTGATCCTGCGCTGGCCAAAAACCCGTCTCGGACACTAGCCAAAAGTTGCTCGAGCTGCAGCGGAAGTTCCGATTCCAAGTCTTTTCCAATTGACGTCAAAACAAAAAATAAACACTCCGTTTCCGAAAGGCACTTGATCGGCAAACTTACGCACGCTTGGCAACACATAGCGAGCACATTCAGGAGGACCAGTTCGGGCTGGAGCGATTCGAACTGTTCTTTCAGCTGGTGCCTCTTGATCTGACCGCACATTTCCGTCAGGAACCACATGAAGGCAGTGAATCTGGTGCCGTCACCCGCTTTGATCCCTCGCAGGATTTTATCTCGTTCCTGGTACCACTGCTGGCAGGTGTTCAGCAAGGACTCCAGGAAGGTTTGGTTCTTCTCGCTCTCTATTATACAAATGCACAACTTGGCCAGAGGTTCGCTGTACTTGATTCCTTCGACCACTTTTTCCAAAATGATTTTCACCAAGTCCATCAGAGTTCTGGAAGGGAGTTCGTTGGGGTCTTCGAGGGCCATTTTTAGGTTTGCCTGCTCTTCCGTGGAAAATATAGTGAGATCGATGTCTTCTTTCGAGATTCCTTTCAGTTTGGCCGCCAAGTTCCTGGAATCTGCTGCTCCCAAGCTTTTAGATCGCTTGAGGGTGGCCGGTTTCGAAACGGGTTGTTTGTTTTGGAGGTTGTTCCAGTTTGGTTGGTAGATCGGTTGGTTCACTCCCGAAAACACAGGGTGTGCCAACATTTCCGGGGGAAACTGGTAATTGGGGCGAGGCATATGGTTCAGAATATGCGAGGAGGACGCCGAATGCATCAATGGGAGGGGCATACCGGGCATTATGCGGAAAATTCCTGGGTGATTCAGATGTCTCAGAATGTTGCCGCTGGATTTTGAGTGTTGTAAGGGCATCGCTTCGTAAGCCATGGCTAAATTTAGATTCCCTCCGGATTTGGACGGCTGTAGTTCGTGATTCATTGTGAATTCCTTCGCGTGGACGTTCAATCTACCAGCCATAGGAATGTCCGTTCTCACGTTTGGCGGCCTGTAAATTTCCATGGTCGGTTTTCCCCTCATTGCCATCATGGTTTGACTCCTGCGTTTATGCGGGTCTTTATTCGGCCGAACGAAACTTCTTTCGCGGGTAACCAAAGGAGTTGCGTTGGAGAAATCCGTCTTGTAGCTCCGTTTCAGGTGCGTTTCTTGTGACATGATGGAAACACCACTTGATAACACTCAACTGTTTCGAATGTTTAAAATACTGAATAATGGAGTCTATGCCGACCACGCACTGCTATCCAATTTTGGTGAGGCAAGGCTAGAATTCGCGTCTATTTGTGCTGTATTACGCGACACTTTCATTATTTTATCGTCCCGCGCTCGAAATGCATGTTTCGGTGCGAAATTCAACAACGTGTCTTAGGGACTGAAACGGAATGAATTTGGTGAGATGCTGTCAGAATGGACGCAAAACACTAGTGTTAGAGCTGACGTATATTTAGAATATATATTTATAACGATGTGCGTTGGCGATATAAATAGTCGAATTATTACGTGCATACTGTATACAATATTCAAACAATTATGTAAGGAAAAGATGAGCCCGCTTTGACAATCGCACATTAATTTATTAGGATCTATTAGTACATATATATGCATAGTGGGTGCGGTCTATAATGAGCAATGCATTCACAATGGTGACTGCAAGAGTGTTGATGTCATTCGTTCTGCTTTAGCACATTAGGTGTACAGGGTGAATCAGACGAAATTTTATCGGAAAATATTCTCTCAACACGTAGATAGGCTCCAGGGCCGGATTAAAAGGTGTGGAGGCCCTGGGGCAACAAAGGAGTGGAGGCCCCTAATTATTTTTCAAACAAGTCTTTTTTATTTTATTTATTGCGGAACAAATCAAATTATTTCGACACGAGCATATGTAGGTATAATAAAATACAAGAAATAAATTAAATTACAGCGTAAACAAAGGGATTCTTGCGAGCTTTTTTCGACGAAAAATCATTGATGATTTCGGTCAAATCCAGCATCCGGAGAAAATCATTCTCAATGCTAAGAAGCGATAACTTTGATAGGCGGCTTTGTCTCATCGTAATTCGCAATTTTTTTCATTTTGGAAAATGAGCGCTTTCCAGTGCAATTTGACATCATCACATTCTCAGTTGTAATATCACAAGAGAGTGAAAATAATTCGACAGATTTTTGAAAACTTGTTGCCAGGCAATAGACAAGAGATACCAACTGGCTCGAGTGGCTATTGCCAACAAGTTTGAGAAAGAAATCTAGATAATTATTTTCTACTATATCGAACTCTCGTGTGGTATTCTTCAGATTATTTTTTGATGTTACGATCATAAACACATTTCCTTGCAAAATTATATAATGTACTAAACCGGATTTGATTCATTTCACACTTTTCATGCGAATTGATGACAGACGTCAAATTAAAAATATAGGTTGTCAGACAATAAAAACAAAATACCTCAAATTATTCCCGCGACAATTTTCTAGGTAGAATATTCCCACTATTGATTGGCCAAAACGTATATGAATTATTTGAATTGAACGGTTTCCATTGGTTTCTAGCAATGTCAAAAAATAATCACTGTAATTTCAATGTTTGAGAATGTAGCTCTGAAATTTTGGTTTTTAAGAATTTGATAGTAGAACATCTTAGATAGATAGATAGATAGATACTCCTTTTCAGAAGGATTTACATTTGTTGCGGAATGTCATCTTTCTCTTAGACTCACACTTTCAGATTTCGGGGATTTCTCTGTTACAAGCGCGCCACTCAGCGGACACTTGTCAACGCCAATAAATAGGAAAAACAGGTATAGACGGGCAAAGTGTTTGTAGAATCGGCAGAAAAATAGTCAACAGAATTTGAACTTTTGTTCTATTATGGAATGCGCACAGGGCTCTTATAAATAAATTTGATGCAGTCATATTCATAAATTGAAATATTATTTTCTTTTGCTTATGATTATTGAATTTCATTGTGTATCTAGATCGCTTGTGTCATTCGAAGAATACATCGACAGAAAATCCTTCATTTAATAAAAAAAAAAATATTTTTTTTTAATTCAATTGTTCTTGTTTTTACAGCTAATTTCGATACGATATAATATTTTGTATAATAGTATGATGTTTTACTTGGTGATTGTTTCTCGCATATACACATGATTCATCAGATCGAAGATTAATATTAACCATGGATTTTGACAAGAATACGAAACATGTTTTTGAATGTTTAAAACGAAAAATGAGAGGAAAAAGTGGGAGAACTGCTCTTTTGTTGTCAGATTTTTTATATATAATTTTGCATATCCTTCGGTATTTGTTAGGAAATTTTACCTAAAAATTTATATTGTGGAGGCCCCTCTCTTGTGGAGGCCCCGGGGCTGCAGCCCCGTTTGCCCCCCTCTTAATCCGGCTCTGATAGGCTCTATTTGCTGAGCAAGCGTCATAATTAGGTATGTGACGCAACTGATCGAAAGTTCGATTCATTATGGCTCACGTGATACTTCATTTTGGTTATTTGTGTACTATACGATGTATCTCAGTTTTGGCTGCAATGCCATGGTATTTTTCAAATATGACATTTGATTAATGCGTCCTCATATTGAATTTCTACATGCCTAGTTTAGTGAACTTCTACATGTACTGGAAGCTGTGAGCTAACCTATGGTGTAGGTCAGTGAAGGGGGTCAATATGCATCAGCAACTACTACCCTGGCTTATGCCTTGACGAACGTTGGATTACATCCGATGATGAATAATCGTGCAATACGATATATTAACAAATCCAATTCGGGGTGACCACCTATAAAGTCAGTTTCAAAAAGTTTGCTCCATATGCGAAACTTTTTTTTATTATCCATTTCTCAGTAAATGTTATTCTTGATAAAAATTGGTGCATTGCAGAAAACTTGCATTTGATTTGTCAAAATTCTAAATTTCCAAACGGTGTACAGGGAAGAACAAAAAATAGGCATTTTCGACATTATCAAAAAAGCTAATTTTTTTTTCAAAATACTTTGCTTAGAATTTACATTGACGAAGCATTATATATCAAGTATTATTCCAAATCAGATCCGTCCAAAAATATTCCTGTATTGTCTGTTGCCAAAAAAAAAAAGTGAAAAAGAGAACCTTTAAAGAGAGTTAAGAAGAAAGAAAAGAGAGTTAAGAAGAGAAAAGAGAGATATTATCCAACATACCGAAGATAATCCATACAGTATGGAAAAAGAGTGACTATATATGTATATCTAGGTGATAAGGACACATTTTCACACCATCTTGTTTGTTTTAGATGAAATAAAAAAAAACTGGTTTTTGTTATTCACAAATAGTATGTAACATTTGTTCAAAATAATTCATAATAATAACTCCAGATGACTTCACAAAGCTGTCCAGAAACTTCGGAAAATGTTTTATCTGCAAGAAAATTATAACATACTTTGTCTCGTTCAAAGTGGGTTTTTGCAAATGATATTGTCTTGAGATTTAAATACACCACTTCACTGGAGTCTTGAAATGACAAACACTATACAAAAAAACTGGAAACGAATACAAAATGGAAATAATTATAAAATAAGTGTATAACCTCTAAGAAAACAGACAAACAATGTACTTATGTCTGGTTTGCATTTTCGCCACTCTGGCATCTTATTTTGAATTCCCAATTGTATCTAGGACAAGGTACAACTACAGAAAAAACATTAAAATTAAAAATTTTCTTCAGTCTTATCATCAAATCAACCAAAATAAAAACAAATTACATTTACATCAAACGTTTAATAATTTTCGACACACATCGAAAAAATCCTCCTTCAAAACAACAACCCAACCTAACCTCAAACTGAGGCAGATGTCAGAGCTTAGGATGTAGAGCTCATCCAGTATTGAAACGACCTGTTGGTAGGTAGAGAGGGGGAAAACACGAGTGGACACGATTTGATGTGCTACGGCGCATTTTCACCAGTGTCTTGGCATGCAGCGTTTGAAAGGTTAGGTTTGTTTAATTAATAAATAGGTAGTGCAGTTATTTATTCAATTTTGCAATAGTTTACTCGTTACCTTGCCAAAATGCCCAATGGTAAGTACTATTCAGTAGCGGAAAAAGAAATAGAAGTGTTAGGAAAGTTATAGGAGTGTAAGTTCTCTACGTCTCGTGAATCGCCTATACCAAACAATTTGGTACGCCTATGGAATTTCTATTAATAGCCACAGTTAGACAATGGCTCGGGTATCTTCGAGAAAAATTGGTTGTTAGGTGGGGGAAGGCCAAAGAGGTCGTTTCAATACTGGACGAACTCTATGTGTTGAAAGAGGATGTTTTCAAAGTTGTGCAGAAATGTGTGATTTAGCGATTGTAGTTCGTGCTGTTTGAAAGAAGGAGGCATTTTGAGTGATTTTTGTGCGAGAAAACTGTGCTTTAAAATCACCTGATATAGAAGGAAAATAAGTTATATCTCGGAAACGGTATGAGACTGCCGCGTTTTGATCTTTCGGATTCGTGTTCAGGAGGCAAAAACTCAACAGCTATTTTCAGGGAGCATGAGCACGACGCCTATACATTTACCTAATTTTCTCATCATGAACTTTTTTTTGCATGCCTTCTTACACACTCTAAATGATTGATTGTATTTGCATTATCTGCATTGCATTTGCATTGTCTGGTGCAAGCGAGAATTTGACGCGAGCCTATACACAGTGTAAATAACATGGAGTGTTACGAGTTTTTGCCTCCTGAACACGAATCCGAAAGATCAAAACGTGGCGTTCTCATACCGTTTCCGAGATATAACATCTTTTCCTTCTTCATTAGGTGATTTTTAAGCACAGTTTTCTCTCACAAAAATCACTCAAAATGGCTCCTTCTTTCAAACAGCATGAACTACAAACATCCACCATTTTCTGCATAACTTTGAAAAAATCCTCAGTTTATTGAAAAATGATCAAGGTATTACAGACCTGAATGAAATAGCAGAATTATTTGCCTACAATTTCTCAAACGCTGCCAAATTCGCAACTGAAAAAAATTTTGGGCAAAACATTTCACTGCCTTGTGCAGTATCAAGGAATCACAATATAATTAATCCTTTCCAAAATGATCCTTTTAATGAATCGGAGGTGCTAAGCACACTAAAAATATTAAAAAATAAAAAGTCTACTGAATTGGATGAGTTGTCAATAGAAAAAATAAAAAAAGTAATTGATGTAATGATTACCCTTCTGACTTATCTTTTCAACCAGTCTCTTTTGCAAGGATACTTTCCCGAAGAATTCAAAAAGGCATTAGTAATACCTCTTTTCAAAAAAGGAAATCATTCTGATGTCGAAAATTAAAGGCAAATCTCTTTGCTCTGCTCACTGGCTAAATTGTATGAAAAAATAGTATCAAACAGGATTACTAAGTATTTGGAAAAAATAATATACTTTGCAAAGACCAACATGGATTCAGAAAGAGTAAATCAATTGAAACTGCAACATATCACTTACTAAAAAGAGGTGGATTCAAATAATTTTGTAATATCTTTATTTTTTGATTTAACAAAAGCGTTTGACACAGTGTCGCCTGAATTTCTGAAGTGCAAAACTATCCCAACTTAGTTTCCCAAATAACTTGTTGAAATGGATTAAATCTTACCTTGAAGGGCGCTCTCTAACTGTAAAATGTGAAAATTTTAGATCACGATGCGATGACGTTAAGCTTGGAGTGCCACAGGGGTCAGTGCTAGGACCATTGCTTTTTTTATTGTATGCAAATGACTTGCCAGAGTATCTGGAAGATTTCCACCCTACTATGATTGCGAACCATACCACTATCACAGTTACAGGGGGGAATATTGATGTACTGCTTAGTAAAGAAAAACACATAATAGACGGTTTTAGCTCCTGGTGTCAGCGTAACAGATTAATATTAAACTCCACTAAAACAGTAATAGTAAATTTCTATAATGGAAAAAAATGTTCCAGATGACCTACAAGTTATTGACGGAGTCAAGGTTAGTAGTGAAGTAAGTTTTTTAGGAACTCACTTGGATTAAAGCTTATCATGGGATCTGCAAATAAAATATGTCTGCAGCAAACTAAACAAGACTTTCTTTGCTTTAAGGCATATGAAATCATGCCTGAACATAGCAGGTCTACTAGAAATCTATTTTGCTATGGTATATTCACATATATCGCTCAATATCATAGCATGGGGTTGCAGTAATGAATTCAACAGAGTATTCGTAACACAAAAGCGCATTGTTAGACTAATTTTCAGCATGGAACACCGAGATAGCCGTAAACATGTATTCATTAGGGAAACATTATTATCGGCACCCTCCATATATATTCTCAAATGTATAGGATTTGCTAGATCTAACACCCATGAACTAGAAACAAATGCGACGGCGCATAGCTACAACACCCGTCATGGTGATTTGTTGCGCACTCCAAGTCAAAAGACAACAAAATATATAATATACGATATAATACGATGAATCTGTATAATAAATTACCTGATCATATCAAGCAAATTACCTCTGATAAAGTGTTTCTTGTCAGGGTACAGCAATTGCTGTAGCAAAAATGTTACTGTAGCTGTGATGAATTCCTGTGGTCTGGGAAACTCATATTTCCAGGAGAAGCACAACGAAGCGAAAGAAGCATTGATATCTCAATGGCGTTACAAAAACAGGAGGGAGGTACTTGACGTAATAATAGCCTCCACTCATGTTAGTAATTTTAAGAGAGTTGCTCCAACCACAGCATATAAATTTCAAAATTAAAAGCAACATCACCACAGAAACTTATCGGAATTCAAGAAAAATAGAATGGGTAGCAAACCTAGCACGTAACCTTCCAGGATTGCAAAGACCGATAAGTACAAAAAGGGACCTAGAGCTGGCAGTGGGAGCAATTCAATGACACAGTCATCTCTGCGTCAAAACATGTCCCCTTATCACGAAGAACTCCAACCAGGAACGTGCCCAGGTGGAATGCTGAACTTGCAAGACTGAGGAGTTAAACAGCGCCCAAAAAACTGGACGGTGGGATGACTACAAGACCAGTTATAAAAGCCAAGAGACTCATGGAGGAGGTAATATGAGGAGATAGAAAGTTCTCAAGAGTGTGCCAGACTCCAAAGAATCCTCTCTAAGGACAAACATCGGGCGGTACACTCCCTTAAACATGAACAAGGAGAGTAAGTACACCACTACAGGAGAAGAAACAATAAAGGAACTCGTCAGGGTTTACTTTCTTGGGGCTCGAATGAAACAGACACCTGCTAATGGGAATGGACTGGAGGCTCTGAAAAGGAGTTCTAGGGGAAGTTGGACATTAGCGAAAATGGTAACCTATGACAAAATACCATGGGCAATAAGTTCATTCAAACCATATACATTGCCAGGGCCGGACGGGATTTACCCAGCACTTTTGCAGAAGCGAACTGCCTATAAGGCTCTGTGAAATACTTGGCTTGGCTCTTGGACACATACCAAAGCCATTGAGAAGTAATTTCCATACCAAAACCTGGAAAAACTGGCCAGGAAACAGTCCCTAAGATCAATAAGTCTCATGTCCTTTGGACTCTTAGACAGAGAGGAGTCGAGGAACCTTACGTGGCCTTGATAGACTCAATGATGAGTAACCATAGTAACTTTCATTCGAAGACGGAAACTAATAATAATAATGTTTATTCAAGTTTACAAATGCATACAATAATGGAGTTCTATCGAATAAACGGAATATATCACTGAAGCTGCTCTGATTGCAGCTTGTGCGTGATAGTTAGTGTGTGGATTTATATCATATGAACAATTACAAACTATGAACTAATAAAAGTAAAAGTAACTGAAGTGTTTTATTGAAATATTGATACACTCCTGTTGATAAAATACTTTTAAATATATAAAATTCGGGGGATAAAAACAAACACAAGAAACAATTTTTTTTCCTAGGTACAATTTAAAATTGATATGTGAACATTATTATGATCATAACTACAGTGGATATAAAACAAGACAGGTAATTTTGTAAAATCATCAATGGTTTATTATAAAGTATGCACAATGAAATATAATATATAATAATAATAATGTGTATTTGCCAAGAATACATGTATGTAGTAAAGTTTACAGAAATATAACCTATAATAAACAAAAAAAGAATCCCATAGAAACTCGGGGTTGTGTGGGGTCAGTATGTATATCATATAATTATTCCCTTTATATGTATAACTAAATTAATGAATTTATTCTCTAGCATTTTTTCTATTCTATTCTAATTTCACTGCACATTGTTCATCTACAATTCAGAAAAACATGTATATCGTGTCTGTGTAAGCTGTGAATATATTTTTTTTTTTTTTTGATGAGACTGATAGAATTTATCATGATTATGTCATTTTTTAGGTTTTGGTATATGGTTAACGCCCTTTGGCATAGGTAATAATGATTCCTCTGGCCAAGATTCTTTTTTTTTTGCAGATGTTTTCATTATGGGATTTAGTTTTTGTCTAGTTTGATATGTGTGGTCTAATGTTTGAAGTATGCTTTTTTTTTTTTGAGGTATGTATCATTATGTTGAAAAGTGGAGTTGCCTCAAGATAAAATCTTTGTTTCAGTGAATAAAGTTTCAGTTGGGTAATTCCTCACTTTTATGAATAATTTTTAGGAAGTATTTTGTAATATTGACAGCTTTTTTTAGATGCTTCTAAAGCACTTCCCATACCAGGATACCATACTGGATTCTCGACTCGATAAGGGCATAGTAAATATTCTCATATGGTGGTATCTAAAATATTCGAAAATATTTAAATCTGTAGAGCATGCTCCTGAGAGTATTAACAACATTTCGTACGTGCCTATCCCATCTAAGGTGCTGATCAATTGTAATACCTAGGTATTTAATATCATGGTTGCATATATTTTTATGGTCTCGTTATTATGTTTAATGGATAAATAGTCAAAATCAGGTTTTTCTACTTTTATAGCAGGTGTAGGACAAATATTTCGTTTTTCATAGTTGACAGTTAGTTTTCGTGAACTGAACCAGTTTAAATTTTTTTCCATGTCACTTTCAGATTTGGATTTGAGGTTCATCCAGCTGGTGTCTCTGTAAAATATGACAGTGTCATCAGCAAAACTTATTACTTCACCAGTTGAATTGAGTGCCAATAGCTCATTGGGTATATTATGAATAAGACTGGTCCAAGTACTGTGCCTTGGGGACTCCACTCAACATCTCTCTCATTGCTATGGTTTCATTTTTTTTGTACCATTTGTTTTCTCCCTGATAGATAGCTTGAGAAAGGGGTCTGTGGGGGGTTCCCATTATCTCTCTCCAACGTGTCAAGTAGTAAATTATGATCTACTGTGTCGAACCCGGAGATCTAGGAAGATACGGGCTGCGTTTCCCTCGTCGACAGCTTCGTAGACACTCCTTAGTAGATTGCTGATGGCGTCATTTGTTGATTTCCCTTCCTGAATCCAAATTGTGATTCAGATAATAATTTATATTTATTTAGATATATTTCTAATCTCTGCTTTATAACTTTTTCAAAATTTTTAGTTAGGGTAGTAATCAGCGAAATAGGCCTGTGGTTGACCGGTAGAGTTTATCACCTTTTTATATACAGGTTTGACCACCGCTAGTTTGAATTCATTGGGACATAGCCATCTTGTATTCTGAAGACGGAAACTAGAAGGACGAGGGCCCATACAATTTTGAGGAAAAACTCTACAGAGTAAGGGAGAGGTCAAATATCTCGGGGTGTTATTGGACTCGAAACTGACCTGGAACCAACATCTGATGAAAGTGATCAGAAACGCGGAGACCACACTAATTGTGGCCAGAAAAAAAGTGGGGCTAAAACCACGCATGGTACACTGGTTGTACAACACGGTGGTAAAGCTGGTCATAACGTACGCTTCCTTGGTATGGTGGCCAAAGACGCAACAAAGAAGAGCTAAAACCAAACTAGGCAAGTTACAAAGACTTGCCTGTGTATGTATTACAGGGGTACCCCAAGTAGCACAGAGTCATAAAATTAACATAATTACTTCTTATACCGTCTTAAAGACCACGTATTTGTATGTTTTAGAACCAAAAAGTTAATGTGCGTTTTATAACCTTCAGGCGTTGCTATGACGTCGTGTAGTAGATATAACGAGAGTACAATAAAGAATTCTCGAGATGAAGTTGTACTGTGGTTTGTATGTAAATACATTGTAGGTGTCGTTAAGTAGAACTTAAGAGCAGTTGCTGTGAGGTTAATATAACAATGAACATATGTGGTTCTAATGAATAGATTTTTGAAACGTTTCTACGACTACATATTGTACTCATTAATGTAGTTTTATCAACTGATGAACTTTGGTCGTAATGATTACATTATGTATCTATGGTTAGATTATTTTTGTTGGTTATGTTATTTTTGTTGGATAGGTATATTGTGTTATGTATGTAGAATATTCAGTTCCGTATGAATGATTAAAATGCCAAAACAAAAATCCAATCTGCTTTGCAAGAGAACTGGAGCGTATAGAAAAATATAAAGAGGAAGGATGAGTGCCTACCCCAAAATTAACATCTGAAATAATTAATCAGTCTATCAGGACACTGCAAAAAAATGAAGTTCATCCAGTTCCTTCAATTGTTTTCACAACAAGGAAAGACATAAATAATATGTATGTGCACTTCGAGTGATAATTAAAAAATATTTAATTATTCAACATCAACATAACCTCTATTGTAAATGTCAGTTATTTTTAGCGTTTTCCATTAGGTGGAACTAGCGGAATGCTTATGCACTCAGTGTATATCTTCTTCTGTTTTGATAGCGTTACGACGTTAGTACAACAAAACTTGCTACTTGTGGTCATAGCGACTACATTACAACTTTTTTATGTAAGATATTAAGATGTCTTTGAGACACTCGTAAACTATTCTATGATAGTACATACCGGAGTAATTACAACTTTTCGACACTAGAAGGACGGCTTCCATGTTTTTCGATTGATTGATAACATCATGCATTCTGGTAGCCATATTAGAACAAAAATATTTAAAATAAAAAATATGGGAATATGGGGTGTAATATCAATTTAAAATTCATTGGAGATGTGCTACATATTTCGACGATTAATGAGAAAAATTTATGAATTATATTTTTTCTGAAATAAAAATGAATATTTATCTCTCTTCATTTTCGAGGCGCATGAATTTTAAGTGAGTAGAATTGGATTTTGATCGTAAACATGGATTTGCTTGGTCACTAGAGTTTCAGAACAATTCTTAAAGATACATAAATGAAAATCATTTTTATCTCGATAACTATCACGGTCACAGAGTATCATGAACATGTAAAGGAAGGCTGACTTATATATTATATAAAATCTTTTGATATGGTATAATACATATACTATATTAGAAAGATTATGACCTTCATGCATAATGATATAATGACCTCACTAGGACCACAGAACGACCTTTTGCGACTGGCTTATATAAGTCTATATTGGCAAGTCATTATCACTACTTTATAACGTCGATGTGACGTCGCAAGAGTGTGCCTTTTTGTCGTATTGGCATACATAGCGACGTCTTAGCATATTACAAGACATAAGTCATGGACTTTTGCGGAAGGTCTAGTAGACGTATGTACAACCGAATTATGACCTCTGCGTGCTACTTGGGACCGGACCAATGAGATCAACGCGCACCGCAGTTATGAAGACACTGTTGGAATTGCCTACCCTTCACTTGGTGGTACAAGGAGAGGCAAGGCTGGCTGCATTCAGACTGAGAAACACACTGGACAACATTATTTCCACCTTCCAAAAAAATCAGCTGTAGGATATCCCAGAACTTGACCGGTACGGCCCTCGGGAGAATGGGATTATTTTGAAATAAAACGTTGATAAGCATTTTTAGGGCTGTACGGAGTCAATTTGATCGGTCAATTCAACAGTCAATTTACCGGTCAATTGACCAAGTGAGACCCCAGTCAATTGATTGGTACCGCAAATGCGGGTCGTCCTAGTCAATGCCCGGGTGAGGGGCTCGGATGGTATCGCCCAGGAGAAAAATGAACCATTCGTAGCGCTAGACTGGGAAATGGTGGAAAACTCCAACTGCAGACTCAATTTGTTGTGATGCTCTCTGCCGAATTTAGTTCTAATCCATCGGATTGATTTTGAATAATTGAATGGCAAAGTTTCGAACTTTGACAGCTAAAAAATAATGGTCGCATTCGGGGCAGAAACTGTAACCTTCATACCGAATTTCAGCTCGATTGGTTAAACGGTTCGGCAGTTATCGCGTGGAAGATTACATTACTTGACCACGGGGGGGTCAAATGAATGACAAATAGTCCCAGGCATGCGGTAGGCTAAATAGTAACTCCTCAGTAACTTCAACGGAGAAAAATACAAAGTGCTAGTCTGCCTCAACAAGAGGCTACTTAAGTCATTAACGGGGTTTCCAACGGGGCACGGCACATGTAGGTTCTGCGAAGAGAATCCAGAAACGTCCCTCCACATTCTGATGGCGTATGATGAAGTACATAACAAAGATTGGGGAACCTGGGAAGATACCAGCTGACAGTAGAAGAAATATCACAATTAGATCCCCTCAAAATCATCAAATTCCTCAGGCATTTGGGGCTCGAGGGTTGTTATAGTAGTAGGAGGAGGGCACAATAATACCTAACTCTGATCGTGACGGCCTCACTAGTGGTACTGGGACCACACCTTGGGGTCCTCTGGTTAATTTTTTGCTTATCCATGATTGTTCCAAAAAGTCCAGGTCATCTCCTGCAACGGTTTCGATAGCCCTGTATGATCCATAGTATCAATACTACCCTTTCTACGATCCAAGAAAATAGATAAAGATGGTTTTCTATTGTCCTTTCTACGATTTTATCGATTATGAATATAATTACGGACTGCTTCATTTCGACCTATTCCTATTCATTCTTGTATATGTTATATAATATGAAGATCGTGTGAATCAACTTGGTTTGTGAACTTTGCATAGCAACATTCCATTTTTTTCTCGCTAATATAAAACTTGCCTCAAAAAGCGCAGTTTCTTCTCCCCCTTCTCCTCCAAAATCAACATTTCATGAATAAATTTATTCTAGAATCGCATTTCCAGTTTCTCATTAAGAATTGTTATTCGCAAAAGCGCTTATTTAAATACTTGTCCGATATCGAGGACGTTCATAATATAGAAAGAGTTGAAATCGAACAGTTCATTTATTTGTTTCTTCACACGGGCGGAAAATATTCAATAACTTCTTGTGTGAGCATGTACGATTTAGTCGAAAACAAGAGTGCATCGTATATCATTGGCGAAGACAAACCAGAAGTTTGGAAAGTTGAACCATCAACTGCTGCTAAAAACTGCAGGAACTTCATAAGAGAAATCGTTGATAATTTGGATCTCAAACCAAATCCTGAAAAGCCTGTTATTGCTTTATCCATAGGTTTGTATTCACATTATTTATTATTATTATTACTTCCAGCCACGTACCTCCCACATACATAATAATCTTTATTTGAAATAGGAAATCCTAATATAGTTAAAAAATACATTAATAATCGATTTGAAGTAAAAAATATATACATATATATATATATACATATATATATATATATATATATATATATATATATATATATATATATATATATATATATATATATAATATATACAGGGTGTAACTGAATAAGTGTAAAACATTTAAGGAGGTGATTCCTCATCGAAAAAAAGATAGGATCTTTCATATAAAGAAACTTCATTGGAGCATCCCTTGTTAAGATACAGCCCCTTAAAGGGGGTACATAAAATTTGTATAACAATTTTTTCACAAGCACTGAAAAGTTACAATATTGAAATTAACCTGACGTTTTGTACTACCAAAAGACACTTAGCCAGTCATTTATTTGGTTTACCCCATGGTTGTAAGGGTGAAAAACGCAACCCTAAAATTTATTTCCAATGTAACTTTTGTCTTATTATTTGTTTACCATTTAAAAATTTATTTCTGATAGCCTGTTTCATTCTAAAACAAAAAATGTCTCTTGGGTTTTGCCCAAAATAAACCAGTAAGCAGCAAAACATTATTTTACGAACAACTACAGAGATACATCGTCATAAATGCGAACTGGATTTATTGTTATTTTGTAGTTAGTACCTGCATTAAACGATTAAAGGGTAATAAACAAAACTAAGTTATTAATAACAAACACACAACATGTAGAAATCATAGTGAATGTTCAATATGTCTACCTTCAAACATTACGCATGCGTCTAGACGTCGGCGCATTGAGCCACGTTCGCTCAAATATTCCTGGAGTCTCTCTGATTACCCTGCGCATCGATGATGCGGTTTCTTAAGTCCTCTACATCGCGAACAGAGTACGATATACCAAATGCTGTGAATGGCCCAAATAGAGAAATCGAGAGGATTGAGATCCGGGGATCGAGCGGCCATTTATGTGGTCCCCTCGACCATCCACTGTTGCATATGTTTCAGTTAAATGCTGACGTGCTACTTGACTAAAATGGGCGGGAGCCCATCATGCATAAAAACATATCCCTTCTGACGGCCAAAGGAACTTCCTCCAGCAGTACTGGATGCACTTCTCTTAAAAAATTGAACGTATGCCTCACCATTTAATCGAGGAGGTAGAAAATGAGGCCCAATTAAATCATCCCCAATAACTCCGAGCCACCGTTAAGAGAAACTGTTCTTGATGGCTAGTTTCGACAATAGCGTGAGGGGTTTTCATCAGCCCATATGTGGTAATTATGAAAATTAATAATCTTTTCCCGAGAAAACTACATTCGTCTGTGAATTCTATCGTCTTCAGAAAGTCACAATTTCTTCTAATCATTTCCAGCATCCAATTGCAAAATTCAAGACGGTTCGGAAAGTCTCGCGGTAACAGTGCCTGTACTCGTTGCAGATGGTAAGGTATAAGAGTTGTTCCTTTAAAATTCGAAATACCGTCATATGATCAACATTTAGCTGGAAAGCAATCTTTCTAGTACTGGTAGTAGGTTGTTCTTCAATCAAATTAAGTACTGCTTCCTCAGCTGTGGTGTTCGTATTTCTCGATGGCGACCACAATCCTGCGTTCTTTGTCGAATGAACCATATTCTCGTAATCGTTGATGAAGTCGAGCAAATATTCTATGTGAAGGATGCTGCCGTTGAGGATACATTTCAGCATATCTTCTAGAAGCTTCTAACCCATTCCCCTGCGACAGACCGTAAACGTAATGCATATCAGCCATTTCCTCATTTGTGTATGCCATTTTATTAACAAGTGAATTATTAAAGTAACAAATTAAGAACAGAACAACAACACACAATTAGTATTAATTCAATTTCGAAAATTCCCAAACTGACAGCGTCATACCAATTTAATTGTCACTATCGCTAATAGCGACCTACTAGATAGATTAGTTTCGTATTTTCGCATTTATGACGATGTATCTCTGTAGTTGTTCGTAAAATAATGTTTTGCTGCTTACTGGTTTATTTTGGGCAAAAAACCCAAGAGACATTTTTTGTTTAGAATGAAACAGGCTATCGGAAATGGTAAACAAATAATAAGACAAAAAGTTACATTGGAAATAAATTTTAGGGGTTGCGTTTTTCACCCCTTACAACCATGGGGTAAACCAAATAAATTACTGGCTAAGTGTCTTTTTGGTAGTACAAAACGTCAGGTTAATTTCAATATTGTAACTTTTTCAGTGCTTGTGAAAAAAATTGTTATACAAATTTTATGTACCCCCTTTAAGGGGCTGTATCTTAACAAGGGATGCTCCAATGAAGTTTCTTTATATGAAAGATCCTATCTTTTTTTCGATGAGGAATCACCTCCTTAAATGTTTTACACTTATTCAGTTACACCCTGTATATACATATATACATACATACATATAAAATACAGTTATAAAGTGTTTACATCATGATATACTACAAAATATGCTGATTCAACAATTGAGTGACATTATATGGTTTTTGAGTTGGCTTTTGAAAGAATGTCAGGTTGCCGAGTTCTTCATGGGCGTTGGAAGTTGATTGAAATTGTCCAATCCTTTGAAAAACAATGATTTCATTGAGATTGTTGTTCTTGTTCGAGATATGTGAAATTGATTATTTGACCTTGTATATTGTTTTCATGAATCTGATTATTATAAATGATGAAAGTATTTTGGTAATAAGTTTTCGGTGATTTTGAAAATGAATACTTACCATAGTTTTAGTTACATCATACCAACTGAGAGTATTTAGCATACCTGAGTATTTAGCAATTCTCATACCCCGATTTTGAAGTTTCTGTAACTTTTGAATATTGTTTTTAGCTAGTAGATATAAAAGAGTTGAGCAATAGTCGAAATGAGGTTGTCTGATGGTTTTATATATTGTAATTTTATTTATGTAATGGAAACATGGAAACTTCCGATGATATCCTGGAGAAGAGAAAAAGTTTTTTTGATATCTTTTTGCATATGTAATCACAATGACTGGTGAGAGTTAACGATTCATCTTGCAGAAATCCCAAATATTTGAATTCTGATAAAGTAGAACCAGAAACCTAAGAAGGTCGTAAATCAATAGTAGTCGAAACCTATAGATAAGCAATAAAAGTGTGTGTCCCTTCAAAGATTCCCATGTCCGGATTAAAATATCTCATGAAATAGTTTGGCATTTTAATAATAGTGGGCTCTCCATTATTTTTGGCTTTTGTTGACAGTTTTGTATTTAAATTTATGTGATAATAAAAAATCTCGTAAGGTTGATTTAGAACCCTTGGTAAGGATATGTTTAAATGTATGTAAATAATAAAATTTTTACTTACCTGGCCACCAGACCTTCAGTACTAATGGGCTATTAACGAGATTATAGCGATAATGGTCTATTTACGGTTACAAAATGAATTACCTACCAGATTTGGAAAACAAGACTGTTTTGAGAACTGACCGCTTTCCAATTTCAGAAACAAATTATATTAAATGTTTATACTTCCCTTCTGGAACGTGGAATGTCCGCGGATCAAGCTATGCAAGGAAGTGCTTCTTTAACAAAAACACGGTATTCCACAGTGTTTAAAATAGTAAGTAACCTTATTTTAAAAAGAAAGGAACGAAAAGACTCTGGCGGTTCAAGGAAACTAGATGGCTGTGATGTAGATATAATTCGAAGAACAATATATGCCTTGTATAAAGAGCAAATTGTGCCTACATTAGATATTTTAATGCAACGGCTTAAAAAGAATGAAACTGGTATCCAGTGTTGCAAAGAGACTTTTAGGAAGTCTCTTTTACAAAACGGATTTAAATTTAAAAAACTCGCAGCAGAAAAATCATAATGGAATCTGTGCGCCTTAAGAAATGGAGGTTTGAATATTCTTTGGGAATAAACGAATTTAGAGAATATGTATTTGGATGAAACTTGGTTCGATATACACGATATTCCAAACAAAAGTTGGGTAGACTCATCTGACTTGTGCCAAACTAATGCGCCGTCTAATAAAGGAAAACGCATTACGATAATTCACGCAGGAACCAAAAATGGTTTTATACCAAATGCGTTGTCTTTATCGGCAAAGAATATTAAGGACTCTTTAGTCGATTATCATGATGATACTACAGCCGAATTATTTGAAGACTGGTTCCAAAATAAACTCATACCAAATATTCCACCCAACAGTATTATCGTCAAGTACCACAGTCGAAGACTAGATAAAGCACCATGTTCAAATGACACCAAAGCCACTATATAAGAATATATGTTAAATAATGATATGTACTATGATATGTACTATGATATGTACACAAAAAACAGTTACTAAAAGTTTTACGCATCAGTTATTCGATAAAAAAGAAAAAAAATTGTGATTCATTGGCTGAAAGCTTGGGACATACGGTGCTCAGACTTCCTCCTTATCACAATATGTTTCACCCAATTGAACATATATGGCATCAGCTTAAGTCAGCAATTCGGAGAAATAATACTTCTCCAACCTTAAGTTCAACTGTGGTAGCTCTTATTCAAACAGAAACTGCAAACATTCCTGATAGCAGCTGGGCCAAGTATGTTTCCCATATTAAAAAGGTGGAAAAGTCATAAATGGATATAGAAAAAATTCCCAAAGAAAAGTTTATTATCAATTTGGATGACGACAGTGAAACTGATCTTCGTGAGTAATTTTGTTTATAAATAACTTTTATCGAGAAACTGAACTTTTTATAAAGTATAAAGTTTGATATTTTACATTAATTAGGTATATCATATATTATTATATAATATAATATAATTATATATATATATATATATTATTTTCATATATTATATATAAATAAATAATTCTCAATTATATTCAAGCGATTTTTCTTAATAATTTAACGCAATATAATTATAACTACCTATAAAACAAAATTTCATGGCTAGCGCAGGTACAACTCTGCGTAGAATCCACCGCCTGCTGATAACTCAAGTGGTTGGTGATTTACGACCTTCTTAGATTTCTGGTTCTACCATACCCATTCAATTTTATCATTATCCATTTCGAATCGCAGCGATTGATTATCCACATATTTTAGCTTGTGTTTATTACTTATAATCATAGCCTTAGTTTTCTTCGTATTAAGTTTCAGTTAATTCAACCCTAGGTATGTTTCTAACTTTGACAAAACTTGGTTCATACAGTCAACTATTTCAACAAGGTCACATCCGTAACATGCACCTAGAGTGTCGTCTGCAAATAAATTTAGAAAATCGTAGCCCTAGCGTTTCGGATCAGAAAATTGATATAAATATAGTCAAGAACATTGTACGTTATCAAACAAAAAGATATAATTATTGCTGAATTGTATGACAATTTGAAAATTCTGAAAGTACAACGCCACAAAAAACGTACCTAAACTACACAAAAATATTCCAGACAGCTGCGAAACAAAACCACCGAAACAAAGAAACAATTCCTACGAAAAATCCCTCACCAGCGGCGCCGACAAACTCAAATGAACCATCGGGAAGTGTCCACGTCAATAAAATATAATTTAGATATATTATAAAAAGTAAAGGTCCTAGTACGCTGCCTTGAGGTACGCCTATGTTATTTAAGACTTCATTTGAGATCGATTTTCTCACTTTGGTTGTTTGTGATCTATTAGTTAGGTATTCTTCAAACCAGTTGAGGACAAATCCCCAATACCATAATATCTTAGTTTACGTAGTAGGATCCGTCTATCTATTGTCTCAAAAGCTCTTTTGAGATCAAGAAATACCACTACTATATAATTACCGTTATCGAGTTCTTGTTTCACAGGAATGATGTTCTCTGAAACCGGATTGATTTCCCAAGAACAGGTTGTTTTCATTGAAGTAATGAGTTATTTGTTCATGTATTTCTTTCTCTAAAATGTTTTCCATATTTGGTAACGTATTTATAGCTCTAAAATCCGACATTTCAATTGCGTTATTGATTTTAGGAATGGGGGTAATTGTACTTTTCTTCAGCCGATTGGGAAAGTTTCCCTATGAAAGTGACGTATTTATAAGATTCAGAAGAGTGAATCCCATTGTGACAAAAGTTGCTTTCAAAAATTTGACACGCATCGTTTCTTCCACACTACCTTTATTTTTGAGAGAAAATATTATGGATTTCAACTTACCTAGGTTGATTTTCTCAAAAACAACAAGCCTCGTTTCTATTGCTAGCTCTGGAGGAGACCTTTCTTTTCTTGTTATGATAGAATTGATAATATCTTCAATGCTTTCAACAAAATATGAATTGAGGTTGTTAGCAGCCTCCATTTCAGTTTTTTCTGTAGAAACGGAGTTATCTCTACTGAAATTTATACTTTCAAAATTAACAGATTGTTTGTCTCCTTTTATTAATATTTTTATAGTTTTCCACATTTCTTTTGAGTCACCCCTATTCGTATCAATTTTGTTTTCTTTATTTTTAACATATTTACAACCCTATTACGTTTTAATTTAAATTGATTACATAACTCCGTTTTTACAGTACAGTAAATTTATGAAATTTTGTATGCTCTGTCTCTATCTTTGGAAGCCGCTTTATTTCGTCATCATACCAGGCACTTGATTATGTTTATTTTCAAATTAAACTATTGGGGCAATTTCATCCAATATTATTCTACACTTCGATTCAATATTAGCCCAATCAATAGAGATTTTCTGCTCTATTGATTCTGTGACAAAAATACTACCAGGAAACCGACTGCCATCATACGAAAGGGACAGTTATATCTTGTTATGTTTCCTACTCGCAAGTGTCATTGCTAAATTTGTTATGAACATTTAAATGCAAAAAATCTTTTTTTTGTTTTTTGCTTGTAACATGAAAACTAATGAAGCAATCTAGATGCCTCATGGACAAGTTGTAGAGAATTGAAATACAAAGGAAATAAGTTTTAGCGCAACTTGATCGGATTATTAGTAAGGAAAAAACCTCATTACTCCATAACTTTTTGAGTTATAGTGCAGGCTTTCCACGAAATAGTAGTGATATGTACTTTATGTGTGAGAAATTGAGGCGCTGTCGGATCATTAGTTTTGGCATAGTTGCAATCTGAGTTTTTTAACGCACTTTATTGCAGCAGACCTGGATGCTCCATAGGTGGTCCGATTCCAATTTTTCTAAAAGATTTTGAGAGAGTATATAGTACTACAAAACGACTATTCTCATTTTGCGTAAAAATGCTGCGAAATAGGTGAGAAATACTTGCAAACATGACCGAAAATTCAGATTGCAATTATGCCAAAACTAATGATACGACAGCGCCTCAATTTCTCACACACAAAGTACATATCAATCACTACTATATCGTGGAAAGCCTGCACTGCATCTCGAAAAGTGGCAGAGTAATGTTTTTTTTTTAAAACGCTGATTATTTCGAGTAATTCCTTCCCCTTTTCTAAATCCACCTATTATAACTTCTGGTGAAATACTTTTCCAAGGGTCTCATAAAAATTGTGAGCACATTTTCTTTGGCAATTTATGTCCCACATGTTGTCGTTGCCAAGAGATTAATTTTTCGTCCCATTTTAACTTGAATGGCCAAAAACCCGAAGGATCCAAAGATTGTAACAAATGGCTGCTATGCGGTGGTAGTTTTAATATTGTAATATTATTTTGCATTGCGGCTTCAAGTAGTTCCAAGCTTATATGAGTTGAATGGCTATCGTAAATGATTAAAACAGGCATCTAGATTGCTTCATTAGTTTTCATGTTACAAGCAAAAATCAAAAACAATAGTTTTTTTCCATTTAAATGTTTATAACAAATTTAGCAATGACACTTGCGAGTAGGAAACATAACTGGATATAACTACGGCCTGTTTTTCGTATGATGGCGCAGTAGGTTTCCTGGTAGTATTTTTGTCACGAAAACATCTCAGTATATATATCATTCACATCATCATCATCATCATCATCATACAACGCCTAAGCAATAATTTTTCTCCTGACATCTCTTTTACGAAGAATAGTTTTTTGACAGTTTACAAACCATTTTTTTAGCCGACGAAAAAAAAAGGGAAGGTTTTCTAGTCGACGCGTAAGTATATATTTTTTTATATATGACCACGCATAACTTTTTACAGAGTAGTCCGATTTTGATGATTCTTTTTTTAATAGATAGGGTATACCTCGAGGTTGGTCCCATTTGGATTTATAATTCCACTCCTAAGGGTAGGAAAATGGGGGATGATTGTTGGTTCACCCACTGCATTTTTACTTCTTAACCGATTCTACCGCGCATTACTTTGTACTGGGTTATCCGATTTAGACGATTCTTTTTGTATTGTATAGGGTATGCTTTGAAGTGGGTACCATTTGAATTCAACAAAAATTACACCTTTAAGGGTAGAAAAATAGGGGATGATTTATTGATTTTACACCTGTGAACCGATTCTGTTGAAACTTGGCACACATATGTAGTTCTGATGACACTACAAGACTATGGAGGCCCGGAGTTAATCTGATGATGGAGACGGAAGACAGTCGAGGGATCTCCTCAACGGTTCACAGCAGCTACCTCGTGTTTGGGGTAATATGTTTATTGATTGACTGATATACGATCAACGCCCAGACCAAACCGCTGATCCCTTAAAGGGGTGAAAAGGAGGATGATAAGGGGGGTGAAAGGGAAAGTACAGTTCATTTTGGAATTAGAGTCATGGAAATTATTATTTGGGCTCTTCTTCACAAATAAAGATAAATTCAACCCTAAAGGGGTCAAATGAAAGTTGAAAGTCTGTATAGTTAGTTTTAAAGTTAGGATCATGATAATTGGTATTTGGGGGTCTTTGTTACAATTTATGAATTTTAGTTGAAACACCATAATCTTCGACTAAATTCATAATCTCCGACCCCATAAACCCCCACATACCAATTTTGAATCGAATCGGACCATAAACCTAAATCTTGTCCGCCATCTTGGAGCTCCATTTTGTTTTTTGTTATAACAAAAATTCTATGAGCCGCCATTTTAATTTCATAAATTTTGACAAAAAGTTCATAATCTCCGACTCCGAAAACCCACACATACAAATTTTGATTAGAATCGGACCATAATCACAAAACTCGTCCGCCATCTTGGACCGCCATTTTGTTTTTTCTCTAACAAAAATTTATAATGCATTGTCACCGGAATTATGAACACCTGCCAAATTTCAGCTCAATCGGATGTCGGCAAGTGCTCCAAAAATGGATTACAAATTTTGAACCGGAAAGAATGACAGAATGACATACGAACGAAGCAAGTTAAATAAAAGCTTGTAAAAAGAGTGAAATAATAGAATAAAGTTACACAGAATAATTTTTTTAAATTCACAAATTATATATAACTTAAAAAGTCTACAACTATAAAATATCAAAAAAATATAAACATTGAAATATTAAAAAACATTAACACGGAAACGTTTCAAAATTGACTGTATTACTTACTAAGTAAATTCTTTCCATTTTATTTTTGATTTTTTAAGACTCCTTAAGTTTATTTGTGAAACATTGATTTTTTTCTTGAAAATTTCAGAATTATTGTCTACATATCATTTTTGTTGGACTTCCGAGAGTTCAGTATTTTTTTAAATTATTTCAATTTCAAAGATCCGCAAGGAAAACTATGAATATTCGAAAAATGGGAAATGACTCCGTCCAAGCAGAACATTATTTTGATACGCCTTGTATTTGATCTTAGTATCCGTTTATGGTGGATTTTTATTGGAAAAATTGAATGACTCCCCGAATTAAAGTGGGCAGACTCCAGGAAACAACTACCCAACGTCAATGAGACAAATTTCATCTCAATACAATAACAAATTTCAATAAGGCTTGAAATCGGATAATATTTGAACTTGTGGATCTAAATTTTGAGTATACCCATTACGTATGAGTTTCTATTCGGGTTTCAGCGACCTTTTCAAAACGACACCTGTTCAGACGTATCTTTCCAGAAAAACAAACACACCTCACCTGACTAGTATTTTTTTGAAACCGGTTGACGAGTCTGTTTCATTTCATTGGTCCAAAATAGAGGTTTGGCTGGTAGGTCGATCACTGATTCAGATATGCAGTAATTAATGCAAAATCCAATGCTATGACCCAATATTATTAGTGGCGCGATTTTAATTTATTTGCATAAATCTCTAATCTGTTTTCCATTCCGTAAACAAGCTATTCAAGAAAATTCCGTTATTGTAAAAGGTAGAACTGTGAGAATTATTCTTAAAAATATACAGGATGTCATTTGAAATGAAAAAGTCGGTTTCTAAAATAGAAAATGACTATCATAATTCATAATGAGCGGTATTTGATTTGGGAACTATTCGAACTCGTTTCCAAGGATTGCTGAAAAGTCCGAGCTGTAACCAAACTCTCAGATTTTAAATGTCACTAAATTAACCATTACCAAACGAGTGAGAACTGTACAAATTTTAGGTTATAGAAAATTGGAAGTGATAGAACATAACATTGTTCAACAAGTTTTGGTTTTTCTTCCAGAGACACTATATCTATATTTGTATAGTGCTTTCATTTTAATTTGTCCCACTTTCAAAAGATTGTAAAATATTTATTTTTTCAGCTAAAAGATTGAATAAAAAAGAAATTATGCTGTCGAGTCAAAAATTTTATAAACTGTCAAATGTCAAAATTATTGACATAAGTTACATCCTATATATCATTAAATATTCAAAAAGACTTCTTTTTTCTGATTAAATAATGTGATTATCTACTTTTACTATTTGTTGTAATATAAATTATTTTTGTTGTTCTGGTTAGTTTATTTCATTACTTTGTATATCATTCCATCCTCTCATAGAATATAATGATTGTGACGGATGTAGGAGAACAAAAATAATGACATAAGCGATCTGTCATTGTCAACTACATAGTGTGCCAATGTTCACAAGTTAAAAATCAATTATTCCCTATTTTTCTACCCGTAAGGGTGGATAATTCCATTCGAAATCCAAATATGATCAACTATGAGGTATACCCTATCTAATAAAAAAAGAATCATCCAAATCGAAGAACCCAGTACAAAGTTATGCCTGATAGAATCGGTTAACGGACCAGAATTCAGAGGGTGAGTGATCAATATCCTTCATTTTGCTACCCTTAGGGGTGGATTTCATCTTTTAAATTCAAATGGGACCAACTGGGCCCTATCCACTGAAAAAAAGAATTATCGGAATCGGACGTCTCAGTAAAAAGTTGTGCGTGATCATACATAAAAAAAAATAAAAAATATACGCGTCGACTAGAAAACCTTCTCCTTTTTGGTTTCGTCGGTTAAAAATTATTTTTGCACTGAATTTCCTGTATTTGATAAGGATTTGAATCAGACCAATAGTGTCTATTTTGGCGATGGCAACCTCTGTCAGTGCAAAACGACGACTCATCGGTCCACCATATTTTAACCGGAAATGTGGCATGATTTCTAAGAATAACTGGAAAATTGCAGTCTGATTTCCTTATGCGCTGGTGTCAACTTTTGCACCCTTTTTAGCTTATATATATATATATATATATATATATATATATATATATATACCACTTTCGAATATAAAACATTTTTCTTCTATGGAATATCTCATTTTATTTCTGGACCAACAAACTGTCACGTATGACAACAATAATTCGAGCGAAACTATGACAATTCTTGGAAACAAAATAAGAAACGCGGGTAACTTTAGGAAACAAAATAATAAACGCGGGTATCTTGATGTTGGAAAATTAAAATTTTAATCATATGTATATAAATTTGCGCCACACTAATGAAAAGAAAGGGTAAGTGTGGCATATTTTAGTAATCAGAAAAAATATTTTAAATATTAATGATATATAGGGTGTACCATTTAAGAAGTTATGTCATAATTTTAACATTTGACAGTTATAAAATTTAACGAAAAACACTACAATTTCTTCTTTTTTTCGACCTTTTAGCTCAAAAAATAAATATTTTACAGCCTTTTAAAAGTGGGACAAATTGAAATGAAAACACTTTACAAGTGAAACAAATACAAATCATGAATGCCGAATGGCCGTTTATTCGGACTTTTTTTTGGAAGGTGGAGGAAATCCCTTATTTATTCATTTATTTGTCTGCCACACACAAAAACTCTCCTCTTGTCCCTCCCATGCCTTTTGTTTCACCATGTCATATCAATGATTTCCGATTAAGGGCCACTTCGAGGTCCCTCCCAGCTCAGTGGTCATTTGCTCCCACGAGTGAGTGAGGTGTCCCCTGCCCCTGCACAGTGTTAAGCCTGATTGCTCCGAGATTTCGCCCTGTTTCTCGGAGGCTCCGTTCCGGCACCGTTTTATTTTAATACCCCTTTGTCATACATCCGTCGCCACGGCGCTCACAGCTTGGATTTAGGTCTGTTTGCCAGAGCCTCTATGTCAAGTCGCGTTCACCCCAAACCACGTGAAGGTGAGGTTGGACCTATTTGGACTACACGCTAGAAGAACGCACAAAGAGCTACCGATGTACCACGTAAATTCTGGCATACATAGGTGAGAGTTCGTACGATGGACTGTTCAGAGATAAGGCAGTTAACATAAGACTTTTATCAAGTAAACAATTAGGTACAGTCTGCGAGGAATTAGTGTACAATAAAATGACAGTTCGAGTATTTGAAAAAAAATGCCTAGGGCGGCAGAATGGTTCGCAACGGACTTTATATAATACACTTTCTATTACTGTTCTTAGAAGGCTTCAGAATAGATCCCGTTGAAAAAATAAAATATTTTTCAGTTTTTATTAACAATTTACGTAGTTACAAAATTAAAAACTTCATTGAAAAAAACATTTTTTTTTTCTAATATTTTCAATGATTCGATTTTTTATTATCGGAAGCTGCATGGAAATTATTTTTTTAAATTTTTAAAAAGTTGTTATCAACAAATGCGCTGTTTATAAGATAATCGATTTTTTTTTGGGATCCTAATCTTTGAAACAAATAAGCATTTAAAAAAAAATCGTTCCTTAAAATAAATGTATTGCTTAAAAAAAATTTGTTAATTAACAATTTCTTTCTACTATTTAATATTGAGAAACCAGTTTTTTCAATCATAATTTATCTTGCTAGTTCCTTTCGATTAATAAGTGAAGGAATTATAATAATTTTTTTTTTTAAGTTGTAATAATATTTTTTGAATTTATTAAAGTTATGACGCGTACACTTGCTAAACACACAATAATGGAGAGATTATAACGCGTTTTAAAAAAATGACTTGGTTAGCACAATAGTAAAGAGAGGTTATAATGCGTACTTGCTAAAAATACATAAGCATTTATTATTGTCTGTATAAAATCTCTACTTACCTAACTCCATCAGCAATATCCGGAACTTGTGCAGAAACACTGTCAGGATTCATTATTGTTATTATTTTTTATTATTTATTATGTACAAAAAACCTGTATACACTCAACAAAAATAATCGTCGCGACACCACACTGTTCAATGCGAAATAGAAAGACGAAACGACAATAACTGGCTTGCTTTCTATGAGAGAGAGAGAGAGAGACACAGAGAAACACGCGCACGCCGCACGGCTTACAACTACATCAAAAAGTGTCGTTACAACTTTTGGTCTTAATTTATTCCGCCTAGCCCCCTTTCGCAACGCGCGATAAGGACTTGTTACCAAATTATTTATTTATTGCAATTGTTTACAAAAAATGTTTCAAAGTTTATGGAAGTTATTAAAAAGTCCAAAAAATCCATCAATTTAGCGACTCCACCTCAAACGTCAACAGCATTATGTTTCCATTCTTTCAGAGTGTATTACTACGTACAATATTGGCTTGGTAATGAGCTAAATCCTGAAAATTGGTGTTGGATAAAGACAGAAACAATGTTTCTGTCGGTAAAAACAACCGATAAATTAGCTCTTGATGAACTCTTGAAATTAGTCCACTGTAATTGCATTAAAAACTGTTCCAAAAGATGCGGATGCCGAAAGGCTGGACTTCCATGTTCGTCTCTCTGCAAGCATTGCAAAGGAGAGAGTTTTGATAATTGCAAAAAGGTTACGATTGAAGATGATAATGACGAATTCGACGATGTTGTTGAACGAAACAGTGCACAAGATGGAAATGAAGACGATGAGATGATGTACTGATTATGCAGTATTTGTTCAAGAACTTGCGGAAACATTGCTGGGGGACGAAGAAAGCGTCGGAAACTTTGCAACAGAAGAAGATTATGTGCCACCATCAAAGAAACGTTCCAAAAAATTAACCTAATGTACAATAAAATAAAAAAAACTTATTATTAAATGTAAACAACTATTCATAAAAAAGTTCGTTAAATTAAACACAATGTCAAGATCATTTTTCGTTTATATTAGGCTAATAAATTTTTTTTGTTAACATATTTTTATTCATAATTAAAAAAATAATAGTGAGACTTAAATAGCTCAAATTGTTTATTAATGAACGTTGAATGACAAGTTACTGAAGTGATGTTGTCATATTTCATAAGATATTTAAACATTAAAGCTAAAAAAAAAGTCTCAAAGTATTTTTTATAATAATTGCAATAAATTAAATAAATAATTCGGTAACAACTTTTGTTTTAAGCTGAATTTGTTCTTTGATTAATAAAGAATAAATGAGTCCAGTGTTTTGATTGTATCTCGATTTGTTTATAAATTATAATAATTTAAAAGATGAAAAACCAGGTGAGAATGATCGAGTAACGGAGAACGGTAATTATAAATTCGATAAAAAAATATAAAAACAATTTTTCCCAAAAAAACAACTATGGTTGTTGTTGTTAAGTAGAATAAAAAAAAATATGAGGTGAAAATTTATTTGTTTATAACAAATTGTTTATTAAAAAAACAATAAAAAATTAAATGAAACCAATTTTTTTTAAATATCAAAAACAAAATAAATTATGATTTGGAAAAAAAATTGTTCCTTAATATTAATTATAAGTAGAAAAAAATTGTTAATTAACAAATACGTTTTCAAGCAATAATTTTTTTTTAACGTACGTTTTTTTTTAAATCATTATTTCATGAAAGATTAGGATTCCAAAATTTTTTTTTCAATTATCTTATAAACAACGCATTTGTTTATAACAATTTTTTAAACCATAAGAGATAAAAATAAAAATAAATCATTTTCACGCAGCTGCCGATAATAAAAAAACGGATAATTAAAAATATTAGTTTTTTTTTCAATGATTAATTAAAGTTTTAAATTTTGTAAATTGTTAATAAAAAACTAAAAATATTTTTTTTTTAATTTTTTCAACGGGGATCTATTCTGAAGCCCTTCAAGAACAGCTCCAAGGAAGGAAAAAAATCTCGGATTTATAGTTTAACAATTATCACACTTGGAATGCTCATGTTCATGCAGCAAAAAATTTATAATTAACTATTGCATAACTAATTGAAAAATCGCGATACATTTTTTTGCCGGCGGATTATTGTTCATTCATCTATCCAGTGTTCGAAGTGGGCGTGGCTTGCGCAAGCCAGAGTACTCGTTTTCGGCCGTATTTTCACCCCTCTGATAAAATTATAAATATTGGTCATACAGTTCCGGGAGTTGAGACTTTCTTTCAGGAAATTTCCTCCTCTTTTTGAACCTTTTTTTAACCGACGAAACCAAAACGGGGGAGGGTTTCTAGTCAACGCGTATATATTTTTTTTATGTATGATCACGCATAATTTTTTACTGAGACGTCCGATTCCGATAATTCTTTTCTCAGTGGATGGAGCATACTTCGAAATTTGTCCCATTCGAATTTAAAAAATGAAATCCACCCCTAAGGGTAGCAAAATGAAGGATATTGATCACTCACCCTCTGAATTCTGGTCCGTTAACCGATTATATCAGGCATAACTTTGTACTGGGTTCTTCGATTTGGATGATTCTTTTTTTATCAGATAGGGTATACCTCATAGTTGATTATATTTGGATTTCGAATAGAATTATCCACCCTTACGGGTAGAAAAATAGGGGTAGTTGATTTTTCACTTGTGAACATTGGCACACATATGTAGCTGACATTGACAGATCGCTAGTGTCATTATTTTTGTTCTCCTACATCTGTCACAATCATTATATTCTATGAGAGAATGATATACAAAGTAATGAAATAAACTAACCAGAACAAAAAAATAATTTATATTACAACAAATAGTAAAAGTAGATATTCATATTATTTAACTGGTAATAGTTGAAGTAAGGTGGGAAGTATTTTGGAAGTAATAAAAAAACAAGTAGTTAGTAATTAGTAGATTTCAACCACAAAAAATTGAAAAATAAAAACTTTTCAACAAAAAATTAAAACGACGAAATACGGAACTGAAAAGTAGAAAACGAAATAAACCTGCTTAGTCTCAATAACTAAGCTCCTAAACTAATGTAAGTAACTAATTTTGAGTCGGCGCCAAACGGACAATCAACGAAGATCATTAAATTACTTCAAAAAAATTATCAGAATGTCAACGCCCAACTCAATGCCATCATTTTACGCCTTAACTAATTCATTTGCTTGTTTGTTTGGCGCCGACTCAAAATTAGTTACTTACATTAGTTTAGGAGCTTAGTTATTGAGACTAAGAAGGTTAATTTTATTTTTTACTTTTCAGTTCCGTATTTCGTCGGTTTAATTTTTTGTTAAAAAGTTTTTATTAGATTTCAAAAATCTCAATTCGTTTTTGAGATATTTGCAAAAAACCAACCCCCCTTTTTTCAGTATATTGTTTATAACTTTTGAATTTTTGCGAGTGAAACTTAATTTTTTTCAAGAATTATTTACGTGCTGTTCCGAATTGTATGACACCTTGTTCAAATGTTTCCGAGACTGCTGAAAAAAGTTGACCAAAAAAGCACCTGTTGAGTAGACTAATACGTATATTGTTATTCTTAAGTTATCACCAATAGTTGTATGGTAACATTAAAAAACAACACCCATTACTGAACAAACACCAAATTCATCACACAAATCAAGGTGGTTGCTAAATTATTCAAATACATTCTGGTAATTGTGACAATGGCGGAATGGCGTAAAATGACACACTTCTACTACTTCTTTTGCGTCGGGCTCGATGTAGCTCTATTCAAAATGGCTTCAAATAGAGAAATATAGTCTGTGATCAACAATGGAAAATCCAGGAAAGACGCAGATATTAGTATCATATAAAACCGGCAAATCCGATTCCGAACCGCTTTGAAATGATCACAACATTGACACGTGTGTGCTATAACCCCTTTTCTTCTGCCACGTACAGAATTATGGAGAATTCTCAAGTTCAATGAGATAGTTGTTTATTTTCATTTCTACGTTGTAAAATGAAAACAGTTACAAGGTTTGAGTAGTTCATTAAAAGATGCATATCTATAGTTTCTCAAGGTTTCATTGTCGAGTGAGACCAATAAATGAGTCAGGAGTCAGAGTGAAGGAATTCCCAATTCTTTAAACCAAAATATTTCGAACAGAAACAATGGATCCACGAATGTACATATTCCGAAAATCAAAAGATCAGAATAGGGAGATCTGGCTCGAAGGACCAATTGTAGAGGTTTTCAGTACCACGAAAAATTGCCCAGTATTGTGTCGTGAGAACACCGTGATAGCCATACATGTTGAGCCCTGTGGGGTTATTAAAAAAACAAAAGGGGAGATAGATAGGATTGGCGGGATAGGAAGCATAATTTGACGAATCTGGGGTTCGTGGCTATTAAAAAAAAGGAATTGATTATTGTTGTTTTCACTAGCCAATATGCTCCCCGACGTATTGGCTAAGAACGAGGATATGTTCTCGCAGCTCTTGACGAATGTGGTAGTAACCTCATCCTGCAATCTCTCTTGATATGTCCGCTCCTACCACAACAGTCTCCTCTTGTCTCTCTCACCCCGTAGGTATGTAGGAACACCAGGGCACCCTCGCAAGTGTTTACAAGCGTGGTAGCACTCTCACCTTGCAAACTCTCTTCAAATGCCCGCTCCTACCTCATCTACAAAAGTTTCCCCTTGATTGGTTGTTGACGCTATTATTCTTGGGTTCCAGTTTTTCTGTTTGCATTAGTCTGTCATTTTGTGTATCTTCCTGAAGTGGTTCTGGCTCTCACTTTCGGCCTTGAGGTGTTGAAGGCTACTTCCTCTTCCGAAGTATCACTTTTGATGGAGTGTGTTTATATTTAGGTTCCTTTTCGTACTTCAATATCTCTCAACCCATAAATGAGTATCTGCACCGCCAACTATTCTTTGAAATCCTTCGGGGCATCTTTGTAGGCAAGATGGATAATTCTCTGGACGTCTGCTTCAAACTTCTTCCGATTTATACAGTCGTGTGTTCAACTGTGCCCGGTACAGCTGTCCTCAAATCCAGAGCAGAATTCAGGTCTCCATACTTGCGATGCTGGTCTTCCGGGATAATATGTGACGTTGTCGCAGCTTCAAACTGCTTACGATATAGGATACATGGTGATTGACCATCAATTCGATGGTTGCACGGAATACTTCGATGTGACAACCCTGTCATGGTAGTCTTATACTTTTAGTGACGCAAATTGCTTTTGTAGAAAGCTACCCCAAGAACAATTGAAACAAGTTCCCTGTAGACCATATCGCCTATCGCTGATCTTTCAAGATATATCACGAGCTGGATATTGATGGCACTTTCCATGACTTAAGCTGCTTTTCCATTGAATGGGAAGTTTCATACATTGTACGACAGCGTGACGAGTCGACATAAGCATATATCTAAATTCCGTCGGGTTCTGTAGCTTTATTAGTATCTACATTGGAAAGGATACGTCGAAAAAATCTTTCGCGGCATATTACTTTAGGCATTCGAATACCAATTAAAAATCATACAAAAAAGCGATTAATGCGCGAAGGTAAACCCGTTAGTGCTCTTATAAAAGTATCTAAAGGAAAGTCATCGACAACCGTCAGAAGAATAAAAAAAGTCAAACATTGCGAATATAAGAGGAAGTTCAAAATTACACCTACTTCCAAAAAGGAATTAAATGCTGACAGGATACTTCTCAACAAGAAACTTCCTTCACGCAGAATTCAATGAATCGGAACGACACGAAGAAATGGATGAACACGACATGACGGCTTTAGTTGTTCTGAATGATGATGAATGTATTCTTGCCAGTACTGAAAGGGTAGCAAATAGTAAAGACGTCGACTCGTCAAAAGCAACTAAAAAAAAATTCTCGTGCAGTACGCTATAGGCTTCCCCAAGGTTCTTAATGAAGTTATAAACGGATCCAACAACTACATCATTGACGACTTCATCACGCAAAATATGGAACTACCCGATATAGTGTCTGACATTTTCGATTATACAATATGGCCAAGATGACTTTGTATTAATAATGTTCAACAGCAACAAAGTAAGTAACTCAAGATCATTGAAACTTGCTCTCAAGGCTATTCTCCGAATCAGTGAAACCACTAATATCGTATTGATATCCCATATAAATATTGAATCAGATCATATTCTCAATAATATGATAAATAAAGCAATGACCACATTCACTGAGCATAATAAAAACACCTCCCTTAAATTTCTTATCGATGAAAATCATCAGAGTAAATTCCTAATTTGTGAGGAGATAAAAAATTATTTTCTATTGCCTTACCGCAGGAATGTATTTCTGAAAACTATACAAACTGATGACATTGCCTCTGTCTCTCGAATCAGATTGAACATATTTTTAACTGTTATTGCAATTGTAAATAAATTATTACCTTTGTCAGCAATTATATTACGTTAATCTTAGGTACGAACTATTCAAATGAAAGTTATACGATTGAAGAAAACAAACACTTCACCACTTGTACATGTAGATGATCATTTTGATCTATTTCAGGTTTTATTGTTGAACATTCAATCAATACGTCCTATTACCAACGCTCTGCAATTTTTTCTGGGAGATTTGGAATATCCAGAAATGATACTTTCATCTGAACACTGGTTATGTTGTAAAGAAGCGTTATACTTACCAAACTATATTTTAGTTTCAAAATTATGCCGTTCACAAGTTCGTGGAGGTGGCACCTTGATTTTGATTAAGGATATGTTCAAGAACCTGATTTACTTTGAAAATTATGACAAATTTGACTATATGTTAGTGAAAAAGTATTTGAGTTCTCAATTGTTCACTGTAAATCTAAGAATATGTAAGTTATATGCATTTATAGACCACCATCATCCGATTCGAATTTATTTCTACATAGGTTGGAACTGCTTCTAACTCAGTTGCCACTAAATGCATATATCATAGTGTCTGGCGTCTTCAACAGTAATTTTTGGATAAACAAATCATGGACAACCTTTTCTATTCATTCATTTAACTATGCATGGTGATGCAC